>CM040246.1:103855083-104506608 GCA_022545495.1 Chrysanthemum lavandulifolium
TCTCGTTATACCGATAATCAATCAAGATCCGCTTTTAGAGTTCTTATTGTTGCTTAAGAGTGATTGTGAGATAATAGTTGTAATAGTACTATTGATATTTAGTCAATAGACTTCCACCGATTAGCGATTGGGAAGTATTGTGGTTAATCTTATTCTGGGTTTGTGATTGTTATGATTTACTGATTAAGATCAGATTCTTGTTGATCTTGGTTGATTGTGGTTTATAATAATAAAGGTTAATCTTGAATTGAGATTCAAGAGTTAGATTCTGGGTTTAAATTCTGTTTTCCTACACTTAGAAATCTTAAAAATAATTAACCGTTATTGAAAAAATCTATAATTTAAGGGCTTGTCTTTTTTTAGAAAACTTCTATAATTTAAGCTAAAGGCCTAAAGATTGCTTTTTTGGTTCACTTTTAGTCATGCATGTTACAAGACCTTCTAAAGTAATGAAATTAAATTAAGCTTGACTGATTTTCTTATAATTATCCATTTTTAAAGTATGCACAGTTAATAAAAAAAAAAAGTGTTTTCATCCATTCTTATCATGCCATCGAATCCTATTTTCACAGCCTGTTTACCACTTCTACAAAATAAGTATCAATCTAGTCTTTTGCGTAATGTTATAACATTGTTTCACCATAAAATTAAAGAGTAGTTTAGATGATCAATTAATAAAAATCCACAACTTATTACCTCATAATTATGTCTTTCACATATTAGTCAAGAAAAAATCGATAATGGTAAGACCACCACATGTTTAGACTAAACTGACATTCTTCGACTTAACCCTTGTTGAGATGAACAAAAACCACATACATACCACACAACCTAAAGGACATAACAACCCAATCTAAACTACACGACTTACACAAACTCTAACCACGTGGCCTACACGTTATTGAACTGCATACATAAGCATCGGTTTACAAAAATGCGCTTTTGTATAATAACTTAAGGTGACGACAATATACTAATTGTGTTGATTAACGATTCTAATTTTCATCATGTACAAATTAAGGAGAATCCATACCACTCCATTAATGTATTATAATTTTCATCTATGACTGAACATGAATGCTTACTCATTTAATTTCATCAAACTGGAAGATGCATCAGACTATTCTTTGATCACCATTTTGTTTGGTGGACCCCTCAATGAGCCTTTTAAGCTCAATGGGCATGTATGAACACTGTTGTTTCACCGTGAACCAAGCACACCCTACACACCCTGCACAAAAACAAAACAGGTAAATGCCATTTTTTCTAATAGCCTAACACACAAAGTATGTACCTGTTGTTAAAAACAATATAGATGGAAGAAAAATAGGAAGTTAGAGAAACTTACCATAGTTTCGTTTCTCTTAATACTTTTATCAAACACATGATATACACAATGCCTTTCTACACTTTTCTCACTATAACCACAACCACAGCCGCACTTCCTAGTTCACCTTCAACATCTTGAGGAAAATAAACACTCCATTAAGTAACCATAAAACCTAAATTAAACTACGTTAATACAAATAATGTCAAAAAAGTCATTTGCATTTTTCGATCTCTAAAAGTTTTGATCATCAAAAAATATAAAGACACGTTACTTAAAACTATACTTGATAAGTTTTTAATCGAGAAAACTCGTTTTGACTATTTTTCAATTACAACACTTAAGGTATGAACAAACAATCTACCAAATTTGTTAAGTGATCAAAGAAGTCACTTTTCCTTAAACCTTTTATGTGACAAAACATTTTTCATAAAGTATTTTTTGTATTTATAAAAATGTATTAATAAGAAAAATAATTTTGAATTTCAAATTCTCCGACAGCTATTTTTCCCGCCCAAATCAGATAAAATTTTCACCAGAGAAATTTTCACCACGTCAGGACAAAATCTGGAGCGTCTCTTGGGACGATCCCGTAAACATGTGGACGGTCCCGTATATATACGAGACCGTCCAATGTTTAAGGGACTGTCCCACGCTCATCCTGGTGCCTATAAATACAATACTATTCCAACAAAAAGATTCACCTCTTGAGCACTTCAAGTTTCTATCTTCCCAAATCAATCTAAATCTTCTTCTTTGATCACATTAACGTGTTGTAAGTTGTTTACAAGTTATCGCATCCCTTTAACATCAAAGTGCAAGAGAAGAACGCTCGTATTCGTCAAGAAACGACGTGTTAAAGAATAGTGTGACACATGGTAATTTTCCACTGAGTATTTTAATAATAAATGTGATTTTATTATTACCTAGCTGATAAATTTAAGCATACCCGAGCTTAAATAATTGTTTTGAAAAGTTATCCTACACATTGTAATATGAAGTGACCCACAAAACCAATTAATTTTATTAAGAAAAGTAAATTGATCACTTCTTAACACTCACTAATGATTGACGCACTAAAGCGAGAGGTTATCTCGTTATTTGAACACACACGCAGTGCGTGCATCGACACACCGATTTAGTAACGCATAACTTTTATAATTTATTTTCAAGTCAATGATGTTACCTTGTTATTATTATATAATAATAATAATAATAATAATAATAATAATAATAATAATAATAATAATAATAATAATAATAAACCGTTTCGAAACGTATTTTACGATATTTAAGATATCAAAATATTGCGTTTAATCAAGCACAACAAAATACCGGTACACTTAATAATCGCATTAATAACAAAATTAAACCTAATCTACCCAAATCCCACTATCCAACCGCCCACCTTTTTTTCTTTTTTTTTTCTTTTTTTTTTTTTTTCACACACACAAACACCGTAATAGTTCCTTCATCCCTTTTCCAAGTCAACATGGAAGACATCCCTTTCACCTTCTTGTCTCGGCTATTTGCCTCCCTAGGCAGTCACGAGATGTCTTTGGTAAAGTTGGAGGAAAACGACGACTGCTATGGGTAGATCTTTGCCACAATGAGATCAAGAAAGCCAAGGTCAAAGTATCCTTTTGTTCTTCTATATAAGCCACGAGTTTTCACAGGTTGTTCACACATTTCACACTAAAAAATGATACGCGCCAATTTGGAAACCACTGATAAGCTTGGAACCATCAGTGGAAACCAATGATAACCATCAGTGGAAACCACTGATAAGCCAAAAGTTAGTTATAACTTTTGGCGGGAAAATATGTTTACTCCTTCCTCCTATTTCTCCTTCCTCCCAATTGTATAAATACTCTTTTACATTTCACTTGTAATTCATTCACAAAAAAGACTTGTAATATTCCTCTTTCTTAATTCCATTACAAACTAAGTGAATCATTTGATTACAAATACGGTTTCATTTCTTCTTATGTGATTCCCTGTTTGTTTTCATCAACAACTACATTTCATAACTGATTTCTGGTTGTTTACAATCTGGTACGTATCAAGTGGTATCAAAGCACTTTCTTGGCACCGATAATATTCAAGATTGTTAAACCGACATTCTTGATTTAGGTTATCTTCTCCGGCGAATTCGGCAAGAAACAAGATTTTCAAGAAAGAAATTAGTCACCACTAATTTCACCTATTCTATTACATCGATTAGTGCCAAACATTTGTACGGTCACAAGGCTAGCCCATTAGTGGTTAAATTCTCTAGCCTTGAACAAGTCGATCGAAGCATTTGGTTTGGGTAATCAAGAATAGGACCGATGAGTTGTTATTCCATTGTAGATGAGCAATAACATTACCGGTGAGATGGTGAACACAAGAACCACGCTTAGTAATCAAGATTCTTCAATGGAATCACTCCAACAAAGCGTTAGTGATTTGCAAAGAACTATGGCGATTTGATGGTCAAATGCAAAGAATGAGGAATGGTGAGGGTACCAGCCTGGGAATCATGGTAACAATGGTAGAAATGGTGGATAGATGACTACACAATATGGTAGGTTGTCTAAATTTGAGTTTCAAGATTCAATGGGATGATGTAAAGGGTTGGATATTTTGGTGTAGGCGGTTCTTTTGTCTTGATAATGTAGATGATGAATTGAAAGTGGGAATTGCCGCAATGCATGTATGATAAGGCCTTGGTGTGGCATCGCAGTTCATTGCGATTTGGTGAAAACAGTTCTTGGGAGGTGTATGAGAAACAAGCCTTGCAAAGATTTGGTTCATGCTTTGAAGATCCAATGATGGATTTGAAGAATTTGAAACAAACTGGTAGTGTGCAACAGTATCAAGATTTGTTTGAAGATTTGGTGAATAAGGTGGAGTTGAGTGAAGAATATGCCATTAGTTTGTTCATTGGAGGTTTGAAGGATGAAATTGGGATGCCCATTAGAATGTTTAAGTTGTCAACATTGATGGATGTGTATAGTCAGGCCAAGAAACAAGAAGCCACTAATGCTGCATTAAAGCCAAGGTATAATTTCCAATCTCCTATGAGATCTGTTACTACTGGTTATGTCAATAAGGATAAGGGTATTCTACCAAAACCAGTTAATAGACCTATGGCTTTGCCTGCACCCACAAGAACACCATATGGTGAGAATAGACCCTTTAAGAGATTGACTCAAAAAGAATTGGAGGATAAGAGGGCTAAGAATCTTTGTTTTTACTCTGATAAAAAATATGTGCCTGGACACAAATGTAGTGGTTAATTGCATTCATTAGAAGTGGTGTTGGATGAGGAAATTGAGTCTGTGGAAGAAGAATTGGCTAATGATGAAATGGGTCATTTGGGAATTATGATCAGACTTTTGAAATTGATCAAAATAATGAAATGGTGGCTCAAATCTCATTGAATGCACTCACTGGTGTATACAATTATCAAACAATAAGGGTTAAGGGTATGGTAGGAAAACAAGGGGTGCATGTGCTTGTGGATTGTGGAAGTACACACAATTTCATTGATTTGCAGACTGTCAAAAAGTTGGGTTGTAAGACTAAAACTATGTGCCCTTTGCAAGTGTCTGTGGCTAATGGTCAAGCTATGACTAGTACTTTGATGTGTTGTGGTTTATCCCTGACCATGGGAGAAGATACTTATATGATTGATGCTATGGTATTACCTTTAGGAGGTTGTGAAGTAGTGTTGGGAATACAGTGGTTGTCTACTTTGGGAGAAATTATGTGCAATTTTGAGAAATTAACCATGAGGTTCTATGGGCAATAAGAAAGCATCGCTAAGAGGTTCTCAACAAGCTACACTTCAATGGATGCAACCTAGAGAACATAATAAAGGTTATGTTGAATTCTATGACACCGTGTGTATGTCCTGTGTCATTACGTAGTATGGCGGGGACAAGTTTGATTGAGTCACAAAAGATTGATGAAATGTTGAATGACTTTAAAGGTGTGTTTGAAGTTCCTACCGTTTACCACCAAAAGGTCACATGATCATCACATTCCTCTTATGCCTAACACTCCTCCGGTTAACATCGGACCTATAGGCATCCTCCAAGCCAAAAGGATGCCATTGAACAGATGGTACAAGAGTTATTGGATCTTTGGTGTCATCGATCCAACAAAGTTCTTTCTCCTCTCCTATAGTCATGGTTAAAAGAAGGATGGCGGTTGGAGAATGTGTGTTGACTATAGACAATTGAATAAGAATCTTGTCAAAGACAAATTTCCCATACCTATGATAGAAGAATTGATAGATGAATTACATGGGTCAGTGGTGTTTTCAAAGCTTGATTTAAGGTATGGGTATCACCAAATCAGAATGAAGGAGGAAGACATTCATAAGACTGCATTCAGAACTCATGATGGCTACTATGAGTTTTTAGTGATGCCATTTGGACTCACAAATGCCCCTTCCACATTTCAATCACTAATGAATGAGATCTTTAAACCCTATTTGAGGAAGTTCACATTGGTTTTCTTTGATGATATTCTGGTTTATAGCAAGTCAATTCAAGAACACATTGTACTCTTAAAAATGATTTTGCAGACTATGCAGGCTCACACCTTGTTTGCAAAAAGGAGCAAGTTCACTTTGCAGTGTCTCGTGGAGTACTTGGGTCATATCATCAACGATAAAGGGGTTGCAAATGATCCTTCTAAGATTGAGGCTATGAAAGATTGGCCTACACCCAAGAATGTGAAGCAACCGAGAGGCTTTCGGGGCTCACAAGCTATTATAGGGGTTCATTGGGGTATGGAATCATCGGAAGCCATTAAGCGCATTCTTCAAGAAGAACTCTTTGAATGGTCCGACATAGCTCAAGAAGCTTTTGAGAAATTGAAGTTAGCCATGATACAAGCACCGGTGTTGGGGTTGCCAAACTTTGAGAAAGAATTCACCGTGGAAACCGATGCATGTGGAACCGGTATTGGTCTTTGTGTTGTTGCAAGATGGTCACCCATTGGCATACCCGAGTAAGGCTTTATCTCTCGGACATCAAGCCTTGTCCACTTATGAAAAGAATTTTAGTGTCATTTTGGCATTAGAGAAGTGGAAGGGTTACTTAATGGGTAGACATTTTAAGATCAAGACCCACCACTTGACCTCAAATACTTGTTGGATCAAAGGCTTACTACTCCTTTCCAAGTTAAATGGTTTCCTAAATTGCTTGGGTATGATTATGAAATTGTCTATAAGAAGGGCAGTGAAAATGTGGTAGTTGATGCTTTGTCTAGGAAGGAAATGCAGGGTCAATTATTGGCAATGATAGCTACTAATGTGACCACTGGACTTCTCAAAGAAATTGAAGAAAGTTGGGTGACAGATGAGAAGTTGGACAAATTAATAAAGCAGTTTGAAGATCCTAATTTTCAATCAACAAAGTACACTTGGTCAAATGGCCAGTTAAGAAGGAAAGGTAGGTTGGTAGTGGGAGGTAATGAGGTGTTGAGAAAGAAAATCTTCTCACAAATCCACAATGAATCAGTTGGTGGACATTCTAGTGTTCAAGTGACGTGCAAAGATGAGTTCTATTTGTTATTGGAAGGAATGAGAAAATGGTCAAACAATGGATCGTGGAATGTGATGTGTGTTAGAGGCAAAAGCCCGATCTTAGTGCATATCCGTGTCTTTGCGCCTTTGCCAATACCAGTTAGAGTATGGAATGATATATCCATGGACTTTGTGGAAGGATCAAATCTCATGGAAGATCGTTATATTAGTGGTGGTGGGACGGGCTCAGAAGTATGCTCATTTTATTTCGCTCAAGATCCTTTCACAATGCACAAGTGGCACAAGTGTTCTTAGATAACATCTACAAGTTACATGGTTTGCCAAATACCATTGTAAGTGACAGAGACAAAGTGTTCTAAGTGCTTTTTGGCAATCATTGTTCAAGGCTTTGAAAGTTAAACGCAAATGTCAATGTACCTACCATCCACAATCGATGGATGCATGTAGTGGTGAATAGGTGTTTGAGTGTTACCGAGATGTATGTCCGGTGAGAAACCAAAAGAGTGGACACAATGGCTTTCAATGGCGTAGTTTTGGTATAACACAATTTTCCACATCGCTATCCGCACCACCCCAATTGAAGTGTTATATGGTTAAACACCACCCATCCACATGCCTTATTTTCCGTGGGAAAGTATCGTTGAAACTGTGGATAGAACAATGCAAGCAAGAGAATGTGGTTAACATGCTTAAATTTCATCCAAGAGAGCACAAGATAGGATGAAAAGCTTGGCGGATAAACACGTAATCGATAGAAATTTTGAAGAAGGTGTTTGGGTCTATTTGAAAGCGCAACCATACAGGCAAGTAATGACTAGACAAAGTCCCTATAACAAACTCTCAACTAAGTACTATGGTCCTTTCAAGATCATAGAGAAGATTGGCAATGTGGCCTATAAATTGCAGCTTCAGTGGTAGTCAAATCCATCCAAGATTTCATGTGTCCCAACTTAAGCTTTGCAAGGGGTGGTTGATAAGCATGGAACTCTTCCCATGTGATAATGAAGGACTCCTATCGGTGTTTCGGTGAAAATCATTGACGGAGATTGGGAAAGGTTAACAACAGTCGTTGTTTATGTGTTAGTACAATGGTCAAATGGCAGTGAAGAAGAGGCAACTTGGGAACTATATATTGAATTACTGAGGAACTACCCTAGGTTTGATCAAGAGGAAGCAACTGAAGGTGCTATTTGACTGTGGAAGGTCAAATGTTAAGGAGAAGGGATTTGATACGCGCCAATTTGGAAACCACTGATAAGCTTGGAACCATCAGTGGAAACCAATGATAACCATCAGTGGAAACCACTGATAAGCCAAAAGTTAGTTATAACTTTTGGCGGAAAAATCTGTTTACTCCTTCCTCCTATTTCTCCTTCCTCCCAATTGTATAAATACTCTTTTCCATTTCACTTGTAATTCATTCACAAAAAAGACTTGTAATATTCCTCTTTCTTAATTCCATTACAAACTAAGTGAATCATTTGATTACAAATACGGTTTCATTTCTTCTTATGTGATTCCCTGTTTGTTTTCATCAACAACTACATTTCATAACTGATTTCTGGTTGTTTACAATCTGGTACGTATCAAAAAATCACTCACACAATTAGGGTTTTATAAAGGTTAGGGCTTTCTTGATTTCGAGTTGGATTCGGGTTTGATTCTCTTTGTATTCGGTTCTATTTGGTTCGAATCAAGTGTGTTTGGGTTGGTTGTAACCAATTTGAATCAAGTTGTAATCGGGTTTGATTGTTGTGGTTCGGTTCTTCTTCAATCGACCTCATCACTACTTTGTAAGAATTTTGTTAATCTTCTTGATACCTTGTTAATTTGTTAAGTTTTGTTATAGCTATTTTTTTGAACCGATCGAACACTTACGAATATGTGAACAAGTAAATTTGGTTCTTGTTGTTGTTGTTGTTAAAGGTGTGGTAAAGATCTAAGAAAAATCACATTAGAAAACCTTGTATTGGCTTATCATTTTTTTTAGCTTATTTCTTTGCCTATTTGTTTTCGGCTAAGTTCTTTGTTTATTAGTTTCGGCTCATTCATGGATTTTTATTGGTCTTATTTGGATGTGAAAATAACCCACTCGGGGATGTTTGTGTTGCTTAGTTGTGTTGCCTCGTGCCATCACGACACCCATGCAGGTGTGATTGGTATTGAGTCTCCTTACTCGTGTCGGGTAATACCCGATTGACGCAAAAACAAGCTTTGACTAAGTCCTTGGGTGTCCTCAAGTGTAAGTGTTGTTGCGTTAAAGGGGTTGTCCTTGGTTTCGGTGTGCAAAGAGAACCCCAAGGGGGTGTTTGATTGATTCGAGTCACAAGGAAGACGCCCCGAAGGGTGTTTGTCACCTTCATTTAACACTAGACCACGAACGTGGTCGTGTGAGTCTCGAGTGTTGTAGTACTAAACCGAGAAGGTTACAATATTCATGCGTTTTGGTTGAGTCTTCTCGCGTCAAAAACAGTTTCAGAACTCCAAGGTATACAAACTGTGTTTTGAGTGGTATTTCCTTGGGCCTAAGCCCAGTCTGAAAAAGGGGTGTTGGTTTGTCAGCTGGGCTGCGAGCCCACTTAATTCATTTGGGAGCGTTTGGATTCCTCTTAACCAGGCCAGCCCAGTTTTCTCTTAATGTTAGTGTATGGGTCAAGCATGGGCCGAAGACCAGAGACTAAAGGGCCCGTTTGGTTTTGCTAGCCCACCAGGGCGTTTGGTTTGCGACAACCCGTAAGGGGTACGTTTGGTTCTTGTGTCGACTCGTGAAATCCATGACTCACTTTCCGTCATGTCTAGATTTATCAATCACGACACTACCAATCGATATACATTAAGCACATGTCTCTACTCGCCCGCCTCCCACTTCACGACACGTATTATATCAAAAACACAAGTCACAAGACAAATAATAATCAAGCAAATGATAAAAAAAATTGGAAAGACATGTCGTTGAAATGAAATGAATTTATTTTCTTGTATAACTCAAAAAAACATTTGTTTAAATAAATTGAGTTATACGCACGAGATATAAACCTATATTTCTTCATAACTCAAATGGAATGTTTTATACTTATGATTATTTAAAATACAAACTTGTAAGCATTTACATACCATTATTAATTTGAGTATATAACTTGATAAAAGTTACTATAAAACATTTGACATTAGTCACCTCGGACAAATAAAGTTATACACACGGGTCATGCCCAATTTTCGACAAATATATCTAATTTGACATATCATTTTTTATAATAACAAATAGAAATTCATATCATAACTTACATCGAATTTTCTAAGTACAAATTGTATTGAAATTAAGTAACTACATTATTTTAATTAATAGTGTTAACATGAAATGTATACATATATGTACACTTAGTAAATATATATCTCTACCCATAATATTCACGAGAATAGTTTACATCTTATAGTATATGTAATTATTTTCTGTACAACGTCTTGCGGTTGCCAGCAAACCAAAAGCCTCGTTCATCTTCAATATTTTCTATATATACCTATACACTTCCATAAGCCAATATAGATAAACATTTGGAAAAAATATATATATTTTTTAACTTAAATAATGCCACACAAGCAACAACAATACAAACATTGAAAAACTTATAAAGTTTAGGTAAACTTTCTCGAGTCTTAAACCTGAAATAAAGACTGAACTTTTCGTACTAATCTAGGTTGCGTGTCGGATCCGCCCACTACCACTAATTGATTCGTCACTTCAGATTGCTATTTGCTGAGGTGAGTTTATAGCACCACTTTTAATCTTTATACTACTTTACAAACTTTGGGGTGAAAAATCATGCAAAACTTTTATGGACCAAAACTATACTTGAATACTATTACGTGGATTAGCCTAAGCCCTTAAATCCCAAAATGCCTAAACTCATGTACCGTCAATTCCTGATGGGAAGCACGAATGTTATAAATAGATCTATTGGGGGTGACTCCACCGTTCGGTTAGCCATACATGGGTCAAGGCGAAACGTATATCATATCAGAATCGAGTGTAACGGGATAATCACTCGCAATGGGCCCCTATTAGTATGACTACATTTTTCATACACCACTGTCGTAGCTTCCGTTGTATGAACTTAGTGCTAGTGTAATATGTTTCACAACTGCTTTGAAATGCTTATGATATTTGAATTGGTCCAACACTGTTTGAATATTTAAACCTATGAACTCACCAACTTTTTGCTGAATTTTAGCATATTTTTCTCAGGTGTTTAATCTGCAAGAAAGGTAGTGGCAAGGCAAGGGTCATAGACTATCCAATGAAGTTTTTTTACACAAAACTATGACTTAATTATGGGCCATATTTTCCGCACTTGAAACTTGATGCAAAACTTTATTTAACTATTAATGTACTTTAACGGAGTATGTATTCCGTTCTTTATTATCTCGTGTTGTGAATACCAATTGTGTAGCACCCCATGTGCTTCCGCTGTACCAGATTTGGGGGTGTTACAAATAGACATTCACATCGTAACCCTTGTTACGTTTCTCTTCTCAATCTAAACTCTCTATATCTTGATTCTCGTGTAATTGTGTAAATCCGACTTGTGTGTAAGCTCGGAATTGTGTTGTGTGTTGATTCGGACTTGGTGTTGGTCCATGATGCGCTCCAAAACAGTCAAGCTAAATCACGCAAGCCTGCCACTTGTGAATGGCGCATCGTAATAAGCTTAAAACCGCTCAGAACGAATGCAATGAAGATCCGGGAGTATAGTGTTTCCGGTCGTTATGTCCCAAATGAGCTATGCAAAGGATTATCAAACGAAAGTGATCGAGAGATTTGAACGGAAAAGGATTTGAAGGATATTATAACTACGTAAAAGCCAACAAACTACAAGGGCTTAAATGCAAATTAAAGAAAACTAAAAAGATAAAAATATTAAATAAACGCTATCACTATTTGCAAAATGATGTTTTTGTTGATTTTATAAAACAAAATATCTTAAATAAACTATTTTAACTAAAACGTAAACTTAAAATATCTAAAACGTGGCCTAAAATGAAAACGACGTTATGTACGAAAATTGCATGTGATCGCAAGCAAAAACGTAAAATTTGTAAAATAAAAGTCCCACGAATGTAAAAACAATTTTCTCACGCACTACATGACAAAAGAAAATTTTAGGAAAAAGCGGAATATTTTTTGAGTTTTTATTTATTTATTATGATTTAAAACCAAAACTAAGAATTTAATTATTAAAAATATCAAAACATTTAGGAAAATTATGAAATTTGGCATAAAAATACTTCAACTAATTCTAAACATAGGAAAATAAAAAGACCGAAAAACTGCTTAGAATAAGCTAATATTAAGCAAACTGATCTACTAAGCTAAATAGAGAAAAAGTAATTAAAAGGATTAAATGAGTAGAATGAGACATGAAAGACCCAAGGGCACAGTTGGTTAAGTGTGATGTGTGTGAGGCGTGGGAATGCTGGGCAGGAGGTCTAGTGTTCGAATCCCATCCCAACCTTTTTGATGCTTTTTATTTTTAAACTAAACACTACATATCCTTTAAGATCATAGCTAAGTAAAAGATTACACAAAGAGTTCAGTAGAGCAGTTGTTTGTCTGCTGCGTGGATGTAGGTGCCTGAGGTCCTGGGTTCGAACCTGGCAGGCAACTTTTTGTTCTTTTTTATTTTATTTTGATTTTACAACTGGATTAAAGGACCAACAACTTAAACTTGGAAACATAAAAATAAGGCAAACGCTAGGGGAGCTGTTTGGGACAGCAGCAGTGAACAAAAAAAACAAAGGGGCTGTTTGGGATTGGTGCAGTTAAGGGGCTGTTTGGAATTGGAGGGGCAGTTAGAGCGTGAACAACCAAACACACCTTATTGCTACTAATTGAACTCATGAAGCATACAAGCAATTCAATAAGCCACGCAAAGAGCAAATAAGCATGAAAGGTTAGAAAAGAGATAAGCTAAAAAAAAGGAGAGCAGTTGGCTAGAATTGATATGCTAGGGAAGTCCTAAACAACTAATGAAATGGAAATAAACAAAAGCAAACTACAAATAGCACTCAAAAATGTAAACTCCACTAAAACCTAAGCTGATTACACTAATAAGAAAATATAAATCTAGTTAAGCTAACTAACAAATCCAATAAGCACTTGAAACAAAAGGTGAAGAGGAAAAACTTAGCTGCTGTGGATGTAGGTCCACAAATGACCACGTGCTTACTCGGGACTTGTTCATGTCGTAGAGTGACAAGTTGGTCTTGAGCTTCGGGCACTTAGAGTCCACCAACCCACCAAGCTTTTGCCCCTAGTATCTTCTCTGAACAAGCCTCCCTGACTTATCAACAAGCCGCAAAAGATTGGTGGATCGCAGTGTGCGCACGTAGCAATGGGTTGGCTGGACCACCACTTTGATTCAATTGCACCTTACTAAACAAATTTTGTGATTTTTTCCTTTTGACACAAGATTAACAAGCTACAAAGCTAGTGATTTTTATTTTTAGAATTTTCTATCACAACAAAAACCTCACTAAACTGCTTATAGAAAATGTCACAAATTCAAGTTAAAAGAAAAAATGATGATTACTTTTGACACCAAACCTTTTCAAAACTTTTGCATTCACCTCACATAGGTCTAAACCGACTTGGATACACTAAATTAAGTTTGACTTCTCCGGTCAAAGATGGTATAAACCTATTTGACCCATTTTCTAACTTAAAACCAAACACTCCTCGAGATACTTACATGCATTTTTATCAAAAGAATTAATCGAACTTGACTAAAATGACTTAAAAACCACCGAATTCACCCAATAAATGCTTTAAAAAAGAATTAAACCGAAATCTTCTTTGACTTTTGAAAGTTGACTTATGTTGACTTTTGTTGACTTTTGTTGACCATATACCATATATGATCGAATCGAATAGAGGCTTGTAAAACTATGACAAGCTTATGGAAGCTTGTTGGATATCAAAACTAAGCTATTGTAGGTTTTGACAAAAGAGTTTGAAGATGAAAATTCCAACAAGAAACATTAAACTTAGAACTTATGTAAAACTTAAGATTGTAACTCAAAACACCTTACAATGAAAATTTATCATGAATGTTATACAAAGCAACTAAAATTACAACATTTGATTAAACTACTACATTAATTTTAAAAAACGACATTAAAGAAAATCTTAAAACTAGCTAACCGCTTCTTCATTGCTTCTTTCTTGCTCTTTTATACCCAAGTTGTCTTCTTCTTTCTCGCAAATCCCACCATAAATCCCGACCTTTGGATGAGTGTAGGCAATCTTGGCCTTTGATTTAGTTTTATGGAAATGGACATATTGACGCTTGGAGCTTGAGTGTGGGAGTAGGGAAGCATTAAATGCACTTGGGTGTTGTTGAGGAGGGGAACAAGGGAGAGGAAAGGTGAGGAGGGGGATGGGTTGGTTGGGTGTTGCAGGCTAGTGTTGGGGAAGACAAGAAAAGGCGGGTAGGGTTATTGGTTTGACTTGGGTTGACCAGTTACTAATATAAAGGGAAGGTCAAAATGTATTTTGATGTGGGGTCAAACATAAGCGTGGTCCAAAATAGGTTTAAGGGTTTAATATTAGAGGGCCTTAGGTGTAAAATCGAAAATCAAGGGACCATTGTCGCCAATTCGAAAAGTTAATCCAAGGGTTGAAAGTGACAATCTCAAAAAGTATAAGGGCCAAACTTGCCATTTTGCAATTTTCCAGGGGCCATTTCTGCCAAATTTCAAACTTGAAGGACCACTTTTGCAATTTTCTCAAACTTTTTATATTTTTCACCAAAGGACTAAATTTGACAAGTTATGATTTAAAAAGGACCTTTGATGACTTTTCTTTTGAAATTCTGGCTCAGGGACTAGTTTTGATAAATTTTGAAAGTTGAGGGACTGAAACTGCCAATTATGCAAACTTTGCTCAATTTTCATCAGATTTTAAACATTTTGCATCTGAAACATATAAAATGTAATTTTGGAATATTTTCAGATTTTGATGCATTTCGAGCATTTTTAGACGTTTTAGTTCAGATTGATTAAAATGATGAGTATTTACACACTCATCAATCCCCACACTAAACTATTGCTAGTCCCTAGCAATCTTTTGAGAAAACTTAATGGATTTGAATCTCTTTACCAAAAGCCATTACTCGAGTAGCCAAATGTTTCGATTCAAGTAAGAACTATGGTACATCGATAACCATGTGATTTTGAGCAAACCACCGCCTTCCAACGGATTTGATTTGTCTTTACCGAAGCCGTTTGCTTCGGACTAGCCAACTCTTAGATAAATTATCAATATTATCTTTGGTGAGCTGATTACCAATTATGGTTTTTCCATCGCTTTACCACAAGCCATAAACTGCGGGCTAGCCAACTCTTCATTTTAAGGATATGGTGGTGAATACCATACAATTTTGGGCAAATTGCAAGCCGTCAACGGATTTGAGATATCTTTACCAAGAGCCGCTTTCTCCTGGATTAGCCAATCCTTTTGTCTAATAGACATGGCGGATCGATAACCAATTAAGTAAGTGTAAAACACTTACTCCAAAAAAATTTTGGCCAAAAACGGGAATTGGTATAATTATATGATAAAATTCATGAGAATTTCCACACTTAGAAATGAATATTGCCCTCAATATTCAAAGTACCCATGTTATGCCGAAACAAAGAACGTAAAAGGAAATACTACAACCATTATTTAGAATTTTTTTTTTTTTTTTTTTTTAGAAGACTTATACAAAACATGTGGGCAACCCCCACACTAGGTGGTACACACGGTGAAAACCCATGTTAAGCTAATGTTTTTGATTACCGAGTCGCTAGCTTGACTCGACCCAATTAATTTGTTCATGGGGAAGCAAAGTGGAAGAAACAATCTCCATCGGACTTTCATTCAAGATGTTTGGACAAACATTTGAAGCACGAAAGTTCCACACCGATGAGATATACATAGAACCGCTCAAAATGATAAATGAAAATGCCGGGTCAAAGATAGTGTCTTCATTCCGAAGGAGTGAAGATGGAGAGAATCACAAGATATTTGAGGAAAGGAAGAAAGATTTTGATAACAATCAAGATCCATTCTTCATCCTCAAATGTAGACATATCGGGAGGAAGGGTGAGGGTAGTATCATCAATAAGCAAACTCATATGATAGAGTACACCTTCCTCCGAAAGCTAATATCATCCTCAAGATCAAAATAGAAATGATCATGTTCCGGAGGAGATATGTCATGAGAGAGTTCACCGGAGAACTCTTTATGAAGAGAATCATTCACCGAGGTGAAATTGTGAACTCTTGTTCCATTGTGGGCTCATCACTATCCTCAACTGAGTATCAAAGAGTGGATTCTCAGAATTAAAGTGAATTCAGTCGAATTCAAATAGAGGATTGGTAAAAGTAGCTTTGAATGTTTCGGGAACAAATTGATCAACATTCTCAATTGACCGTTAGGGTAAGAAGTGAGTGAACGATCATTATCAATGAGACTTCGCCTCCCGGATCGGCTCAAATCAAAGAGTGGATTGATGTGAGTGAGTTCACCGAGAACTCCTCAAGAAGATGATCGAGACGATTGTGGAAGTGATGCCTCAACGTACTCGATGTTTCCAAAGGAAGCACAATCGTCGCTAAAATCGGAGAAAGTTTCCAAATGATCATTTGAACACTCAAGAGGGGAAGAGAATCACACATATGGTCAAAAGTTCCTGTGACTCTCTCGGGATTGGGACAAGGTTCTCAACACTAGACTTTATGAATTCGTCCGATTCCTTTTAGGAACAGTGTCAAGATGCTCGCCCCCATGTTCGAGAGAGTGAGTGGGAGCTTGGTGTGATAGCTTGTTTGAGAATGAATCTCAACTGCGGGATATCAACCGATGAACTTGATGAATTTTATAGAATTGGAGGATATCAAGTGTATCCTCATCATCACCGTCATCGGGAATAAAACGGAATCGAGCTAGATTTGGTCGCTTTTGTATTTTAATTAATTCCCTAATAGAGTTTTCACCGCAACTGGGAATCTAATTTAGCGACTGCTCTTCGCCTAACAATTCTTCCATGGATTTTTCATTTGGATTATCTTGGGAGGACATAGCCGACTCCTCCTTAAGTTTTAATAACCCGCAGTCTTGAGAAGATCCGTCGTAGTTTCATGAGGAGTCGCTTGAATCATTTGGTGTTGTGGAGGTTGGTCTTGATACGAAGAGTCGAATCGTAACAAGGAAATGGATTCCTTGTTTGACAATCCGAGCTAGAGTGAGGACCTCCACAATACTCACAACAAGATGGCGATGTGGTTGTGAGTGGTATGTGTTGTAGTCATAATCGTTATCGTGAACCCGCCATAGACAAGCGTGTTTCCGATTGACAATCGAATCGGAGTGTGAACCACCACATTACTCACAACAAGAAATCGCCGAGTCTCACAGTGTGGTAGCCGATGGAATAAATCGCTTGTGTTATGGTAGGAATAGGGATCCCGGTTATAGATGCACCCGCTTCACGATTCCACCATACCACAACCGGGGCAATTGCCACCATTATAAGGACCACCACACCATTGACAATCAAGAGGGTGAGGATAAGACATAGAAAGAATCAAAGTTTAACAGAGGGTAAGAAATGAAGAATCAAAAAGGTAAGAGGGTAAAGAGGGATATTTTGGGTTTTGGATAAACATTTTATAAAAACAAAGAATGAAAATCTTTTGGGTTTTTTATTTTAATAAGAAAATATGAACATGTACGGATGGTATAGACAAAGAGTGAATATCCAAATCACTAACGCTAAACGGAAGACAATCAAGACGCGACACCAAGAAGTCGGGCGCCAAAATTTGATGCGCCCAAAAGGTCAAGCTAAATCACGCAAGCCTCGCCACTTGTGAATGGCGCATCGTAACAAGCTTAAACCGCTCAGAACGAATGCAATGAAGATCCTGGGAGTATAGTGTTTCCGGTCGTTATGTCCCAATGAGCTATGCAAAGGATTATCAAACGTAAAGTGATCGAGAGATTTGAACGGAAAAGGATTTGAAGGATATTATAACTACGGTAAAAGCCAACAAACTACAAGGGCTTAAATGCAAATTAAAGAAAACTAAAAGATAAAAATATTAAATAAACGCTATCACTATTTGCAAAATGATGTTTTTGTTGATTTTATAAAACAAAATATCTTAAATAAACTATTTTAACTAAAACGTAAACTTAAAATATCTAAAACGTGGCCTAAAATGAAAACGCACGTTATGTATTTAAATTGCGCGAGTCAAGCAAGCAAAAACGTAAAATTTGTAAAATAAAAGTACTACGAATGTAAAACAATTTTCTCATGTACTACATGACAAAAGAAAATTTTAGGAAAAGCGAATATTTTTGAGTTTTTATTTATTTATTATGATTTAAAAACCAAAAACTAAGAATTTAATTATTAAAAATATCAAAACATTTAGGAAAATTATGAAATTTGGCATAAAAATACTTCAACTAATTCTAAACATAGGAAAAATAAAAAGACTGAAAAATCTGTTTAGAATAAGCTAATATTAAGCAAACTGATCTACTAAGCTAAATAGAGAAAAGTAATTAAAAGGATTAAATGAGTAGAATGAGACATGAAAGACCCAAGGGCACAGCTTGGTTAAGTGTGATGTGTGTGAGGCGAATGTCAATCTTTGGGCGGGAGGTCTAGTGTTCGAATCCCATCCCAACCTTTTGATGCTTTTTATTTTAAACTAAACACTACATATCCTTTAAGATCATAGCTAAGTAAAAGATTACACAAAGAGTTCGTGAGAGCGGTTGGTTGTCTCTGCGTGGATGTAGGTGCTCGAGGTCCCGGTTCGAACTCAGTGCAACTTTTTGTTCTTTTTTATTTTATTTTGATTTTACAACTGGATTAAAGGACCAACAACTTAAACTTGGAAACATAAAAATAAGGCAAACGCTAGGGGAGCTGTTTGGGATTGGTGCAGTTAAGGGGCTGTTTGGATTAGAGGGGCAGTTAGAGCGTGAACAACCAAACACACCTTATTGCTACTAATTGAACTCATGAAGCATACAAGCAATTCAATAAGCCACGCAAAGAGCAAATAAGCATGAAAGGTTAGAAAAGAGATAAGCTAAAAAAAAGGAGAGCAGTTGGCTAGAATTGATATGCTAGGGAAGTCCTAAACAACTAATGAAATGGAAATAAACAAAAGCAAACTACAAATAGCACTCAAAAACAGAAACTCCACTAAAACCTAAGCTGATTACACTAATAAGAAAATATAAATCTAGTTAAGCTAACTAACAAATCCAATAAGCACTTGAAACAAAAGGTGAAGAGGAAAAACTTAGCTGCTGTGGATGTAGGTCCACAAACAGCTTCTGGTGCTTACTCGGGACTTGTTCATAAGTCAGAGTGACAAGTTGGTCTTGAGCTCGGGCACTTAGAGTCCACCAACCCACCAAGCTTTTGCCCCTAGTATCTTCTCCGAACAAGCCTCCCACGACTTATCAACAAGTCGCAAAAGATTGGTGGATCGCAGTGTGCTCGCACGTAATGATGGGTTGGCTGCACCACCACTTTGATTCAATTGCACTTTACTAAACAAATTTTGTTATTTTTTTCCTTTTGACACAAGATTAACAAGCTACAAAGCTAGTGATTTTTATTTTTAGAATTTTCTATCACAACAAAACCTCACTAAACCGCTTATAGAAAATGTCACAAATTCAAGTTAAAAGAAAAAATGATGATTACTTTTGACACCAAACCTTTTCAAAACTTTTGCATTCACCTCACATAGGTCTAAACCGACTTGGATACACTAAATTAAGTTTGACTTCTCCTGTCAAAGATGGTATAAACCTATTTGACCCATTTTCTAAC
The DNA here is from genome assembly GCA_022545495.1 of Chrysanthemum lavandulifolium. NCBI lineage: Eukaryota > Viridiplantae > Streptophyta > Magnoliopsida > Asterales > Asteraceae > Chrysanthemum > Chrysanthemum lavandulifolium. Next base: position 103,874,859 of record CM040246.1, read on the forward strand.
TTAAACCAAACACCCTTGAGATACTTACATGCATTTTTATCAAAAGAATTAAGCGAACTTGACTAAAATGACTTAAAAACCACTGAATTCACCAATAAAAGCAGTTTAAAATGTAATTAAACCGAAATCTTCTTTGACTTTTGAAAGTTGACTTATGTTGACTTTTGTTGACTTTTGTTGACCATATACCATATATGATTCGAACCGAATAGAGGCTTGTAAAACTATGACAAGCTTATGGAAGCTTGTTGGATATCAAAACTAAGCTATTGTAGGTTTTGACAAAAGAGTTTGAAGATGAAAATTCCAACAAGAAACATTAAACTTAGAACTTATGTAAAACTTAAGATTGTAACTCAAAAACACCTTACAATGAAAATTTATCATGAATGTTATACAAAGCAACTAAAATTACAACATTTGATTAAACTACTACATTAATTTTAAAAAAAACGACATTAAAGAAAATCTTAAAACTAGCTAACCGCTCTTCATTGCTTCTTTCTTGCTCTTTTATACCCAAGTTGTCTTCTTCTTTCTCTCTCAAATCCCACCATAAACCCGACCTTTGGATGAGTGTAGGCAATCTTGGCCTTTGATTTAGTTTTGGGTGAAATGGACATATTGATGATTGGAGCTTGAGTGGGAGTAGGGAAGCATTAAATGCACTTGGCGGTGTTGTTGAGGGGGAACAAGGGAGAGGAAAGTGAGGAGGGGATGGGTTGGTTGGGTGTCAGAGGCTAGTGTTGGGGAAGACAAGAAAAGCGGGTAGGGTTGTTGGTTTGACTTGGGTTGACCAGGTTACTAATATAAAGGGAAGGTCAAATGTATTTTGACAGGGGGTCAAACATAGCGAGGTCCAAAATAGGTTTAAGGGTTTAATATTAGAGGGCCTTAGTGTAAAATCGAAAATCAAGGGACCATTGTCGCCAATTCGTAAAAGTTAATCCAAGGGTTGAAAGTGACAATCTCAAAAGTATAAGGGCCAAACTTGCCATTTTGCAATTTTCCAGGGCCATTTCGCCAAATTTCAAACTTGAAGGACCACTTTTGCAATTTTCTCAAACTTTTTATATTCTTCACCAAAGGACTAAATTTGACAAGTTATGATTTAAAAGGACCTTTGATGACTTTTCTTTTGAAATTCGCTCGTGGACTAGTTTTGACAAATTTTGAAAGTTGAGGAATGAAGCGCCAATTATGCAAACTTTGCTCAATTTTCATCGATTTTAAACATTTTGCATCCGAAACATATAAAATGTAATTTTGGAATATTTTCAGATTTTGATGCATTTCGAGCATTTTTAGACGTTTTGCGATTCGGATTGACTAAAATGATGAGTATTTACACACCATCATCCATAAGGTGATTTTGTGGATTTCGACTTGGTGATTGGTCGAAAGGTATTGTGTGCAATTATTGTGATCGTGTGAAGTATTGGGTAGATTAGTTCTAGCAAGGATTAGGACTCGACATTTCACTTAGTGTTGTTAATTGGTGTAAGCGAAGGTGTACGGTTTTATCCGCCATATAGGAGCTTGTTGATATAGTTTTTGTGAAACTCTCGAGTGTGATACTCGAGGAGTGGAGTAGAGCGAAGATTGTGCTTTGATAACATCAAATAGTCCTGAATATTAAGTGTCAATTTCCCCTGATAATGCTCGTATTTTATATCATTTATATAGATTTACGCTTGTTTTCCTCTATATTTCACTTTCAGGTAAATTACGAGCATTGAGACACTGATTTGGAGAGTTTATTGAAGATATATGATAGTATGCTCATTTTGAAGATGTTACGGCGTAACTCTCCTCTCACATTACGCCGTAACAGAAGTGTGGCTCAGAAAACCAACTAAACGGAAGATTATGGCGTGAACCTCCCACGATTACGTCAGTAACTAATTAGGTCAAATGAGGTTTCATCGCCGCAAGCCACGACGTAACTAATTCCACAATTACGGCATAACCACGATTTATTGAAGATACGGCGAACTCATTCATGATGTTACGCCAGAATCAAATTTTTCCGAGCAAATTACGAAGAAATGGATGTTACGGCGTAACTCTTAACTTAAGTTACGCCAGAACCGGATCCGCCTATAAATACCGCCCAAATTCCATCATTTCTAATCATCCACTTCACACACCAATTCAGAGAACGTGAGTAGACGGTTGAAGGCAGATCTTGGGGAGAATACGGAGCCATCTCCAAGGGAGAAATCACTCCCCTACGATAAGCATTAGCATTTTTTTCATTTCTTTACTTTCAATTCATGTATTTCGTAATGTTAAACATTGAATCGATTGTTTTAGTTAATATGAGTGGCTAAGCACCTCTGGTGCTAGCCTAGTTATGATTCCTTAATTGTTTTGTTTATTTTTACATTGCTTCCGTATAATTGTTTCTAGTGTATGCATGCATAGTTTGTTGGTAGCTACCCTTGTTTCGGTAGTTTTGAATGGCGGTAGTGGCTATTTACTTAGGAGATATGACCAACTGACCCTAAGTAGTTAGACTGAGTGGGAAGGGTAAGAATTGACCAACTGACGACCCTTCTTCGCTTGTGCGATTTGACCAACTGATCACCTACCGTTTGGATGAACTTAAAAATTTAGGGATGAGTGTTTAAGATGCTAGCTCCTGGGCACTCATTGTTACAAATCTTGCATGTAGCGGAACATAATGACTTGGCTTAGGGGACTAAAAACAACTGGACTTTCAAGGGGTCACCCAAGATCTCTGGTGGAAACTTTTGCTGATAGGTTAGGACGAACTGACCAAATGCTATCCTAGCGACTTTCACCCCCACTTGAAGCAATTGGAAGTAATTAAACATGAACTTACATGATAGGAATATTAACTAGGTTAGCACACTTCTCCTTTATTGATCACAACCCTCGCCTCTATTTTCTTTCTTTTTCCTTGTTCTAGTAGTTAATTTAATCATTTCAACCTCAAAACCTATTAAAATCTGTGACACCTAGACTTAGTTAAAATCCGCACACATAGCTCTTGGGACGACCTCGGTTTTACCGAATACTACACTACACACGACCGGGTACATTTCCTGTTAGTGCATTAGGGTAGACCATAGGTATAACGAGATAATATAAATATTAAAACACGTCAAGAAACTCGCATCAAGTTTTTGCGCCACGGGAGTTATATTAGGATTTTCATTAAGTCTTTCATTTCTGCTTTGTTTTAAATTTTCTCAATTTCTCACGATCTCTTTTCAAGTTTCAGGTACCATGAAAGTTGTTAATATTGATGACCTCACTCTTGAGGAATATTTGGCGTTGACAAGAGAAGAACAAGGGCCAGGGCTCATAAGACCGGTGATTGGAGCTAATGTCTGTTTCGAGATTAAAGATCAATTTATGAGGGAGCTTCGTGCTAACCCTTTTTTAGGAAACAGGGATGAAGAAGCGTATGAGCACGTTGAGAATGTCTTGTACATCGCAAGCCTTTTCAACATTCCGGGTGTGTCTCATGACGTTGTTATGCTAAGGGTGTTCCCCATGACTCTTATTGGGGGAGCAAGAAGATGGATCGAAAGATTGCTCACCGGGGCAGTTGATACATGGGCTCTACTAAAAAAGCACTTCATCCAAAGATATTGTCCTCCGTCGAAGATATCTAATCGGCTCATGGAGATTCATAATTTCAAGCAAGATGACGATGAAACGTTGTATCAAACCTGGGATAGATACAACGATCTCCTCTACAAGTGTCCAACTCATGACTTGAACAACCAACAAAAGGTCAACATCTTTTACAAAGGTATCAACGTAACTACAAGACAGATGTTGGACTACCAATGACCAATTCCGAGCATGACCCCTACTCTCGCAATTGAAGCCATCCAAAAAATGGCCGATCATTCCCAAAAATGGCACGATGGGGGTAGCAAAAGAAGCCTGGGCGAAAGTCTTGATGGAATTGCCGCCATCACTAGTAAAATTGAAAATCTTGGTCGAGACATGCTCAAGCTTCAAGAAAGTGTTCATGCCATCCAAGTAGGATGCGAAAGCTGCGGAGGAGGACATCTCACCAAAAATTGTCCTAACACTAACGAAGATAGCACAATCGAAGAAGATAAATATTGAGAAAATCGACCGTTTTATGGGGAAAATTGGAATAGTAATGGATATCGTGGAGGACCATCTGGAAATTACAACCGCGGGTCTTATGGAGAAAAAAGGCACAACATTGAAGAGACCATTAACAAATTTCTGGAAACCTCAGACCAAAGACAAAAGGAACAAGATGAATGGCTCAAGGAATTCCAGGAAAACACTAATAGAAACCTCTCCAATCACGACACAACCCTAAAAAACCTTGAAACAATGGTGGAGAAGCTTAGTGAGAATGTAAGGAAAAATAACACTAAACCGGAAGGGATAAAACCTATGATGGAATGCAAGGTCATCTTTTCTGAAGAAGATGTAAAGTTACAAGGCAATTCTCCTACCAAAAATTTGGTTACGGCTAAAAATTCCGGCGACAGTGTTCAGTTACGCCGTAACACTTCTGACAAGTTACGGCGTAACTATGGTTTAGAAAATGATCGTGGCATTATGAAGAAGAAAGATACCGATGCTGATGACAGGAGCGAGTTACGCCGTAACCAAACATCAGAGTTACGGCGTAACTGGGATACGTGGTCCAACAAATTTCTCGAGATAGATGAATCAGGGATGCAGGTTATTAACAGATGGTCCAATGATATTAATTTATGCCCTCAATCTCCATATAAAAGGAAGTATCACTGGTGCAAGAAAATTCCCGTAGCTAAGGGGGAATGATACGATCTATGGGCTTCATGCGACCCTCGGAACGAAATTTGTGATGGAGGAATCAATAAGGATAGGGTCAAGGATAAAAAATTCATGTGGCCTGCATATACTGATGAAGAAAGGTTGGAAAAACTTTCATTTGAAGAAGAGGAGGAACCACCTATTAGGCACTGTTGCACCCCGATAATTATCACTGATGGCGAGTCCACACGAGCATGGCCTACATGCAATCCTTTCCGCGAGTATTGCAACGGGGGTGGTAACATGAAAGACGAGGAATAGACATGCCCGCATGAGCTCAAAAGACATGATGTTAAGTTCGGAAATTTATCCTTCGATGATTGGTATGCAGTACAATTCGGGGATGCTAAAATTAACCCAAATCTGCTTAAAAATCTCAAGATTGATTATGAGGAGCATTGTCAACAGAAAAAGCCCATAAATGATGATATCTACTGCATGGAGGATCCCTCAAGCGACACCAATGACGAGGTAACTCGAAGTCATTGGTGTGAGAAGATAAGGACACCTGGCGAAGTTTTTTGGGCATCTTGAAACCCTTATGATGATAAATGTAATGGGGAAGCAGTATTAGGAGAGTTGGGAAGATGATTTCTTTTGGACCTCAACAAATGATGCGGAAAGGACTGAATTACCTTGGTTAGACAATCTAGGATTTGAAAATTGGTTAAAAATCAAGTATGGGAAAGTTGATTCATTGACCAAGGAAAAGATCTGGAAGGGATATATGAGTAAAAAGACCCGAGCAAAGAAATTATCAACGACATAAGTGATGTGACGGATGAAGATATCAAGGATTCAATGAGAAATGAGAAAGAGGAATGCAAACGGGTGCTAGTGGAAGATTTACTCGATGATAAATGGTTTAAAGGTACCGAGTCCGATGATGATGATATATAAGGGATTTTGGATTACCTTGAACTACAAGGAGAAGATGGGTTCACTGACCCCGACGATGAAGCATATGAGCAAAGAAGGTGCAAACTTCTTGGCATTCCGTATAAGAGGCCACCACCGATTGTAGCTGAAAAGTATGAGTTTACTAGATACCACTTGGGGCCAGACGAAAAGTTTTACAAAATTCGGAAGATCGAGACTAAGGAATACCTCTGAACTGCTACAAATGTTGCCTGGGTCAGACATAATCTGATGAAAGATATGGAGGAAGTTGGCCAAGTCCAAAGGCCACCATAAAGCCCCGAGGATTTTAGTCTAACTTAAAGACTCATAAATAAAGAAAAGTGCTCTTTCGGGAGACAACCCGAATTATCCCTTTTCATTTGTTTTATTTCCATTTCTGTTGGGTTTTGTGTTTTTTAACCATTTTTGTGAAAAGCAGAAAAGTTGTTGCAACATGTTTGAACGTGGACTGTTTTCGTCTACGATACTGGCAGAACTCAATCTTACGATTACGCAGTAACATACTTTTGCGAAATTCTTCTCGGAGCATTACCAATTACGGCGTAATCCCATGCAACGGTTATGCCGTAGCTACACTCCTGTAGCATCTGTCAGGTTTTGCACTAATTACGGCGTAACTCCTTATGGGAGTTACGATGTAGCTATCCTCTGTAACACTTCTTCCTTTTTAAACACAATAACCTTGTATTAGTTTTTTAATGAACTTTGTGGGTATGTTCCCTGTAAGACCTCACGAGACTACACTCGTCCACTTGGGACACCAAGTGGTTTAAAAGGCTTGTTTCATATGATAAATGCAACCGTGATTCCTACGAAAGTGAGTCGGTTTCTTTTCATTTTCTTTTCTTTTTAGAATTATGCTTGTCGGTAGTGTGATTTCGTGGATTGAAGTTTGCTCGTGGATGCTTATACGAAGGCACGATTCTTTTGTGAGCCTTCTTTTTTTTGGAGCAAATTCAAGGAAGTTCTCGCCTAATTCTACTTTTCTTCATCTTTATTTAACGCTTAGTACAAAAGGGACTTTGTACACTTCAAGTGGGGGGGACGGGAGTAGAATTGTCTCTTGAACTTTATCTTACCCTTTTTTTTCTAGTTTATTTTGAGAAATTATGCCATTTTTAAAATTTTGACATGTTTTTCTTAACCTAACTAGATTAGACCTTAGCCGAGCACATTATAACCCTTGATATTATATGGTGAGATTAGCCTAATCCATTTCAAAAGATTTACCCCAAATCCACCAAATTATGAGTGTGGGTAGCTTGTAAACTTTAGAACTTGGCCTTTACATCATTTCGAGACCATAGACGAGGTATGTTGAGTTAGCTCAATGTATTTGGACTTTTCAGTTTAAGAAGGCAGTATTATAGGATTATCACCCAAATAGTCTATCATTGTGTGTTTATCGATTAGTCACCTTGACTTCTCGACCCCCATGTTAAACCCTTTGTTGCACTCACCTTTAGTGCAAGATACCTCTAGATACACCCATCTGAGTCTTTCCTTTCATTTTGTTCACCCAACATATTGTTTCGTTACACCCTTACACCTTAGCCTACCCTGTAGTCTTTATTTGTAATTGGGAAGTCATTATTTGCCTAAGTTCAAGGTTCAAGTGGAAAGGTTCGGGAATCATGCTTTCGTCGACGACATATTCTTAAAGATCATTAAAGACCCACCAATTTATCATATTGTTCATCTCAAGTGGGGGGTGTTATGTTTAGTTGTTATGTTGAAAAAAAAAATGATGATGTGATTCGGAAAAAAAAATATTTGTTATTTATTGGATTGTAAAGTGCAAAGTTATAAGCACTATGTTATGAGCTTATTATAGATTTAGTATCGAGGAGGCCACCTCGGTCACATTTGAAGAATGGAGTTGGAAATGTGCCCATCATGACGTCCTCTAATGGCACATCTACCTAGTATTATCATTGATCCGGTTTCTTATCTTCAAAAATTGAACTTTGGAAGAACGGTAAGTGGTGATGACTTGGTTGTAGATTTATACTATTTGCTTGATTTTATGTTACACCAATTTTATCTCATGTCTTATCCTACCCTTTAGTCATGAAGCATGTCTAGGTGATGCAGCGAGCGATCTTTGGTGTCTTGGCCATGGATTTGGTCATGTGTCATTGATTTTATCCACTTCGCCGTGACATGTTAGTAATGACAAATCACCCTTAACCTTTGTCGTGTCTACCCATACTGCCTTCAAGAATTGTTTTGTCCTTAACTCTAGTGGTGGAGATTTGTGTAACCGCCAAGCTTATGATAGAATACATGTTATGACTATGCGATGAGTGATCACCCCGAAATTAACACTTAGAATAGTTGAGAGATTTGAGTGTTTTGTTCCCCTTTCGTGAGGTGTTCGGCTTTGTTTTATTCTTGCATAAGGGATTTGTAAACTTATATTTTCCAGATAATGGGAGATATCTTTTTAGAAATCTATCTAATAAGGTCTACTTGAGGGCAAGTAGAATTCAAGTGGATCGATATTTCATAATATCAAATAGTCTTGAATATTAAGTGTCAATTTTCCCCGATAATGCTCGTATTTTATATCATTCATATGGATTTACGCTTGTTTTCCTCTATATTTCACTTTCAGGTAAATTACAAGCATTGAGACGCGGATTTAGAGAGTTTATTGAAGATAATAGTATGCTCATTTTGAAGATGTTACGGCGTAACTCTCCTCTCACATTACGCCGTAACAGAAGCGTGGCTCAGAAAACCAACTAAATGGAAGATTACGGCGTAACTCCCTCCTAGGATTACGTCGTAACTAATTAGGTCAAACGAGGTTCCGCGCCGCAGCAAGCTACGACGTAACTAATTTCACAATTACGGCGTAACCATGATTTATTGAAGATACGGCGTAACTCGTTCCTGATGTTACGTCGTAACTAACTTTTCCAGAGAAAATTACAAAGAAATGGATGTTACGGCGTAACTCTTAACTTAAGTTACGCCGTAACCAGATCTGGCCTATAAATACCGCCCAAATTCTATCATTTCTAATCATCCACTTCACACACCAATTCAGAGAACGTGAGTAGAAGGTTGAAGGCAGATCTTAGGGAGCATACGGAGCCATCTCCAAGGGAGAAATCACTCCCCTACGATAAGCATTAGCATTTTATCATTTCTTTACTTTCAATTCATGTATTTCGTAATGTTAAATATTGAATAGATTGTTTTAGTTAATATGAGCGGCTAAGCACCTCTAGCGCTAGCCTAGTTATGATTCCTTAATTGTTTTGTTTATGTTTACATTGCTTCCGTATAATTGTTTCTAGTGTATGCATGCATAGTTTGTTGGTAGCTACCCTTGTTTCGGTAGTTTTGAATGGTGGTAGTGGCTAGTTACTTAGGGGATATGGCCAACTGACCCTAAATAGTTAGACTGAGTGGGAAGGGTGACCAACTGATGACCCTTCTTCGCTTGTGCGATTTGACCAACTGATCACCTACCATTTGGATGAACTTAAGAAGTTAGGGATAAGTGTTTAAGATGCTAGCGCCCGGGCACTCATTGTTACAAATCTTGCATGTAGCGGAACTTAATGACTTGACTTAGGGGACTAAAAGCAACTGGACTTTCAAGGGGTCACCCAAGATCTCCGGTAGATACCTTTGCTGATAGGTTAGGACGAACTGACTAAATGTTGTCCTAGCGACTTTCACCCCCACTTGAAGCAATTGGAAGTAATTAAACATGAAATTAACATGATAGGAAGATTAACTAGGTTAGCACACTTCTCGTCTATTGATCACAACCCTCGCCTCTATTTGCTTTCTTTTTCCTTGTTCTAGTAGTTAATTAATCATTTCAACCTCAAAACCTATTAAAATCTGTGACACCTAGACTTAGTTAAAATCCGCACACGTAGCTCTTGGGACGATCTCAGTTTTACCGAATACTACACTACGCACGACCGGGTACACTGACCGTTAGTGCATTAGGGTAGACCATAGGTATAATGAGATAATATAAATATTAAAACCTGGTCAGTAAAACTTGCATCAAGCTTCATAGCCGAACCACTATAAATCTTCGTGCCTTGGTTTGATGGTTTCTTCTCTTTACTCTTACATACTTCTTACTATATTATTGTCATTATTGTTTGTGTTCATTTATTGTTGTGTTGATATCACATAAACTTCGAATCTAAAACTCTTTGAAAAGTAATTTGAAAAGGATTTTGAAAACGTAATTAAAATGGTGAAACTATTCACTCTTCATTCTAGTTTCTACAAACTAATTTCATCTAAAATAAGGCAAAATAAACATGATCCAGAACCATTAATTATACAAATAGTTGTAACCGAGTTTGATGATACCAAAATTAGCAGGTCCGTAAGTGGGGTCCGTGATGCTGAACTGGCGAACCTCGCTATCTGTATCACTCAATAAAGAAAAGCCACGTTAGAACTTATCCCGGGGTTTTGCCCCGGTATTAAGCTCCGATGCTCAAGTCAGGTAATGATATCATAATAAAAAGCATTTATTATTGAAAGAGAGTTAAGCAATTGTATTTTTGTTGTGTGTTTTGGCAACTTACATGTCTTCCTTTTATAGGCAAGTAATCGAATCAAATTTTGAGATCGGATAAGAATTGAATATCTGACACTCGAATATATTCGATCTTCATATTTTCTGTCAATCATATTCGAATATTTTGCCATTTGCAGAACTTGTCAAATTGGCTCAGTTGGGGCAATTAATGCTTCTTCTAGAAAGTATTTCATTTAGCACTTCTCGCATGTATGAACTTATTTTGATTCACATGCATGAATATTACGTAATGTCATCCTTTTATATGTTGATAAGTTTATTATAAAATGTATTTTTCTAATTAGCATATTATATTTTGGATAGCATATTATATTTTGGATCTTATTGATAAGGTTTTAAAAGGTACCTTTTTGAGGGGTCATTTAAGCCCTTATTCGATCACTTCAGTATCCGTTATTACTTAATATCGTTCCTTTTCACTTTTAGGTCTCTTGAAGGCAAAATGTTGGAATGATGCTTATTTGGACGAAAAGGCGAATATCTGAAGAAAATGGCCAAAGTCGAATCGAGACACTCAAAGTCTTTGAAACATAAGGCGACGGCACATCAGATATATGCGACGCCGTCGGAAGGAATTTTATGACGGGTCGGGTTTAAATTGCATGTTTTCAAGGACGACGTCGGGTTCTAAAGGAGTAGGCCGTCGTTACTCGGGACGGCCTAGATGCAGCCAAGACGGCGCCGAGATTGAAGGGACTACACATCGAATAAGGTGACGCCACAAGCTAATCAAGTCACAAAGATCTTGTGAAGTAGTCGACATCGTTTTGGCCATAACTTTTGCATACGAACTCGGATTTAAGTGGTTCAAAAGCCCACGCGACCGAACGAGAAAATCTACAATTTGGTGAAAAATGGTTGTGACGCCGTCACTCTTTAGGTGTGACGCTGTCGCTCTTTGCCGACTGTAAAATCGCCTATAAATATAACATTATAACTTCACTTTTGTAAGCCCGAAACCCTAAGTCCGATTCTAGGGTTTAGGTAGGTGTTTTCAAAGAACTTAAAGGGTTCCAAACACTCTATAAACATTGTGTGTTGGTTTGTTTGTTAATCCAATCCTATGGTATGTCTTCAATTATCATAATTGTTGCTTGCTCTTCATTAATTATGCTTGGCTAATTCATCTAGTGTTTGCTTATGATTGTGTGAAACTTGTATATAATTAATTAGATCTTATTGATTTCTTAGTGATGCTTGTGTCTATCTTCATCATTAGGTCGTGACAATTTCAATGAGTCTAATTGGTTTAGTTTATAATTCTTGCATCCCATCTGTCTCTTGTTTGATTGGTTGTCTCTTATCTTAATTGTAATTGGCTTAGAAGTGCGACTAGGCTATCGTTGTGTTTAACACTTGATAAATCCTTGATAGTTTATGAATGACTTGGTGGATTTCGTTTACTAAATCAAAGATAACCTTAAAGTTAGTTTATGAATGAATAAGTGGATTTTGTTTACTACACTTAAAGGTGAATTCAAAGAGTTGGGAGAAACGCATACCCTACAACCTTAGACACAACGCAACTAGGAATAAGGACGTGACAATTCAACCATCAATAGGACGTGACAATTCAAAGAGGTAGAATTGGATAGCTAGCAAGAAGTAATACATCATAAGTAGATACGCTTCACGCATTGGTAGATCCCTTAGTTAGTTAGTATATTTTGGAATAGTTGACTAGCAACTAATTCCACCCCCAAATCTAAACCCCGAGATTCGTACCTTTCCATTCCATAAAATATAAAAATACAAAAATAATCATCCTCACCTTTAGACTTAAATCGACATATAATTCAAATTCAACGACACTATTCCCTAGAGAACGATATCAATACCCGTGGCTTACCCTAATTACTACACTACAACGATTAGGTTCATCGCCTAGGTGTTATAAAACTTGCTCAAGAAAAGGAAGTTCCTTTGACCCCGAACCACGCGTGTAGCGTTATCAAGTTTTGGCGCTACGCCGGGAATAGTTATTGTTTAGGCTTGATTTCTATCTCGTTTAGGTCTACTCACAAGATTCCTATCAAGTGAGATATTTTTTTCTTTTTATTAGCTTCCTTGTAGTCTATCCCTTCTTTGTGTTTGTGTTCAGAAACCATTTTCATTTGTCACTATGGCAAGTGAAGTAGCATTTGAATCATTAACAAATGAGGAACAATTGAATTTCACAAGTTGGTTTGGTTTTTATTGTTCTAATGAATTTGTGAGTGAACTTAGAGATATCCAAAAGAATAAGGGTGTAAGATTGGATGGATTTGATATATTTTGTGTTTGTGTGGCTTCTATTCAACGATCGTTGTCAAGATCAACTCCTTTTAGTGACACCATCTTTAGAATTTTTCGAAAAACCTCCTATGCATAAACCTTCGTTGTTACAACTTGAGGAAATGGATAAGAAGGATTTATCTAACCTTAGGAATCATGATCAAAAGACCTAGTTTTTAAGAACATGAAACCTAAACCCAAACAAGATTGTGAGATGGTTGAAGCTAAAATACCTAGTTGCATGTGTGGGATAGATTTCAAACATTTAGGAGATCTAGATATAATGGAGAAAAGGTGGAAACCCAAGCCCACAAGCCCTACCATCACTTGAGGACACACATCGCCTATAACTTACCCGGAAGAAGTAGAAGAGACTATAGGAGCCCCAATTGATAGAGAACCTTTGGACCAAACGCCACTAGAGAATGTAGGTTTAGATGCTTGTTGTCGTGACCTCTCTCTTAGTCCTAGGGAAGTTCTGTTGGGAATTAAGGTAATCTACCGATTCTCGCCAAGCACAAGCTACCGATTCGCCAAGCTTTAGTCGAAGAGATTCTCACGAAGAAGAAATGATGTCGCCGGGTTATACTTCAAAGAAGTGATAAAGCAGAAAGGTGTGTTGGCCGAAAGTGGGAACCACGAGGAGAGATAAGCTCACTTTAGAGTAAAAGTCGGCTGCAGTATGTATAGGTTGGCGCCAGACATGTAGAGCTTACTCGTAAATAAACACGATGATTAACAAAACAATATGATTAGTTGCATGCTTGTCTAGTTGCATGCTTAGTCTAGTATAGTAGTAGAAGCGTAAATTGTCAACGCTTATTAGGGTTTCTTGCCTATATAAGAAACCACATTATCTTGTAATAGATAAGTTTTTCGATAGTTTCTAAAGTCTTGTATTCTATCCGAAACATAGAGTTTCTATAATCAAAGATCCATAGAGGATCAAAAGTGTTCTTAGTTACTATAACTTGTATTTATTTTCCGCTACAATACCAAGTTGTAGAGATCTTCTATTAGTTTGCTTGTGATTACATACGCAAAGCTAACGATCCCCGAGTGCTCAAGATCTATCAAGGTCTTGGTTTCTAACAAGTGGTATCGAGCCTCGGAAAGTCTCTACGATACTAAGAACCGCCTCACGAAGAACCGCCTCACCCCATACAACCAAACATTCATTCACCATGCCCGGATCGACATCTGAAAATGAAGTCACCAACTCAAACAACACCAACACCAACACCACTTCCATGCAACAATTACCTCACAAATAGCAATGGTAAATTTCCTTATTTAAAGAGGAAGAATATGAACTTTGGACTATGAAGATGGAAAACTGGATTTCCAACATTGATTGGAATCTGGGAGGTAGTAAAGAAAGGAAATAGTCTAAAGAAGATGATTCCGATGAGATGGAAGTTTATCATGGCTCCACCAAAATCGCCAAGAAGTGCCGCCATGCAGAGAGCATAAAGTAAAGACTATTCTGCTTCAAGCCATACCAAGATCATCTATGTGATTTTCATCATATGGATGATGCTAAAGATATTTGGATGGCTCTCAAAGCAAGGTTTGGTGGAAATGAAGAATCAAAGAGAATGAGGAAGTCCATGTTAAGACAACAGTTCCAGGACTTCAACATATCGAAGAAGAAGGTATCCACAAGGGATATGACAGTTCCATAGGATCTTGAGTCAATCAATCGGTGAATGCTAAACCGACAATGAAGATTGCAACTCAAAGTTCTTGAGGTCCTTGCCACCATCATGGTTGCATGTTAGCATTGCACTCAAGGCTAAAGGAGGGGTGGACATGCTCACCTTTGATGAGCTATACAATGACTCGTAAACCTCGAACCGTATGTCAAGACCCCTACCGTACATCTTCTTCTAACCATGCGCTTTTGTTGGGACCTCTCATTCCAACATGATGGTACAAGCTCCTAGCTCCAACTATTTCCCATCATCTCCTAGTTCCAACTACTTTCCATCATCATCTTCAACTCCCCTTCACCACATAACCTCGTCCCACTCCTCCAAGTTCTCAAGCTAGATCTAGTAGTGTGATGGAGGATGTTCTTCATTCGCTTGTTGTCGACTATGATACTGCAAAGATCTTGCATATGAAGACTTTGATCGTGTGGACCCTCTTGATATGGAGGAAATGAAGTTGAAAATGCAAGTGGCTTTCTTTGCCGATGGACATCAAAAGGTTTGAAGAAAAGGCTCAAGGAAGTTTGTTTTCAAGGAAAGGAACCATTGCTTTGATAGGGGAAAGTCGTGCTACTCTTGTCATCGATGGGGCATTTTCTAGAGAATGCAAGGATGTAAAGAATGGAGATGGAGCCAAATATTTTTCCTATCGCTAAAAACAGCAGGAAGTGGAGCTCAGCAGCCTCTCTCACCATGGATGAACAGTCAACCGACTTCACATGAACCCGTTAATGAGGAAGCTCATGATAACGACAAGGTTGGACTGTTTGCAAGGTGCACTACGGATGAAAGGCATGATCGCTTGCCTTAATGGGACTATCTCGTGTACACAATTGTATATTTGGTCGTAGTCTTAGATACAATGAACTTAAAGAAGAATTTGATGCTATGAAACCTAAGTTTGATGCATGTTATATTGATAATGAAGCTCATAAACTTGCATTAAAACGTAGAAAGACAAAAAGTATGGTTTCGTAAGAATCAAATAGCTTATGAAGAAAAAATAAAAGTGTTACAGCTTGATCTAGAAGTTGCAAACAATTACTTAAAACCGTCTCGAGAAAGCAAAGGATGAAGTCGGTCGAGAACCTAGAACTTAAGGCAAAACTAGCGAGGAAATTGATAGGAATAATGAATGGCAAATGTCCGGTAAAGCTAAATAGAATCATCTATACTAGTCAATCTCGCACATGTCCTATAGGATTAGGTTTTCAAAAATATGTAGGTCCGTAAGCTAAGTATGATGGGCGTAAACCTACATCGCCAGGTTAGCTAATTATGTTAAAGAAGGTATAATGCATGTCGCCCCTCGGTCCCATTAGAGGTGAGTTCATGCCCACGCACCTATCCATAATCGCTGACTTTGATGGATCACATCACTTATATGGCAAAAGTCAAAGACTTGCTGCACTCGATACCTCATCTAATGATTTTGTCTCTTGCTCGACAAAGGACAATTCATCGGATCAAGGGTCTACTTCCTATGAAAACCGTGATTCAAATGAGAAGTCCGACCTCCCAAGCTCGAACCAACACCCAAGCCTCGCACCCCGCCTACTTGTGAGCCCTCTAGGAAGTCACGAGGAATCATCTTCCAAGGCAGTTTCTCGAAGACTTATCTTTAAATGTTTAAATAATCACCGTTAAAACAATTCCTTGAATGTATCTGCTTTAAGTACTTCGCATGTAATCCAACATCTTCCCGTATGAATAAAGATTCTAAGAAGAAGACATGTTTTGTATGTGGCAAGAATTTCATTTGATAAAGGATTGTGATTTTTATGAACAAAGATTGGGTGCATGTGCTACTCCCGTAAACACAAACCTAATCGACCAATGTTACTAGTATTCCACCTTATGTCCCACAAGCGGCTAAACTCGACTCTCATTGAGAAGTTCAACATTAGACCTATGGCCAACCAACGAGCTCATACTTTAAACATGACTATTGGCCTACATATGTTGACTCCATGTATGCTTTGGGAAGGGATATGGAACACCGTGAAGCCCTCAGCAGTTGTTCTTGACCAACAAGGACCAAATTATCAATGGAGGACCAAGAACAATGGTGGATCCTCTAAAACTTCATGCCCTAAACACCGTGATCCACAAGGCGTGTTCAAGTCGATAATGACTTGAGCCTCCTCTCGCATACTAACTGTTTGTATATAATTTTTTGTTGTTTGTAGGATCATCCCTTAAGCATAAGAATATTGGTATTGTTGATAGTGGTTGTTCGGAAGCATGTCCGGAAACAGGATATGATGCACAATTTTGTCCCTATGAAGGAGGAGGCAATGTAACGTTTGGAGGAAGTGATGGGAGTATCATGGAAAGGCAC
This sequence comes from Chrysanthemum lavandulifolium, assembly GCA_022545495.1. Lineage (NCBI taxonomy): Eukaryota > Viridiplantae > Streptophyta > Magnoliopsida > Asterales > Asteraceae > Chrysanthemum > Chrysanthemum lavandulifolium. The sequence goes on from CM040246.1 coordinate 103,891,519, forward strand.
CATAAAACACCTCATCCGGATTTTGAAAATGTGTACTTTGTTAAAGAACTTCAAGATTTCAACTTGTTCTCTGCTTCACAAATCGTGACACTAAGAACAAAGTTCTCTTCATCGAGAATGAATGTCTTGTCGCCTAAAGACTTCAAACTCCCGTAAGAAACTTCAACCCCATCAAGGTTCCTCGACTCACAATTTATACACATTCAACCTTAATGAAGTTCAACCGGTGGTGACCTCACTTGCTTGGTGGCTAAAGCATCTCTTGATGAGTCCACTAAATGGCATAGAAGAATGGCGATGTGAACTTCAAGACCATTAACAAACTCTCAAAATGGGTCTTGTTGAAGGACTTCCCACCAAAGTATTCACAAATGATCACAATTGTGTCGCTTGCAACAAAGGAAAACAACACGAGCTTTTACAAAGCCATCAATGCTATGAGCATCATTATCGAACCTCTTCGTTGCTTCACATGGATCCGTTTGGTCCAACTCAAGTCGAAGCATTGATCATAAGTTCTTCGCTTGGTTATAACCGATGGCTATAGCGATTTTGTTGGGTTTTTTCTCGTAACCAAAGATGAAACATCTCGCGTCGATCAATTCATCACTCTTGTTGAAAATCGTTAAACAAAAGGTTAAGGGTATTCGTGTGATAATGGGACGAGTTCAAAAATGCTATTCTTATAGAACTCGTGGGTCAAAAGGCATAAAAGGGACTATAGTAATCCAAGAACCCCACAACAAAATGGGGTGGCCGAAAGAAAGAATAGAACCTTAATAGAGGTCGCTAGATCCATGCTTTCGCACTCTAAACCGCCCACCATGTTCTCGGATCGAAGTCATGGCACCGCCCGCTATGTGCTCAACAGGTGTCCATTACTGCACTCACAACTTAAAACCCCATATGAACTTCTCTTTGAAAGGTTCCCATCATTCACTACCTAAACCTTTCGGTTGTCAAGTGACCATTCTGAACACAAGTGATCCGTTGGGAAAATTTGATGAGAAGGCTGATGATGGCTACATTGTGGGTTATTCAGCTCATAGTAAGGCCTACAGGGTGTACAATCTGCAAGCTAAGAAGATAGAGGAAACGTTGAACCTGAGATTTTTTGAAGATAAGCATAATGTTCAAGGACAGGGTCATTCGTGGTCTTTTGATCTTGACTACTTAACTGACTCTTTGGGCTACACTAGACACTTGGCTAATCAAAATGCAGGGTCTCCAACCTCTCCCACTGACATTGCAGGTCCCTTGAATGATGACTCTGAAAATGAGTTTGAAGATGATGAGCAACCCATACTTGTGCCTTCTTTCTCTCCTAACAATATTGCAGGTACCTCCTCCAAGGATGTTCTTGATACAAGTGATGAAGATGACTCTCATTATGTCGAGGACCTTGCTAGGCTTCGACTCAAGAATTTGTCGCCAAGCTTGAAGCAGAAACCGAAAGAAGGATGGCTAATGAAGAAGTCGCCAGAAACAACGGTTCTGGCCGAAGTTGACCTTGTCACACCCACCATCCCCAAATCTGTCAAGGCTATGTTGCTCCTACTCGAGTATCTTCGCACTTTGGTGAACCTTATACACGCTTCCAAAGCCTTCGGATCTAGGAAATCATCAACCCACAAATGGCATCTTCACCTCACCCTCTTATGATGATGAATTTGAACCAACCATCACTAATCTTGATTCATCCATTGAAGTCAACCCACCGCCACTCGTGAGGATCAATATTGCTCATCCTCAATCCAACATCATAGGTGATCTTCCGCACCGCCGAACTCGAAGGGCTATCACAAGTCCTCAATTTGGACAGATTGCCTTTCTCTTATGTCTCCAACCAACAAAGAGACAATCACACGTACTTCAAACATTGTCTGCTTGCTTGTTTTCTCAAGTGGAACCAACCAAAGGTATCTCAAGCTCTTAATGATTCAAGTTGGCTAGAAGCAATGCAAGAAGAGATGCAACAATTTCACAATCGCAAGTGTGGATCTTGGTTCCACTACCGATGGCAAATATGCCATTGGGACAAAGTGGGTTCAAGAATAAGAGATTCTAGAGGTGTTGTGATTAAAAACAAAGCAAGGTTGGTAGCACAAGGCTTCGTGACGAGAGGAAGGAATTGATTATGATGAAGTGTTTGTCCCTGTTGCGAGTTGAAGCAATTCGCATTTTCTTGGCTTATGCTTCTTATATGGGCTTTATGGTGTATCAAATGGATGTCAAAGGTGCTTTTACGTATGGTGAGATTGAAGAAGAGGTTTATGTCTCTCAACCAAAGGATTTGAAGACCCGATCACCCGGATCATGTTTACAAAGTTGTTAAAGCTCTCTATGGCTTACATCGGGCTCCAAGAGCTTGGTATGCTCGGCTGGCCATCATTCCTCTACCAAGCATGGCTATAGGAGAGAGCTATTGATAAAACTCGTTCTCAAGAAGAATTACTCCGACATCATTCTCGTACAAGTGTATGTGGACGACATTATCTTTGGTTCCACAAATGAAGCTTGGTGTGTGGAATTCGAGGAACTTATGAAGGGTGAATTTCAAATGAGTGCTATGGGAGAACTTACTTTCTTTTGGGTCTCCAAGTTCAAAGAACAAGATGGCATCTTTATCTGTCAAGATAAATATGAGGACATTCAAGAAGTTTGGTATGGAAGGTGTTAGGACCGCCACCACACCTTATGAAGCTCCAAAGACTAAAGCAAATAATGAACCAGATCTACCGTGAATGTGCATCCTCAGACAGTCCATGATTGGTTCATTGATGTATCCGATGACTTCAAGGCCCGATATTACGCTTTGTGAGTGTGTGTTCTCGACATCAAGTCACCCACTTGCTTCCCATCTCAATGTTGTCAAGAAGATCTTTAAGTACCTCAAAGGCCAACCTCTTCTAGGTCTTTGGTACCCAAAAGAATCTCCTTTCAAGTTAGAAGCATTCGGTGATGATGATTATGCCGGTGCAACCGATAGAAGATCCACAACCGAGGTCTGCCAATTTCTAGGCAAAGGTTGATTTCTTGGCAATGCAAGAAACAAACCATTGTGGCCACCTCAACCATCAAGGTAATACGTTGTCACAAGCAAGCTGCGTGGACAAGTCCTTTGGATTCGTAACCAATTCTTTGGACTATGGGTACAACTTTATGAACACTACAATTCATATAGATAATCAAAGTACCATCTGCATAGTCAAAAATCCAGTTTTTCACAGTCGAACGAAACACATTGAAATCAGGCACCACTTTATAAGAGATGCTTATGAAAAACATTTGATAAAAGTGGCTAAAATCCATACTGATAATAATGTGGCAGACTTATTAACAAAAGCTTTTGATGGACCAAGGTTTCAACACCTCGTGGTCAATATTGGTATGCTAAACCCTTGACTGCATAGTTTGAGGGGAGGCATAGGCCTCAGGGGAGGCATATGCCTCAGGGGAGGATTTGTGCAAACTCTGCAGATTTTTGTTTGTTTTATATTCACTCTGCAGATTTTTTGTTTGTCTTTGTATTTTAGTTTGTAATCTAACACTAACTTCTAATATTTCTCTAGTTTGTTTGTTGTTGTTGTGTATGTTTTAGTGTTTGTTTTGCAGTTGTCTGTACTGCATTTTGTCTTTTCCGTATCTGGATTGCAGTTTATACATCCCATGATCAAGATCATATTCATCAAAAGTGGCTCATTAGTACATGGTCAAATAGTCGAGAGTGTTGCTTGTTTCTTCCGATAACAACATCAAGCATACAATTTGATTCTCCGAATACAATCTTGAAGAAAAGAAAAAGAAGTCAAATTGTTCATTCATTCATTCAAGAAGCAGTTTACGTTACATGACTTACATAAAGTCAACCTACTTATTCTATTGCATCCTCAAGCTAAGCCTAATCTAATGGATATCTTTCATTTCAAATCGAATGTTGGATATGCGTTAAATGTCGGCTTTGCCAGAGGTCTTGCATAACCACCCATTCGCCTAACCGGTGGTTGGATATGCACGACCGTAACGACGAAGATGCTAAGGACCAAAATGGAGGATGGATTGATGAAAACGATTGACGATGACGATGACCACGTAGGATGACGAAGAGAACTATCGTGTCCTTTGTGCTTCATCTACTCATTTCAATCGAATACAATCGATCCACCCTCCTCAAGCCCTTCTTCTATACGATGGGTGATTATGCACCAAAAGATGGCGCAGATGAGACCAAGAACCACCTCTCTATCTTTGGGAGTGGCGGATTCTCGCACGAGGTCTTTGTTGAGACCGAGGTCTTTGGAGGTTGGGAGTAAGTTCCCTCCTTATAGGAGTCATCGTAATCATTAGCGATTCACTTGGATTCACTAATTGTCATCTTCAAGAAGAAAGAAAGGGTGATTTTTAGGTCTTGGATAGGGTTGAGGAAAGTAAGAGAACCATGGGTTTGATTCACCACTGATGATGATGAAGAGGATGAGGAGTCGAGGAAGTGAGATCTATGATCTCGTGTTTGGAAGTCATAGTGCAATTGGGTTAATTAAGGTTATTTGGCTTCTAGGGTTTGTGGTAAATATTTGGGGATCTTGGTGAAAAGATGAGTTACATTGGGATCATTTTATAGAGCAGATTCAAGGTTCAACGAGTTTAATGCAAGTGGGTGCACAAAGTAATTCTAGAAACTTACCGAAGATATTCTTATCTTTGATGCATTCTATCGATGCCATAACTTCAAAGAGATTGATCTTGTGTTTACTGCCAAGTGTTATTTTGGGTCGGGTCAAAGATGTCATACGTCGGCAATGGTCAACCAAACGGTCCATTTTCTTTGACCATAATTTGGGCAAAACACTTCATCCACCATCACCGCTTGTAAGCGAACAAATTCCTCTCATTCCACTTACACAAACTCTCACCATTTCAAAATCATAATCCTAAACACTCATATTCCTCATGGGTCTTGAATTTAAATATGATCACAACAAAGTTGCTTTTTTCGGGTAATGGCAAAGGTTATGAATGCACGAACCAATGGTGGAATTCTGAAAAGGTCCAAGATTCGTTATGCTCTAACTCATTCTCCAAATGAGATATATGAATCATTGTTACTCAATTTTGGGCAATCACGAGAAAAGGAGTGAGGCAGAGATTAGGGCCGTGATTGATGAAAGTGCGTTGTGACCGAGGACCTAATCGAAGGAAGCTTCACCGAAGATGCCGATGGAGCATTTTACTCTAATCAGAAGATGTGTTGAATGGGCTAAGGGCTATTGGCTATCGTGGTACTAGAACCGATATGTGGCTAAAGAAGGAACTCGCCCCAAATGGAGGTTCTGGTTCACACACCGCCCAATGCATGAGCAACAAGGCGGAGGATGGGACCGAGTTCTCAACCGATCGGGATATGGTATTGTGTGTCTTTCTCAAGGGTAACTTTCAATTTTTCTAAGTATATTTTCGAAAACATGGTTGAAAATATTCAAAGACAAAGGAAAATTTTAATGTACCCAAGGTTTTACAAATCATTTTAGACACCTCTACCCAAGCACAAGCTTTTTATCCTATAAGTTCCTTGACTGCTAAATTGTTTGCAACCATGAAAACTCACTTTCAAGGGGAACATCATCCCTTGTTAGCTGCTATGTTGCCCCAAGGTAATGAGGCTGCTAATGAGGAGAATGTGGCTAATAATCCTCCTACTTCACCTGTTGCTACTGATGGTAATCCATTGGTCAACATTGATGAGGCCCATCTTCTCTTGTTGAAGCAACTCATGTTGCTCCCGACCCCACCCCGTCCCCGCCCTCCACCCCCACTTGATACTCATGTTGAGTCGAGCTTAATAGACCACCACACCAAGTCTTGTGAGGATCCTCTTGATGAAGATATTCCCACATTGAGCATGACCAGTTACTTCGAAAGGTCCAATGAGGCTCCCCACCACAGAGCAATCTGCTGGTGGAGCCGAGGACCCATTTCACTCTCATCGTGTATGATCTTGTCAATGGTATGCCGCGAGGTTAAGAATCTGAAAAAGGAGCTTGCGAGACCAAGTCTTCTCTTGGAGGCAAAATTGAAGAAGCTGAGAATCAGATTAAGGTCTTAGAGCACAACCTACAAGTGGTCTTCCAAAGGAAATTGGTGGTTTCAATCGATGAAGAGCAAGAAGTTCCTCCCTTTGGATCTCTAGAAATGTTGGTGAAGTGTCTCTCAATGATCCTTCATCTATAGTTGCCACTTCATCAAAGAAGACGAACACATTACGTACACGGAAGAAGAGATCGATCTTCACAAGGTTTCTTACGAAGCTTGAGAGGAACCCGTAGTTGATAAGGTTGCATCTGGCGATATACAAATGGAGGATGCATCTCGGACCTTGACGGACTTCATCTGTTCAAGAACCATCGAACCCTTCACCTTGACAGATCATCCCGATGTTCTTGTCTTGACCACCTCGGTTGAGAATCTACATCAACATGTTGATTTAAGTACTCGGAAGAAATTCATAGTTGATCTTCTTGAAGAAGAATGTGCTAAGCGACCGATGACAAAGGGAAAATGTCATCCGAAGATGAGCTTGGTCCTAACCTAGTGATCGAGGAGGAAAGACTAGGTCAAGCTAGTAGATTGGCGAGTTTGAGAAGTCAAAGGAAGATCTGAGATTGGCTAAACAATTTGAAACGGAAGAATTCTCATCTCTAACTCCGAGAGAAGAAAAGAACTAGATAAATTGAGGGTTCGATACTGTGCACAATGGGATGTTCTAACTCAAACATGTCATTTCAAGACCTTCTCTAGCTCAAAGTATCCTAGGTGGAGATTTTCTTAGTGACAACTATGTGGAGCGAATGAGGGCTCAGGGAAGACAAAGGAGGCAGGAAGCACTTGCACAAAAGAGGGCAATCAAAGCTCAGAAGGCCAAAAACAAACCTCCAACTAAAGATGAAATAAGAAGGGTGGTGAAAAACCAAGACTCAGAGTCCAACTCTGGCCTAACAATGAAGCAAGTCAAGGCTTTTCCTGATCATGTCCTGTATCGCAAATATAACCGAATCATGCAGGAAAGATCATCATCTTTAGCAAATTCTACCAACCTAAAAAGGATTTCTGAAACTAAAGCTGCTCCAGAAGCCAAAAGACTCAAGGCTGTTGATGCTACAACCAAAGAATCTTCTCCAGTCATTCCTGCTGAAGCAACCTCTGAAGTTGCTTCTTCTCTTGACAAGAGTCAATCTATGAACCATCTTCCATTCCTCCTGAAGCACACGAAACATCGCCTCCCTCTCCCACAAGTAACACTGTTGTCACAAAGAAGATTCAAGTTAAGGAAAGCGATCTCGCGAAACCAAAACAGAAAAGGCTATAAGGATATCCCCGAAGGATAAAAGCACTTGCGCCCACTCGGTCTCCATCTGCGATACAAGTCCTACTACCAATGAAGAAGATGAAAATGCTCCCTCAAGGATATCTATCGACACAGGAAGAGGAAGAAGAGAATGGCTAAAATATCTCCTTTCGATCTTGAAGCTGATGACTCAACTTTCATTATAGAAGGTTACTGATTTTCCCGATGGAAACTCAGATGGGTTGATAGGGTGGAACTTAAAGAATGATGAGATGAATGTGCTTCATCGAGGGGACTCCATTTTAATGGAATTTACTTTTCTAAAGGAAATTCTGCACTTGATTGACTGGGCTGACTTAATTTCTCTGTTCACTCAAGTTTCCACTCATTATTGTGACAAGGAACCACAAGGTTCTGGGATGTTTTTACCGGAGATTTTCAAGTTCTTGAACTCCCATATTCCCAACAAAAAAGCATCTTCAATTTGGGAAAACTCACATCGGTGGAAGCTTACATCTTGGAGATTCTATCCTCTCCCTCGGGTGCATGTCCTTGAAACTAAGGGTGGAATCACTGTATGCCTGTTGTCTGAAAGAAAGTATCCTCTGCCTAAAAGACTTATGGAAAAGATGTTGAGTCAGAAATTGGAAATTCCTCCAGATCCTGTGGGAAATGAAAGACAATCTGCTTTAACACTGGTGGGATTGATCAAAACTCAACTTCAACAACTGCAATAGGCCTCTTCTTCTTCCACATAAGGACAATTGGTACTCACTGCACTACTTTGTGTTGTTCATTTTAATCTGCTTTTCTTGTGATATTTGCCTATTTTTGTAAAATTTTTTAAAGTAAACGACTTTCACTAATTCACAAAACATCATTTTAAAAATAGTGATAGCGTTTATTTAATAAAATTAGGTTTATATTTTCCTTTTCAACTTATTATTAAGCTTTTTCGGTTTTATAAATTGTTCTTAGTTAAAAAAAAAAAAAAAAAAAAAAAAAAAAACTACTTTTATGTAGAATTTTGCACGATGGTCTTTAACTCACCCGATGTACCTTTTGTATATCAAAGAGTTAGCTAGTCCAAAGTACTGACTTTGGTAAAGACACATCAAATACATTGATAGTCTGTAATGGTTTGCTCAAAACCATAGGGTTCATAACCACCCATGCTTAATCGCCGAGAGTTGTATGGTCATCAATTCACCATGGTCTATTCTGTTTGGAATCCAAGAATTGGCTAGTCCACATGTATATGGCATGTGGTAAAGACAATGAATCCATATTTGGTTTCAATTCACCAATCCTAAGAATTGACTAGTCCCGAGCAAGCGGCTACAGGTAAAGACAAGACAAATCCGTTTATATGGTTCTTTGGTTTGCCAATAAATCGATGGTTATCAATGTACCATAGTTTTCGAACTCAAACATGTGGCTACTCCGAGTGGTAATGGCTATTGGTAAAGAGACATCAAACCCATTAATTTCGATGATTCACCTCACGGGAGTTAACACACCGGAAGTGATGAGAATAGTATTGAACTTATATGTTTTGATGTACATGATGTCACATGTTCTTTGCAAAGATCCGGTATTTCACGATTCGGTCATCATAGAGATGTTCTTCTTCCGACTCTTTCTTCACGATCCTCAATTCTTGTCACTCATTCTTTGAATCCACATCATGGTACAATCCTCAAGGAAAATGTTACAATCCTCAACGGCATTATAGATCTATCAAGGAAAGCTGGAACTTAACCTAGTCAAATTCCGGTTTAGGGGAGGATTGTTGGGAATTAAGGTAATCTCATCGATTACGCGAAGCACAAGCTACTTGATTAGGAAGCTTTAGTCGAAGAGATTCTTTGAAGAAGAAATGATCTTTAGAAGTTATACTTCAAAGAAGTGATAAAGCGCATGTGTGTTCTTTGAAAGTGGGAACCACGTGGAGAGATAAGCTCACTTTAGAGTAAAAGTCACTGTATGTATAGGTTGGCGCCGATTATGTAGAGCTTACTCGAGAAATAAACACGATGATTAACAAAACAATATGATTAGTTGCATGCTTGTCTAGTTGCATGCTTAGTCTAGTATAGTAGTAGAAGCGTAAATTGTCAACGCTTATTGGGTTTCTTGCCTATATAAGAAACCACATTATCTTATAATAGATAAGTTTTTCGATAGTTTCTAAAGTCTTGTATTCTATCCGAAACATAGAGTTTCTATAATCAAAGATCCATAGAGGATCAAAAGTGTTCTTAGTTACTATAACTTGTATTTATTTTCCGCTACAATACCAAGTTGTAGAGATCTTCTATTAGTTTGCTTGTGATTACATACGCAAAGCTAACGATCCCCGAGTGCTCAAGATCTATCAAGGTCTTGGTTTCTAACAGTTCCTAATTTTGATGAACCAGAGCCTCAACCAAAAACCTTACCCAATGTTCCGTCTTTAGATGTGAATCTTGGAATTGAATTAGGCCCCAATCCACCCATCAAAATAAATAGTCCGGGTAGTTGCTTGATAAATGTGGTAGATTCTAGGCCATTTAGAGTGGAAGCTAATATAGGAGTAACCCATGACCTTACACACTTATATCACCCATTCATGGTTGATAACAAGAAACACTATGGGTTTAAACCGGGTTTATTAGGTCAAGATGGATCCTTAACTAAGAATCTTTTGAAGTTGATAGAAGATGATCCATTCTTAGGAGAGAGATTTGATTCTCTCGCTACACACAATAGACTTAGGTAAGGTTATAATGAATGGAGCACACTCATTTGAGCATATAAATCACCCATCACCCTTCTCCTCACGTAGCAAATTTCCACCTAAGGGTGTGTATTACTACTATCACCCATACTTAAACTTAAGTGTAGGAAAACTTCCCTTTATCTGTTAAATAAGGGTAGAGTCGGGCTCGTGACTCGAACAAAAACAAGCGCTTCTTGGGAGGCAACCCATGTGTATTTGTTTTTCATTTTTATTTATGTGTCGTGTATCTTTTATTGATTGTTTATTCTCATGTTTGAATTTGTAAAATGCTTTATTTTGTCTTTAACCTCGTCTTAATTACATATAAAGGTATTTTACATAAGGGATAAGTGTAGGAGGATTACACACGTTTCAAAAGAAACGTGAACATGAGAATTACAATTATTTAAAAGATATACATGTGTGTTTGTTCGAGTCAAATGCTTGTATCGAGTCATAATGGATGTTTTGTAGGAAATTTTTCCGATTTTAAAGATAAAAATGTTCCAAAATTTTTTCCGGAAAATCGCAGACCAGTTTCGTCGGGATAACTTTGACGTCGTCAGATCTCAACGACGGCGTCGGGAGGAGCGGCAACGACTTCTAACTTTTTCGTTTTACGTACTCTTTATAAATTTTGGAATTTTCGTGTCTTAATTTTCTAGAAAATCTGCAAACATCCATTCCACAAGCATTATATCTTATTTAAGTCTGGAATTACATCTTGTTGTGATTTTTCTTTGTTCGGTTTGATCGTTGGGTTGTTTGTTTTCTTCAAATGTGCGAGTTTAATTTATCAGAAGAAGTTACATAAGATTGAGGAGCTTTTCACGCATAAATTCTTCTTGGAAAGGATTTAACCACTACTTCACACACGGATCCTACCAAGCTAATCGGGGAGTACTAGTTTCTTTCGTTTTAATTACCTTCCAATTATCATAACTTTGATACTTTCGGGAACATTGGGGACAATGTTCAGGTTTAAGTGTAGGGAGGAAAATAAAGCGGAACTTTGAAACTATGCTTATCCTTGATTATTTGCTTTGTCAATGTATTTGTGTAATAAACCATGAGAAAATGTCGGTTAGGGTAATTTTGGCACCAAATTTAAAATTTTTTATGACATATAGGAGTGGGCCATTAGTCTTAACAAAAGCGTCTCATGGATAGGAAGTTGCATGACTAGCACAAAAAAACCTTACCACCTAAATTCCACCCAAAATGTGAGGATCGCCCTTAGATTAGTAGGAATTAAAGCATTCATCTTTAATGCTTAGAGTGTGAACCGGTAGTATATTAGATTCTAGAACTTGTTTTGTGATGCATTCCGAGATCGCTAGTGAGACTACACTTGTGTAGTTAGGAATAACTAAATGATAAGAGGCATTAGGATAAACCCTTGTTTGATACTGTAATATAATTACTTCTTCCATATCGGTTGAGTAATTCCCACACCCTTTACTTAACAGTACTCATCTTTAGTACACGATACCCTAGTTAACCCTCGAGCCTATCCTTTTGCGGTTCTCGTGATGTTTCGGTTTTTCGGGATATCAATGAAGAGCATTGTTTACACCCACCCCCAAATATACACCCAAATCGCCTTAGCCTACCTTTATTGCACTCACTTTTAGTGCAATTTATGTTATCACCCAAAACCCTTAGTTCAATTATCCGGTTGCTTGCATGAGTTGCTAAGTCGAGTCATATCCTTTGTATACGATTTTGGGATGATTGGGATTCATGGGAAAAGTTAAAGTTTATGAAATATAGGGAAGAAACGTTAAACTCAAATTCCCTTTGTTTGCATAATAATGTACTCAAGTGTTTTGATCTTTTCAATTCGGGTCAAATTAGTGTTAGAGTAATAAAACTCAAGTGTAGGGATGTGTCTATAAATCCCTATCATTTGATGTACCGTAGAGGATGGTAGAGTAAAAGTGTATGCACAAAAAAAAAAAAAAAAAAAAAAAAAAAAAAAAAAAAAAAAAAAAAAAAAAAAAAAAAAAAAAAAAAACCATATGCTACCATCCTACATCTATCTTTTAAATTATGTTTGTTTATTTTCGTTGCCTAGAGTTTTAGAGTGTCGAGTCTTGGCTTAGCAACGCCATTCTTCGTATACTTGCAACATAGAGATTTTTGACTATCCACCACTAAATAGCCTATCCCACCAAACCCTTCATTTCCCTACCGTAAGCTAACATTACAACCCTTTAAAAGACCTCTTTGATAGTCTTTCCTAGGTGCTTACACCAAAGCGACGGAGGTTTGATCTATTCTCAAGCCTATGGTAATCTATGTACTAGGACCGGTTAATGAGTGTTTATCTTCCATTTCCGATTTGTTATATTTCATATATACACCGAGAGAGATGCGAGTATCCAAGCACCCCATGTGAGGTGCTAGTATGTAATTTCCGTGCTTGTTATGACTTTTATGGGCTTATATGTGTTGTGGACCGTTTGAATGAATGCTTCATGACCCCAACTTATAAATTAATTGGCTAAAGCACATTTGCTTGAGGACAAGCAAATACCAAGTGTAGGGATATTTGATAAGGTTTTAAAAGGTACCTTTTTGAGGGTCATTTAAGCCCTTATTCGATCATACAGATCCGTTATTGCTTAATATCGTTCCTTTTCACTTTTAGGTCTCTTGAAGGCAAAATCTTTGGAATGATGCTTATTTGGACGAAAAGGCGCGAATATCTGAAGAAAATGGCCAAAGTCGAATCGAGACACTCAAAGCTGTTGAAACATAAGGCGACGGCGTCACTTGCATATATCACACGCCGTCGGAAGGAATTTTGCGACGGGTCGAGCGAAATTGCATGTTTTCGCGACGTCGTGTTCTAAAGAGTAGGCCGTCGTTACTCGGGACGGCCTAGATGCACCAAGGCGGTCGAGATTGAAGGGGACGGCGTCACACGAATAAGGTGACGCCCGTCGCAAGTTAATCAAGTCACGACATCTGAAGTAAACGATCTTGTTTTGGCCATAACTTTGCATACGAACTCGGATTTAAGTGGTTTAAAAGCCCACGCGACCGAACGAGAAAATCTACAATTTGGTGAAAAAATGGTCGTGGCCGTCACTCTTTAGGTGTGACGCTGTCGCTCTTGCCGACAGAAAATCGCCATAAATATAACATTATAACTTCACTTTTGTAAGCCCGAAACCCTAAGTCCGATTAAGGGTTTAGGTAGGTGTTTTCCAAAGAACTTAAAGGGTTCCAAACACTCTATAAACATTGTGTGTTGGTTTGTTTGTTAATCCAATCCTATGGTATGTCTTCAATTATCATAATTGTTGCTTGCTCTTCATTAATTATGCTTGGCTAATTCATCTAGTGTTTGCTTATGATTGTGTGAAACTTGTATATAATTAATTAGATCTTATTGATTTCTTAGTGATGCTTGTGTCTATCTTCATCATTAGGTCGTGACAATTTCAATGAGTCTAATTGGTTTAGTTTATAATTCTTGCATCCTCACTCTCTTGTTTGATTGGTTGTCTCTTATCTTAATTGTAATTGGCTTAGGAAGTGCGACTAGGCTATCGTTGTGTTTAACACTTGATAAATCCTTGATAGTTTATGAATGACTTGGTGGATTTAGTTTACTAAATCAAAGATAACCTTAAAGTTAGTTTATGAATGAATAAGTGGATTTTGTTTACTACACTTAAAGGTGAATTCAAAGAGTTAGGAGAAACGCATACCCACAACCTTAGACACACAACGCAACTAGGAATAAGGACGTGACAATTCAACCATCAATAGGGCGTGACAATTCGGTGGGTAGAATTGGATAGCTAGCAAAGTAATACATCATAAGTAGATACGCTTCACGTTCTTGGTAGATCCCTTAGTTAGTTAGTATATTTTGGAATAGTTGACTAGCAACTAATTCCACCCCCAATCAAACCCGAGATTCGTACCTTTCCATTCCATAAAATATAAAAATACAAAAATAATCATCCTCACTTTAGACTTAAATCGACATATAATTCATTTCAACGACACTATTCCCTAGAGAACGATATCAATACCGTGGCTTACCCTAATTACTACACTACAACGATTAGGTTCATCGCCTAGGGTGTTATAAAACTTGCTCAAGAAAAGGAAGTTCCTTTGACCCCGAGCAGCGTGTAGCGTTATCACTTATCTTTGGTATCAATATTCGAACATGTATTTGTAGTATATCGTTATTATGTCCCGAGCATGTAAGTATGGTATTTATTTAATACTTTCATGGTCTTAATTATTCTATTTTGGGTCCTTATTTATCGTGATCTCAAATAGGTGTAGGTTTCTCTTAGCCATAGCTTGTGTGAGTCACCCTGTCACTTGCTTCATAATTAAGACTTCTCCCCCTATATATATAGCATACCATCCAACTTTCTCTGCATATCCAATTTATCGTTCTCTCCGGTAAATAACAATATGTCTAGTGATCCTAGCTGGGTGTATAACCCGCTTCTTGAGTATACGATGGGGCCTGTTGGTACTCCCATCGTTGAAGCTCAAGAGTTAGTTGTCCTTCGCTATGAAATCAGTGATTTAAAAGGCAAGTACTCCAGCGCATGCTCCAGCTACACTCATGTAGCGGAAGAGCTTGAGAAGTATAGGTAGCAAGAGGCAAGCATGATCAATACGCTACAACTCTTTCAAGGAGAGAAGGAGCGTTTGGACAATGAATTAGCTTGGGTTATGCGTGAGGCAATCCCCCGGATGGTTGCTAAGGTTCTACAAAGCGAGGAGTTTGACAGGAAGATGTTGAAAGTCCAAGGGGTCATGATTGAGCTAGGTTGACAGTTGGGAAGGCAGGAGGCCCAAGGTCTTACTCTATCTATGTCTAACGATGGAGGTTATACAGACCTTGATCCCACCATGATGGAGGAAATATCACGAGCTGTTTCGGGGTTGAAGAAAGAAAAGTGGGCTATTATGGATGACATAATCAAAGCTCCTGAGTTGTCATACGACTTGCTACGTTACGTATTTCGACATGGTGACGTTGGTGAGGGTCCAAGTCACGTTGCTTAAGTTCGCGGTGGTTGAGATATCCCTTTAAAGATTTAGTTTATGTTTGTGTCGTTTCGCTTCGGATGTGTTTTAGCCAAGTTTCATTATCTGTGATATATCGGCTAAAGATTATAGTTAGTATCGCTATAAGCGGATACCGTAGCCAAGTTTTGAAGTTTGTAATATATTAGGTTGCGTTGGATATGTAATTTATGTAATATCGTGAGTGCTAGTTTTTACGGTTTTGTGTAATATATATTTCAGTGATGGTTTGTTTTGGGTGATGTTAACGAACCATCTTTCTTGCTCTAGTGTGCTTTAATGCAAAAGTTTATTTGGTTAGTTTGTTTGTTCAGTAAGGTATATCAACTTAATAGTAGTGTACATGAGTTTATGCATGACAATTTAGAAGTGATTCTTTCACATGCCAAAATAACATTATTATATTTGTTGTAGCTTGTTTTTACCTAACTAGGGTCATTGCCAAAATAACACTGTGACAATTTTAGAAGTGATTCTTGCACATGCACGTGTGAACACACAATTATAATGTTTTATTTCTCATGTGCTATAATGACAATCATCTTTTTTATTTTTTTATTTTTCTTTTCGTACGCACTTTTGTGTTTTATTTATTTATTTTGTCATGACTTTTATATAGCGCTTTTGTTTACTTAATCGAGCATGTATCGTTGGGCCTCGTAAATCATATCCCTTTTAATGGCAGTGAAAGTATCCAGATTTTTTTTTTTTTTTTTTCGTTTTTTGAGCTCGTATCCCTTTTTATGGCGGGATGATAGTTCGGTTTATACCGTATGGCCTGATTTCCTTATGTATACATATACACGTTCTTCATGTGCGTATTTTGCAAGTTGCTTGCTTGTGGGTATGTCTGTAAAAAGACTAAAGTTGAACCCGACCTTCAAATTAAGCTATTCATGATAGCAACATATTTACACACTTTTTATTTAAAGGTGGGAAACACGTGATTTATTTTTGTACATGGAATTTTTCATAGCACGAGACGTTCGTTGAGTGGTGATAACGAAACTTCAGAAGTTGAACTTGCGCAGATTATTGGCGTGCCATGTTCTCGGTATTAATTTCTCGTGCAGGTCTTTGAGCACATACGTTCCTGGGCGTTTGGCCTCAATAATTTGATATGGCCCTTCCCAATTTGGGTCGAGCTTCTTCTGTCCTTCTTGTCGGCTCGCCTCGTTTTAACAGAGTACAAAATCTCCAACTTTAAGGTTTGTATGGCGGACCCTGGAGTTATAATATTGTTATGTTTGGAGTTTGTACATAGCTTCGCGCAGTCCTGCAAGCTCCCTTCTTTCTTCTTACAGGTCCAGATTGAGTCGGAGGTCCATGTTGTTCTTGTGTTCATCGTACGACTGGATGCGGTAGGTAGGGATTCCAATTTCGGGGGGTAAGACGGCCTCTGAACCATATACTAGACTAAATGGAGTGGAGTGAGTCCCTGTCTTGGCCGTTGTACGATGAGCCCATAATACATTAGGCAATTCTTCCACCCATTGGCCCTTTGCTTTCACCAATCGTGTTTTCAGACCTTGGAGTAAAATTCGGTTTGTTACTTCTGTCTGGCCGTTCGCTGGGGGTGTGCTACTGAGGTAAAGTTCTGCTTGATATTGAGCTCGCTACACAAATCACGAAAGGGATTTTCTGAAAACTGCTTCCCGTTGTCGCTTATTATGACAACTTGAATTCCGAAATGGCACACGATGTTGGACCAAACAAATTTAAGAATTTTATTACCGGTAATTGTTGCCAGCGGTGCAGCTTCTACCCATTTTGTGAAGTAATCAATTGCTATGACTAAGAATTTTACTCTACCCGGCGCCTCAGGAAAAGGGCCGACTATGTCGATTCCCCATTGATAAAATGGCCACGGACTGTAGATGCTTGTCATATCATATTGCAGTTTTTGCAATATAGGGGCATGTTCTTGACAGTTTCGGCATGTGTTAATGATACGCGTACAACGCGCGTTCGGGGTCAAAGGAAACTTCCTTTTCTTCATGCAAGTTTTTCAACCACCTAGGCACCCAATCGTTGTAGTGTAGTATTATGGTAAGCCTCGGGATTAATATCGTTCTCTAGTGGAATAGGAATGCTAGTGAGAAATTACTACGCTAAGGTTGGGGTTGAGGAAGATTTTTTTTTTTATCTTTTTTTTATATTTTTTAGAAAATTGAAATGTACGAATCTCAGGGTATTGGATTTGGGGGGTGGTATTTCTACCGATTACTCTACTATTATCTATTCTAATTAACTAAGCTAAGGGGTAGTCTATGTCTAATTGATGTGTGCTCGTATGATGATTAAAAATGTCTTTACCTAGATGCTATTACTCCCTAGTTATCTTTTATTGATGGTTGAATTGTCAAGTCTTTATTCTTAACGCGTTGTGTCTTCTAAGGTCGTAGGGTGTGATTTTTTCCCTAACTCTTTGAGGATACCTTAAGGTTATTGCCTACAAAATCTCTAGAATTTATAAACTAACTCTAATGTTATCTTTGGATTTTTAGCCTACAATAACTCTAGGCGATTATAAACTAATGTTCACAAAGATTACTCAAGCATTAAATACACCAACGATGGCCTATTGCAATCCTAAGACAATTACAATTAAGAGAAGAGACAACCAATCATTATTCAATAACTAGGTTTCATAGATTTAGGCAAACACACAAGTAAATTAGCCGGCCATGGTAAACATGCAAGCATACACACATACAATCGAAGACATAATGAAATCAATGAAGTAGATTACTTATCTTGTTGTACAATAGGGTATGAGAACCCTCGGATACTACCCAAGATAACCAAATATCGTTTTAGGTTTTACTCCATAAATCTACCTCTCAAAAGTCGAAAATTGAATTCTATATATAGAGTTACAAGCTGCGGCGTCGCTCTTTAATTGTGTGCCGTCGGATCGCCATCATCGTGGTTTCGTCTTGACCAAGTCAACTTTGTAACGACATCACGTTGGGGTTGTGGACGCCGGCTTCATCTTCGACTCCATCGAATACGGATCTAGGCCGTCGAGTTGTGGCGCTACTCTTTAAATCTCGGCCGTCGGTACAAAATAACAATTTCATACAGGCCGTTTGCAAGTAGAGGATGACGTCGCCTTTATACGTGATGTCGGGTGTGTTTCGGCACTTGAGTGTCTTGATCTTGACTTTAGCCATTTTCTTCACATATTCAGCCTTTCCGTCCAAATAAGCATCATTCCAGCATTTTGCCTTCAAGATACCTAAAAAGTGAAAAGGAACGAAATTAAGCAGTAATGGATATAAGAGTGGTCGATTAAGGACTTAAATGACCCCTCAAAAGTGTACCTTTTAAATCCTTATCAGTTAACGACTTGCATTGCATCCCGGTACATGGTCGGCCAATAATACCCTAGGCGTGCCGCTTTCTGAGCAATGGTCCTGGCTCCTGCATGTGCTCCACAAGATCCAAAATGTGCTTCTTGGAGAATATATTGTGCTTGGTTCGGGCCAATGCATCTTAACCAGGGCATTAAGTAACCTTTTCTATATATAATACCTTACTCTAGAGAGTACTGTGGTGCCTTGATTCGAATCTTTCTTGCGAGGTTTGGGTCATGCGGGAGCTTTCTGTCCTTTAGGTAATCAATAATGGGATCCATCCAGGTTTATCCTGGCTCAACTACTGTGTTTATTATTGTGGCTTCAGTGCTCCGACATGGGATGACTTCAACTAAGACTTTTTTGGTGAGATGCGAAAATGAGGACGAAGCAAGCTTGCTCAGGGCATCTGCGCATTTTTTTTGGACCGTGGAATTTGCGTGATCGAAACTTTCGAAACTTTTTGCGATCTTGAACTTTAGCTAAGTATCGCTTCATTGACTCTCCGTCAGACGTCCCTTTTATTTGGTTTGTCACGAGCATCGAGTCATCGAAAACTTGTAGGCGATGAACCCCATTTTAATAACTAGTTCCGGTCCGCTATAAGGGCTTCATACTCGACTTCATTATTGGATGTCGGAAACTCAAAGCGTAAAGCGTCGTAACTTCTTTCCCGTGGTGAGAATTTGGTGTCAGGGACATTTTAAGGTAGGGCTCGCTTTGGCTTGCTTCTCATGAGATTGGGTAAGGGAATCGGAAATGGGCTCATAAACCGGGCGGGCGGGCTTTTGGGCACATGGAAAAGGGGAAGTGGATGGATGGGTAGTCCGGGAACAACAACGGGAGAGGGCTCGTAGCCCCCTCTCTCCCTCTTCCACACGCCTATTTGTTCCCCCAGCCCCGGAGAGATGCAGAACTTCCCGGTCTGTCAGAATAAGACCTGCTCCTGAGCCTTCTTCGCTTGATTCTCCGTCAATGTATAGTGTCCAGATAGGTGTTTCTTCTTGATTTTTTTGCTTCAATTTCGTCGTTCCTCCCAAAATTTTAGATTCATTGTTCTTTGGGGATTCGGCTATGAAGTATGCAATTATTTTCCCTTTGATTGTCGTGTGCAGTTTGTATTTTATATCATGCTCTCCTAACTCGATGACCCATTTAGCTAATCGGCCAGAGTTTTCTGGCTTTAACAGCACTTGTCGGATCGGTTGGTTTGTTAGCACGCATATTGTATGTGCTTGAAAATATAGATGTAGGCGACGCGCGGTGTGCACAAGTGCAAGTGCTAACTTCTCGAGAGGGGGGTAATTCAATTCCGCCCCCTGCAAGGCTTTACTAACGAAGTAGATGGGCTTCTGGACATTCTCCCTTTTCGCCATAAATACCGAGCTTACTGTCTCATGAGACACTGCTAAATAAAGTATTAGCGTTTCCCCCGGTGTTGGTACGGTTAAGGCGAGGAGGGATTGTAGGTGTTGCTTGAGTTCTTGAAATGCTAGCTCGGCTTCATGTGTCCATCGAAAGTTACCTTTGTTCATACATCCCTTCAGCGTTTTGAAAAAGGGCAATGCTCTTTCTGTTGACTTAGATAGGAAACGACCAAGGGCTGCTAGCTTTCCGTTGAGGCTTTGGACTTCCCTGACTGTGCGAGGGGAGGCCATATCGATAACGGCCTTGACTTTTTCTGGGTTAGCTTCAATTCCTTCTCTGGTGATCATATGCCCCAAGAATTGACCTGTTTCGACACCAAACACACATTTTTTTGGATTTAGCTTCATGTTGATGCGTCGCAGAGTATGAAAGGTCTCTTCAACGTCTTCAATTAAGCTTCCCGCGTTTCTGCTTTTGATCACCATATCATCGACATAGATTTCGATGTTTCGGCCGAGTTGGTTGGCAAATGCTTTGTCCACCAATCGTTGATATGTTGCTCCTGCGTTTCTAAGCCCAAAAGGCATTTTCTCATAGCAGAAAGTCCCATGCTCTGTGTGGAAAGATGTCTTCTCCTCATCCTCCTATGCCATCCGTATCTGATGATACCCTTTGTATGCGTCGAGAAAACACTTGAATCTAAATCCTTCCAAGGACTCAATCTTTTGGTCTATCTCAGGCAAAGGGTAGTTGTCTTTTGGACAAGCTTTGTTTAGGTTAGTGAAGTCGATGCACATGCGCCAAGTTCCATCATTTTTTCTTACCATCACCGGGTTGGAGACCCGGTGAAAATATACTTCCTTGAGGATTCGTGCTTCCTGAAGCTTGATGACTTCTTGGTTGATTGCGTCATTGCGTTCCTTGGCTAACACGTGCTTCTTACGCATAACCGGATAGGTTCGTAGGTGTATGTTTAGCTTGTGCTCTGCGAGTTCTCTTGGTATTCCAGTCATGTCTAATGGCGACCATGCAAATATGTAAGTGGTTAGCAGAACAACTTTTGTAATTCTTCTTTAGTTTTGGTGGCGAGGTTTGTGCCGACCATGAATTCGATTTGGGTAAAGGGAGTTTATCTCCACTTCTTCTTTCTCTCTTTCGTTCCCCTGTGGTGTGGGTGTGGTTACTTCCTCCGGCTCCAGTTCTCTTTTTCATGAAACTTGGAGACATTCATTTTTACGGAGTATGTCTCCTCGGACAATGGCGGTACCTAATGGAATAGGGAATTTAAGGAGAGAGTGTATTGTAGAGGCAATTGCACCTAGTCGTCTCATTCCTGGCCGTCCTAATATTATGTTGTAAGGCGACGGGCCCGAGCGATCATGAAATCCGTGGTGATTGTCTTGCTACCTTTCCACCGCAATCAAAAAGGGTTAAGGGATAGTTGAAACTCAAGCGGCCATAGTACACATCCCCGCAAATCCTGTTAGAGGTGATGTTGGTGGTCGGATTGATGCTTTTGCCTTGCTGGTTAGTTGTTGGAAACAATGTTCATCTGATATATCGCTAAGCTCCTCCGTCTACATAGACGCGGTGTACGACACTTTCTCCAATGTAGGCCTTGATGACGAGTGGGTCCTCACCGTTACAATGCTCGGGAATCGGATCCTCAGACGAGAAAGCGATCACGTTCCTGGTGGCAACGCCTCTGGTTGGTGACGTTGTGAGGGCCATTGTGTGCTTGTCATCAGTATTTCATTCGTTTCTTTAGGCTCGACTATCTTTTGCTTCCAGTAAATTTGATTCTTCAATCTTTCTGGGGCTCCTGAAGGTCTTGGACTTTGATTGTTACTTTGGGCCTTTGCTCCCTTTGCAAGATGGCTTAAACGACCACTTTTTATGAATGCCTTGATTTCCTTCCTCAGGTCGATACAATCATTGGTGTCATGCCCGTGGTCATTGTGGAACTCACAGTACCTTGTACGGGCATATATCTCTTATGTAGGTCGAAGTACCGTCTTTCTTTCTGACGTGGCATATATCTCTGCTGGAGATTTATTTAGAGGTGTGAAGGATGGTTTATGTACGTTGGTACGTTCATTAGGTCTTGCGTTGGGGCGAGGGATATATTTGTCTTTTTGTCTCCTTGGGGCATCTCTGTAGCCTTGGCCAGGCTTATTGTCATTAGTTGTCCATCTTGAGTCCCATAGCCGGTTTTCCGTATTTGCTTCATCGGCTCTTATGAAGTTGTGTGCCTGTGTGAATAAATCCTCCATGGACGTCGGTGGCCGTGCTATGAGATCTTTGAAAAGCCTCCACGGTCGTAACCGATCGATGAATGCCGGTCATCATCCCATCCGATGGTCGGTCATATCACGGTGTCTCTCTTCGAACCTTTGCAAGTAGTCCACTGAATGATTCGTCGAGAATCTTTGTCGAATGCCCGAATTTTGCTGGGTTTTCTAGAACCGTGTTCTTGCAGAAAATTTGCTCGAAATTTGTCTCGAGCTCATGAAAGCTATTTATGCATCCCGGTGTTAAGTTATCGTGCAGAACCTTGCTGCTCCGCTTAGGGTGATGTGAAAGAAGCGACACCACGCAGTTCAAAAGTTTATGCCGTCCATAGTTCCCATAAATATTGTTAAATGATCGTTTGGAGTGCAGCCGTTGCCATCATACGTCTTTAGGTTGGTCGGCACCTTGACCCATTTGGCATGTCATAGTCTCTAATTCGTGCCGTAAATGGCGAAGCCACCAAATTGCGTATCCTCCATTCCATCTCTTTGAACATAAATGGTTCGCTGTAAAAAGCAGCGTTGGAAGTATGTTTTTGTTTTAGGACCCCCTCTGGGTCATCGGTAGCCACCCTGACTTTCTTTATTGGTTTCTCAGGCAACATGGCATCTTTCGGAGTCTCCTGTGGTGCTCCTTCGGTCAAACCTTCAAGGTCTAAGTTCCATGGTTCTATGACAGGATGGTCATCGTTGTTGGGTATTGATGTGTGGTTAGCCTCTTTCCTTTTGGAGGAAAATGTTGAGTACATGGCATTGATTTGTTCGAAATTCGGACTACAAACCGCATGTTGGATCTCGGAAGCATTTTCGAGGTGTTTTCGAGGATATGATCGGTGTGTGATTTTCGGTGAGTGGGGTGGAAAGTGTTTGGCCTCACGGTGGTTCCTTGAGGTCGGGCTCACTAGGTCTCTCCCCAAGTTTTCTTCGATCTGATAAATGGGGTATCTTCCGCCATATGGTACTAGCTTTAAGAGTTGGTGGGAATTATTTGGGTCCGGATGGCGCCAAATGATGATACCAAAATTAGCGGTCCGTAAGTGGGGTCCGTGATCTTTGAGCTGGCGAACCTCGCTATCTGTATCACTCAAGAAAGAAAAGCCATGTTAGAACTTATCCTGGGGTTTTGCCCCGGGATTAAGCTCCGACGCTCAAGTCAGATAATGATATCATAATAAAAAGCATTTATTATTGAAAGAGATTTAAGCAATTGTATTTTTGTTGTGTGTTTTGGCAACTTACTTGTCTTCCTTTTATAGGCGAGTAATCGAATCAAGTTTTGAGATCGGATAAGAATCGAATATCTGACACTCGAATATATTCGATCTTCATATTTTCTGACAATCATATCCTAATATTTTGCCATTTGCACAACTTGTCCAATTGGCTCAGTTGGGGAGATTGGTGCTAAACAGGTCATCTTTATATTAGCCAACCACTTGTGAATGGTCAACCATAAAAGTCAAACTAATCTAGGACCAAAAACAATTAAAATCCATGGGAGTATAGAATTATATCCCCGGGTCGTTAAGTCCCAACGAGGTGTGTAAACTGTAATACAACGTTGTGTGTCTTTGAAATAAGCTTAAAGAATAACTTTATACAGAAACAAAAGATAAAATAAGATATACACAAATAATATGAACAAGTATAAACAAGTATCAACAAGCACCACTAAGGAGCTTTTAGAGTGTTGGTAATGGTGTAAGTTCACTAATTACTCGATGGCTGTTATGAGTGGGCAAACAACAAGCTCTATAAACTTCTCAAATTAACTCATGAGAGCTCAACAATCACTAAAGCAGTGAGTATGATAAAGATCACAAGCTCAAGGTTCAATGAGGAACTTTTCCTAAGCTAAAGAGAATCACTCAACCTCCTTTGTTTGCTTGATTGAAGGAGGTTAGTGAATAAAATAAGGGGTGGGAAAAAGCTATCTAATTTAAGCTATAAACTAAAAAAAAAAAAAAAACACACACATACAAAATAAAACAAGTACTTCAGCAGAATCAGAGAATCAATCTTAAGCTTCGGCAGAATCAGATAAAGCACTTAAACAAGGAAACTAAAAATTAACAAAAATGTACTAATGAAGAAAAGCAACATAACATAAAAATTCTAAAAACACTAAACAACAAACTAAGTAACAAAGACACAAGTAAATAGACAATTAAATCAAAAACAGGAAAACTAAAAACAGAATCAGCAGAATCAAAAAGAAATCAGCAGAACAGAAAAGTTGACTAAACTGGATTTAAAACTTAAACTACTAATTAAATAAGTTAATATAAACTATAAGAACAGAAAATTAACAAAGATAAACAACATTTAAACAAATATGCAAGATTCTAGGATCTAACAACCTCAAAGTGCTCATAATGAGATTGTCAAGTGTCAAATTGACTTTCTACCATGCTACACCCTTTGGTTAAGATTTCTTTGAGTCAAATAGGTTCCATATAGTGTAAATCGACAAGAACAACACCATTCACAACCATTCTCACGGTTTCATTATCAAACCCAAACAATCCTTTAATGGACCAAAATTGAAGTTTTCACAACAAATAAGCGCATAAGCTTATCATATTCAATCCGGAGGAACCAAAGTGTCAAAATGGACCTTTTCAGCATAAACAAGATGTCAAACAAGTCTAAGCCTATGAACATCAAAGATTTGCATATTAACAGTCAAGTGCAACATCAAACCACAATCAAATCCAAAACATAACAACCTAAGATTAAGCTATAAAATCATTAACAAACAACAAAGAAGCACAGAACATGAAAATTAAAGCATATAAAACATTGAAATAGTAAAATGCAAAAATGGTAAAAAATGAGCTTACAAGTGAAATCCTGCTTAAAACTGAGAACCAAGATCACAGAACACATCCTAAGGCTTTCCACAAAGCTTCTAAACCAAAGGCAATCCACAATTAACCTTGCTCCATGCAGTTTCACCAAGATCACTTCGTTATTTTTGGTTTTTCATCGTTTTTCTGAATTTAAAAACTAAACTTGTTTTAAGGTCTCTAAAAGCTTGAAAGCTTTTGTCAGGAGCTTATGTGAGCTAATTGAGTCCATAAAACAACTACATAACAAGAATTTAAAATGACTGAAATTTAAAGGAATTTAAGCAAGAACATGAAATTTAAAAGATACTTGAAGTTAAACTTAAAATAAAGTTTCATTACACTAAATTAAGGAAGACTACAACATTAAAACTGTAAATGACAAGTAATTTAAAGAAAGCATTTAAAATTACACTACTTGACCAATGGCTAATCCAAAGGTATTTACACTACATGACTAAGGCTAGATTAGTCAAGTAAGTTCTTCTCTTGCCTCCTCTACGATATTTATAGTCATTTGAGTTCCCACCATCTTTCCAATCAAATCCACTTTAATTCATGTCCATTGGATAAGCGAAATCATCGACCGTTTAAGTGACTTTTGGCACCAAAAGTAATACTAGTTGATTGAGGCGATTCTGCGCAATTAATGCTTCTTGTTCACATGTAGAGGTGGAGGGACATGTTTGGATAGGTTTATAGGTCAAGTGGTGGAGTTGATAGCAAAGCGGGGTATGTGATGGTGGGGGAAGGTAAAGTTGTGGGTGGTATGGGTGTGCGGGAAAAGGTGGTGAGAGTGGGTAAGCAAGTGGAGGTGGAATACCGGGGAGGTGGAAGGGTGGTATGGTTTTGGTGGGGTATGTGAGGAGAGGAAAGCAGGAAGTTTGGTTTGGTGGTATTGACGGATATTATTTAAGAACCGGATATTATTTAGTGGAAGTATCTTTGAAACGTTAGTCTTCAGCGAAACCATCAACGCATTTTACTTAGGCGAAACCATTGATTCGAGAATTAAAATAGGCTTCCGAAACCATCGATATTATCGTGAGAATCGAATTGTTTCACTCTTTTTGTACACGGTTCACATAAAACACATTTTCATGATATTTGTAACATTTATAAGGTTATTTATGTGTTTTGGTTGTTTTAGTGGGTTTAAACAATATAAAATATATGTGTTTTAGACACATATCAAATCCCCCACTAAACTATTGCTAGTCCTAGCAATATTTATGAAGTTTTAATGGATTTTAAAGAACTCTTTACCAAAAGCCATCACTACGGAGTAGCCAATTGTTTCGAGTTCAAGTAAGAACCTTGGTACAATGATAACCAAATGATTTTGAGCAAATCATAAGTCGTAAGCGGATTTGATTTGTCTTTACCAAAAGCCGCTTTATACGGACTAGCCAACTCTTAGATAAATTATCAATATTATCTTTGGTGAGTGATTACCAATTATGGTTTTCAAGCGCCTTTACCACAAGCCATAAACTTGCGGGCTAGCCAACTCTTCACTTTTTAGGATATGGTGGTGAATACCATACAATTTTGGGCAAATTGCAAGCCATATAAGCGGATTTGAAAATCTTTACCAAGAGCCGTTTGCTCTGGATTAGCCAATCCTTATGTGGGTTAGACATGGTGGATGATTACCATTTGTTGTGTTTAGTACATAGTACTTCCACAATAAAAAAAATTTTTAATTTTGGCCATTTTGGGGAAAAAGGGACTAAAGGGTACATTTATGATCAAATTAAGCGAATTTCCCCCACACTTAGAAATGAATATTGTCCTCAATATTCAAAGTCCCGACTATTATGCCGAACCTGAACGTAAAAATAACATTACTAGCTAAGTGTGGAAACACAACAATTATTCTCTTTTTAATATTTACAATTTTCATTCATTTTTAGATCTATAAACAAAAGGAAAGATATTTGACAAAACACAGTTATCGCATCACACCTCCGTGCAAGGGCGTATAAAATTTGATTGGTGCTAAACAGTCATCTTTATTCGATCGACCAACCACTTGTGAATGGTCAACCATAAAAGTCAAACTAATCTAGGACCAAAAACAATTAAAATCCATGGGAGTATAGAATTATATCCCGGTCGTTAAGTCCAACGAGGTGTGTGGCTGTAATACAACGATGTGTCTTGAAATAAGCTTAAAGAATAACTTTATACAGAAACAAAAGATAAAATAAGATATACACAAATAATATGAACAAGTATAAACAAGTATCAACAAGCACCACTAAGGAGCTTTTAGAGTGTTGGTAATGGTGTAAGTTCACTAATTACTCGATGGCTGTTATGAGTGGGCAAACAACAAGCTCCTATAAACTTCTCAAATTAACTCATGAGAGCTCAACAATCACTAAAGCAGTGAGTATGATAAAGATCACAAGCTCAAGGTTCAATGAGGAACTTTTCCTAAGCTAAAGAGAATCACTCAACCTCCTTTGTTTGCTTGATTGAAGGAGGTTAGATGAATAAAATAAGGGGTGGGAAAAAGCTATCTAATTTAAACTATAAACTGAAAAACAAACATACACATACAAAATAAAACAAGTACTTCAGCAGAATCAGCAGAATCAATCTTAAGCTTCGGCAGAATCAGATAAAGCACTTAAACAAGGAAACTAAAAATTAACAAAAATGTACTAATGAAGAAAAGCAACATAACATAAAAATTCTAAAAACACTAAACAACAAACTAAGTAACAAAGACACAAGTAAATAGACAATTAAATCAAAAACAGGAAAACTAAAAACAGAATCAGCAGAATCAAAAAGAAATCAGCAGAACAGAAAAGTTGACTAAACTGGATTTAAAACTTAAACTACTAATTAAATAAGTTAATATAAACTATAAGAACAGAAAATTAACAAAGATAAACAACATTTAAACAAATATGCAAGATTCTAGGATCTAACAACCTCAAAGTGCTCATAATGAGATTGTCAAGTGTCAAATTGACTTTCTACCATGCTACACCCTTTGGTTAAGATTTCACTGAGTCAAATAGGTTCCATATAGTGTAAATCAGACAAGAACAACACCATTCACAACCATTCTCACAGTTTCATTATCAAACCCAAACAATCCTTTAATGGACCAAAATTGAAGTTTTCACAACAAATAACTGCATAAGCTTATCATATTCAATCCAGAGGAACCAAAGTGTCAAAATGGACCTTTTCAGCATAAACAAGATGTCAAACAAGTCTAAGCCTATGAACATCAAAGATTTGCATATTAACAGTCAAGTGCAACATCAAACCACAATCAAATCCAAAACATAACAACCTAAGATTAAGCTATAAAATCATTAACAAACAACAAAGAAGCACAGAACATGAAAATTAAAGCATATAAAACATTGAAATAGTAAAATGCAAAAATGGTAAAAAATGAGCTTACAAGTGAAATCCTGCTTAAAACTGAGAACCAAGATCACAGAACACATCCTAAGGCTTTCCACAAAGCTTCTAAACCAAAGGCAATCCACAATTAACCTTGCTCCATGCGGTTTCACCAAGATCACCGTTATTTTTGGTTTTCATCGTTTTTAATTTAAAAACTAAACTTGTTTTAAGGTCTCTAAAAGCTTGAAAGCTTTTGTCGAGCTTATGTGAGCTAATTGAGTCCATAAAACAACTACATAACAAGAATTTAAAATGACCTGAAATTTAAAGGAATTTAAGCAAGAACATGAAATTTAAAAGATACTTGAAGTTAAACTTAAAATAAAGTTTCATTACACTAAATTAAGGAAGACTACAACATTAAAAGCGTAAATGACAAGTAATTTAAAAGCATTTAAAATTACACTACTTGACCAATGGCTAATCCAAAGGTATTTACACTACATGACTAAGGCTAGATTAGCAAGTAAGTTCTTCTCTTGCCTCTCCTCCGATATTTATAGTCATTTGAGTTCCCACCATCTTTCCAATCAAATCCCACTTTAATTCATGTCCATTGGATAGCGAAATCATCGGCCGTTTAAGTGACTTTTGGCGCCAAAAGTAATACTAGTTGATTGAGGCGATTCTCACGCAATTAATGCTTCTTGTTCACATGTAGAGGTGGAGGGACATGTTTGGATAGGTTTATAGGTCAAGTGGTGGAGTTGATAGCAAAAAGCGGTATGTGATGGTGCAGGGGAAGGTAAAGTTGTGGGTGGTATAGGTGTGCGAGGAAAAGGTGGTGAGTGGGTAAGCAAGTGGAGGTGGAATACCGAGGGAGGTGGAAGGGTGGTATGGTTTGGTGGGGTATGTGAGGAGAGGAAAAGCAGGAAGTTTGGTTTGGTGGTATTGACCGAGATATTATTTAAGAACGAGATATTATTTAGTGGAAGTATCTGTGAAGCGTTAGTCTTCGCGAAACCATCAACGATTTTACTTAGGCGAAACCATTGATTCAGTGAAATTAAAATAGGCTTCGCAGAAACCATCGATATTATCAATGAGAATCGAACTGTTTCACTCTTTTGTACACGGTTCACATAAAAACACATTTTCATGATATTTGTAACATTTATAAGGTTATTTATGTGTTTTTGGTTGTTTTAGTGGGTTTAAACAATATAAAATATATGTGTTTTTAGACACATATCAAATCCCCCACACTAAACTATTGCTAGTCCCTAGCAATATTTATGAAGTTTTAATGGATTTTAAAGAACTCTTTACCAAAAGCCATCACTTCTGGAGTAGCCAATTGTTTCAGTTCAAGTAAGAACCTTGGTACAATGATAACCAAATGATTTTGAGCAAATCATAAGCTGTAAACGGATTTGATTTGTCTTTACCAAAAGCCGTTTGCTTCTGGACTAGCCAACTCTTAGATAAATTATCAATATTATCTTTGGTGGTGATTACCAATTATGGTTTTCCAAGCGCCTTTACCACAAGCCATAAACTTGCGGGCTAGCCAACTCTTCACTTTTTAGGATATGGTGGTGAATACCATACAATTTTGGGCAAATTGCAAGCCATATAAGCGGTTTGAGAAATCTTTACCAAGAGCCGTTTGCTCTGGATTAGCCAATCCTTATGTGGGTTAGACATGGTGGATGATTACCATTTGTTGTGTTTAGTACATAGTACTTCCACAAAAAAAAAATTTTAATTTTGGCCATTTTGGGAAAAAGGGACTAAAGGGTACATTTATGATCAAATTAGCGAATTTCCCCCACACTTAGAAATGAATATTGTCCTCAATATTCAAAGTCCGACTATTATGCCGAACCCCGAACGTAAAAATAACATTACTAGCTAAGTGTGGAAACACAACAATTATTCTCTTTTTAATATTTACAATTTTCATTCATTTTTTAGATCTATAAACAAAAGGAAAAGATATTTCAGCAAAACACAGGCGTTATACGCAGCACACCTCCCCGGCAGCGGCGCCAAAATTTGATTGGTGCTAAACAGGTCATCTTTATATCAGCCAACCACTTGTGAATGGTCAACCATAAAAGTCAAACTAATCTAGGACCAAAACAATTAAAATCCATGGGAGTATAGAATTATATCCCCGGTCGTTAAGTCCCAACGAGGTGTGTAAGCTGTAATACAACGACGTGTGTCTTTGAAATAAGCTTAAAGAATAACTTTATACTGAAACAAAAGATAAAATAAGATATACACAAATAATATGAACAAGTATAAACAAGTATCAACAAGCACCACTAAGGAGCTTTTAGAGTCATTGGTAATGGTGTAAGTTCACTAATTACTCGATGGCTGTTATGAGTGGGCAAACAACAAGCTCCTATAAACTTCTCAAATTAACTCATGAGAGCTCAACAATCACTAAAACAGTGAGTATGATAAAGATCACAAGCTCAAGGTTCAATGAGGAACTTTTCCTAAGCTAAAGAGAATCACTCAACCTCCACTGTTTGCTTCAGTTGAAGGAGGTTAGCTGAATAAAATAAGGGGGTGGGAAAAAGCTATCTAATTTAAGCTATAAACTAAAAAAAAAAAAAAAACAAACATACACATACAAAATAAAACAAGTACTTAAAGAATCGTGAGAATCAATCTTAAGCTTGAGGAATCGGATAAAGCACTTAAACAAGGAAACTAAAATTAACAAAAATGTACTAATGAAGAAAAGCAACATAACATAAAAATTCTAAAACACTAAACAACAAACTAAGTAACAAAGACACAAGTAAATAGACAATTAAATCAAAAGCAGGAAAACTAAAAGCAGTCGTGAGAATCAAAAGAAATCGTGAGCGAAAAGTTGACTAAAGCGGATTTAAAACTTAAACTACTAATTAAATAAGTTAATATAAACTATAAGAACAGAAAATTAACAAAGATAAACAACATTTAAACAAATATGCAAGATTCTAGGATCTAACAACCTCAAAGTGCTCATAATGAGATTGTCAGTGTCAAATTGACTTTCTACCATGCTACACCCTTTGGTTAAGATTTCACCGAGTCAAATAGGTTCCATATAGTGTAAATCGAGACAAGAACAACACCATTCACAACCATTCTCACAGTTTCATTATCAAACCCAAACAATCCTTTAATGGACCAAAATTGAAGTTTTCACAACAAATAGCGCATAAGCTTATCATATTCAATCCGGAGGAACCAAAGTGTCAAAATGGACCTTTTCAGCATAAACAAGATGTCAAACAAGTCTAAGCCTATGAACATCAAAGATTTGCATATTAACAGTCAAGTGCAACATCAAACCACAATCAAATCCAAAACATAACAACCTAAGATTAAGCTATAAAATCATTAACAAACAACAAAGAAGCACAGAACATGAAAATTAAAGCATATAAAACATTGAAACAGTAAAATGCAAAAATGGTAAAAAAATGAGCTTACAAGTGAAATCCTGCTTAAAACTGAGAACCAAGATCACAGAACACATCCTAAGGCTTTCCACAAAGCTTCTAAACCAAAGGCAATCCACAATTAACCTTGCTCCATGCAGTTTCACCAAGATCACCGTTATTTTGGTTTTCATCGTTTTCGAATTTAAAAACTAAACTTGTTTTAAGGTCTCTAAAAGCTTGAAAGCTTTTGTCAGAAGCTTATGTGAGCTAATTGAGTCCATAAAACAACTACATAACAAGAATTTAAAATGACTGAAATTTAAAGGAATTTAAGCAAGAACATGAAATTTAAGATACTTGAAGTTAAACTTAAAATAAAGTTTCATTACACTAAATTAAGGAAGACTACAACATTAAAACTGTAAATGACAAGTAATTTAAAGAAAGCATTTAAAATTACACTACTTGACCAATGGCTAATCCAAAGGTATTTACACTACATGACTAAGGCTAGATTAGCCGAAGTAAGTTCTTCTCTTGCCTCTCCTCTGATATTTATAGTCATTTGAGTTCCCACCATCTTTCCAATCAAATCCCACTTTAATTCATGTCCATTGGATAAGCAGAAATCATCCCAGCCGTTTAAGTGACTTTTGGCGCCAAAAGTAATACTAGTTGATTGAGGCAGTTCTGCTGCAATTAATGCTTCTTGTTCACATGTAGAGGTGGAGGGACATGTTTGGATAGGTTTATAGGTCAGTGGTGGAGTTGATAGCAAAGCGAGGGTATGTGATGGTGCAGGGAAGGTAAAGTTGTGGTGGTATGGGTGTGCGAGAAAAGGTGGTGAGTGGGTAAGCAAGTGGAGGTGGAATACCGGGGAGGTGGAAGGGTGGTATGGTTTTGGTGGGGTATGTGAGGAGAGGAAAACAAGAAGTTTGGTTTGTTGGTATTGACCGGATATTATTTAAGAACCGGATATTATTTAGTGGAAGTATCTGTGAAACGTTAGTCTTCGCAGAAACCATCAACGCATTTTACTTAGCGAAACCATTGATTCGTGAGAATTAAAATAGGCTTGTGAAACCATCGATATTATCGTGAATCGAACTGTTTCACTCTTTTGTACACGGTTCACATAAAACACATTTTCATGATATTTGTAACATTTATAAGGTTATTTATGTGTTTTTGGTTGTTTTAGTGGGTTTAAACAATATAAAATATATGTGTTTTTAGACACATATCATGGGGCAATTAATGCTTCTTCTAGAAAGTATTTAATTTAGCACTTCTCGCATGTATGGACTTATTTTGATTCACATGCATGAATATTACGTAATGTCATCCTTGTATATGTTGATAAGTTTATTATAAAATGTACTTTTCTAATTAGCATATTATAGTTTGGATAGCATATTATATTTTGGATATTATGCTGGTATCAATATTCGAACATGTATTTGTAGTATATACGTTATTAGAGTTAAGAAACCCAAATCTAACTAAGATAAACATAACCAGTATATCATCATCGTGTTTATATGGTTTGGTTTGTTTGGTTTATCAGCAGAAAAACCTAAAAAAATCATAATAACAAAAATACAACAAACAATTTACCTCGACAAAATCATCTTTCATCCCAAACAATGGATACATCAACGGCTTCAACCTTCGCTTCATCTACTAAATCTGCATTCCAAATCTTCAAAAGATCTTGTATGATTACTATTTTATTTATTTATTTATTTACTTATTTTGTGATTAGATGGGTTGTGTGTGTTTTAGAGAGGCAAGAAGCTTCAAGAACCGTGTGGGTTTGTTGGAGTTTTTATCATATGTATGTGTGGTACATGGGAGAGCATTGTTCAACTGTAGAGAAACAGTGTAGCTATGACAGTAGCGTGTCTGTGTTTTTTTAGCCCAAAACGACGTCGTTCTTTTCATCATTTAACTATATTTATAATTAAATACGCAAAGTATTGCATATCTCTACTACTTGAGTTTGTGCTCATTACTTAAACGTGAGTAAACGTGAGTAAAGTGTTTGGACTACATTACCCTTAATATTCTTTAATAAACTTTTAAATGTTATGCTTAATAAATGAAAACTTAATCAACTTACACAGCCACCTTAATAAACTATTAAATGTCACGCTTTATAAACGAAAATTTAGTCAACTTGCACAATCAACTTTTTAAATGTGAGTAAAGTGTTGTTACGATTTATCAAATGTTACAAATGATAACACGGTTTCTCAACATTTAAAACAAATGCTTGTTTTTTTATGAATTTGAAAAAAGAAAAGAAAATAAAAAGAGAAAAATTTTATATTAGTTTCCAAAAATCATCCTGATCTCTACTATATAAACACTATAATCTTCTTAATCATCTTGTGATAATTCATAGTTAAGCTGATGAAAATGAGTAATCAGAAAAATGTTATATATTGTCATTTTTTATTTATCGTCTTAAGTTTTGTTGCATTGGAATTAATTAAAAAAATAAATAAATAACTACAGATTGAATTCGTAAATGTTGTATCAAGAGTCACGCCAAAATCACAAGTTCGCGAGTATAATTATTTGCATTATCTGTACCGTCATTTCTTGGATATTCGTCTAGTATAATTGTAAAAAATTGTATTTTCAATCCAAATTAACTTATATATAACTATATATTCTCATAAAAAAGTTAGAGGCATATCACTTGGCAAGTTGAGCCAACATATATGATCACTTCCATAATGCTAAACTCTAATAGCTCAAAAGTTGAAGTTTACTATAGGAAGTTTAACCTCCAAGTATCCAGAAAATAGAATAAAGATACAATAAAGTTAATAGATCAAATCATTAGAGATATTTAGACATGTGCATATATAGCTTATTAGATACTTAAGTTAATTTGAACGCCATGTTTCTTAGCTTTTGGTGTCAGCAACGGTCTTGTTGTATGACCAACTAAATGAAACTTTAGAACGAAAAGCAATTCATAACTTATGACTAAAAAAAACCATTATCAAGGGGGAATTAGAACTATTGGATCCAAAAATCATGAGAATGCTGCGTAATACACAATTTTGATATCGCTCCAGGTGAATTTTGTTGATCACCAATTACGTTGAGCTATCTCGGTAACAATAACATAAGTCATAAGTGAGCTTCACGTCACTTGAAGATCTTTTTCTTGACTGAAATTTCGCAGACCCAAAGTTTAGTTTCTAGGTGATCGGATTTCTCCTTGTCTGACTTTACCACAGACTTTGAGCTTAATAGGTTGAGTGCGTCTTCTTGCTTAGCGTATATGCTATATGATGTATTAGTAATCACAATTTCAACCAGTGTTTATATTTGACGAAAAACTTATCATATCAAACTATAAGAGATTACTACGTATAGTATGAGTTTTTTTTATTTTATGTAAATATAGTATGTATGAGTAATTATAGGATGATATGAAACAAGTCGACATGAAGAGCCGGGAAATGAGACGACGAAGGCCCTCTATAAGTTTTTCAGGAAATGATAGTGATAAATTTTCTTCGGCAACAATGATGTTAAGTGATACGGAGTAATTTGTAAGACACATATATGTTAAGTGGTAGAGGAAAAGAAATATGGTTCTGAAGTGTTAGATCATTGTGTTCTTTTTGCATGTGTGTTCTTAGTGTTTGGGCGTTGCATAATGCTAACTCATTATGGGTAGGCAAGGTGGGAACAAAGATAAAACAAAAGAACTAGTGCGTCATGGATCGACAAGTTATTTTCCAGTGTGCGTCGACTACGCAGTTGTCTCGAAGCCCCCTATAATTCCATATTTGATGAAGCCAAGTGTGGACTCTTCAACATCATTATATAGATTTCTTAATTTCTTGAACGGGTTGGTTTTAGTCTAGTGTTTATAAATGTCAGGTCTTAAATCAGGATCATTGTAGCATACAATAGCAACCAGAAAATATTGAAGTGCTATATCCATATTGGCCACCAGAAAAATTCCTTTGGCAATTAGCAGCATAAAAATTTGTTAAGCTTTGATCAAATACGATTAACAACGTACGATAACAGGGAGTCGGTCTTTGTTTTACTCATCGTATAGGGCATACAGTTCTCTCAAGAACGAATTGCTATGTTCAAGTACGTAAGGCAGCGCGTTAGGACCCATGTATTTTGATACCACAAAATAGACAAATACCAAAGCCTCATATATAAGCCTTATCAAAGAATAATTCATCCAAGGGGTCGATCACTTAGCATCAAAATCGATAATAATACTATACAAACATTTAAAACATTTGTTATGAATCAAGACCCCCTCATCGCCGCTTAGTAAACATGTCATGAAAATGAAGAAGGTGGTTTAACAACAATGTGTTTCATCGGATGAAGTAAGTCTGTTCCACCAGCATGCTTCACAAACTCTACGGGAGAAAAAAAGCTTCCATGACAAACACACATTATCTTCACTTGTTCACCTTTTCCATACTTGTATAATATCCTTCGATCACTCTCCCGTTAGGACCGTCTCCTTGTGTAAAACACTAGGCATGTCTTCCATTGAACGGACCCAACCTCTTTCGCTTGATTACTACTTTTTGCCGAATTCTGCCGTGCAAGACCAACCGGTGGGCCAGAACTTGAAGATCCAGTAAGTTGGTTCTTTCGATCCTGTGACACGCTTGTTTCACCACCACTACCACTTGATCCTGAATTAGCAATAAAATGTTCAGATGTTTCGCAAAACTAATAAAACATAAAAGTAGATTTCCAAAAGAAACAAAAAAACAATTGTCACAAGGTCTTAGATCTCACTTTTTAAATAGCTAATTTCCGCATAAGGCAAGTACATATGATAACACATTTTTTTTGCAATGTTGCAAAAATCGTGAATCGATAGTCAGGCGGTCGACCACCCAGCAGTGATTAATCGGATTGGCATTTCCAGTAAGTTTTTGGTATTTCTGGAGACTAAACTGAAGATATTAACTAATTCCAAATCTACTATATTTTCAAACCTTAATAAAAGCTCCAATTCTGATTATGATGTCCATTGTGCGTTATAAGTGAAATAAATGATCCCAAAATTAAGTAGAATGCCTAAATTATTATTTTTTTAAAAGTTGACCGATTAGTCCGATTTCTTACCGATTAGTCCGATTTTTGACCGATTCGGCCGTTTTTGATTGATTAGTGGCCGATTTTTGCCTAGGCCGATTTTTTCCACCGATTTTCAAAAATCAACAAGGTATTAGGACGATTACCGATTAATCGGCCGCCTAGACCAGCTTTTGCAACATTGTTTTTTTTTTTTTTTTTACATTAATGGAGTTTATAATTGCTTAAATAAACTTTATGAAATGTGAGTGCAAGATGAAAACATTATAGAGAGACTAACATAATACTACAACTAATTCGTTGGTATAGCTTTAGTTTAACTCTAAGACAAAAACACAAGGACACTCATATGGTGCTACAAGTTACTAGATTACGAGTTAAATGTCATATGAAAATTACATTACTAGTCACTAAAATAACCGATCTAACCAGTTACCTCAACAGTGCCAGTACATGTAAAATAGTACAAAATAGATAAGTTATAAGAGTTTTTTTTTTTTTTTTTTTTTTTTCGGGAGCATGATTTCCAATGTTTTAGTCGATCAATCTGTGAGATTTGTGTTCACAGACTCAAATCAGATAAAATACTCATATGTTGATATGGCCATACCATAAATCTATGTTAGAGCATTTTTAATGCGGCAATAAAAGTGCCTTTTGCACTAATTTAGAGCCAAAAGGTATAAAAAAAACCTTTTCTAATGTTAGCACTATACTTGGAACTAACTTAGTACTAAGATTAGTATAACACTGAATATAATGCAACACTATATTTCCCCCTAATGTTATTCATCTTATTTAAACTTCACATATTTGTTAATCTTTTGATACTTGACTTAAAAAATAAAATCTAACTTATGTAAACTATATTTTTATGTAAACTATATATGTTATTTTAACTATTTTTTTTTTATTGACAGTGTCAACTTGTGTTTTATAACAGTTAAAAATGTTTAGTGCAAAAATTCAATATTATACATTGGAGCAACTTTTATTGAGTGCAATTATATCTTTATAGGGTTTTACCGTTAAATAGTATATCTTTCCAAATGTCTTTTTTAGTGCGTGTCTTATTTTTCGTTTCACTTTATGTAGTGTACTTTCATTTTTGTTCTAATTTAGTGCGTGTACTTTTTAAGTTGTATAATAATGATGTCTTTTCATAAGTGTTCCATTTTGATACGTTAATGGCGCACCAAATTGAAACACTTATTGAAAGTATGACGTATCAAATTGAAACACTTATGGAAAATACATTATTATTCTACAACTTAAAAAAAATACACGTATCAAAACGAGACATTTGAAAAAGTATATATTGCTATTCTACAACTTAAAAAAGTACACGTACCAAAATGAGACACTTGAAAAAGTACATTGTTATTCTACGACTCAATCCGTATGCTATAAAAATACTCTTTTCACACAATTTTAATACAAATTTTTAGTGTTAAAAAGGGTCTGTTTGGCAGGGGCTTTTTGAAGGAGTTGTTAGCTTTTTGTTACAAAATAATATCCTATAACTAGCTTAGTTTGGATGCATTAACTACAAGCTTTTATTTCAAATAAATAGCTCCAAAATGAAAAGTTGTTTTATAAAGCTTTTTAAATTTCTTGAAGCTGTTAAAACTTTAAATTACTGATATACCCTCCAAACATTTATTTACAATTATGGATTTGTCCTTTTATGTCATTTTACATCTTATAATTATATTTAAAAATAATCTACCAAACACTTTTATTGAAAAAAAAAAAAAACTCAGACATAGTATTATGAACTTTTATAGTTTCGAACTACAGTTTACAAAGATACGAACTTTATAGTTTCTGACTTTATACAACTAGTTTTGCTAAACATATTATAACTTTTTGAACAATATGATCTTATAATGGTCGATTAACAAATGTAAACTTCTAGAGCATAACACCTACACATGTAATGACCTCATTTGGACTAAATTTAACAATCCAGATGTATCATTAACTAAGACAAACATACAAAAACATATGTACTAGTATCAAATTGACTACGTAATCACCGAAAACACGTGTCACATAAACACAACACATAGTACAAACAGCAAAACACAAACTACAAACAAAAAAAAAACAAAATCATTACCTGTACGAAACCTACTCTCCACATCCGACCCAAAACCCGGCCCGGCAGACGACCCGACCCGGCCCATAGCCGCCACGTAATCATCTCTTTCACCTTTAGTCAAACACCTCTGCTTCTCAGAACGACGTCGTTTAGCCGCAAGCCTTCTCAAGCTTTGAAGCTCCTTCCTTTTCCTCCACTCATCCTCAGTCTCAACCGGTAAAGAAGAAGTCCGGGTCAAACCCGAATGCCCACGACCCGACCCGGATACCAAACCCGAACTCGGACACGGGCTCCTTTTAATATCCAAAACGTCGTCGTCTTTTATTACTGGTAAAATAGTTGCTATTGAAGATGATCTTATTAGCTTGTTTTTATCAACACCAAATCTTCCGTTTAATGATAAACCAAGATTGAGCTCCACGTCATCATCTTCTGAACCACCCTGATCCGGATCCTCGTCCGGGTCGGATCTACCTAGTCTAAACGTGTTCAGTAAGAATCTTGTGTTGGTTTTTTTTAAGGATAGGTTTTCCATCTCATTGCTTGTTTTTTCACCCATTTTTTTTTATAAATTTATTGAATTGAAGTGTGTTTATTAATTGGGAATTGGTTTGAAGATGATGACATGGTTATGTGGGAGTAGAATTGAGTGAAAAGAGTGATGACGTCAGCATTCGTCTGAGAAATATGGGGGAGAAAGAGAAAGGAGGAGGAGGAGGAAATCTGGAAGAGATTCGTAGGGAAGGGAAGAGAAAAACAGGACAATGAGAGATGGAAATGTGGGACTTTGCGGTTTTGGTCCTTTGTGTTATGAGGGGTTGTGTTACTTTTGACTTGTGGTTTTGATGTTTGTTAATCGGAGACAGTCGACTCGGCCGACACGGTCGTCATACCCGGCTAGTGCTTTAAAAGCGAAACTCTTGTCAAGTTTGGCTTCAAAGGGGTTAGTGTGTGTCGTGGGAGGGGTTTCATTTTTTGTAATCTAAAAGTGACTGTTTTCTGGTTAATAACTGAATACTGTGGTTATCAAACATACATTTATGATCATAATTGGGTTGTAAAAAGATGTAGATGTGATTCATAATGTTTTAGTTCGTTGTCTAAGAATGGAGAATTGAGTGTGTACTTAAATTGTTTTGGTATGTGATTATTACGAGATTTTGATCAACATTGATTATGAATGAGCGTGTTGTGGTTTTGAAATTACGATGAGTTTGAAAGGAATGAAAATGAATGAAGACGAGTTGGAATAGTCAATAGTGTGTCGTTCTGAATACCGAAAAGGGAGGAAAGAATATCTAATAGTTACTCTTTTACGAGAAACTTTTGAATATGAGGTATGACGGGGAAACTGCTTAACGATTTTTATTGAATTCCGTATTGTCTATTTGGTTAAAACCAGCTACTAAAATAATTTTATATATGCCTACAATATCTTTTATTGAATTTATAACTATTTGATAGAGCTTCTTCCTATACTTAGGAATTCCATTGGACCCAGAAATGATACATTGGAAGAATCCGTTTGATATTCTAATATCAATAGGCTGATTGTTTCGCTTCTGTATCTTCTAAAAGGGAAAAAAGATCTATGAGAGTTATTTCCTGAATCCGAAAGAAAGTACTTGGGTTCGCGGTAACTAAATACGTGTAGCATGCTTGAATCTAATTAGGGTTCGCGGTGGTGGATGGACTGGATCGGAAAAAGAGCAATTCTAATTGTAAGATATCTAATGAAACCGTCACTAAAATTGAGATATTATTCAAAGAGAAAGATCTCAAATATCTGGAGTTTTTCTTTGTATATTATAAGGATGATCCGATCCGCAAGGACCTTGATTGAGAATTGTTTATTAGTCTTTCTCTAAAAAAGAGGCAAAATAGAATTAACTTGAATTTGAGCTCATTATTCGAAATCTTAGTGAAACAATGGATTTGTTATCTCATGTCTACTTTTCGTGAAAAAAATACCAATAGAAGCGGAGGGTTTTTTCAGAAAACAAGGGTTGGGTCAACTATTCAATTATATGATATTGAGCTTGTCTCGTCATCTCTTCTCGAGAAACAAGTGGGTTATTTCTTTGCAAATATAGTGCTTAATTTCATATGTGGTAATTCCGCTAAGATCTTTTAACTGAAATATAAAAACAAGAGAAGTGTAACACGAAGATTATGGTTAAGAAATCAAGTTATAAAATGACAGTGGTTATCCTTTATTTATTTTACATCACTACATCATGTAACTAATTAATAGCCCAAAACGTTGATCAATAAAAGCGTTAACAAACATTATTCGATTCCAAATTGTCGTATATCACATGATTCAAAAGCAACCATCGATAGCTAGCATGGCCAACCTATTTTACTCTAGTTGGGTTATGTCAAATCATTCGTTTATATTTCATAAATAACCTAAAGCTTGTTTTTATATGGTGACCATCACACGTGATTCTTATAAAAAGTCTCTTTATCACATTTACTTTTTGCATGTAGTAGTGACCACAATCACTTTTTTTTTTTTTTTTAAGTGTGTGAGGTATGTTTGTATAAAATGTGTATTTTGATAGTCTTGATCATAAAAGTAAAAAGTGATAGGTTTGATTATGTGATGAATAGTGATGTGATATTGACGTTGAGATGATAATAATGGTCATCATAAAAACTTGTCTAAGTGCATAAAAATCA
This sequence comes from Chrysanthemum lavandulifolium, assembly GCA_022545495.1. NCBI lineage: Eukaryota > Viridiplantae > Streptophyta > Magnoliopsida > Asterales > Asteraceae > Chrysanthemum > Chrysanthemum lavandulifolium. The sequence continues at coordinate 103,933,293 of CM040246.1, forward strand.
CATAAGCAATAGACATTGATGTGTATTGAAGTACTAGTATAATATAATTAGAGAAATTTTAACAAGTGCATGGGTGATTTTGTTAATCTTTTGGCTACAAGGATTAGTTTTGGAAGAAATAGAAAACCAAACAACAAAAGACTGAATGGACGAAAATACCCTTTTGGAAAAAGGTGGGGGACATAAAGAAAGGACAAGTGGCACAGACAAGAGAGGGGTAGTGGTGACACGTTGGGTCTTCATTGATCATCAAAGATGTAGAATCATTGATTCTTTTTAAATTTTTCGTATTTAATTCTTGTTACTTGTTTTGTACAAAACAAACTCTTTATTTCTAATATTTTGTCAATTAATAGACTATATATTATTCTTGTTAATATTTGGAAAGTCAATTATAGATCAAACATACCGATCATATTCAAGTGTTAAAAATGGTTTATATTCTTGTAATTAGAGTAATAGCTTTTAAAAATAAAGTTTAGTAGGGAATAAAGATACTTGTTAACAAAGTTATTTATGGGTATTTGTTACGGAATATTCTGAAATACTACATATGTCTATGTTTACATCAATTTTTAGCATATGAACATAAGGATTTGTTTTTTCTTTCTTTTTTAAAGTATGATGATACTAAGATATTAGGTAATAAGAACAATTAGATTATGTTTATGAAAAGTAAAAATCAGCATGACAATTTTGTAATATAATAATAGAGTATAACTAGAAGATGCATACTTGATGCATGATCGATCCGATAACTATTTTACGTGACGAATGTTTTATATATGTGTTTTTCTAAAGATAACTTTACGTATTTTGATTTCTGAACCTACGATTTTAATTTATTACATTTTTACATGTTTTCATATGGTTTAAATGAGATCACCAATATTGGAGGACGTTCTAAATATGAAATTTAAAACATTAATTATTTTTTAAATTTATATGTATGCTTCGCAAAAGTGACTTTCTTTTAATTGAAATGTTTTTGGTCTTAAAAATTTTAAGACTACTATATTTAGAATGTCTCAAACCTTTTATAAAGGAGTATAATATTAAGGGTTTTGTTAAACACAAATCAATGGGTTATGCATAAGCATTAATATAAATACATAATTAACATTTAATGAACACTCAATGAACTCTAAACATTTCATAATTAACATCACTTACCTATTTTATAATGATTAAAACTATATAATTATAAACTATGTGTAGCGTTCAATGCAGAACCATATTTATGTACAGAACTTTACAGAACCATATAAACCAATCTGGGCCATTGGATGAGTATGATCAAATGTTAAGATTAAAAGTGCAAAAACTGTAATTAAACAAAAGATAAAGGTTTACTTTTTAATTAAACAAAAGTCTGAAAGGGCAATTTAGGTATTTGAAATTTACTCCTAAAAAACTGCTAAAAACTAATTATCTCCCTTTTCATCATATTCTCTGTAACCTAAAATCCCACCCAGAAAACCAACCGCCGCCTCTCTCTCAAGATCTATTATTCGGCCAAAAAAATAAACAAAATAATAACAATCATGTGTGCTTCGGATGTTGATCGGTTCAACGGAGCCTTGTCACGTTTGTTAAGAAAAATAATAATCATTCGGATTTAACACAACAGTGCTGCAATCAATGATTGGGAGGTGGAATTAATAGTTTTCGAGTGGGTATTGTGGGAGAATTGGAGGAAGGACTCTCCTACCTATGTGTAATTTTAGGTATGAGTTATCAGTGTTTTTTAACGAGAGTACTCTTTCTATCTCACATCTACCATCGTCATCACCACGAAAACCACCGCCACCAATTAGGTATGAGAGTTATTTTTTCATGGAATGGGTTTGTAATCTCAGGTATTGAAAAAGAAAATACGTATGTATATGTGTTTTATGGTTTAGAACATATATATTTATTGTTTAGAACATACATGTTTTCGGGGTGTGAACCTTCACTTTTTTATGAGGTTTTTAATCAGTCGAAATTAGATCAGTTACCATGTGATATACTATTAGATGTCCATTTGTTTGTGGCGGATGGATTGAGCTAGAATTTAACTGAATATAAAGTTATATGGAATTAGTAATTAGATGTCCATTTGTTTGTGGCGGATGGATTGAGTTTATTTGGTAACGTCTTTTGATGCTGTTCATTTTTGTAGTATCTATTTTGCATCTTTAATGTTAATTAGGATTTGTAATGTGGTGTATGTATAATTATTTTGAATCTATTTATTGAAAATTCCTATGGACATTGTATAGTAATTTGGTCTAACTGTAATTTGGGAAATTGTATAGTAATTAGTATTTAGGTGCACTAGTGGAGATTTGCAGTCTCTAATCTGAGAAATAGTTGGACAATATATTTGTTTATCACTAGTGGAGTGCATATATGTTTATCACTTTCTTTTGTATCAAGTTCTTTTTTAGTGTTTGTTTTTGTTTAAAGATAGTTGGACCAAATATTTATTTTTTATTTTTTGTTTTGAAACAGGTATTGTGTTTTTGGTGCTCTAGAAATACGCCTTTGATTGAAGCTTATGTGGCCAATGGAAACAAGCATGTTTTTCGAAGGCTTGCATCTATATTCTAATGAATTTATGAAAGCGCATGATCTTACGTATATTATTGGAATCGTGCACATATGTTCAAAAGAATTGGACAAGAAAGTGAAGAGTCTGTGCGTGTTTTAAGCAGGCGTGTACATTTATATTTAACAAGATCTTGTCATGAATTGTATTTTATTTAATATTAACTTTTGTGTATAGTATATCTGTTCTTGGTTTGTTATAGATTGTTCGTTACATGTGTATTTTTATGTTTTTTATCACAAATTTCGATAATCAGATAATGTACACTTGAAACATATATGCAATTATCATTTTAAGCAAATAAGTTTGATGTTTAAATGCAAAAAACTTATGTAAATTTACTATATTAAAAAAAAACACCTATGCACTTAATTTTTCTAAAAATATGGTATTGAAAAAACATATATGCACTTGAGATTTTTTTAAAACATGCATGCTTTAAAAAAAAACTTAAAAAAAAAAAAAAAAAAAATCCGAAAATTAAAGGTTAAAAACGTTTTTAATAAAAAAATTTTAAAATTAAAGTAAATTTAAGTTTTACTATTATACCCTTTTCATTTACATAATTATATTTAATAATCTAAATTTTATTAATCAAAGTGGTTACGTAAAGTTACATCTGAAAATATTGGTTATCGTTGAGCGTGGCCTTATAAACTATATGAGTTCATTAATTGTCATTTTCATAAATTTGAAATGATTACACTCAATTTATAAGGTTGTGTTTAACAAAACCCTAATATTAATAGCATGTCAAAGTAAAAGCATGTTTAGGTAATTATCATTGATGATGTGGTGAAAGGGATCCAAAATCCTACTATGATGATGATCAAACTTTATCTAATTGCTACTTATTATGTGTGAATTGTGATATTGCTACATGGGTCCTTGACTAATCTGATTTAGGCCTTTTGTTAAACCACGTTTTGTCGTGTTTTGTTAATCTCGTTCATGGAAAACACACCTGTTTAAGGGCTTATGTTTTTACTATCGTTGACTGGAGTTATTTCCTTTAAAAAACTGTAAAGTCTAGGTATTTTTGTTTATATAATTTTGTATTATCTTCAATAGAATTTTAAAAGTTATATGAAACAACATATGACTATAACCACAACAGATCACTCATGAAAATTAGAAAAGTGATGTTACAACTTACAAGTGACTTCTGTTTACGTGTGTCATAGTGAAAGGCCATTGCTTCTTTTAGCCAAACCATGCAATATACAAATGACAAGTTGTCTTTTGTCAAACTTATTCCACGTGTCATTAATCCATTAACCAAGTTGGGACATACACGTGTTGAATCAGTATTCGATGCACCTACTCTGCTGCTACCACGTTGGTCCTTTATTTTTCCAATATTTAAATGAGATAGTTTATTGACATTTAAAATGATTGTAATATTTATTTTTTTAGTTTTATTATTATTATTTTTTATTTTTATAATTTAATATTATTTATATATACTATCATTTGTCAATTAACCTATTCATGAAGTAGTTTCAATTCATTGGTCAATTTATTAAAAATTCATAAAATAGTATATATATAAAAGTTAAGAAAGTAAATTACGAAACAATATAAAACTTATTATTTACGACTTTTTATCTGATAACTTTATTTATCGTATAAACATAGATCTTTGCGATTCTTGAATAAAAATAACCCCAAAAAGTCTCGATAACGAACAAAGCAATACGATATTAATATGTTTTTGACGTCCGTATGATTTTATAAAATTGTTGAAGTATAATGTCGTCTATATAGTTTTAAATAAAAAACTTTCAAAATCGCATAACCTATTAAATAACTTTAAAATTTCTCATAATTTTTTAAACTACGAGGGCCAATAACGTCCGGTTTATGAAAGGTTTTATTATATATAAATAAATTGGTCGAACATTAGATTTATGGGTGTGTATTTATCTATCAAACACAATCATGCGGTAGCGTAACAATCTGAGATAAAACTACGACACGCCACGCACCCCGCCACGAACGTGAGCACCAACCCCTCGTTTAGAACTATGAGTAAAAATACATAACGAGAAAACATAAAGTTTGACAAACGCGGAACAAAATATATAAAGAAACAAAAATATAAAATAAATTTATAAAAAGCATCTTATATTATTAATAGAATGAGTAAATAAAAATATTCAGGACCTTATTTAAATATCTAAAAGAGTAAATTGCAAAACTCGTCTCAGGGTTGTCCAAATTGCATGTTCATCCCTATCTTTTAAAAAATGAAGGCAAAGTCTTTTTGAGAAATTTACGAGTGATCAAAATTAAATGATTAAATCACCCTTAGGGTGTGTTTGGTAGAGAGAAAAAAATCAGAGAAATGGAAATTGGACTTATTTCCCTTGTTTGGTACAGAGAATTGAAAAAACGGAGAATTTGGTAGAGAAATGAAGAGAAATTGAGAGAATTGGGTAGTGTAATTTGGCTAGCTCTATTTCCCTTATTTTGGTGGAGAAATGGATTATTATTATTTTGAAATATATATATATATATTTTTTTTTTTTTTTTTTAATAATGGATTTTGTTTAAAAAAATATATATGTAAACAAATTAGGACGTGCAAAATTAGATGCTTAAAATCGTTTTTAAAAATAAATACATTTTAAAAATAATTTTAAAAAAATATATTTTTTAAAAAAAAAGAAGGTTTTTTTAAATAAATACATTGTTAAAAAATAATTTTTTTTAAATATTTTTAAAAAAAAAATAAGTTTTTTTTAAATAAATACATTTTTAAAAAACATTTTTTTTTAAAACAAGTTTTTTTTTAAATAAATACATTTTAAAAGATATTTTTAAAATAATTTTGTAAAGAAAGTACATAAATTTTAAAAATAAATTTAAAAAGATATATTTTTAAATAATTTTTTTAAATTTTTGCAAGGTTATAAATAGCGTGAGCGTGACATGGCGATGATGCAAGCCTCAAGCGCTCACGAGCCTTGAAGTCATGGCGTTTTCAGGCGTGACTAAAGCGTGAAAAAATATTTATAGATTTATGTAATAATATCATATTTCATATACATATCAAGTTTACAAAGGTAAGTTTACAAAGGTGAGCTTACAAAGGTGATATCGTGAAATAAAGTGAAACCGTGGCTAAACTAGTCTTGCATCTTCTTCGTTTCTTTAAATAAAACCTTCTTCATCCGAGTTGTTGATATATACCATATTAGTAAAAATGAGGTATTCTTAAATACACAATCACTATGTTATGAACTTAAAATATACTACGTAGCAGTTAATTACAACTATATCAAAGGTCAACAATAACACATCATTCCAAGGCATAAATGATTAAATTCATACACAAGTGATAGGATGACATTATTTTAACAATAATTAACTAATATTTTTTTTGAACAACTACATTGTAGCAGCTTTATAATCCGTTTCTACAATACTGCTATTTAGTAAATATTAAATTAATAATTAATAGGCCCAAATACAAAATAAAACACAAAATAATGAAAAAGTGAAAAAAAAGCCTCTAAATCTTTAAAAAATGGCGCCTTGCGCTTTGCCGCTATTTCACGCTATTTCCGCCACGCCCAAAGCCAACGCCGTAAGGTATGTTTAAGTAGCGTAGGGCCACGCGCGCGGCGGCTTTCTTGTTGCCTTTTAAACAACCGATTTTTGTAAGAATTGTTATTTAGAAAATAAAAATATATTTTTTAAAAATCAACAAACAAATATATGTGATTTTATATAACAAAATGTTATTTAAATAATATTTTTTTCATTTCTGGTCAGTCTGCATTGTTACTAAACATTAGAATTGAACAAAATTCTCTTCGATTTATTCTGCGAGATTACTATTCTCTCGTTCGTTTCGTTTCTTTGAAATTCTCTACCAAACGTGCCCTTATCTTCTTAAATAGAGAATGTAGCCATTTTAATCATTTTATTTTGGGACTTAAACTTTATAATTTCATATTTTTTCAATACATGCTTTAAAAACATTGTACATATGCACTAAAAACTTGTGTTGTAAATAAATATGAAATTTTAATAATATAGAATTATCCCATATTTTGGCCTGAAACAAAAAATTGCACTCTTAAACTTTTCACATGGTACTTACATTTTCAAAAAGATACAAAAATAAAAACGAAACATACAATCTAGCCCAAGTACAGGGACTGTTTTTGCAATTTACTCTATCTAAAATTAGATATATTCCTTTTTACGGAAATTAAAAAACGTAGCTGTTGTCGAAAGGATAGTTAGGTGAATGGGTATCTGACACGCGGTACTCTAGTCTCTTATCTCATGTATTCATTTTAGCCGTTGGATTTAATTGTTTCTAGATATGTTTTTTCAATCCAACGGTTATTATATATAGCCAAACAACAGAATTACTGTGCTTGGTGATTTGATTCATTCTATAGATTATTTGTATGGAAAGAATCCAAGGTTTTGAAAATAAAGGTAAAATGATTTTGTGTTTTCTTGTTTTGAAAATGAGTTACGTGAATTATAGAAAATTAAAATGTGTTTAATTAGATTAATTAAAATGGAAAGACCAAAACTAAATCAAATCTCAAAAATGAACCGCGGTAATCAAACTGAACCGATTTCATTATTGGACAAGTGATTTTACCCTAAAATATAAAATTATGTGTGACTTTTTTTATAATTTTTTTTTAACATAACATTCCCTCTAATCTTTACTCATATATAAAGAATGTATCATTTTGTCTTAAAAAATTAAAACAACACAAGACGTAATTTTGATTGTACAAATACTATAAGCAACAATGAATGTTACAATAACAACAAAGATATGTGTTATGATAATAATGAAAGTTGGGATATTTTCATACATCAAATATCTCGGCCAATATTTACGTATATCACCAACACAAGTTTTAATGCGTGATGCAATCTTTTAAAGCGAGTTTGGAGAAATATGTAAATATTGGTTGGGATATGATGATATATGTAAATGCCACGTGAAAGTTTATGTTACATTGACTAAAAGTAACTAAGGTTACAAAGTTTAAGTATCTACATTGATATTATTTACTACAATTAAAAAAAAAAAAAAAAAAAAAATTGTTGATGTTTGTTATCATATTTAAGTTTCAGTTACAATTCGCAAAGTTATTAATAACTAAAATGTTGGTTTATAAGAAGGATCTTTTAGAGTACAAAGTATTGTAGATACTAATAACACGTTATTGGTATGTCATTTCATCAATATCTTATCACTTTCTAAATAATACATCAATAACTAAAATACCATCTCTCATAATACATCACTAACATCTTATTGGGTCAGACAAAATACTCCATTATATATATACACACTCACTCACAATACAATACAATACAAAAAAAATGTTAACTTTTTTCATTTGGCATGAGCCAGTGAATTGGCTGAAATGCATTTAGTGGTAGGGAAATGGCATATCATTGGTGTTTTTTTTTTTCTTTTTTCTTTTTTCCTTTGGCGTGTTATTCAACAGCATAACTTGTGCTTTTAGATGTGATTTAATCATTTATTTTTTATGATGAATACATAGTTTATTAATATCATAAGAAATACATGTCAGAGTCGAGATGGTGGATTCGGTACTGTACTACAACAATCGAATGCTTTCTTATCAATTTACGAAGAGAAAATTTCAAAATACATCCTTGTGATTTGTCTCGTGTCTCGCTTTACATCATCTTACTTTTTTTTGACACAAAACCATCATTTTGGATGAACGACGCAAATATACCCTCGTAAAGTGCCTCACCTACTAGTCACGTGAGGGGTATTTTGGTCCTTATTTTAGTCCCAGCAACCCCACACCACCTTTTAATACCTAAAGTCAACTCCTAACCATTCGTTTTCCCTCTAAAACTTACCAAAACACAAAATGAGAACAAAAAATCCCCAAATCATGTGTTCAATCGGTGATTAACAACCATGGTGGTTTGTGGAATGGATCCTTCGTGACTATGACGATCATGTGGATGAACAAAAAGCATATAATAAGTTATAATCTTTGTAACCACATAATCAAAGTTGTTAGTACATTCATGTGATGTTTATTGATTGAAACCCTAATATTGTTTTCGTTACTTGCTAATAATAGGTACACGACCAAAAATTTTCTCATTGAAGATTTATGATGGTGGATTTTTCACTAAACCTCCAGGTAGGACCTACACAAATAGGCAGCATAATTATATAGACTTTGTAGATGTGAACTTGTTTTCTATAATTGAGTTTAATTACATGGTTAGAAGGTTAGGTTACCAGAGGAAAGATTGTAAGATGTACTATCATTAAAGAATACCTAACAGTGATTTAGATTATGGCTTACAAGTAGTAGGTGGTGATGTAGATGTGTTGAACCTAACTAGGTATGCTCATAAGGTCAAATTGATTGATGTATACATTGAGCATCAATATACAATCCTAGATAGTTATTTGAAATCACCACAGAGAGTGGTTCTTGAGGAAATAGATGAAGAATAACCTAATGCTTTAGTTAAGAAGCTTATTAAGAAGCATGGTTTGAATGCTAATGTAATTAAGAAGCCTTTTAAGAAGCCTGGTTTGAAGAAAAATAGGTTGCCAATGTTGCTGCTTGAGGGACATGGTTTGAATGAAGGACCAAGTGTGAATGCTGATGTAGATGGACCAAGTGTGACTGCTGATGTAGATGGACCTAGTTTGAATAAGGGACCAAGTGTAAATGCTAATGTAGATGGACCGACTTTCAATATTGATGAAGTACATAGTGATGGTTTTGAGGAGGCTACTAATGAAGCTGAGAGTGTTAGTGTAGAGAGCAATGGTAGTTCAGAGAGTGATAATAGCCAAGATAGTGACTATATAGTTGATGAGGAACATGATTTAAATGAAGTGGACGTAGATATGGAAGAATTCTATAGAAACACTAATAAAGATGTAGAATGGGTGGGAGTTAGTAATGGCAATGTAGAAGTTCCTGTTGACTTAGATGTTGAAGAAGGATATGATCTAGATGACTTTGATATGGGAATTGATATTGAGAGTGATAGTGATACTGAAAGGGGTTATGAAAGTAGCACTTATATAAGAAAGAGAGCATTGACAAATTTAAGGATGGAACATGAAAAGCAGAGTGTTACTACAAGTAGAAGCAGGGAAACATTCTTTGTTGGGAGACAGTTTGGGGATAAAAAAGAAGTTACAACAATGGTGACTGTTGAAGCTGTGACTACTAGAAGACAATGGTACACTTAGAAGAATGATAAAAAAAGGTGAGGGTAGTATGTAGGGGAAAACGTCATGTGTTTACAGACCCTAGTGGGCCAAATTTACCTAGTGGATCAAATATAAGTGGGCTAAATACAAGTCCTTTTAAATGTATGAATGAAAAGTGGGTAAAGTCTAAAAAGAATAAGACAATTTATGGTGGACACGGAATAAATAAAGTGGGTAGATTGAGAATTAAAGTAGGTGGCACTAAAGGCAATTATATCAATGAAGACATCACTTGCCCTTGGACTTTGCACATTTCTAGTAACAGTCAAGGCACATGGACTGTTAAAACTTTATCTGATTAACATACTTGTTTGCAAACAAGAGATGTAAAACTTCTCACAAATAGCTTTCTTACCAAGGATATTGAAGAAACCATCAAACCAAACCCTAAAATCCCAATTAAGGCTGTGAAAAACTAGAAGGGGGGGTTGAATAGTTTTGCCGATTTTAAGTTAGTTTCAAAAACTTTAGATTCGATCTTATGTGAATTCGTATGGATGGATAGAAATATAAAGCAATAAGTAATGTAAGCAATGAAAGCAAGTAAAGTAAAAGATAGAAATGACACAACCGATTTATAGTGGTTAGGCTACAAGGACACCTTCCTTGCCCTACCCCACTCCCCGAGAGTTCAAGCACTATATCAACAAACTCCTTCAACTCGGCGGAGAAGCCTTCACAACGTCGCTTGAACTTTTTCCAGTACAAAGCTAAATACCGAGTCCTTAACACGGAGGACCAAACCAACACAACTATAACACAAAAACTATGTGAAATATGAAATACAAGATCTTGCTACAGAAATCTTGTGAAGGAATAAATCAATCAAGGACCCCTTGCTTGGATGACTTGTAGTATCTCGTGATCTCGCCTTTGAGAAGGACCTATATGAGAATCACAACAAAAGAAAGAAGAACTACTATATAGATCAAGAGATCTGAGATTAGAAGAGAGAAATGGTATATGAGAGAGTTTGTAAGAAGAGGGGTGAGTTACAATGAAGAAACGGCTCACTATTTATAGGAAAAAAATCACTACTGTTCCCCGGATCCCACGGATCCCTTACATGAGGGATCCGTCTAGTGTAAACTGGGGGATCCGTAGGACGCTCCTCCTATTTGGGTTATGGGTCATGGATCATGGGTCATAGACTTTGGATTATGGGTATCCAAATAGATACAATGTATCTAGAAGATGCAATGCATCTAGTCAATGGGTCATGGGTTAGCTTTATGGGTTATGGATTTGCTCCATGGGTATGGGTCATGGGTTATGGATTTTACCCATCCTAATAAACTATTACAACAAATGAATTATTACAACAATTTATGTTAAATGACTATATATGTAAATGCTTTACAAAAATAACATGTATCCTTATAATTTTACTTATAATAACTTTATATTTGTTATCAACAAAACACAAAGAGATCGCTAAATATGAATAAACGTTTTTACGATTTATTTGTATTAACAATCTCCCCCTTTTTGTTGATGACAAAATATAATGTTATGATGAGTAAAACTTAAGATTAGATGTACGCTTTGAAAGCATATGTGAGTTTCACTTCTTCTCCCCCTTTTTGTCGAAACAACAAGCGAACCTAACGAAGAAATAAAGTGTGGAAAAATAGTATAATCCACTAATCACTAACTCCCTCTTGAATAGGGCGTCAAGTGAGAAAATATAATACCTACAAAGAAAAAAATTAGTAGTAACATGCAATATAATCTTGTAATTGACGAGAAACAAGATGGAGAGCCAATATATGTAAACACAACCTTGTAATAAAAAGACAAAGTGTAGTGGTATATAGGTCACATACAAACATGTAAAAACTAAGCACAAGGTTTGTTCTTTAAAATGACTCAAAAGAAAAAACAATAGAGAAAATAGTAATATCATTCCTTCCATGCTTGCATAAGGTTAATTATGGAAGTTTTGGTGAGTGATGATGTTGATGCGATCAAGATGTGGTTAAGTATGAATCGCATTTCGTCCCTAATTTCTATTACAAGTTTCCTAGTGGATTGGCAATGTTCACAATGTAAATGATGTGGGTATTGTGTGTGGATGGTTTCCGGGTAAGTTTGATTTGTGGAGGGCGGAATATGTGATGGAAAAGTTGGAAAATATGGATCAAAGTCCATTATGTTGGTAAGTGGTGGAATATATGAGCCTAGATGTTGTTGTAAAATAATTGGAGCTAAAGGTGGTGAAGTTGCAAGATCTTTGTAAAGTGTGTTTGGAGATGTGGGTGGTGTTAAAAAGACTTGTTCTTTTGGACTAGACACGGGTAGTAGGGTTGTTTTTGGAGTCTTAAGAAGTTCCGATAGGGTGATCTTAGGTGGAGACTTAATATATGATGGTGGTGATGTACTTGTTGGAGATGATGGAGGTGCCACTATGAAATCATTTGGTGGTGAATGAGTAGTTGGTGATGAACTTTTTGACAGTAGTTTGGCTAAACAACAAGGCCGGATGCTAATTCGTGTGGTTTTTCTAGATTTGGGTGGTGGCACTACGGAAGGTGGTAGGATAAAGTTTTGGATTTCTTGAAGAGGATTGTTTGCACTAGGTGATTCATCAATGTTGGATGACATGATGATGATTGTTTGTGAGGTTGAGAGTGATGGATATGCAAGCATTTTGAGAACCTTATTTATAGAGAAAATAGTGCATTGTAATGAATGTTAGACCCAAAATGTGGACTAAAATCTAATGATTAGATATGAATGTGATCATGAGAACACAAGCATTAAGTAACATAATTATTAGTAAAAGAGGTAAAATGATGAAAATATGAAGGTTTATAGCCAAAGTGAGAAAAATAGAAGAGAAATTCAGCTTTTGTCCCACGGTTCCCACGGATCCGTTCCTTGAGGAACCGTCAGCGTTAATCTTTGGGATCCGTGGTCTCGGTGACTCAGCACTCAAATTTTTCATTTTGGAAACATTTGTTCCTAGTGTGTGCCTATATGTAAACCATTTGGAGTTGCGGTTATCTGGACTCCTAAAAAGAAAAGAAAATAAACTAGAAGTGAAAAAGCATATTATTATGTGAGATAACCCGAGTGCTCCTTAACTCATTGTTGCTTAAATGAATGTACCCGAAAACACATATTAGTTATGTGTTCCCTTTAGCATTCAAAAGACATGAGATGCAATGAAAATTTGTTTTTACTTTGTATTAATAATGAAAAAGGTTTGTCCTAGACGTGAGAATAGCGTTAGAAAAATGATACGGGGAGAAGTATTCTTTTAGAAAACATTTCAAAAAGTTTCTTGAAAACAAAAAGTTATCGTTAGTTTTGAAAGTGTACAAGACAATTATATTTTGAGTTTTGAAAATCCCCATATTGTTTGTGAGTTGTGTGTGAAATAGAGATCCTAGACTCAGAAACAAGGAAGGCTAATGTTTACATACCTTGTAGAGTTGAGAAGCAAATTACGATCATTGTTCCATGAGACCGAGACCAAGACGAAACAAGTTGAATTGTTCCCGCTTCAACGGTTTGGTGAGGACGTCGGCTATGTTATCTTCGGATGCTACCTTCTCAATAGAAATGTCCCCATTTTGAACATTGTCTCTTAAGAAGTGATGATGGATCTCTATATGCTTGGTGCGAAAGTGTAACACCGGATTCTTGCTTAAGTCAATAGCACCTTTGTTGTCGCATAAAATGGCTATGTCACTTAGATGAATGTCGTAGTCAACTAGCACTTGTTTCATCCATAGTGCTTATTGGCATGCTTTGCCGGCAGAGACATATTTGGCTTCGGTTGTTGATATGGCCAATTCCGTTTGATTCTTCGAGAACCAAGATGTTAAACAACATCCCATAAAGGTACATACACCACTTGTACTCTTTCAGTCAAGATAGTCACCTGCATGGTCAGAATCCGCATATAAAATAGTTTCTACCCCCGTTCCCTTAGGATACCATAATCCCAATTGATTCGTACCCTTAATGTATCTAAAAATTCTTTTGACCGCTTCTAGATGTGATGTTTTAGGGTCTTCTTGAAACCTAGCACATAGACAAACACTAAACATGATATCCGGCCGACTAGCCGTAAGATAGAGAAGACTACCAATCATGCCATGGTATTTTGTGTTATCAACGGATTCACCGTCTTCATCTTTTGTAAGTTTAGTGTCGGATGACATTGGCGTTCTTATTGGTTTTGACTCTTCTAAACCAAATTTCTTTAACATTTCTTTTGTGTATTTTGATTGATTAAAGAAGATACCATCTTCTAGTTGTTTGATTTGTAGACCGAGAAAGAAACTTAGTTCTCTCATCATACTCATTTCAAACTCATCATGCATGATTTTTGAGAAATCATCACACATGTCTTGACAAGTCGATCCAAATATAATATCGTCCACGTATATTTGAACAATAATTATATGTGATTCCTTTTTCTTAGTGAAAAGTGTATTCTCAACTAACCCTATGGTGTAGTGGTTTTTGATTAAAAATGATTTGAGTCTATCATACCAAGCTTTTGGGGCTTGTTTAAGACCGTAAAGAGCTTTCTTTAGTTTGTACACGTGTTTAGGTTTTTCGAAATCGATAAAGCCCGGAGGTTGAGCTATATAGACTTCTTCATTAATAAAGCCATTTAGAAAAGCACTTTTAACACCCATTTGAAAAAAGCTAAAGATGATTAGCATAAGCATAAGCAAGAAGTATTCTTATAAACTCTAATCTAGCCACGGGAGCATAGGTCTCATCAAATTCTATGCCTTCTTGTTGATTATACCCTTGGGCAACGAGTATAGCTTTGTTTCTAGACACTACACCCTTTGCATCTAACTTGTTTTTATATACCCATTTAGTTCCTATTATGGTTTGGTTATTAGGTGGAGGGACAAGTGTCCAACATCGTTAGAAACAAATTGATTTAACTCTTCTTGCATAGCCATTACCCAACTTTCATCTTTTATGGCTTCTTGTGTATTTTTAGGATCTATGGTTGAGTCAAAACAAAATAAACTACTTTGATTTTGGACTTGAGATCTTAAGGTTCTTTCATTTAACTTTCCTATGACCTTATCTACGGGATGATCTTTAGACTCTTTAATATTGATGATTTCATTGTTTAATGGTTCATCTTCTTTGTTTATATTTCCTTGATTTCTATGGCTTCACTTTTGATTATCTCGTCATCGACAAGAGGTTGGGTAGGTTTAGGTGGACTTTCATCAAATTTTACGTTTAATGACTCTTCAACCTTCATTGTTTCTTTATTTAATATAACATAAGCTTTATGATAACGCACACGCGTCGATTCGGGGTCAAAGGAACTTCCTTTTCTTGAGCAAGTTTTATAACACCCTAGCGTTGAACCTAATCGTTGTAGTGTAGTAATTAGGGTAAGCCACGGGTATTGATATCGTTCTCTGGGGAATAGGAATGCTAGTAGGGAGTTACTACGCTAAGGTTAAGGTTGAGGAAGATTATTTTTATCTTTTATATTTTATGAAAATGGAAAGGTACGAATCTCGGGTATTGGATTTGGGGGTTGGTATTTCTACCGATTACTCTACTATTATCTAATTATCTAAACTAAGGTTGTGGGAGTCTATGTCTAATTAATGTGTGCTCGTATGATAGTTTAAAGATGTGTTTACTTAGTTTGTATTACTCTTTAATTATCTCCTATTGATGGTTGAGTGTCACGTCTTATTCCTAGTTGCGTTGTGTTTCTAAGTTGTAGGGTATGCGTTTCTCCCTAACTCTTTGAAATTACCAAAGGGTCTTGTCTACAAATCCACATAGAGATTATAGACTCCTACTCTAAGGCACTCTTCGGATGTTTTAGACTACAATCACTCAGGTAATCATACTCTAGGGTTCACAAAGATGAATCAAGCATTAAGTACACAACGAATGACCTATCGCATTACTAGATCATTAATCAACTAAGATAAGAAACAACCAATCAATATTCAATAATTAAGTTTCATACTTCCTAAGCAAACACACAAGTAAATTAGCCGGACATGGAGAACATGCAAGCATACACACAAATAATCAAAGACATAATTGAATTAATGAAGCAAAGACTTATCTTGGTGTAAGATAGGGTTAAAACCCTAAAATCTTGTACAAGACACCTTAGGTTCGGTTTTAGGTTTTACTCCAAAGACTCTCCACACAAAAGACCGAAAAATTCGGATTCTATATATAAGATTACAATTGCGACGGCGTCACCTTATGTTTAGTGACGCCGCCGTGTCGCCGCCATTAGGGTTTCGTCTTGGCCACGTTAACCTTGCGACGGCGCCACCTTATGTCCGTGACGCCGTCCTCTTCATCTTCGACGCCGTGCGGATCGCATCTAGGCCGTCTCGAGTAGCGACGGCCTACTCTTTCACACCGGACGCCGCCTCTTGAAAACATGAGTTTTGAGTTCGACCGTCGCAACTTTCTCCGACGGCGCCGTATAAATATCTCTCGACGCCGCCGCCTTTCTACATTCAATGATTGTGAGTGTCATGATTTCGACTTTGGCCATTTTCTTCATATATTCGCTTTTCGTCCAAATAAGTGCCATTCCAAAGATTTTGCCTTCACGAGACCTAAAAGTGAAAAGGAACGATATTAAGCAATAACGGATACAAAGTGATCAAATAAGGACTTAAACGACCCTCAAAATGGTACCTTTTAAAACCTTATCAAATATCCCTACACTTGTTATTTGCTTGTCCTCAAGCAAATGTGCTTTTAGCCAATTAATTTGTAAGTTAGGGGTCATTCAACATTAATTCAAAACGGTCCACAACACATATAAGCCCATAAAAGTCATAACAAGCACGGAATTACATACTAGCACCTCACATGGGGTGTTTGGATACTCACATCTCTCGTGTGTATAAATGAAATATAACAATATAGGAAATGGAAGATAAACACTCATTAACCGGTCCTAGTACATAGATTACCATAGGCTTGAGAATAGATCAAACCTCCATCGCTTTGGCGTAAGCACCTAGGAAAGACTATCAAAGAGGTCTTTAAAGGGTTGTAATGTTAGGCTTACGGTAGGGAAATAAGGGTTTGGTGGAATAGGCTATTTAGTGGTGGTAAATCAAAAATCTTTATGTTAAATGCATATGAAGAATGGCGTTGCTAAGCCAAGACTCGACACTCTAAACTCTAGATAACTGAAATAAACAAACATAAATTAAAAGATAGATGTAGGATGGTAGCCCGTATGTTTTTTTTTTTTTTTTTTTTTTTTTTTTTTAATCACTCTATTTTTTTTCTTTTCTCTTTTTCTATTTTTTTTCGATTTTTTTTTTTTTTTTTTTTTTTTTTTTTCATACACTTTACTCTACCATCCTCTATGATAACATCAAAATACTAGGATTTACAGGACATCCCTACACTTGAGTTTTTATTACTCTAACACTAATTTGACCCGAATGAAAAGATCAAAACACTTGGGGTACATTATTACGTAAACAAAGGGAATTTGAATTTAACGCCCTTCCGTTATTTCATAAACTTTAACTTTTCCCATGAATCCCAATCGTCCCAAAGCTGTATACAAAGGATATGACTCGACTTAGCAACTTATGCAAGCAACTAGATAATTGAACTAAGGGTTAAGGGTGATAACAAATATTTGCACTAAAAGTGAGTGCATAAGGGTAGGCTAAGGCGATTTGGGTGTATATTTGGGGTGGGGTGTAAACAATGCTCTTCATTGATATTCGGAAAACCGAAACATCACGAGAACCGCGAAAAGGATAGGCTCGAGGGGTTAACTAGGGTATCGTGTACTAAAGATGAGTACAACGCAAAGGGTGTGGGGAATTACTCAACCGATGTGGAAGAAGTAATTATATTACGGTGTATCAAACAAGGGTTTATCCTAATGCCTCTTATCATTTAGTTATTCCTAACTACACAAGTGTAGCCTCACTTGCGATCTCGGAATGCATCACAAAACAAGTTCTAGAATCTAATATACTACCGGTTCACACTCTAAGCATTAAAGATGAATGCTTTAATTCCTACTAATCTAAGGGCGATCCTCACATTTTGGGTGGAATTTGGGTGGTAAAGGGTTTTGTGCTAGTCATATAACTTCCTATCCATGAGACGCTTTTGTTAAGACTAATGGCCCACTCTTATATGTCATAAAATAAATTTTAAATTTGGTGCCAAAATTACCCTAACCGACATTTCTCATGGTTTATTACACAATCACAATTGACAAAGCAAATAGTCAAGGATAAGCATAGTTTCAAAGTTCCTGCTTTATTTTCCTCCTACACTTAAACCGAACATTGTCCCCAATGTTCCCAAAGTATCAAAGTTATGATAAAAGAAGGTGATTAAAAACGAAGAAACTAATACTCCCCGATTAGCTCGGTAGATCCGTGTAAAGTGGTGGTTAAATTCTTTTCAAGAAGAATTTATGCGTGAAAAGCTCCTTCCAATCTTATGTAACTTCTTCTTGACAAACTAAACCCGCACACTTGAAGAAAACAAACGAAACCTTCGCGTAAAATCGGCGGTAATAATATATATAAGACTCGATTTAAACTAGGATATAATGCTTGTGGAATGAATGTTTACGAATTTTAAGAAAATTAAGACCGAAAATTCCAAAATTTATAAGTAGCTCGTAAAACGAGAAAAAGTAATCGATGTTTTACTCCTTCTCGACGCCGTCGAGTTGCAATCTCGACGCCACGAGTTATCCCGACAAAAGCGGTCTGCGATTTTTCGGAAAAATTTCGGAAAATTTACATCTTTAGAATCTGGAAAACTTTCGCAAAACATCCATTATGACTCGATACAAGCATTTGACTCGAACAAACAAACATATATATCTTTTAGTTAATTGTTATTCTCATGTTTACGTTTCTTTTGAAAACGTGTGTAATCCTCCCTACACTTATCCCTTATGTAAAATACCTTTATATGTAATTAAGACGAGGTTAAAAACAAAATAAAGCATTTTACAAATTTAAACATGAGGATAAACAATTAATAAAAGATATATGACACAAACAAGCAAACAATTAAGCATGGGTTGCCTCCCCAAGCGCTTTTCTTTATTAAAGAGTCTTGTAGCTAGACTCGTAGTCGTGCTCCTACGTTTTCTCACTATCGCCCTCTTGACTCTTTGTTTTCCCTTCATCGAAAGGGTGTAGACGCTTTATGCTCACCGTGGATTCCTTGCCAATGCTGTCGATTATGGCTACGGTTTTATCTTTTAAATTGGTCTCCTTAACTGTGAAAGGCCCAAACCATCTTGGTTTGCTTCTTCCTCGTAATGCCCTTATCCGAGACCTATACAAGAGTACTTTTTCTCCCTTTATAAATTCCTTAGGGTCCTTTTGTACCTTAGGTAATGAGGTAGGATTGCTTTTAACTTTTATCCGGTTTCCATAATGTCGCATACAATCCTTGAACCATAAAGTCTCTAAGCCCTTTTCCCATCATTCTTCTTCTTCCTAACATTGTTATCCGGCTTTTCGATTTCCACCAAGAATCATTTCCATGATCTTAAGAGGATATCGTGGGACGATGGGTATTCTAGCGCACTTCTTTCCGCTGAGTATCATGATGCCTTCTCCGCATTTAATGGTTGCCTTGGCGGTGGCCGTGAATGGCGTCCCAAGAATGAGAGGTACGTTTTCATCTTCCTCAACATCAATGATCACGAAATCCATCGGATAAACGATGTTAGCTACCTCAATTAGAACATCAACAAATGATTCCTACGGATGGACATAAGTATGATTAGCTAGGGAAAGTCTAAGGTCGGTTTTTGCCGGTTTCTCATTAGTTAGCTTATTATAGATTGACAATGGCATTATGTTCACATCGGTCCCTAGATCGCCAAGGCATTTATATTGTCCATGTCACCGATGTTAATCGGTATCACGAAATTCTCTGTGGTGTTTCGTTTTAAGTTAATGGTTTTTATGACCAACTCATACAGAGGTTCCATAGGTAAAGCATCGTATTCTTCTTCCGTCATCTTTCCTTCAAGAGCATCCCTAAGAACTTCATTGTACCTAAAGTTGTTTACTTGGTTTGCAATGGTTTTCTTGTTAATTTCATGCTTAAGGTAGTATTCAATGGTCTCGTGTTCATCATTAGGCATGGACTCATCCTTCGTACTTTCCTCAAGATTCCACATCTCAACCCTTGCATTCTCGTGCATGATGGAAACGGCGTTACGAATGAAGTGGAGGGCAATCATTGCTTCTTACGAGCACTTTTTCGAGCCTTTGTTTTGGTAAATTCAATTACCAAATCCATCATTTCTTTCATTTTGCTTGCATTTCTCTCTCTCGCCTATAAACCTCCTCTTCAAATTTGGCTAATCTCTCAAGATGAGCTGCCATATACTCCCTCATTTGATCTTTGAAGCTTGGTGAAAGTGGTATTGGGAAGTAGAACGAAGCGCCTCATGGAATTTGGGTTTTGCTCACGACTTGGAGATTCCGAAAGAGGTGTGGAGTGGTTGGTGGAGTGGGCGATTTGACGATCTCGAGGAATTTGTACGGATGCTCTTTTTCGCCTTTCCATAAGATAATCAATTCCTCTCTCGATGGCACTCAATTGCTCTTCGAGTGTATCGGAGATTCGGGAGGAGTGGATATGGCATTAACTACGTTAATCGGAGTTTCGGGAGTTTCACTCCAATCTTCGTGGTTTTGATCGGCGAGCTCCTCTATGATATCCCAAGATTGCTCGCATTAAAGTCGCCGAGTCTTCCACCCGGCACGATCAATGGATCGTCGAGTGACGAAATCAGATGATCATAGAAGATTTGGATTTGAAGCCAAAGATCAATGCCATGGTGTGGAAGTCACTGAGTAATTCCTTAAATCGAGTCCATGCTTTGTAAAGAGACTCACCTTGAGGCTATTGGAATGTCAAGATGTCTCGCCTAAGCTTAGTAGTTCTCCCGTGGGAAAAATTGAGCAAGGAAGCGAGAAGTAAGATCATCCCAACTTGAGATGGAGCCATGGAAGTCGCTCAAGCCAATTACTAGCTTGGTCCCGTAGAGAGAATTGGAAGAGACGCAGCGCGTGGTCTCCCGAGTAGTAGCATCAAGGTCAATGGAATCGACGATTTTGAGGAAATCCTCGGATGTTGATTTGGATCTTGAACGAAGTCCATGGAATGCACATCCGCTTTGCACCAACCGGATGGTGTCGGATCGCAGGCCGTAGTTTGGGCTTGGTCGGGAAGCTCAATGGTGTTCCTATAGCCTAAGTGGCTTGGTCTTGAGTATTCACCAAGAGTACGGGCTCTTGGCGGGTCATTTGGTGGTATGTTGATGAATGGTAGTGGGTTATCACCTTCCATGATGAAAAGTGATGGAATTACTAACAAAGGTTACGAAGAAGGGGATAGACTAAGAGAAATCTAAAAATGAGAAAATTTTACTTGATAGGAATCAGCAAAGAAACCTAAACGAGGTGGACTACTAACTAGCTATTCTATTCCGGCAGCGCATAAAAACTTGATAACGCCACACGCCGTCGTTCGGGGTCAAAGGAACTTCCTTTTCTTCGAGCAAGTTTTATAACACCCTAGGCGATGAACCTAATCGTTGTAGTGTAGTAATTAGGGTAAGCCACGGGTATTGATATCGCTCTCTAGGGAATAGGAATGCTAGTAGGAGTTACTACGCTAAGGTTAAGGTTGAGGAAGATTATTTTTATCTTTTATATTTTATGAAAATGGAAAGGTACGAATCTCGGTATTGGATTTGGGGTTGGTATTTCTACCGATTACTCTACTATTATCTAATTATCTAAACTAAGGTTGTGGGAGTCTATGTCTAATTAATGTGTGCTCGTATGATAGTTTAAAGATGTGTTTACTTAGTTTGTATTACTCTTTAATTATCTCCTATCGATGGTTGAGTGTCACGTCTTATTCCTAGTTGCGTTGTGTTTCTAAGTTGTAGGGTATGCTTTCTCCCAACTCTTTGAAATTACCAAAGGGTCTTGTCTACAAATCCACATAGAGATTATAGACTCCTACCTAAGGCACTCTTCGGATGTTTTAGACTACAATCACTGTAATCATACTCTAGGGTTCACAAAGATGAATCAAGCATTAAGTACACAACGAATGACCTATCGCATTACTAGATCATTAATCAACTAAGATAAGAAACAACCAATCAATATTCAATAATTAAGTTTCATACTTCCTAAGCAAACACACAAGTAAATTAGCCGGACATGGAGAACATGCAAGCATACACACAAATAATCAAAGACATAATTGAATTAATGAAGCAAAGACTTATCTTGGTGTAAGATAGGTTAAAAACCCTAAAATATCGTACAAGACACCTTAGGTTCGGTTTTAGGTTTTACCCAAAGACTCTCCACACAAAAGACCGAAAAATTCGGATTCTATATATAAGATTACAATTGCGACGGCGCCACCTTATGTTTAGTGACGCCGCCGTGTCGCCGCCATTGGGTTTCGTCTTGGCCACGTTAACCTTGCGCGGCGCCACCTTATGTCCGTGACGCCGTCCTCTTCATCTTTCGACGCCGCTCGATCGCATCTAGGCCGCCCGAGTAGCGACGGCCTACTCTTTCACACCGGACGCCGCCTCTTGAAAACATGAGTTTTGAGTTCGACCGTCGCAACTTTCTCCGACGGCCGCAAATATCTCCCGACGCCGTCGCTTTCTACATTCAATGATCGTGAGTGTCATGATTTCGACTTTGGCCATTTTCTTCATATATTCGCGCTTTTCGTCAAATAAGTGCCATTCCAAAGATTTTGCCTTCACGAGACCTAAAAGTGATCAAAAAGGACGACCCTCGATATTAAGCAATAACGGATACAAAAGTGATCAAATAAGAAAAGGACTTAAACGACCCTCAAAATGGTACCTTTTAAAACCTTATCATTGCTCATTAATCATGGTGGATTTAGTAAATCCATTTATTAAAGTGAGTCGCATCACCTCAAGTATATGTAATCGCTCTTAGAAAGCTAGTAGTCAAAGTAGAACCTTTCGCTTTATTCTTTAAAATTTATTGTTAAGTAATCATCCACTATTAAGTAGTAACTTTAGTTAAATCCAAGTAACACCGTGGAGGACCATATTTTTAGGACATGGTCTTTACCCACGTATTTTAATTTTGGTATGCCCGATCCACCTCAAGTATATGTAATCCCGAGTAGTGGCGATTTATGTAATGATTATAAATACTCTCTACCTCCCAAGGTAGAGAGTTGGAGCTCATAATAAGATTTTTCTTTCTCTCACTAAAGTTCCCTAAACCTCTAACTTTTCTCTCTAAAACTCATCTTGTACGCCACCTTTGTTTATGGTTTGATGTGTTTGTGAAACCAATATGTTACAAATGGTATCAAGAGCCATGGTTAGATCATCTCACATATCCTTGGATTTCTAGTGGTTTTAGATGGTTTTGAGTTTGAAAAGTTTAGTGGTTTTTGCATCATTTGGTTCATTTCTAGTGTTAAAGTTTGAATTTTGGGTGTACTTTTGTGTTTAGGATCATTGTATGTGCTTGGGTTTTGATTTGGTAAGCTTGAATCACTATGGTTGAGCTTGTTTTGGATTGAAAAGTGTGTTTTTAAAGTTTTTCTTGGTAGCGACTTGGCTCTCGGAGTGAATTTCTTGGTAGCGACTTGTTTCAAGAAAAGGTAGCGAGTTGTAGTGAGTTTTGGTAGCGACTTGGTCATAGCGACTTTTTGAGACAAGCCGACAAACAAGACACTTAGTGGATTCTCCACTACGGTAGCGACTTGGTAAGGTAGCGACTTGCTTTCAATTTTGATAGCGACTTGTTCTTTAAGTTTCTTAGCGACTTGGTCTTAGCGATTTGGACATTAGTTGCTATTTAGCGACTTGATTTAGCGACTTGGTGCTTAGCGATTTGTCACAAAATTCTTAGCGATTTGGTTCTTAGCGACTTAGTTCAAGGATTCTTAGCGACTTGGTTGACTTTTGTTTGTAATACGGTTTCTCTTGATTTAGTAAAATCCGTGAAAGAATCTATTTCCGGTTTAATCATTGAGTTATAAAACCTGTAATCTTTAAACATGTCTACCAACGCATCTACAATCATCTCCACTGCTGCCGAGGATGTTCAAGCAGGTGGTTCAGATACTGTCCACCCATGCTTGATGTAATCGACTACGACTCTTGGGCTCAAAGAATCGATTGTATTGCCTTGGAAAGGAAAATGGGTCAACATTCTCAAATCGATTGATGAAGGACCTTATCGATTGAGACTACAAGAGACTTAATTGATACAAATTGCAGATGGAACAATGATCTATGGAATAGATAGACCAAAGACATATGATGAGCTCGATGATAAGGAGAAAAGAGATTCGATGTCGATATCGTGGCTTCTAACATCATACTTCAAGGTCTTCCAAAAGATATCTACAAGTCGATCAATCACAACACCGAAGCCAAGGCAAAGGGATAATGTCAAGATGCTTCTCTCGTGTTCTCGAACTTACTATGGAAGATGAGAATCACAACTCTATGATGAATTTGAGCACTTCAAGATGAAACCAGATGAGAGTGTCTATGAGTATTACGTGAGGTTCCACAAGCTTGTGAATGATATGAGAAACATCGAATGACTATGCCAAACATTCACCGAACTCAAAGTTTGTGAACAACATGAATCCCGAATGGCACAAGTTTGTCACCTCCGTGAAGCTAACCAAAGGATTGAAGAATACAAACTATGAGCAACTCTATGCCTTCCTTCTTCGTAATGAGAGACATGCTATGTTTGAAAAAGGATTCTTGATCGCTCAAAACCAACTGTGGAGAGGCAAGCTCATCAAATGATTCAACTACCTTCTACTCAAACATTGGAATCACAACCAAAGCTCACAAGTCATACCCATGGGTAATGGTAATCACAAACTCATTCCCGATCCAATGTTCAAACAAGCCGATGCCGATGCACACTGGAAACTTCATTAATCAATGGCTCTCGTGATCAACAAAACATGAACTCTCTCCACACACATGACAACAACAACCTGAAATCAGGATCGCATCTAATCCACACAATCAAGCCACCGTCGAGATGGAAGGTTATGGTACAACCGGCTCAAGAAAGGCAATATGAACAAGGAAGAGGTGGAGTTGGTAGAGGATATGTGGCAAATCGTAATAGAGGAAGGAATGGAAATCAAGGACAAGCAAAGCCGATCAAGTGTTACAACCGTGGTGGTGAGGACATATTGCAAGGAACCGACATCACCAAAACGCCCTCGTAATGCCGAGTACTTGTGGATAAGATGTTGCTTGTGCAAGCTCGTGATAATGGTGCAACTTTGGATGAAGAGGAATTGTTGTTTCTTGTCGAGGAAATGCCAAGACATATGATGCGATGTGGATGAGCAACCAATTCAGAGATAGGCCACAATCATCGAATGCCTTTCAAGTCGCTGATTGTGATGCATACGACTGACATTGATGATGAACCCACTACACAAACAATTTTCATGGCTAGCATTTCTCCAATGGTCCCTTCTAAAGTCTCTTCATCACCACAAGTTGGTCCATCCAAAGACAAAATCATTTCGAGGTATTAAAACTATACGATGATGCGATGAAAAGATGCATGACAAAGTACAATCAATCGAAACTATTGAGTCGATATTGAAAATATGGGTAATATCAATGTTGTCCCATATGATCAATATGTGAAACAAAGTGAAAGTGAGATTGTAGCAAGTGATGCATCTTCGCATCAATGATGACTATGTTTTTATGAATACACCGCATGTGCCTCGATGATTCTGTTATCTCGAACTTAATGCCTATAAAGAACGAGTTGCCATTTATGAACAACGTGCTAAGTTTGAGTTAACCACCCGTGAGCAAGAAATGGATGACCAAATGCGCATAACTATTAGAAAAGTAAGTTTAGAGAAGAAGTATTAAAACAAGAGTTAAACTCCTTACAAGAAAAGCTTTCTAAAATTGCTAAGCAAAACAAGAACTTCAAGAAAATGTTAAAATGCTTAAGCAAGAATTCAAGCTAAGGAATCAAAACTTTGAATGATTTTTCTAATCTAAAAACCTTGAAAACAAGCTTGAAAATAAGTTGTACGATAAGGAATACAATTCGATCGCTCACATGATCACGAAGCATAGAGTTCTCACGATAAGCATAGTATCCCCATTATAAAGGAATCCAACCCCGAGTATGGTAAGATAGCAAAAGTCGCTCAAAATGTAATCTATGATGGCAATGAGATTCTTAAACCTAGATAGACACCTAGTTGCATTGAGTGCAATCGAGGAAGATAGAAAATTAGATGATGCATCTAGGAGAAAATGAATAAAAAGCTAGAAGATCCCGAATGTAAAAAGAATAACATAACGATCAAACCCCATGATTACAAGAAGGAAAACTGATTTCCTTGAACAAGTTTAAGCCTCAAACGTTGTTAACTCCCGAACAAGTGTTCGGAAAAGGACTTAGATAAGCAAAAGAAGAGAATCTTGTTGTAACAAACCCTCCCTTAGGATAATGCTCGCAACGATCGTGGTATCCTCCAAATACACCAATGCATTTAGTTCCTAGAACTATTGCCACTAAGAGCAAGACCTTAATCAATCAATATGTTATATTTCAATTATTTGTTGACTTTGAGAAAACTTGTAAGAAGAGGATCACACCCATCGGGATAATCAAGGGAAAGGGTTTTGAGCAAACAAAAGAATGTTACTTAACTGAGGTCATGCCTTTCTTTAAACAACTAAAAGATCAATTTGAGAGTCTTAAAAAGGGGATAGATACAGATATTAAAGGAATGGAAAAGGAATTTGATGCCATGATTGTTGAGGTTAGTGACTATGAGCGAGCATTAAAATATAATGAAATTGAGAGGAAGAACTTGCATACCTTAAATGAGAATCTGATTTTTGATTGTATTTCTCAAGATGTGTTCTATACAGCCACTAATTATTCTATTACTGCTTCTCAATTTCATGAATTATCTGTTGCATTGAAAGTCTCCCATGATCGTGTCATTGAGCTTGAAATCAAAAACGCTAAACTAAGTGAGAAAATTGAACAGGATGATCACGATAATTTGGTAAAACATTTTTCTAAACTAGAAGTTGAACATTTTGATTTACAACTAAAGTATCAACATCTCAAAGAAAATGTTAAAACCTCAAACATCAAGATATCCTCGATGTTCCGAGTTTGATGCGCTTTTGAAATAAGCAAACGTGATGAATGATTCAAGCTCACCGTAACACGATCGTAAAACCGAAAGCCCAAATTTCTCAATTAAAGGGTGAAATGAACAATGTGAATGGCTCCCAAATGCCTCCTCCATTAGATTCTCGAATTCTCAAAACTTTCATCTTCAAAACTTGGTTAATGCTTTACAAAAGGAAAATGAGAGTTTTCTAGAAGAAAATGAAAAGGTTAAACGTCATTTCAATGAGTTATTTGAGTCAATAAAAGTCACTCGTAACAAAAATAATGAACAAATAACTTCTTTGTAAAAGGAAATTGAGAATCAAGAGTCGTAAAAGGAAAATGCCAATGACCAATGGGGAGAATGGTGCATCAAAGGTGCATGGTTGTAATAAATATGCTTTGTCTGTGAAATATGTTCCTCCTCATCTTAGGAATAACAAACTTGCTATTCAAACATATTCACACCTTAAGGATAGCCTAGAATGTCTCCGTGAGATTGTAGAAGAGGATAAGTTAGAGAAACCACTTGATAACGCAATTAGCCATGCATGCTTATATGCCAAACGATCTCAAGAACTTCTATAATGCTTAATTACAATATGCCCTAAATCCTTAGGTGAGCAAGTCAATCCCTTGATACCTTGTTCTATGCCTAGTGCCAAGCATACAACTCATTCAATGCCCGATGTTATGAATGTGAACTCTAGTATACCTTCAAGTAGTTCGATCCCAAAGACATCTAAACAGAAATGCAAAAGTAGCAAAACCAACTAATGTTCCCATTCCTCTACAGAGTAATCATGACATTAAAGCGAGGTGTCAAAGTCTCAAGGCAATACAAGGAATGATAGGACCTTGCAAGCTAAGAATGTGCATTGAAAAGAGTAGAAGATCACCCTAGGAACACTATGTTTGAGTTGAATAAAACGAATCGTGTTGATTCTAGTATTAGCTATAAGCGCATCGTAATTAATTCGAATCGCTACAACGCAAAACATGTAATGAATGCTTGATTTCGGTACTAATCATGAATGTGTTGTGAATGGGTTGTCTAATGCTATAAATGGCCCAATTAAAATTGTTAATGCAAAAATCATGCTAAGAAGGCTAAAAGGCAAAGACGAAGAAAGCTAGAAAACAATGGAAACCCACAGAAGAACATTTAGAAAGATAGGTTATCAATGGATACCTCTTGGCTATAAGGTTAATCGACAATGCCCACTAGAAAATGGATGCTCATCGTAGAACTATTCCTTAAGAAGTGAACATACTTTGAATAGGTCAAATACGGATACTAGCATCGCATCTATTTCGATGATTCCATTGCTTCTATTTCGATGCGGGTGTTCCAATCATCGTTACTAACCAAATGGAACCCATTCTTTCATGGGATCCCAATTATCCAGCTTATCCATTCTTGTCTCGTGTTCAACCGCAGATCGCTCAAATCGCTATGTGGTACCGGACTCAGTCGCTCCAAGCATATGACCGAGACCGGTCATGCTCATGAACTTCGTGAGTAAATTCATCGGATCGTTAGATTCGGAATGACCATTTTGGAGCAATTATGGGTTATGGTGATTATGTAGTCGGAAAAGTGTAATTGTGGTATATTATGGAAGGTCTTGGTCATAATTTGTTCTCTGCTGGTCAATTTCGTGATTCCGATCTAGAGTGGCCTTTAGAAAACATACTTGCTTCGTTAGAGAACTTGATGGTGTGGAATTATTAAGAGGTACTCGTGGTTCTAACCTATACACCATCTCTATCGAAGACATGATGAAGTCTCTCCAACTCGCTTGTTGTCAAAGGCTTCTAAAACAAAATCATGGTTATGGCATCGCTGCCTCAATCACTTGAACTTTGGCACCATTAATAACCTTTCCGTAAAGGATCTTGTCGAGGGTTACCCAGATTAAAATATGAAAAGATCATCTTTGTTCACTTGCCAATTGGGTAAAAGCACGAAATATGCCCACAAACCAAAACCCACAAATTCAAGAATGGAAGTTCTTCATACCCTTCACATGGATCTGCAAGGACCAATGAGAGTGCAAACGATAAATGGAAGAAATACATTCTAGTAGTTGTTGATGACTACTCGATTTACTTGGGTAAAGTTTTTGAGGACAAAGGATGAAACCCGATGTCATCATCAAACTAATCAAACAACTTCAGTTCGACTCAACAATACAATGTAATTGTTCGAATGCATAATGGCACGTAGTTTGTTAACAAAGACTTAATTCGCTTTATGAAAGTGTTGGAATCACCATCAAAGAAGTGTTCCACTAACTCCTCAACGTAACGGTGTAGTTGAAAGACTAAATCGAACTCTTGTGGAAGCCGCAAGAACAATGCTAATTTATTCAAAGGTTCCAATGTTTCTATGGGTCAAGCCATTGCCACCGCT
Source organism: Chrysanthemum lavandulifolium (assembly GCA_022545495.1). Lineage (NCBI taxonomy): Eukaryota > Viridiplantae > Streptophyta > Magnoliopsida > Asterales > Asteraceae > Chrysanthemum > Chrysanthemum lavandulifolium. Next base: position 103,962,818 of record CM040246.1, read on the forward strand.
TGCTACACCCAAAATCGCTCCCTTATACACACCTCTCATGGAAAACTCCATATGAACTTGTTCATAAACGAAAACCCGATCTCTCCTACCGTGTGTTTGGTGCCTTGTGCTATCCAACGAATGACGGTCAAGACTTAGGAAAATTAAGAGCAAAGGCAGATATTGAGTTTTTGTTGGCTATGCACCAAACAAGAAGGGTTACGTAATCTACAACAAGAGAACCCGAAATATCATGGAAACAATTCACGTTACGCTCGATGAGTCGATCGGTCGATGGCTCTCGAACAATCCAGCTCGACCCGCACATCAAAATAGTCCCATTAGTTCATCCTTGTACCAAACTCCTCTCCAAAGAACTCCATATGTACCTCCCATCAAGATGATTTGAAGAAATTGTTTGATCCGATGTTTGATGAACACTATGAGCCAAGTGCTAATGATCCGTCAATTCCCACAACAGAGGTCGCTCATATCCCGTGAATGAAGTCAATCCTTCGCCTCAATATCACTAAGTCAAGAAGCGCCATCACCGATCACTGCCTCATCAACAAATCATCAATCTTCAAATGTACATCATGGAACTGCTTCGCATCAATGATGAAGTTAATCCTTTGCTACTCCTCAAGATGCTCCATTTGAAAACATATTTGCTCTCGAATCATCATCGAACCATCTTCTTCGTGAGACATCGACTGCTACTTCGCCCACAACAACTACCACATGAACACCTTAGAAAATGGACACATGATCACCCATTGGACAACATCATTGAAACCCTTCTCGTCCCGTATCCACTGTAAACAACTTGCTATCGATGCCTTATGGTGCTTCTTCAATTCCGCATTTCTAAGATCGAACCTAAAGATGCTAAACTGCGATGAATGAAGACAATTGGTTCAATGCCATGCAAGAAGAAATTCATGAGTTTGATCGATTAGATGTATGGGAATTAGTACCGCCCTGATCGTATATGATCATTGCTCTAAAGTGGATCTTCAAAGTGAAGCTTGATGAGCATGGTGATGTGTTGAAAAATAAGGCTAGGTTAGTGGCTAAAGGTTATCGTCAAGAAGAAGGTATTGACTTTGAGGAATATTTTGCTCCAGCTTGCTCGACGAGGCTATCGTAATCTTCTTGGCTAATGTCGCTAGCAAGAACATGGTTGTTCATCAAATGGATGTGAAAACAGCCTTTCTTAATGGAGATCCGAAAGAAGTGGTTTATGTCACCACCAGAGGGTTTTGTGAATCCGAGCATCCTACTCATGTTTATCGCTTGAAAAGGCCCTTTATGGTTTGAAGCAAGCTCCTAGAGCATGGTATGATACACTATCAAAGTTTCTTCTATCTACCGGATTCAAAGAAAGGAGCATTGATCCTACATTGTTCACCGTAAAGTCGTGCAAACATTTAATTCACGCTCAAATTTATGTTGATGATATCATCTTTGCCTCGACCGACCCCAATGAGTGTGACCGCTTTTCAAATGAAATGGGTTCTAAATTTCAAATGTCAATGATGGGACAAATGTCATTTTTCTTGGGTCTACAAATTTCACAAAGTCCCGAGGCATTTTTATAAATCAATCTAAATATGCAAATGAGATTTTAAAGAAATTTGGATTTGATTCTAGTGACCTTTTGACACTCCCATGATTGAACGTACTAAACTAGATGAGGATCACCAGGATCATGGTAGACCAAACGAAATATCGTAGTATGATTGATCCCCGATGTACCTCACGCCTAGTAGACCGTACATCTTGTTCATTGCTTGCATGTGTGCTAGATACCGTGCTAAGCCTACTAAAAGCACCTTGAAGCGGTTAAACGGGTCTTTCGGTATCTCCAAGGAACCATCAATATGGGACTTTGGCACCAAGGACACCGGTATGTCACTAATGACCTATGCAGATGCCGATCATGCAGATGTCAAGATACTCGTCAAGCACGCCCGAGGTGCTCAATTTTGGGTGATAAGCTTGTGAGCTGGTCTTCAAAGAAGCAAATGAGTACTTTATTTCTCTACAGAGGTTGAATACATAGCCATGTCATCTTGTTGTGCTCAAATCCTATGGATGAGATCCCAATTATCCGACTATGGCTTTGAATTCAACAAAATCCTCCGCATCGTGATAATAAAAGTGCTATTGCTCTCTCATGCAACAACGCTCAACACTCAAGAGCAAAGCACATCGACATTCGACATCATTTCATCCGGAGCAAGTGGAAAACGTGTGGTGGAACTTTATTTTGTGAAGTCGAATACCGCTAGCGTACATCTTCACCAAAGCTCTTCCAAGAGAACGCTTTGAGTTTATTCTTCCACGACTTGGCTTGAAAAGCCTTCAACCGAAACACTCAAACGCCTTCAAGAGGAAGACGAGGAGTAAAGGTTAATGACTCTATCATCTTCTTGTAAATATCCATTCGAAAAACAAAATACAAAATTACAAAACCTTCAAAAATCAAATATCTTCAAAAAATATAAAATATATAAAAATAATAAAAAAATAAAAAAATTATTGTCATTTTGTCATGGTTTTCTCGATTCGATAATATCTACGGTCTTTGTGTTGTCATTCAAAGAATGACACGGACTTTAGATATTGAATTATATATATATATATATATATATATATATATATAATTATAAAAATATATATAATATAAAATTAAAAAAAAAAATATATTTTGGGAGAAAGTGAAAAATGGTTTATTGTCATTTCAGCAAGAACCCGCTTTTCAACGAAAGAACAGAGCCATACTTTATCTTGTTTTTTTAAATCTCATGCTCGATTCTATAAACAATCGCTTTCAATCTAATGAAAACTAATTGCTTTGAAAAATAACTCGTACTCTATTTTTGTAAATCATCTGAACTTAACTTTTGTTAAAATATCTATCTCTCAATCAACAACTTATGTCATTGATTGAGGGGAGAATGATTTCAATTAAATCAAAAGGTTATTTGTCATACAATTGTTTTCAAAAGAAAATCATGCATGTTTAATCAATGGAGTTTAAAGTCTCAAAATCCGATCCTTATCAGTTAAAACGCTTTCAAAATAAAGTCACAATTCTCCTTAAAAGCTTTCCAAATCAAATTTAAATTTCAGAGATCACAAATCTCAAATGATTTGATAATTGTGATCGGGGAGAATTTGTGATTTAAATTGGATTTAAACCGATAATTCGATAAATGGTTTCACATATGTCTAGCTAGCTTTCCTCCCACATGTGCCAAACGATTTCAATTTTTCCATGCACATGTTGAGGGGAGCATCCTTTGAACCACAAAGATTTGAAACGTGATTGATTTGTCTCTAAGTGTGTTCCTCTAAGTATGTGCAAAACTCTTTCAAACCTCGAGGCATATATTGAGGGGAGCAAACTTATGAAAACCTCATCCTTCCCTAATATGCTTTATCTACTTGTTTTGACTGGAAGTGATGTTGATATCTTTTAGAAAATGGTAATCAAAGAAGTTAATTCTTCCTCTTGCCTCCGTATGCTAATACAATTTCAAATATATGTAGCACATGTTGAGGGGAGCTCTTGTTCTAAAAATATCAAAACAATTCAGTACAAATTGCTTTGATAATATATCACAAGTATCCGGATTGAGTTTAAAATGGTTTTCAATTGGTTCCAATGGCGTATGAACAATACCAAATAGACCGACCAACTTTACTTTATGTATGGTGATATAAGGACGATAAGGTTAGGTATTTGTTCCCATGATCCGCCGAACCGGAGGGATCTACCCAGGACAATCCACTAGTTAGTGTAGAAGTCCTTAGGTATATTGAAAAAGGAGAAAAGTGAGATATGGGAAGAGTGCGGATCGAGACCGAGCTAGTATCGAATAAACCCAACAAGGTTCTAGTTATGAAGTCTCGTAAGCAATCAAGGGGTTGAAGAATGAAAAGAATTGAATGAGAAAAGGGTGAAAACAAATAGCCCTCCAATTATTCAACCTTAGGGCGTATACCGGGTTCAATTCATATGCTATTGGTGGTTACCAAGGTAACATCGGTATTGAAGACAAGACCTCATGGACCCAAAGGACGACCGCACTTCAACTTCCCAAACCACTCAAGTTCCTCTTAAAAGGACTTGTTTCATTCTCACGGGAACCGACATTATCTATCGACTCTCTTAGAGATTGTTGATATTGAAGAAGGAGACCCTCTCCCTAGTCTCCAAATAGGATCCAAATATGCACAAATTGAGTCTAGAGCCACGAGATCATCAATTAATCTCATTAGACACGTTCAATGAAGACTCTGCTTCACACAATGTGGAAAGAGAGATTATATATATTGAGTCCCACGCATTATCCTTGTGGTTGTGCCAGAACATCCGAGTGATATGTAAACATATTCACAATGAAGATGGAAAGCCTCGAGCCAACATCAAACAAGCTCCGGTAGGTGGCATGTGAGATCTTTTCAATAGATCCACCATGTGACAACCGAACAGAAACAATGGGGCGATTCAATCTCTTGAATCAATCCTCGTTCGTGATATGGATTGACGGATACCTTTGAAAACCGGTCGTTGTGCTTAAAAACTCTTTTCTTTAGCACATCGATCTGTACTTATATTTCAATATAAAAGGTGTTTATGATTGATAATTGATTTTCATTAAAACCTTCGTTGTATTGCAAAACAATTTCTATTGAGCGATACACGATTGTTTTTCAAATCTCTTTATCAATCAATGAATCTTAATTACCGGTTCACTCACTCCGTGTTGTCTTCTTTGAGACGCTCCGGTTTGAGAACAACTAGAGCAAGTTGTGAAACCTCGTCAAGGAAATTCTTGGAATTTTACCGATGCAAGATTGTGTATCGATCAACGGGAACCGTGGGTCATGTACCTCAATTCAACAAAAGTGATCAAAGACACTCTTGTGTGATTTATTGCTAACTCGCTTTATGCGTAAACACCCTACGTTTGCATCCGATCGTAATGGAGCGGTCAATCCATAGCCGCATGCTCACACAACACATTCATTTCCAAAGAAATCATGATTAGTGCATCAATGACTCGATATTATCACCCTCCTCGCTACGCTACGCCGCCAATATCATGATTCAACGAAAGCTTCCGCTACTCGATAAGAATATATCATGATCCGAATGTGAGCATGTCGGTCCAAATGTCACAACTTCACTTCATACCAACACCACAATGGATAAGTCGAGATTTACTATGGTCGATGATCTCAAAGTCGGCTCAAACACAAGATCACGTGGATCGCTTAAAGACCTCCACTTGGATTATCCAAACATGCAAATATGAAGAATCAAAGTCTATGAGCTATAGTAACAAAGAACATGAACAAGAATCCAAGAACAATCTCAATGTAATATTAGTTTGTATTCTATGTAATTTCAATGTGTGTTTGAGGTGACCTCCTTTGGGGAGATTGTTAGATTTAGTAAATCCAGTATTAAAGTGTCGGTCACCTCAAGTATATGTAATCGTTAGAAAGCTCGTAGTCGTAGTGATTTTAAGATTAAGTAGTATTTAGTTAAGTAACACCGTGGAGGACTGGACGGTCTTTACCCACCGTATGCCCGATCCACACCGTCAGTGGCATTTTATGTAATGATTATAAATACTCTCTACCTCCCAAGGTAGAGAGTTGGAGCTCATAATAAGATTTTTCTTTCTCTCACTAAAGTTCCCTAAACCTCTAACTTTCTCTCTAAAACTCATCTTGTACGCCACCTTTAGATGATGTTTATGGTTTGATGTGTATCATTGTAAGACAAAGTTTGTCTTTAATTCCAATATGTTACTCTTATTTTTGTTAATTACTTTAGACTAATTTTGCAAACTTTATCATATTCACGATGCAATGAATCATCATCTAATGATGAGTTACTATAATAGAGAGATTCGGGACATACCTCGTTTGAGTCATTTTCCATGAGACAAATTTCTTCGTTCTCCTCCTCACTCATTTCTTCGTTCAAAGTCACCTTCAACAATGATGTACCAAAGATCAATATCTTTTGACTGCACATAAGTTTCAAATCTATTTTTCCAATAAATAAAACCATTAGTTTCAAGTAGTAGAGGTCGTTGCATAGATTGCCCTTCTTTATAATTTTCAGAACCCATTGTGATCGAATTTTTTTTTAAATACGATTTACTTTACAACTTTTGTAAACCTTGCTCTTGATGCCAATTGTGAAAAACTAGAAGGGGGGGGGGTTGAATAGTTTTGCCGATTTTAAGTTAGTTTCAAAAACTTTAGATTCGATCTTATGTGAATCTGTATGGATGGATAGAAAGTATAAAGCAATAAGTAATGTAAGCAATGAAAGCAAGTAAAGTAAAGGATAGAAATGACACAACCGATTATAGTGGTTCGCTACAAGGACACCTTCCTGCCCTACTCCACTCCCGAGTCACCTAATCGAGAGTTCAAGCACTATGTCAACAAACTCCTTCAACTCGGCGGAGAAGCCTTCACAACGTCGCTTACATTTTTTCTGGTACAAAGCTAAATACCGGCTTCTTAACACGGAGGACCAAACCAACACAACTACAACACAAAAACTATGTGAAATATGAAATACCAGATCTTGCTACAGAAATCTTGTGCAGAAACAAATCAATCAAGGACCCATTGCTTTGGATGACTTGTAGTATCTCGTGATCTCGCCTTTGAGAAGGACCTATATGAGAATCACAACAAAAGAAAGAAGAACTATGATGTGCGTACGAAGCGCGTTCGGGGTCAAAGGAACTTCCTTTTCGTCGAGCAAGTTTTTCAACACCCTGGGCAGTGAATCTAATCGTTGTAGTGTAGTATTGGGTGCCTTGGGTATTGATATAGTTCTCTAGGGAATAGGAATTCTAGCTAGAAGTGTACTACGCTAAGGTTGGGGTTGAGGATGATTTTTTTTTTTTTTTTTTTTTTTTTTTTTTTTTTATCTTTTATTGGTTTTTAGAAAGCTAAGGGTAAAATCTCGAGGCAATTGGTTGTGGGGTGGTACTTCACCGATTACTTCTACTATTCTAATTATCTATTACTACGGGTAGCTATGTCTTTTTGATGTGTGTTCGTATGATGATTAAAAATGTGTTTACCTAGATACTATTACTCCCTAGTTATCTTTTATTGTTGGTTGAATTGTCACGTCCTTATTCTTAACGCGTTGTGTTTTCTAAGGTCGTAGGGAATGCTTATGCCCTAACTCTTTAAGAATACCTTTAGGTTATTGTCTATGAAGTCCTCTAGATGATTCATAAACTAACTTTAAGGTTATCTTTGGATGTTTAGACTACGAAATCCGCTAAATGATTCATAAACTAATGTTCACAAAGATTACTCAAGCATTTAAACACAACGATAGCCTAGTGCACTCCTAAGCCATTTACAATTAAGATGAGAGACAACCAATCAATAACTAACAACTAGGTTTCATAGATCTAAGCAAACACACAAGAAATTTAGCCGGACATGTTAAACAAGCAAGCATACACACATTCAATGGAAGACATAATGATACTAATGGAATTAAAACACTTATCTTGATGTGTAAAATAGAGTTTGGGACCCTAAGATACTATCCAAGTCAGACTACAAACGTTTAGGGTTTTTACTCCACAAGTCTACCTCTTAAAATACTGAAAAATAGAATTCTATATATAGATTTACACTTGCGACGGCGTCGCCTTATAGGTGGGACGCCGCCGATCGCCATCATTAGGGTTTTCGTCTTGGCCAAGATATCGGCGGGACGACGCCACGTCAGTAGTTGTGACGCCGGGCTTCAACAGGACGCCATCCGATTCTCGATCCGGGCCGTCGAGATGAAAAGTCTTAGTGACGCCTTCCTCTTCAAAGCTCGACGCCAGTGTATTTGAGAAAAAGTTCATCGAAATGTCAGTGCATCTATTATCAAATCAGATGGGACGGGCCGCCTTTAGTTATGACGCCATCGCCTTCAGCTTTAAAGACAAAATAAAGCATTTTCACAAATTTAAACATGAGAATAAACAATCAATGAAAAGAGATATGACACACAAACAAGCAAATAATTAAGCATGAGTTGCCTCCCACAAAGCGCTTTTCTTTATTTATGAGTCTTGTAACTAGACTCAAGTCGTGCTTCCTACTTTCCCTTTATCTTAGAGGCCCATTCGATTTCTTAACTCGCTCTCTCATCACGAATATATTCTGTGGCCTAACTCTAGACAAGCAGTAGTAAACCTTGTTCTCCCAATCTACTTAAAGGCCGGAATGTTGTCTACATCTAGATCATCAATACCCTCAAACTTTTTTGTAGGGCATTACATATTTAACACACTCGGTCCCGTTTGAGAACTTGGCTATTCCCTCCTCTTGATCATAAACCATCTTAGATTCCTCAATAAATGGTCTCCCAAGTATCACATCTCCTAAAAACCCATCAATGATGCCCTTAACATTTTCCAACATCATGAAATCACACCTATATGTGAATTTACCTACGAAGACATGCAATCCTTTAACCGTCCTTTTAGCCTACAATAACTCTAGGCGATTATAAACTAATGTTCACAAAGATTACTCAAGCATTAAAAACACAACGTTGGCCTATTGCAATCCTAAGCCAATTACAATTAAGATAAGAGACAACCAATCAATATTCAATAACTAGGTTTCATAGATCTAAGAAAACACACAAGTAAATAAGCTTGACATGGTGAACATGCAAGCATACACACATACAATCAAGACATAATGAAATCAATGAAGTCGACACTTATCTTGATGTAAAATAGGTATGAGAACCTAAGATACGCCCAATACAAACCAAAATCGCTTTTAGGTTCTTACTCCACAATTCTACCTCTAAAAGTTTGAAAATTCAATTTATATATAGAGTTACAACCGTGACGGCCACTCTTTAATTGTGACGCCGTCGGATCGCCGCCATTAGGGTTTCGCTTCACCAAGTCAAATTTGCGACGGCGCCACGCTGTGGTTATGACGCCATCGCCTTCAACTTCGACGCCTCGACTCGGATCTAGGCCGCCCGAGTTATGACGCCTACTCTTTAAAGCTCGACGCTGTCAGTACAAAATAGCAATTTCACCCCGAGCCGCCGCATTTGAGGGACGGCGCCGCCTTTGTTTGTGACGCCGTGGTGCACTTCTAGCGACTGAGTGTCTTGATCTTGACTTTAGCCATTTTCTTCACTTATTCACACCTTTCGCCTAAATAAGCATCATTCCAAAGATTTTGCCTTCAAGAGACCTAAAAGTGAAAAGGAACAAAATTAAGCAATAACATATATAAAATTGGTCGATTAAGGGCTTAAATGACCTCTCAAAAGTGTACCTTTTAAATCCTTATCAAATATCCCTACACTTGGTATTATTTGCTTGTACTCAAGCAAATGTGCTTTTGGCCAATTAATTTATAAGTTAGGGGCATGAAGCATTGATTTAGAACAATTCACAACAAGTATAAGCCTCGCAAAAGTCATAACAAGCACAAGTCGTGTTTGGATACTCTCATCTCTCGGGTGTATATGAATTATATCAAATTGGAAATGGAAGATAAACACTCATTAACCGGTCCTAGTACATAGATTACCATAGGCTTGAGACTAGATCAAACCTCCATCGCTTGGCGAAGCACCTAGGAAAAACTATCTAAGAGGTCTTTTAAAGGGTTGTAATGTTAGGCTTACGGTAGGGAAAACAAAGGGTTTGGTTGGATAGGCGATTTAGTGGTGGCAAGTCAAAAATCTTTATATTACAAGCATGAGAAGAATGGCGTTTCTAAGCCAAGAATCGACACTCTAAACTCTAGATAACTTTGAAACAAACAATCATAAATATAAAGATAGATGTAGGATGGTAGCCCGTATTTTTTTTCAAATTTTTTTTTTCATACACTTTTACTCTACCATCCTCTACGATAACATCAAAATATAAGGGATTTATAGGCACATCCATACACTTGAGTTTTTATTACTCTAACACTAAATTGACCCGAATTGAAAAGATCAAAACACTTGGAGTACATTATTACTTAGATAAAGGGAATTTGAATTTAACGTTATTTCCCGTCACTCCATAAAATTTAACTTTACCCACGAGTCCCAATCATCCCAAAACTGTATACAAAGGATATGACTCGACTTAGCAACTATGCAAGTAACTAGATAATTGAACTAAGGGTTTAGTATGATAACAATAATGCACTAAAAGTGAGTGCATACAAGGTAGGCTAAGGCAATTGGGTGTACATTTGGGGTGGATTGTAAACAATGTTTTCATTGATATTCGGAAAACCAAACATCACGAGAACCGCGAAATGATAGGCTCGAGGGTTAACTAGGGGTATCGTGTACTAAAGATGAGTACATCGCAATGGTGTGGGGGTATTACTCAACCGATGTGGAAGAAGTAATTATAATACGGTTATCAAACAAGGGTTATCCTAATGCCTCTTATCATTTAGTTATTCCCAACTACACAAGTGTAGTCTCACTAGCGATCTCAGGATGCATCACAAAACAAGTTATAGAATCTAATATACTCTCGAAGCATTAAAGATAAATGCTTTAATTCCTACAAATCTAGGGGCGAACCTCACATTTTTGGGGTGGAATTTGAGTGGTAAAGGGTTTTGTGCTAGTCATATAACTTCCTATCCATGAGACGCTTTATTAAGACTAATGGCCCACTCCTACATGTCATGAAAAATTTTAAATTTGATGCCAAAATTACTCTAACCGATATTTCTCATGGTTTATTACACAAATGAAATTGGACAAGACAAATGATCAAGGATAAGCATAGTTTCAAAGTTCCCGTTTTATTCTCCCTCCCTACACTTAAACTGAACATTGTCTTCAATGTTCCCCGAAAGTATCAAAATTATGATAATGGAATGTAATTAAAAGAGAAAGAAACTAATACTCCCCTGATTAGCTCGATAGGATCCGTGTGAAGTAGTGGTTAAATTCTTATTCAAGAAGAATGTATGCGTGAAAAGCTCCTTCCAATCTTATGTATGTTTTTCTTGATAAATAAAACTTGCACACTTAAGAAAACAGATGAAACATTCGCGTAAAATCGACGGTAAAACTATATATGACTCTACTAAACTAGGATATAATGCTTGTGGAATGGATGTTTACAGTTTTCCGAAAATTAAGACCGAGAAATTCCAAAATTTATAAGTAGCACAAAAATGAGAGAAAATAAGATAAGTGGTTTCGCTTCCCATCGACGTCAGTAGCGAGTCCGACGCAATTAGGTTATCCCGATAGAAAATGGTTTGTCTGCGTTTCCTCGAAAAATTACATCTTTAGAATCGGAAAATTCGCAAAACATCCATTATGACTCGATACAAGCATTTGACTCTAACAAACACACATATATATCTTTTCAATAATCGTAATTCTCATGTTCACGTTCTTTTAAAAACGTGTGTAATCTTCCCTACACTTATCCTTTTTGTAAAATACCTTTATATGTAATTAAGACGAGGTTAAAGACAAAATAAAGCATTTTCACAAATTTAAACATGAGAATAAACAATCAATGATAAGATATATGACACACAAACAAGCAAACAATTAAGCATGGGTTGCCTCCCACGAAGCACTTTTCTTTATTTATGAGTCTTGTAGCTAGACTCGAAGTCGTGCCCCTACTTTCCCTTTATCTTATAGGCCCATTCGATTTCCTTAACTCTTCTCTCATCACGAATATATTCAGGGCCTAACTCTAGACAAGCAGTATAGTAAACCTTGTTCTCCCAATATACTTCAAAGGCCGGAATGTTGTCTACATCTAGATCATCAATACCCTCAAACTTCTTATTTTTGTAGGGCATTACATATTTAACACACTCGGTCCCGTTTGAGAACTTGGCTATTCCCTCCTCTTGATCATAAACCATCTTAGATTCCTCAATAAATGGTCTCCTCAGTATCACATCTCCTAAAAACCCATCAATGATGCCCTTAACATTTTCCAACATCATGAAATCACACCTATATGTGAAGTTACCTACGAAGACATGCAATCCTTTAACCCTCCCAACATAGTTACTCACTTTCCTAGGGTAAAAGGGGTCCCTTATAGGTTCTAACTTCTCGCTCATGATCCAATTGTAGTAGAGCCTAGACATTATGTTCATAGGCGTCTTATATTCTATGTAAGTGTGATCCCTATATAAGTATCCAATCATGCACGGTATCTTAATGTTTTTAGGGTCACCACTTTTTATGCAAGGCTCGAAAGGTGGTTGCTGGAAGTTAACTACATTATAGTGATAGGCGGTTTCCTTCCCATTAGGGTATGAATCGAAATACTCCCTAAGTTCCTCCTCCTCCTTACTATCTTCCATAACTTCTAATACCTTATAATCTCCTTCTTTTAATTCATCATCCAAATCACTTGAGGTCGAATTACTATCTAAAGTACTAGTAGATTCCTTAAGGGCTTCCTCAAGTGCACTTTCAATTATTCTATTCAATTTCTTAAGCTCTCCAGTTTCACTAACAATACGAGCTCGGAGTTGGTTGGCAAAGGTTGGATCAAGTGGTAGGTTGTTATTTGGTGGGTTATCACCTTCCATGATGAAAAGTGATAGGATTACGAACAGAGGTCACGAAGAAGGAGGATAGACTACGAGGAAGCTAAAAACAATGAGAAAAAAGCTTACTTGATAGGAATCAAGCAAGGGAACCAAAACGAGGTGGAAATCTAACTAGCTATTCTATTCCCCGGCAGCGGCGCCAAAAACTTGATACGCGTACAAGGAACGTTCGGGGTCAAAGGAAACTTCCTTTCTTTGAGCATGTTTTTCAACCACCCAGGCAAAGGAACCTAATCGCTGTAGTGTAGTATTAGGGTAAGCCCTGGATTGATATCGTTTCAGGGGAATAGGAATGCTAGTGAGAAATTACTACGCTAAGGTGGGGTTGAGAAGATTATTTTTTATCTTTTTATATTTTTAGAAAATTGAAAGGTACGATCTCGGGTATTGGATTTGGGGGTGGTACTTCTACTAACTACTCTATTATTCTAATTATCAAATTAACTAAGCTAAGGGGTAGTCTATGTCTAATTGATGTGTACTCGTATGATGATTAAAAATGTGTCTACCTAGATACTATTACTCCCTAGTTATCTTTTATTGATGGTTGAATTGTCACGTCCTTATTCTTAACGTGTTGTGTCTTCTAAGGTCGTAGGGTATGCTTTTATCTCTAACTCTATGAGAATACCTTAAGGTTATTGCCTACAAAATCTCTAGGATTCATAAACTAACTCTAAGGTTATCTTTGGATTTTGGGCCTACAATAACTCTAGGCGATTATAAACTAATGTTCACAAAGATTACTCAAGCATTAAAAACACAACGATGGCCTATTGCAATCCTAAGCCAATTACAATTAAGATAAGAGACAACCAATCAATATTCAATAACTAGGTTTCATAGATCTAAGCAAACACACAAGAAAATTAGCCGGACATGGTGAACATGCAAGCATACACACATACAATCGAAGACATAATGAAATCAATGAAGTAGATTACTTATCTTGATGTAAAATAGGGTATGAGAACCCTAAGATACTGCCCAAGACAAACCAAAATCGTTTTAGATTTTTACTCCACAATTCTACCTCTCTAAAAGTCGGAAAATTCGAATTCTATATATAGAGTTACAACTGTGACGACGTCACTCTTTAATTATGACGCCGTCGGATCGCCGCCATTAGGGTTTCGTCTTCACCAAGTCAACTTTGTGATGGCATCACGTTGTGGTTGTGGCACCGCCGCCTTCAACTTCGACCGTCTCGAACTGGATCTAGGCCGCCTAAGTTGTGATGCCCTCACTTTAAAGGTCGACGTCAGTACAAGATAGCAATTTCACCCCGAGCCGTCAGAATTTGAGGGACGAAGTCGCCCTTTGTTTGTGACGCCGTCAGGTGCACTTCTAGCAGCTTGAGTGTCTTGATCTTGACTTTAGCCATTTTCTTCACATATTCACGCCTTTTCGTCCAAATAAGCGTCATTCCAGCATTTTGCCTTCAAGTGACCTAAAAAGTGAAAAAGAACAAAATTAAGCAGTAATGGATATAAAAGTGGTCGATTAAGGGCTTAAATGACCCCTCAAAAGTGTACCTTTTTAAATCCTTATCAGGTTTAGTAATGATAACAATAATGCACTAAAAGTGAGTGCATACAAGGTAGGATAAGGCAATTTGGGTGTACATTTGGGGTGGATTGTAAACAATGCTCTTAATTGATATTCCGGAAAACCGAAACATCACGAGAACCATGAAAAGGATAGGCTCTGAGGGGTTAACTAGGGGTATCGTGTACTAAAGATGAGTACATTGCAAGGGTGTGGGGTAAAATACTCAACCGATGTGGAAGAAGTAATTATAATACGGGTTTCAAACAAGGGTCATCCTAATGCCTCTTATCATTTAGTTATTCCTAACTACACAAGTGTAGTCTCACTAGCGATCTCAGAATGCATCACAAAACAAGTTCTAGAATATATTATACTACCGGTACACTCTCTAAGCATTAAAGGTAAATGCTTTTATTCCTAAAGATCTAGGGGCGAACCTCACATTTTTGGGGTGGAATTTGATTGGTAAACGGTTTTTGTGCTAGTCATATAACTCCTATCCATGAGACGCTTTATTAAGACTAAAGTTTTTGCTCGTACATGTCATAAAATTTTTTAAATTTGGTGCTAAAATTGTCCTAACAAATATTTCTCATATTTTATTACACAAATGAACTAGGACAAGACAAATATTCAAGGATAAGCATAGTTTCTAAGTTCCCGTTTTATTCTCCCTCCCTACACTTAAACTGAACATTGTCCCCAATATTCCCCGAAAGTATCAAAGTTATGATAAAGGAAGTTAAGTAAAAGAGAAAGAAACTAGTACTCCCTTGATTAGCTCGGTAGGATCCGTGTGAAGTAGTGGTTAAATTCTTTCCCAAGAAGAATGTATACGTGATAAGCTCCATCCAATGTTGAGTGTCTTCTTCTTGCCAAATATAACCTGCACACTTTAAGAAAATAGACGAAACTTTCACGTAAAATCGGCGGTAAAACTATATATGACACGATTAAACTAGGATATAATGCTTGTGGAATAGATGTTTGCAGATTTTCTGGAAAATTAAGACCTGAGAAATTCCAAAAATTTACACTTAGCACAGAAAACGAAAAGATTTTATAAGATGTTTATGCTCGACCTGACGTCGTCAGGTTCTAATCCTGACACCGTCAGGTTGTCCTGACAGAAACTGGTCAGCTGCGTTTTCCTGGAAAAATTCTGGAAAATTACATCTTTAAAACCTGGAAAAATTCCTGCAAAACATCCATTATGACTCGATACAAGCATTTGACTCTAACAAACACACATATACATCAATTTTACTAGTTGTAATTCTCATGTTCACATTCTTTTAAAAACGTATGTAATCTTCCCTACACTTCTCCTTTTGTAAAATACCTTTATATGTAATTAAGACGAGGTTAAAGACAAAATAAAGCATTTTCACAAATTTAAACATGAGAATAAACAACGATGAAAAAGGATATATGACACACATAAAGATAAAACAACCAAACAAGAAATAGATAAACCACACCACAAACAGATATATACATAACAAATTGTTTAAAGTCACCACATCATCACAGAGTTAAGATAGTACTAAGTTATTACAAACCCAAATCAAATTGTCTCAATCAACATCCAACCACAATTGTCCAAATCACAAATAAACACATAAATCACTGAGGAGGGGGTCCATAGCGGTAGTCATAGCCAGGGGGAGGTGGCCCATGTATCCATAAGGCGGGTAATCCTCCTCCTGCTCGAGGAATGGGTCGATCTGCAGGTGAGGGTCAAGATGATCGCGCATGGAAAAGTACCGCATCCACGTGTCCATCCGGCCCATCCACGCTCCATGGTGGGCCTGCCAATCCTCACTGGACATGTGCATGCAGGCGTCAGCGGAGCCACCTGCTTCATCCCCCTGCTGGTACGGAGGCATCGGCTGCTCGTCATCATCATCATCATCATCATCATCATCCTGAGCTGCGGGACGAGGGCGGAACCATGCATAGCCGCCTCCAATATCCATGATAATATCTATGGCCTTTAAGGACTTAGCTCTGACAACCTTGGGCTCTGCTACAACATTGAGGTACATAGGTACCTCCCCGTTCAGGACGTCGAAGGACTGAGCCAATCTGGTGACGAACATACCACCATACACCCTATCCGCCTGCCTCATACCACTGGCACTCCTCAAGTAATCAACCAACCAGAACGGGATGTTACAGTACACATCCTCAGCAAACATGCAGTAGAGATAGAATAGATCCGGCAAAGTGACACAATGAGTCGTGTCCTTGCACCCTGTTATGGTGAAGGCAATACAATGGTGCGCGAGCCTCGTTTGCGGGTCTCGAATATGCAAAGCAAGGGTACTCCCAGTCACATACTCCCTGTTGGCCAATGTGTTCCAGAACTGAATCCCCCACGCGTCCTTTCTAGTGGCAAATCCAGCGCCTAAGCTAGCTCTAAAGACATCACTCTCAGTGTCCTTCTCAGAATACAACCCCACTCTCCAACCAAACTCCAGCACAGACATACTCCTCCAAACTCCACCGAGTCTAAACCGAATCCCCTAAGAATCAATGCTACCCTGACAAGAAATAACATTCATAGAATAAGAAGCGTGAAACTCACGCACCAACTCACTATAAACGGGCTCACGCATCCGAAACAACCTCTCCCATTGAGGATCAGTGAACTTATCCTTCCTAAAACGGTTTCTAAAATCCCTAGCAAGATCATGCTCATTAAGAAAATCCCAATCCAAAATAGCCCCCGAGTCAATGGTTTGATGGAGCAATTCATTGTAGCGAGTTTGGGCTCCTTCCTCGATCTCTTGCTCATTTTCTGAAACAGGAAATAAAAAATATCAAGAAAAAATGAGTAATATTCAAACTGCTAAAACGACATCAGAAGGCTTTGACGGCGTCACGCCAGTGGGTGGACGCCGTCCCACCTAGAAAAATTCAAATCCGATATTTGCAAGGGAAAAATCCAGGTTTTTAACAATAACTCTTAACCCAAACACCCCTGCTACAGCAACAATGGTGCATTGGCTAGGTGGTTTAGTCCCTAAGCCGTCTAAGGCTTCTCACAAAATTAAACCCATATGATAACACTACTATTCGCCTAATCTTAAGCTTAATTAACAAGATTCATAGGCGACATTATTAATCAAACTAATTGGGAGGGTTTTGGATTGAAAGAGGAAATCAAAATTAAATGCGGAATAGAGAAATTGAATAGACAAAGATCAATGAAAATTACTTACCTTGTGGAGATTGATGATGTAAAGTAGTGAATTTGATGTGGAGAAATCATGATAGTGAGGTGTAGGGTGGATAAAATGTGTAGGGTAGAGAAGGAAAGAGATGTTTGGTGTTTTTATCTGCCTTTATGGCTTAGCGAAGGCCACCCCTGCATGTAGTGACGCGCCATGCCCAAATTCTTGCAAAAGAGGTTGCTTTTATGAACCCACCTGGGATAAAAAATCTTGTTACTATTTTTGACAAAGATTTTGGTTTTTATTTTAAAATTCATTTTGTCAATCCACTTGCAATTTCCACAAAAGTGAGCAACGCACATGTCAAATTGTCTTTTAACGGGGATTCTAGGAATATTGAATTGTTGGGGGTGAGGACTTTTCAATCCCGGTTTAAATCCAAAAGAACGTTTCCTTATGTCATGGAAGTCGGGAAGCGATACGTGCACCCTTCCAATGAACACGTCCCTAGGAAAAGTTCCTTTTATGCAAGGAGCGTTGAGGCAAGAATTCATATAAAGTTGTGATTCCTTGAGGGGGGTTGCCTTGCTTTTTGGAATTGAAGAGGGTTCATGAATCATTCTCACGAGCTCCGGTACCGCATATACCTTTTCGATCTTTTTCGGTACATTATTCCTTGCGATTTCTTCACGGAGTTTTAGCATGAAGTTGTCAGCTAGCTCCAAGAAAGTGTCATGTGTTTTCCTCATGTGGACTTTGAGGCGTTTTATCTCCTTTTCTTGGTTGTTGACAAATGTCAACATTATGTCCTCGAATTCATCTTGCCGGGATTTTCTTGGAAGCAAAAATTCCTTGACCGCGTTCACATGCTCATAATCATGTGTGGTCATTTCCATTAATTCATTCACTTATGCCTCCATACTCTTAAACAGTTGTGCGCGGGAATCCAAAATATTTTCTTCAGGGATTATCGGAATTTCCCATCCTTCTTCTTCATATTGTGCTAAATCTTCGATGACTTCCTAACATGCTTCAACATTGAGGTTACTTAGCCTTCCACCAGCGGCATAATCAATGGTTTGTCGAGTGGAGGGATTGACATGATCGTAAAAGATTTGGACTTGAAGCCAAAGATCAATGCCGTGATGAGGGACTTTATGGAGCAAGTCCTTGAATCGAGTCCATGCATCGTAGAGAGATTCGCCTTGACGTTGTTGGAACATCAAGATTTCATTTCTAAGTTTAGTAGTTCTCCCCGGTGGGAAAAATTAGGCAAGGAAACGAGTGGTGAGATCATCCCAACTTGAGATGGATCCGGCGAGAAGTCGCTCAAGCCAATTACTAGCTTGGTCCCGTAGAGAGAATTGGAAGAGACGCAAGCGCTTGGTCTCCCGTGTGGTAGCATCAAGGTCGATGGAATCAACGATTTTAACGAAGTCCTTGAGATGCTGATTAGGATCTTCATAACGAAGTCCATGGAATGCACATCCGTTTTGCACCAACCGGATGGTGTCGGATCGCAGAGCCGTAGTTTGAGCTTGATCGGGGAGCTCAATGGTGTTCCTATAGCCTTGGTGGCTCGGTCTAGAGTATTCAACAAGAGTACGGCCTCTTGGCGGGTCAATTGGTGGTGAGTCAATGGGAATTGGGTGATGTAGTGGCGGGTTATCACCTTCCATGATGAAAAGCGATGAGGTTACGAACAAAGTCACGAAGAAGGGGGATAGACTACAAGGAATCTAAAAATGAGAAAAAAAATCTTACTTGGTAGGAATCAAGCAAGGGAACCTAAACGAGATAAAAATATAATCGGCTATTCTATTCCCTAAGCGCACCAAAACTTGATGCGCTGCATTTAAGCGCCGCTCGGGTCAAAGGAACTTCCTTTTCATTGCAAGTTTTTCAACACCCTATGCAGTGAACCTAATCATTGTAGTGTAGTATTGGGTAAGCCTCGGTATTGATATCGCTCTCTAGGGAATAGGAATGCTAGCAAGAAGTGTACTACCGAGGTTGGGGTTGAGGATGATTCTTTTTTTTTTTATCTTTTATTGGTTTTTTAGAAAGATAAGGGTAAAATCTCGGGGCAATTGGTTTGGGGGTGGTACCTCTACCGATTACTTCTATTATTCTAATTATCTATTACTACGGGTAGCTATGTCTTTTTGCTCGTATGATGATTAAAAATGTGTTTACCTAGATACTATTAGTCCCTAGTTATCTTTTATTGTTGGTTGAATTGTCACGTCCTTATTCTTAATGCGTTGTGTTTTCTAAGGTAATAGGGAATGCTTATGCCCTAACTCTTTGAGAATACCTTTAAGTTATTGCCTACGAAATCCGCTAGATGTTTCACAAACTAACCTAAAGGTTATCTTTGGATGTTTAGACTATGAAATCCTCTAAGTGATTCATAAACTAATGTTCACAAAGATTACTCAAACATTTAAACACAATGATAGCCTAGTGCAGTCCTAAGCCATTTACAATTAAGATAAGAGACAACCAATCAATAATTAACAACTAGGTTTCATAGATCTAAGCAAACACACAAGAAATTTAGCCGGACATGTTAAACAAGCAAACATACACACATTCAATGGAAGACATAATGATACTAATGGAATAAAACACTTATCTTGATGTGTAAAATAGGGGTTGGGACCCTAAGATACTGTCCAAGTCGGACTACAAACGTTTAGGGTTTTTACTCCACAAGTCTACCTCTTAAAATACTGAAAAATCGAATTCTATATATAGATTTACACTTGCGACGGCGCCGCTTTATAGGTGGGACGCCCGCCGATCGCCGTCATTAGGGTTTTGTCTTGGCCAAGGTATCGATGGGACGGCGTCACGTTGTAGTTGTGACGCTGGTCGGGCCAAACCGGACGTCGCCTCGATTCGATCCGGGCGTCGAGATGAAAAGTCTTAGTGAAGCCCTTACTCTTCAAAGCCCGACGCCTTAGTGTATTTGAGCAAAAGTCACCGAGCCTTCAGTGCATCTATTATCAAATCAGAGAGGGGACAGGCCGCCTTTAGTTGGGACGCCGCCTTCGCTTTTAGCAGCTTGAGTATCTTCGATCTTGAGTTTGCCATTTTCTTCATGTTTTCACTCCTTTTCGTCCAAATATGCATCATTCCAGCATTTTGCTTTCAAGAGACCTAAAAAGTGAAAAGGAATGAAATTAAGCAGTAACGGATATAAAAGTGGGCGATTAAGGGCTTGAATGACCCCTTAAAAGTGTATGTTTTAAATCCTTATCAAACTACTATATAAATCAAGAGATCTGAGATTAGAAAAGAGAAATAGTATATGAGAGAGTTTGTAAGAAGAGGGTGAGTTACAATGAAGAAATGGCTCACTATTTATAGGCAAAAATCACTATTGTTCCCCGGATCCCACGGATCCCTTACATGAGGATCCGCTCTGTAAACCGGGGATCATGAGGACGCCCTCCTATTTGGGTTATGGGTCATGGATCATGGGTCATAGACTTTGGATCATGGGTATCCAAATAGATACAATGTATCTAGAAAATGCAATGCATCTAGTCAATGGGTCATGGGTTAGCTCCATGGGTATGGGTCATGGGTTATGAATTTTACCCATCCTAATAAACTATTACAACAAATAAATTATTACAACAATTTATGTTAAATGACAATATATGTAAATGCTTCACAAAAATTACATGTATCCTTATAATTTTACTTATGATAACTTTATATTTTGTAACATATTGGATTTCACAAACACACTAGATCATAACCACAAGTAGGCGTATAATATGGTTTTAGAGAGAGAAAGTTAGAGGTTGGGAACTTTAGTGAGAGAAAGAAAAATCTTATTAAAGCTCCAACTCTACCTTGGAAGGTAGAGAGTATTTATAGTCATTACATAAATTGCCACCTATCGGGCCGTGGATCGTGCATACAGCTGGTGAAGACCGTCCGTCCTCCACGGTGTTACTAAACTAAATACTACTTAACTTATAATAATCTATGACTACGAGCTTTCTAACGATTACATATACTTGAGGTGACCGACTTTTCAATAACTGGATTTACTAAATCCTAACAATCTCCCCCTAAGGGAGGTCACCTCAAACACACATTAAAATTACATTGAATACAAACAGATATTACAGTTTAAATTGTTCTTGCGTTCTTGATGTCGTACTTTGCTCTGAAGCTCGTAGGCATTGATTCTTCACATTGCATGTTTGGATAATCTGAGTTGAGGTCTTTAACTGATCCACGTGATACAGAGTTTTGAGCCGACTTTGAGATCATCAAGATCGTAAATCTCGACTCATACATTGTGGTGTTGGTATTATGTGATGTAGTGACATTGGACCGACATGCTCACCTTCCGATCATGATATGTTCTTATCGAGTAGCGGAAGCTTTCGTTGATTCATGATATTGGCGCAGCGTAGTAGAAGCATGGAGTGATAATATCGAGTCATTGATGCACTAATCATGATTTCTTTGGAAATGAATGTGTTGTGTGAGCATGCGGCTATGGATTGACCGCCCATTCGATCACCGCAAACGTAGGGAGTTCCCGCATAAAACAGCTTAGCAATAAAGCACACAAAAGTGTCTTTGATCACTTTCGTTGAATTGAGGTACACGCCCACGGTTCCTCGCTGATCAAGACAAGTATCGCTCGTGATCGTAAAATTCCAAAGAATTTCCTTGATGTGGTTTCGCACCGCTCTAGCTGTTCTCAAACCGAACGTCTCAAAGAAGACAACACGGAGTGAGTGAACCAAATAATTAAGATTCACCGATTGATAAAAGAGATTTGAAAACAATCGTGTATCGCTCAATAGAAATTGTTTTTGCAATACAACGAAGGTTTTAATGAAAATCAATTATCAATCATAAACACCTTTTATATTGAAATATAATTACATCGATGTGCTAAAGAAAATAGTTTTAAGCCCAACGACGGGTTTTTCAAAGGTATCCGTCAATCCATAACTCGAACCAGATTGATTCAAAAGATTGAATCGCCCATTATTTTCGCTCAATTGTCACATGGTTGATCTATTGAATAGATCTCACATGCCACCTACCGTGAGCTTGTTTGATGTTGGCTCCATAAGGCTTTCCATCTTCATTGTGAATATGTTTGCATATCACTCAGATGTTCTGGCAATACCACAAGGATAATGCGTAGGACCCAAGATATAATCTCTCTTTCCACATTGTGTTAAACAGAGAGTCTTCATTGAAAGTGTCCTAATGAGATTTATAAATGATCTCGTGGCTCTAGACTCAATTGTGCATATTTGGATCCTATATCGGAGACTAGGGAGAGGGTCTTCTTCTTCAATATCAACAATCTCTAAGAGAAAGTCGATAGATAATGTCGGTTCCCCGTGAGAATGAAACAAGTCATTTTAAGAGGAACTTGAGTGGTTTGGGAAGTTGAAGTGCAGCAAGGCCACCGGGTCCATGACGCCTTGTCTTCAATACCGATGTTACCTTGGTAACCACCAAGAGGATATGAATTGAACCCAGAATCGCCTAAGGTTGAATAATTGGAGGGCTATTTGTTTTCACCCTTTTCTCATTCAATTCTTTTTCATTCTTCAACCCTTTAGTGCTTAATTGAGACTTCATAGCTAGAACCTTGTTAGGTTTATTCTAGTACTAGCTCGGCCTCATCCGCACTCTTGCCATATCTCATTTTCTCCTTTTTTTCAATATACCTAAGGACTTCTACACTATCTAGTGGATTGTCCTCGGTAGATCCCTCCGGCTCAAGCGGATCATGGGAACAAATACCTAACCTTATCGTCCTTATATCACCATACATAAAGTAAAGTTGGTCGGTCTATTTGGTATTGTTCATCCGCCATTGGAACCAATTGAAAACCATTTTAAACTCAATCCATATACTTTTGATATATTATCAAAGCATTTTGTACCTGAATTGTTTTTGAAATTTTTAGAACAAGAGCTCCCCCTCAACATGTGCTACATATATTTGAAATTGTATTAGCACACGGAGGAAAGAGGAAGAATTAACTTCTTTGATTACCATTTTCTAAAAGATGTCAACATCACTTTCCTGATCAAAACAAGTAGATAAAGCATATTAGGGAAGGATGAGGTTTTCATAAGTTTGCTCCCCTCAATATATGCCTCGAGGTTTGAAAGAGTTTTGCACATACTTAGAGGAACCCGCACTTAGAGACAAATCAATCACGTTTCAAATCTTTGTGGTTCAAAAGGATGCTCCCCCTCAACATGTGCATGGAAGTTCTTGAAATCGTTTGGCACATGTGGGGAGGAAAGCTAGCTAGACACATGTGAAACCATTTATCAAATTATCAGTTTAAATCCAATTTAAATCACAAATTCTCCCCCGATCACAATTATCAAATCATTTGAGATTTGTGATCTCTGAAGATTTAAATTGATTTGGAAAGCTTTTAAGGAGAATTGTGACTTTATTTGGAAAGCTTTTAAGGAGAATTGTGACTTTAAACTCCATTGATTAAACATGCATGATTATCTTTTGAAAACAATTGAATGTCAAATAACTTTTTAATTTAATTTAAATCATTCTCCCCCTCAATCAATGACCTAAATTGTTGATTGAGAGATAGATATTTTGACACACTTTAAGTCCAGATGATTTTCAAAAATAGAGTCCGAGTTATTTTTCAAAACAACTAGTTTTCATTAGATAGTAAGGATTTGTTTAAAGAACCAGAGCATGAGATTTGAAAACCAAGATAAAGCATGGCTCGTTCTTTCTTTGAAAAGCGGGTTACCGCTGAAATGACAATAAACCATTTTTTCACTTTCTCCCAAAAAATATATATATATATATATATATATATATATATATATATATATATATATATATATATATATATATATATATATATATATATATATATATATATATGTATGTATTTTTTTTACATTCGAACAACATCTAAAGTCCCGTGTCATTCTTTGAATGACAAAGACAAAGACCTTAGATAATATCGAAACGAGGAAAACATGACAAAAGACAATATTTTTGGAATTTTTCAAGATTTTCAATTTTTATGGATTTTTAAAAGTTTTATATTTTTCTATTTGCTTTTTGAAGGTTTTAAAATTTTGTATTTTGTTTTTCGAATAACTATTTACAAGAGATAATTTAGCTTAAGAGGATGATGAAATGAGTACCGAGATAAAGATATCGTTCAACACGTTGTAGAAGAAAGGAATCAACATCTCTTAAACTTTCACCACCAAAGCATTCGAGGATTTTCATGAAAATCGTCTGAACATGAGCCTTCTAGATGTGAATCTTTGGTAGCTTCCCCCCAAAACGACAATCTTCAAGTGAGACCACTTTCCCCAAGTAATAGAAGTGAAGCAAACACTCTCATTGAATGAAGCTCAACAACCCAAAGAAACATGAAAACACAAGTAACAAGTTGAACCAGTGATCCTTTCTCGGTTATCAAACTAGGGATACATGATTAAGCCCGATCACATGAACTCATAGCATCCCCGATGTAAACATCATTCTCATGGATTTGTGTAGTCGTCAGACGGAGAACAATATATCAACACCTTCATTTCACCAAATGCATTCCGCTTATCTTCCATATAACCAATCACCCATAATGTACACAAGTACCCAACAAGAGTAGAGACGATGACATCCAAGTAACATGTTGAATCACCGATCATCTCGTGGATATCAACTCCGAATAACTCGAATAAGCTCGATCATGTGAACATGACAAGGCCCCTCGATGTACACAAATCTCTCCCCGATGGTTGCGATCTCATCGAAATCATCATTACATAGTGTACATGAAGCAATAACCGAAGCACTTTATCATAACCATATCGAAGATGTCGATAAGCAATATCATCTCACGCCCAAATATTCTTCTCATATTTCTTCCAATCGAACATTGAGTTCACATACCAAAAGTATCCAGAGACCACTTCTCCCAAATGGATGGAATAATACATCCTTCCCCAAATAGTTGGAATAATATATCCTTCCCCAAATAGTTGGAATAATACACCAAAGGCTACGAGTTAAACACCGAGTTTTCTACGGTTATGACCATTGTCTTTCCGGATAACTTCAATCGTGTAGAAGTGTTAAGTTCATCAAGTGTACTCGTTGTGCTTTTAGATATATGTCTCTTCCCCCTTGCCGGTTTTGATACCTCGTAATCAAAGAAACATAATATACCCATAAACATGAAATCTTGTGAGAAGAACTCAAATAGCCCAAATGAATCTTGTGAGAATCAATCACATGTAAACTCTATCTCACTATCTTTATCAACCCATATGTAGACAATTTGAAGTGACCATCGTTGAAGAAAACCCGATATACCAAACTTGAAATCAAGTCAAATTCCCGATTTGTATCTTAAGCTTGCACTTAATGATGGAAGAACGTGTCGAGAATCTATGTTCAAGCAAATCTCTAAGTACTCTTGTGGAAAACTAGAAGGGGGTTGAATAGTTTTACCAATTAAAACTTCCTTTAAACTATTTAGATCGACTTATGTCAATCTATTTGGTTGTGTGTGTTGGATGTTGATAAACAAGCATATAAAGATATGTAATGAAAAGATAAGAGTAAGAAGCACAAAACCACAACGCGAGTATTTATAGTGGTTCGCCACAAGGACACCTTCCTTGCCCTACTCCACCCCCGAGTCACCTACTCGAGAGTTTGTAATCACTACACCAATCTCCTTATGGCGGAGAAGCCTTCACAACGCCGCTTAACCTTTTTCCGTACAAAGCTAAATACCGAGTTCTTTCACACCAAGGCGAACCACACCTAACACAACGTCGCTTACCCTTTATACGGTGCTAGGCTAACCACCGAGTTCTTTCACACCTTAGGTGAACTACACCTTCACAACGTCGCTTACCCTTTATTAGGTACTAGGCTAAGCACCTAGTTCCATTGCAATGGAGGAACTACTACCACACTACACCAACGACTAATCCCAAAGGAGATCTACTCCTTTACAACATCATCAAGGACATCAATATCCTTGGATCTAATGCTAGTCTATCTAGTACATCGAAACACACCATATCGAATGTACATCTAAGGCACCTTTCACTAATGCCTTTGATTAGATCTATAAGACACCTTTCACTAATGTCTTTGATTAGATCTACAAGACACCTTTCACTAATGTCTTGTGTCTTCACTTCTAAGCACCTTTCACTAATGCTTCTTGTCTTGACTTCTAAGCACCTACCACAAGTGCTTATCTTATAGACGATAGATACCCTTCACTAATATCTTCGCCTTGACACTTGAGACATCTTTCACTAATGTCTTTAACACTACGCTTCTTTGAAGAAAGAAAGGGATCATCAACAAGAGGACTTCAATAGCCTTGATGATGAGGAAGCTTGGCAACTCATGGACTTGAGCTTGCTCGACTTCAAAGGTGGTGATCTTCCTTTAAGAGGAACCTACAAGATCACAAAAAAAACTACAAACATAGATCTCTTGGATCTATGGTTAGTGAGATTTAACCTGTGGGAGAAAGTATGTTGGAGAGGGTGAGAATTAATGAAGAAATGGCTCACTATTTATAGAGGAAAAACCATCGCTTACCGGATCCCACGGATCCTTCCACTGGGATCCGCTAGCACAAAGCCGTGGATCCGTGGTCCGCTCCTCTTGCCCATGGGTATTTTGGGTTATGGGTCATGGGTCATGGGTTATGGGTTGATCCATGGTTTTCAATCTAGATACAATGTACCTTAAGGATACATTGAACTTGTGTAAGTGGTATATATAAAACCATGGGTTATAGGTCAAAACCATTTGCTAGTTTTTATCTTTTTAGTATATACTTACTTTTACCCATTTTAGTATATACTTGTTTTACCCATTTTAGTGTACTTAATATAAGTATGTATTAACTCAATATGTAAACACTAGTTGTTGTACATATGTATCTAACTCATAGAGTTACTTAAACTTGTTAAGCCAATATGTAAACACTAGTTGTTGTACATGTGTATCTAAAATATAAAATCACTTAATCTTGTTATAGTGTTTTATGTGAAAACGTAAGTGTGTTATAAAACTATTAGTTCAAACCATTTACGTATTTTATTTGTTTCGTTAATATGATTTTACTTTTGTTATCGACAAAACATTAGAAGATCGTAAAATATAAATAAACGCTTTTACGGCTTATTTGTATTAACAATCTCCCTTTTGTTGATGACAAAACATAAAATTATTTTAAGGAAAAGCTAAAATTGTAAACGTTGAATTTAGTAGTTTTACTTTTCTCCCCTTTTGTCGAAACAAAAGTGTTTGAAGAAAAGCAACACATTGTTTTTAAAGAAAACATGTGAAAGAGAAAATAAAGAGTAAGTAACGGAATAGATCTCGTCTTACTCCCCTTGACGAGTCCATCCCTATGTGGGCGCCAAGAAAGTAATTCTAATCTAGATCATTTGCAACTAGGTTTGCTCCCCTAGATGATTGCAACTTTGCAATGGGAAGTTATGAAAAGTAAATCTAGTATTGCAAGTAATTTGCAAAGTATTGCTTTGACATAAAGCTCCCCTAGCTTTAGGATGTCAAGGTCTTCATGTGTGAATTGAAATACTACAAAACAAAGGTTAGAAAGCAAGTATAATTCACAATTCCTCGCAAATGTGATGAAGAAAACATTCGACTTCACGGATCCCACGGTTCCCTTCTAGTAGGGATCCGCTCAGGCAATACCGAGGATCCGTCTGGTCGATGACTAAAATCAGCAAAGGTGATATAACAAGTAATGTTATCACACAAATGAGATATGAATACAAAGTAATCATATGCTCAACGAAATAACAAGTAGCATGTAATTCCATTTAATAAAACAAGAGTTATGATATACATGACTCAAAAATAAGAAAATAGACAATACATAACTAGGAATTTCTTAGACCAACTAACGCTGAAGCTTAGACACCACTATAATCCTCTAGCTCAAGTTATGTTTAGGTTTAATCTCGTCGAAACGCTCGAGGAGATGATAGAACATGAAACGTTGGTCTTCTCGCACTTCATGTATCAAACTTTCAACATGTTGACAATGATAGCAATCTTTGTCATGGCTAGGTAGTGGTGGTGGATGAAATGAAGTGGCTATATTCAAAGGATCAATTGAAGTGGGTTGAGGAGCCTCGAATGATGGAGGATTGGTGGAGGTCCATTTAGGAATGGTTCGATCAAGAATGATGATGGTGGTAAAGATGTGTCAACTTCCATAAGGTCGGGTGGTTGACTTTGGTGATTTCTTATAATCCAAATAGGATTATATGATGGAAATGGCGAAAAGGAAGCCGGAGCAAGTGTTGACTCAACACCTTGATTTTGAATCATTGTTCCTCCTAATGAGGAGAATGTTGTCGGCGGAAGCGGATGAGACGGCCTAGGTGGTAAGTCCTCTAAATTGTAGAGGTGAGGTGATGATTGTGGGGATGTAAAAGAGATAGCTCTAGGAACCAATGGAGATGGTTTAGTGGAGATGATATTGTTTGGCCTAGGAGGTATGGTGGTGTTTGGCATAGGTAATTTTGTGGGTACTAACCTTCTAGGAATAGGTTTGATTGGTTTGACCGGAGATGATTCGGTTGAAGAGATTTCATGTACAACACGAGCCCTTTGATGGGTGGTTCTTTGGTGGATAGGTTGTTACTTGGGGTTTTTCTCATGATGAGATGATTTGAAGAGATTGCAAAGGCTGAAAGTTAGGATGTGAGTGATGACTATGGAGATCCTAACAAGGTGGTTTATAAACCAAGAGATTTGGAAAGTGCATTTAAGCCTTAAGCCACTAAGGTTCATTGAATGTGATGATTAGCATGCACAAGAGTCAACTACAGAGGTTGTGTTGTTCTAGGAACTCATTTAAGATGAGATGGAGTGTTTGAGTTAGGAAGATGAGTTGAAATGATTGTTTTACCAAGACTTGTCATAGATCGTCATCCGATCCCACGGTTCCCTCTCTCGAGGGATCCGTCTAGGCTAGTTCTAGGGATCCGTGCTCAGTAGCTTTAAGAAAGAGTGGAAATGATGTTTCTAAGATCCTAGACCTACATCACCTTGAGTGTTTCAGTTCTCCCAAGTGTTTTAAATGAAGGGGTGCTTAAGTGTTTGAAGGCAATGAGTGGTGTAGCTAATGATTGTTATTTATGGAAGGATTTGGAACTAAAAAATACCAATGGATGGCCAAGGATGACATTAAAGATGTCAATTGAAGTTGAATAAAACTAAATGATCCTAGAGATAGGTTGTGTCTTAGGATTGTGTTTTGGAAAATATCCTAATGGTTTAGAGATGGGAAAACTAGGATTTGATCAACTTTGATCAATTTTGAGGTGAGTTTGATTAATGATCAATAATGTCATAATCAAGGATTTCTAACCTAGTTGTGAGGAATCAAGTAAAAATGAAGTGTGAGTTTTGAGAGCGGAAGAGTGATGGATTTGAAATGATAGATCTAACAAAGCCTTAGAATGTGATCTATGTGAGTTGGAAAGAGTAGGAAAGGTCAACCTATCTTGATAAAGTCTTGATCAATCTTAAGACACTATGTTTAGCTTAGTGTGAGGTGTTCTAAGTGATGTGTTTGACATATAATGCTTGCAATTGCATTTGTGATCCCACGGTTCCCTAGATGTAGGGATCCGCTTAGTACAACATTTGGGATCCGCTCTATCGCTAGATGTAACCTTTACTAAAGGTATGCAATGATCATGACAAAGGCATTATATTCCAAGTTTTGTTTAAAGGAGTTCTAAAACTAGGATATCAAATGTAAGATGTTTTATTTCATGAAAGAGATAGGATTACATTGATAACTAAAATAGATCCTATTTGACTATTCTAGGTTCCTTGAGTGTCTTCACTAGGAGGATCATTATGTGATTGATGGGTATTGGTGGAATCATGAATGAAGAACGCCTTCATGAGAGATATGTTTAGCGGTTCCATCATCTTGTTCACAAGCACGCATAACGGACTTTGAAATTGAGGATGGAAGTGCATAACATTGTGATAGAGGCGTGTCAAGAACATTCCATAAGGAATGAGTTTATTCTTGGAGCCTTGAAGATTTGCAATTCGCCATGCGAAGAAGTAGGCGAGATTGTATGGTTGTTGTGTTAGCAAACAAGACAACATGTGAGCACAACAAGGTGAAGAATATCTCGATTTCTAAGACTCCAAACATTTTCACGTAGAATAAGAGCAAAGCAGTTTATACTCTTCTCGGATATCCCGTGTATGGATAATGTTTGGATTGGAGTAATATGGTCGAGGTTTGCATATCATGCGTGTTAATTCTTCCGGAGAGGGTATGTGTGAACAATATGGGCTATTTTCTTCACGAAAATTGAAGAGAGAGTCAAGAGACCAATCTTCAGTGAAGGCACATTGTCCATGGTTTGGAATTCGGAGGATGTGAGCAAAATGCCCAAGGCTTAAAGTGAATTTTGGTTTTGATATAAAACCAAAGAGATAAAGAGCGATCCTCGTTACGAACGAGTTCCACTTGACGGAAGAATTCCATTATGAACCTTGGACATATCTTCTCGTTAATTTCAAGAAGACATTCTAGTCCTATGGCTCGGAAGGAGGTATTGATACCTTCTTCGAATTGTAGAGAGGTGTTACAATACGTCCTTCATGGAAGTGACGGTTTTCGAGATTATTGAACCCACGGACATGATTGCCGGTGTGTTGGGCTCAAGGAAATGTTCGGGTGTAGACGCTAGTGAGTGAAAAATCAAACTCGTATTCATGCGTCATAGTTGAACCTATAGAAGTGATGGGTTAATAAGGAAGACGTTTATGGTCAACCTATAATAATCTAACGCTTTTACTAGATATTCTATTAACAATTAGTATTTAGCTAACCCATGGTTTTGAAGCTCTAGTGGATTATTATTTTGGAAGATAGTGATTTTTAATCTTGCATGAAAACTGCTTTTCAAGAGGACGGATCCCACGGTTCCTTTTCAAAAGGGATCCGCTAGTGTAACTTCCGGATCCGTGGATCTCAGTAGTAATGTAACCGCTTTTAATAAAAACATAGGTTTTACTGTTATTGTACCATGAAGTATGTTTTATCCTACATTTTCTTTTAGCATGCATACATGACATCTAATGTATCACGAAAGAATATAACACATATAGAAGAAATGAAACACACATAATAACACAAACATCCTAGATAAAATAGATAATTAATAATATTGCATTTCAATGCTAAGGATGATACAAAGGATTGGGTAAATGACCCCAATATAGATTAACAACACAAAGTAAATGTCTCCGTATGTGAACTTCATCATAGGGAACACAAGTGCGATGAGTGTTAGGCGATGAGCACGAGTGCGATGTAAACCATGTTGATGACGGATCTTCTTGGTTTAGGAAGAGATGGAATGAAGAAGAAGATGAAGTTTTGAATGAGAGGAAATTTTGAAATTGGAAAATTTGAAAAGTTGAGAGTTGAAAAAGTGCTACGAGTGGGTTTATTAATAGGAAGGAGGAATTTTGAAATTGTGTTTTTGTTTTATTAGAAGAAATAAAGCATAAGCTCTACATACTATGATTATAGACGAGAAAAATAACACGTATGTGAAAAACAAGCTTCCTAACGAAGCTATATGTAAAACATGTGTAAACACAAAATCTACTAAAATAAAAGCCTAGCAAATAACACTTATATACTAAACAAGTATCATTTAGATATAAGTAGAAAGTCATACCGAATGCACTTAGGAATGTCTTTACAAATGACAAATGTCACTTAGACGATTCCTCGCTCTTTATGTCTAAGATACCTTCTTAAGGAAGGTATTCTTGTTACCAAGCAACTCCTAAAGCTTGGTGAGTATGAGCTTTGACTAATCAATATCACAAGGAAGATTAGTGCAATTAAAAAATATATATAAAAAATGTTGTTATCAACTCAACATCCAAACATATAGTTTTTGAAAACATGGTGTTTGTTTTTATCAAAAACCTTCTTTGTAGTTTTCAATTAACTATGGATCGTATCAAGTTTTTAAAGTACAATATACTTCAAGAAACTTGGTAACGAAGCTCGATGCCAATTGTGGAAAACTAGAAGGGGGTTGAATAGTTTTACCAATTAAAACTTCCTTTTAAACTATTTAGATCGACTTATGTCAATCTATTTGGTTGTGTGTGTTGGATGTTGATAAACAAGCATATAAAGATATGTAATGAAAAGATAAGAGTAAGAAGCACAAAACCACAACGCGAGTATTTATAGTGGTTCGCCACAAGGACACCTTCCTTGCCCTACTCCACCCCCGAGTCACCTACTCGAGAGTTTGTAATCACTACACCAATCTCCTTATGGCGGAGAAGCCTTCACAACGCCGCTTAACCTTTTTCCCAGACAAAGCTAAATACCGAGTTCTTTCACACCAAGGCGAACCACACCTAACACAACGTCGCTTACCCTTTATACGGTGCTAGGCTAACCACCGAAGTTCTTTCACACCTTAGGTGAACTACACCTTCACAACGTCGCCTACCCTTTATTAGGTACTAGGCTAAGCACCTAGTTCCATTGCAATGGAGGAACTACTACCACACTACACCAACGACTAATCCCAAAGGAGATCTACTCCTTTACAACATCATCAAGGACATCAATATCCTTGGATCTAATGCTAGTCTATCTAGTACATCGAAACACACCATATCGAATGTACATCTAAGGCACCTTTCACTAATGCCTTTGATTAGATCTATAAGACACCTTTCACTAATGTCTTTGATTAGATCTACAAGACACCTTTCACTAATGTCTTGTGTCTTCACTTCTAAGCACCTTTCACTAATGCTTCTTGTCTTGACTTCTAAGCACCTACCACAAGTGCTTATCTTATGACGATAGATACCCTTCACTAATATCTTCGCCTTGACACTTGAGACATCTTTCACTAATGTCTTTAACACTACGCTTCTTTGAAGAAAGAAAGGATCATCAACAAGAGGACTTCAATAGCCTTGATGATGAGGAAGCTTGGCAACTCATGGACTTGAGCTTGCTCGACTTCAAAGGTGGTGATCTTCCCTTTAAGAGGAACCTACAAGATCACACAAAACAAAACTACAAACATAGATCTCTTGGATCTATGGTTAGTGAGATTTAACCTGGGAGAAAGTATGTTGGAGAGGGTGAGAATTAATGAAGAAATGGCTCACTATTTATAGAGGAAAAACTCATCGCTTACCCGGATCCCACGGATCCTTCCACTGGGATCCGCTAGCACAAAGCCGTGGATCCGTGGTCCGCTCCTCTTGCCCATGGGTATTTTGGGTTATGGGTCATGGGTCATGGGTTATGGGTTGATCCATGGTTTTCATCTAGATACAATGTACCTTAAGGATACATTGAACTTGTGTAAGTGGTATATATAAAACCATGGGTTATAGGTCAAAACCATTTGCTAGTTTTTATCTTTTTAGTATATACTTACTTTTACCCATTTTAGTATATACTTGTTTTTACCCATTTTAGTGTACTTAATATAAGTATGTATTAACCCAATATGTAAACACTAGTTGTTGTACATATGTATCTAACTCATAGAGTTACTTAAACTTGTTAAGCCAATATGTAAACACTAGTTGTTGTACATGTGTATCTAAAATATAAAATCACTTAATCTTGTTATAGTGTTTTATGTGAAAACGTAAGTGTGTTATAAAACTATTAGTTCAAACCATTTACGTATTTTATTTGTTTCGTTAATATGATTTTACTTTTGTTATCGACAAAACATTAGAAGATCGTGAAATATAAATAAACGCTTTTACGGCTTATTTGTATTAACAAAGTATTGCAAGTAATTTGCAAAGTATTGCTTTGACATAAAGCTCCCCTAGCTTTAGGATGTCAAGGTCTTCATGTGTGAATTGAAATACTACAAAACAAAGGTTAGAAAGCAAGTATAATTCACAATTCCCGCAAATGTGATGAAGAAAAACATTCGACTTCACGGATCCCACGGTTCCCTTCTAGTAGGGATCCGTCTAGGCAACATCGAGGATCCGTCTCGGTGATGACTAAAATCAGAAAGGTGATATAACAAGTAATGTTATCACACAAATGAGATATGAATACAAAGTAATCATATGCTCAACGAAATAACAAGTAGCATGTAATTCCATTTAATAAAACAAGAGTTATGATATAAATGACTCAAAAATAAGAAAATAGACAATACATAACTAGGAATTTCTTAGACCAACTAACGCTTGAAGCTTAGACACCACTATAATCCTCTAGCTCAAGTTATGTTTAGGTTTAATCTTGTCGAAACGTTCGAGGAGATGATAGAACATGAAACGTTGGTTTTCTCTACTTCATGTATCAAACTTTCAACATGTTGACAATGATAGCAATCTTTGTCATGGCTAGGTAGTGGTGGTGGATGAAATGAAGTGGCTAAATTCAAAGGATCAATTGAAGTGGGTTGAGGAGCCTCGAATGATGGAGGGATTGGTGGAGGTCCATTTAGGAATGGTTCGATCAAGAATGATGATGGTGGTAAAGATGTGTCAACTTCCATAAGGTCGGGTGGTTGACTTTGGTGATTTCTTATAATCCAAATAGGATTATATGATGGAAACGGCGAAAAGGAAGCCGGAGCAAGTGTTGACTCAACACCTTGATTTTGAATCATTGTTCCTCCTAATGAGGAGAATGTTGTCATGAAGCGGATGAGACGGCCTAGGTGGTAAGTCCTCTAAATTGTAGAGGTGAGGTGATGATTGTGGGGATGTAAAAGAGATAGCTCTAGGAACCAATGGAGATGGTTTAGTGGAGATGATATTGTTTGGCCTAGGAGGTATGGTGGTGTTTGGCATAGGTAATTTTGTGGGTACTAACCTTCTAGGAATAGGTTTGATTGGTTTGACCGAGATGATTCGGTTGAAGAGATTTCGTGTACAACACGAGCCCTTTGATGGGTGGTTCTTTGGTGGATAGGTTGTTACTTGGGGTTTTCTCATGATGAGATGATTTGAAGAGATTGCAAAGGCTGAAAGTTAGGATGTGAGTGATGACTATGGAGATCCTAACAAGGTGGTTTATAAACCAAGAGATTTGGAAAGTGCATTTAAGCCTTAAGCCACTAAGGTTCATTGAATGTGATGATTAGCATGCAAGAGTCAACTACAGAGGTTGTGTTGTTCTAGGAACTCATTTAAGATGAGATGGAGTGTTTGAGTTAGGAAGATGAGTTGAAATGATTGTTTTACCAAGACTTGTCATAGACTGTCATCCGGATCCCACGGTTCCCTTCTCAGAGGGATCCGTCTAGATGATCAACATTCGTTGAAGGTTGGAAGTATTTATCAAACATAGGTTGAAACACTAAATCCCAAACAATAGATCCCAGATAATATTAGGCGTTGGAGGAGAGTCGTATGACCATAATTCAAGCATCCATCAACATGTAGTATATGCACTCTTCTCCCCCTCAAAAATTGCATTCGAAGTTGTCATTTTTGATTTAAACAAGTGAATAAGAATATACACCAATGAACGTAGATCCACTTGAGGGATGACAGAGCGTGGGAAAATATGAAGCTTGTTGATAAAGAATGTCGATGATAATGGTCATAAACATGAAGATTTCTCTTCTTTTGAAGATAAAGCGCACTGAAGCGTACACCTTTCTTTTCTTTGAGGAACGGGCCTCAAGTGTTATCTCGCAGACGCCATAATGATGAAGTACGAGGCTCGAATCGATGTGAACAAATGTCATTGTTTAGAGCCCATTATATGTTTAGAGCACGAATCCAAATACCAAAGGACGATTTGTATGACCGCTTTGGACAATGCACGAGAGAGAGAATTGAAACATTGGATCCCCACGTGCTCATGGGGTCCTTTTGGTTAGCACAAACAATATTTGAATCAGCAGAAACCCTAGGTGCAATGCCATTGTCACTAGGAGTCGAACTAGTAAAGCATCGACTTAGTCGAGGGACATTTTGTGCTTAATGGGATTATTCTACCGGTTGGCTTCCAAACCTTAATGCACTACTCTAGGCATAGTGGATCTAGTTAAGGGCAAGGTTTGCCATTCTTGAATATTCGACTGTTGGCTTCCATTGAAATCCTACATTGGTAAAACCTTCCTCAGAGGTTTCGTGATTGCTTAATTTGTTTCGCTTTCCAAACTTTCTTAATCGAGGTATGATTCTTAGATCTCTAAATAACACAACACATTTATCATGATTACCGTAAGATAGACATTCTTTACGTGTTTTGCAGAAAGATAATATCAATTAATTTCGATAGCTTAGAGCTAATACTAGAACCAACACACTTCTTCTTGTTCAAGTCAAACTTATTTTCCTATGGTGTTCTTTCACTTTCTTCTCATGATCACTTTTAGTCGTGAAATTCTATCCTTCTTTGTATTGCTACAAGGTTTTGACCGCTAACTTTAGTGTCAATATTAACATCAATAGAAGTGATGACGGAGCCTTAGTTTGTTTATCGCCATTTGATTTTCGGTCTAGAAGTGTTGGGTTCGAGGCTTTCAGAGGCACATTAAGAGTCACATTCTTATCCTTAGGCATATAACTGGTGCAACTATTCTATCTCGCCTATTACTCGCTTTCGGACTTGTGACAATTACATACTCTAAGAGTTCTTGAGATCGTTTGGCATCCATGCAGCATAAGTGATTGCACTATCAAAAGGCTTTTCTAATCTATCATCCTCTACTATCTCACTGGAGGCCCTTTAAACTATCCTTAAGTTGTGTTAGATATGTTTTATGTGCGGTTCATTATTCCTAAAAGGGGAGGAATATATAACATATCAATAGGATACTTATCACAAGTAGGAACCTTTGGAGCAGTAATATTTGCAATTAGGGATTGGCAATTTTCCTTTCATCTCACGCTTGATTCTCAATTATCGTTAAAAGAAGTTACATTTTCAATGTGTTTATCATGATTAACTTTGAATGAATCACATAACTCTTTGTTTTGATCATTAACTTTTGAAATTTCGACTTTAAAACATTCATTTTCCTTTTGCAATTTATCAATAATGTTTTGAAGTTAGAAATTCGAGAATCTAAAGGTGGAGGTATTCGGAGACAAATACTTCATTCCTTTCATCTTTCAATTATGAAACTGGAATTTTAATCTTTTGATCGTGTGGCAATGAGCTCGAATCTGCTCATCACGTTTGTTGATTTCAAAACGCATCAAACTCGGGAGCATTCAAGGATGTCTTGATATTTGAAGTTTTAACATTTTCTTTCGATGTTGATATTTTAATTGTAAACCAATATATTCAACTTCTAATTTAGAATAATGTTTGACCAAGTTATCATGATCGTCATTTTGATTTTATCATTCAATTTTGAATTTTTGTCTCAAGCTCAATGATACGATCCTGTGATACTTTCAATGCAATGACATTTCATGAAATTGAGAAGCGAGAATAGAAAGCTTAGTAACAAAGATAAAACACATCTTGAGTCACACAACTCAATACTAAGTTCTCATTTAAGATATGCGATTCTTCCTTTCAATTTCATTATATTTGAGTTCCCGTTCATAATCATTGACTTCAACTATCATTGCATCAAATTCCTTTTCCATTTCTTTAATATCCGAGTTTATCCTGTTTAAGACTCTCAAATTGACTTTTTAATTGCTTAAAGAAAGGCATGACTTTAGTTAAATAGCATTCTTTAGTTTGCTCAAAACCCCTTTCCCTTCGCTTATCCCAAGAGGGTGTGATTCTCTTTTACACGTTTTCTCAAAATCAACAAATAGTTGGTAAATTACATAAAGGCTGATTAAGGTTTTGCTATTAGTGGCAATATATCTAGGCACTAAATGCATTGGTGTATTTGGAGGATACACTGTGTTGGAGCCAATTTCCTAAGGGGAGGATTATTTTGAACAAGTTCATCTGCCTTTTTCTTTTCCATATCTAATTTCGTAACACTTGTTCGGGGTTAAGCGAGTTTGAGGTCTAAACTTGTTTAAGGCAATCCAATTATCCTTAGTGTAATTTGGAGTTTTGAACGTTATATTATGATCTATTCACCAAGGATCTTTTAGTTTCTTTTCCATTTTCTCTAGAGGCATCTTCTAACTCTCTATCTTCTTGAAGGCATTCTAAACAAGTAGGCATTTGTCTAGGCTTAAGGATTTCATTACCATCATAGATCACTTTTGAGCGACTTTTGCTTTCTTACCATACTCGGGATTGGGTTCTTCTACAAGGCCAAGACTATGCTTATCGCTAATACTCTATGCTTAGTGATCATGTGAGCAATCAATGGTGTTGCCTTGTACATACAACTTGTTTTCAAGTTTGTTCTTTAAAGTTTTAAGGTTGGAAAAATCATTTAAAAGTTTTGATTCCTTTTGTTTGAACTCCCGCTAAGCACTTTTACATTTTCTTGAAGTTCTTGTTTTTGCTTAGCAGCTTTATTAAGTTTCTCTTGTAAGGAATTTAACTCTTGTTTTAATGTTTCTTCCTTAAGTTACTTTTTCGATTAATGTATGCATTTGGCAATCCATTTCGCTTTCGCGTGTGGTCACTCAAATTTAGCACTGCTCATAGATGGCAACTTGATCCTTATATATGTTAAGCTTAGTGGTAAGGAGTCATCGGGATAAATGAAGAGTACTCATGCAACACATAATCATCATTTTGATAAGAAGATGCACGATTAGGTATACCAGAAAATTCCATGCGACTTTCCTCCGCATTAACGTGCACAGTTGTGGTGGTGTACCTCTATCTTGGGTAAACTGAAGCTTCCATGGAGCATTCATTTGCATTAACTTGCACAGTTGTGGCTGGTGCACCTCTCTCTTGTGAATTTGAGCACGAAGATTCCATTTTAGCAATATCCGACTCAAACACGATAGTTTGTAGTACATTGTTGGGTATCTTCGCTCATTGGTCACGTCAGATAAACCGAGTATCTTAGATACAACCGAATCAAACTTTAGGCATGTTGTTGACGCGCACGGAATTTTACAAATCTATGATTTAAACCGAGAAATAGAATCTTCATGGATTTTACAAAATCAAGAAGAAACCATTAAGCAATGACCAATGAGTGTGTTAAGATGATGAGATGACTTTAGGTTGTTCGTAGGAAATCTTGAAATGTTGTTTGGTTGAGATTTGGATTAGTTGATGCACGTTTTACGGAGACTTTTAGGTCTAAAAACTTAAAAACCTCAATAACTTCTGCTCGGAGCGGATTTAGGCCTCGAGGGTTGACCTTAATTCATTCGGCGTGCCATTCTCCTCGTTCTCACGGTCGTTTTGATGGTTAGAACGCTGAAAACGGAGTTACGGTTCAAAAGTTATGGCCGTTTGAAGTTTTGTCGGGAAAAGTCAACAAGTCGCTAAGAATTCTTGAACCAAGTCGCTAAGTAGCAACTCGCTAAGATCTCAATTTCCTGTGAACCAAGTCGCTAAGACCAAGTCGCTGGACACAAGTCGCTAAAGCACCAATTCGCTACACAGTCAAGTCGCTAAAGAGCAACTCGCTAAGGTCCAAGTCGCTAACACCAAGTCGCTAAGAATTTACACTACAACTCGCTAACAATTTCTGAAGCAAGTCGCTAACCTCACCAAGTCGCTAGCCATAGTGGAGAATCCACTAACTTGTACTATTTGTCGGCTTGTCTCAATAGACAAGTCGCTAGGACCAAGTCGCTACCAAAAAGCACTACAACTCGCTACCTTTTTCTCAAGCAAGTCGCTATGATGAAATTCACTCACGAGAACCAAGTCGCTACCAAGAAAACTTCAAAACACACTTTTCAATCCAAAACAAGCTCAACCACAGTGATTCAAGCTTACCAAATCAAAACCCAAGCACTTACAATGGTTCTAAACACAAAAGTACACCCAAAATTCAAACTTTAACACTAAAATGATCCAAATGATGCAAAACCACTAAACTTTTTCAAACTCAAAACCATCTAAAACCACTAGAAATCCAAGTATATGTAAGAGAGATGATCAAACCATGGCTCTTGATACCATTTGTAACATATTGGATTTCACAAACATACTAGATCATAACTACAAGTAGGCGATAATATGGTTTTAGAGAGAAAGTTAGAGGTTGGGAACTTTAGTGAGAGAAAGAAAATCTTATTATAGCTCCAACTCTACCTTGGAAGGTAGAGAGTATTTATAGTCATTACATAAATCGCCACCTATCGGGCGTGGATCGGGCATACAGTAGGTAAAGACCCGTCCGTCCTCCACGGTGTTACTAAACTAAATACTACTTAACTTATAATAATCTATGACTACGAGCTTTCTAACGATTACATATACTTGAGGTGACCGACTCTTCAATAACTGGATTTACTAAATCCTAACACATTTGTTATCAACAAAACACAAAGAGATCGCTAAATATGAATAAACGGTTTTACGATTTATTTGTATTAACAAAGGCCTTAAAAGAGCAACTGCAAAAGAAATATCAAGTTGGTATCTCTACAAGCAAGATCAAAAAATCAAAGAGTAAGGGAGTGATGAAGGTTAAGGGTGATTTTACAGAACAATATGCTGGTTTAAGGGATTATGTCTTAGAGTTGCAAAGGACCAATGAAGACTCAATTGTCAAGATAGATTAAGAAAGAGATTACAATCCAAATGATACAACAAGACAGTTTAGAAGGATATATGTATGTATTAGAGCTTTGAAGAGAGGTTTTAAAGCAGGGTTAAGAGATTTGCTTGGACTAGATGGTTGTTTCATGAAGGAAACTACCTAGGTTAGTTACTTACAACTGTTGGGATAGTTGCAAATCATGGGACATATCCACTTGCCTATGCTATTGTGGAATGGTTGAATGTTTAAGAACTACAAATGGTTGAATGTTTTTTCCATATGTTTTTGTTGCAGTTGTAAATGCTTATGCAGATGTGACTGCTGAAGCTGTGAATGCTTATCCATTACCACATAACAGTTGTGGTAAGTTTGCAGGTGTGATTGTTTTTGCAACTGCTTTTTAATAGTGAATGTTTTTGCATCTATGAAAATTTTTGCATTTGTCATTTGAACCTATTGATAAGTCAACCATTTTAACCCATTTAAAGTCAGCCATTTCAACACATTTTAACCAATTTAACCTATTTCAACCCATATGAACCTATTGATAAAAAGAAGACATTACATTGACATAAAAACCAAACACATTTCATTCATAACAACAACGTTACATTAATGCATTTCATTTCATCATCAAATACATAACAAAGAAGAACCAACTAAATCCTAACATGATCTTGAATCTTCTAGCTTTTAAAGAATTTTTCCTTGATGATTCTTGAAGTTGATTCATGTTTCTTAATAATACAGGAATAATCATGATGAATCTTACACACATTGGTGGATCCACCCAGTCTTGAAACCCACAATTTGGTTCCTTCAAAAAAAGTTAAATTTACAAATCGACATTCAAAATAGAGATTAAATCAACTTATTTAATACTTATCGGTTTTGGATAACAATAAAACCGTCTTCCCAGATATGATGGTCTCCATGAAGTGCGAATAACAGTTGAAAACCCACAAGCACAAATCCTAGTGTAGGACATGGTTAGGGTTTTTTTTATTTGGGGATAGATTAATTAGATTAGAACATGGGTAGGGTTTTTTGATTTTGGGGTAAGTGAAATTAGGTTAAAGAATTTGGGATAGTGGCTTTAGGTATTAAAAGGGGGTGTATGGTAGCTTGGACTTAAATAAGGACCAAAATAGCCCTCACGTGACTAGCACGTGAGGCACTTAATGGGGAAATATTTGCACCGTTCGTTCACAGGGATGGTTTTGTGCCAACTTTACTAAAGGAGGGTTGGTTTTGTGCCAAAAAAAGTAAAAGGATGAAGCGAAACACGGTACAAGCTACAGTGATGCATTTTGGACTTTTCTCATTTACAATAATATCTTCGTATCTTTTTAGGGTGGTCACATGTTTCGATCGTTATGTTACTTTTTCAACAACCAACAAATTTTATATTATTGCATTGAAGAAAAGTGCCACTTCTTTTTTAAATTCTGTTGCATAGCACGTGTACTCGTCTAGTAAAATATAAAGAACTAAATAAATCAAAGTTACAAATTTTAATACAGTTTGTTAGTGAATTTAAATATAACGTTTATGTGTATGCTTGAGTGTATATTTGTTTACTTGACGATATATACTTCATTAATAATGAAAACAGGCATTGAAAAACTTGTAGACTAAGTAAATAAAAAACAAACGATGTAAAAAAGAAAAAAGAATTGGACATTTTAATCGAGCTTAAATCTCATTCTTAATTAATTTTTCTATTCATATCAAGCTATTAGTTTAGTCATTTGGCTGAAAAAGGGGTTTTCAGTTCAAAAGCATTCACCTCATACTGAACGAATCGAAAACCAAAATTTGATTTTGTTTGTTAGGTTTTGGTTTGAATTGTAAAATATTCAGAAACTAAATAACTTGTTGCATATAACTCCAGAGAATCAAAAGCCGAACTGATGAACAAACTCGAAGACACTAGGTGTCGTTTGTTTTTTCAGAGTTTTGACCTCTTCATCTGCAAACCATGTCTGCA
The DNA here is from genome assembly GCA_022545495.1 of Chrysanthemum lavandulifolium. NCBI lineage: Eukaryota > Viridiplantae > Streptophyta > Magnoliopsida > Asterales > Asteraceae > Chrysanthemum > Chrysanthemum lavandulifolium. Next base: position 104,005,886 of record CM040246.1, read on the forward strand.
GAAGAAGATGTACATCTAAAGTCTTTATCTGCATGAAAAAGACCGTTTGTTTTTTTGTGGTATTAAAGTACTTTTTCCCCGCTAGTGTTTTGTGATTTGAGAATATAAATCCGTTTGTTAAATGATACTAAAATGTTGAGTGCGAAACAAGAAATAGCTTAAAATACGAAGTATCAAAGACAAGTTTTAGTCCATTTTATGCATTTTATACGTTTCCATACATTTTCATCCGTTTCGTCCGTTTTATACGTTTTCTTCCGTTATAATACGTTTTCGTCTGTTTTTATGCTTTTTCATCCGTTTTTACACGTTTCCGTCCGTTTTTATATGTTTTCGCCGGTTTTCTTACATTTTCTTACGTTTTGTCCATTTTCATACGTTTTCGTCCCTTTTTATACGTTTTCGTCCTTTTTTATACGTTTCACCCGTTTTAATGCGTTTTCATCCGTTTTTATATGTCTTCGTCCGTTTTTATACGTTTTCGACCGTTTTCATACATTTTTATCCGTTTTCATACATTTTCGTCCGTTTTATACGCTTTATCCGGTTTTATCTGTTTTTAACATTTCATATGTATTTATCCGGTTTGATATGTTTTCGTACATTTTCATACGTTTTCATCCGTTTATATACATTTTCGTCCATTTTTCTTACGTTTTCATACATGTTTATCCATTTTTATACGTTTTCATCCATTCTTATACGTTTTCGTCTATTTTTATATACATGTTATTACGTTTTCATTTGTTTGTTTTCGTCCGTTTTTATACATTTTCTTACGCTTTCATACATTTTATCCAATTTTATACGTTTTTCTAACATTTCCTTACGTTTTTATACGTTTTCGTACGTATGAAAACGGATAAAAATGGTTAATAACGGATAAAAAAGTAAGAAGACGTACAAAACATATTAAAACGCATAAAAACGTAAAAAAATGTATTAAAGGTACATAAACGTATAAAAACAAATAAGAACGTACAAAAAAACGGATAAAAACGTATGAAAACAAACGAGAACGGACGAAAACGGATAAAAACATATGAGAACCGAAAACGTGTAAAAACGGACGAAAACGTATGAGAACCGAAAACGTGTAAAAACGGACGAAAACGGATAAAAGCGGATAAAAATGATAAAAAAAAACGTATGAAAACGGATAAAATCGTAAGAAAACCTATAAAACGGATGAAAATATATAAAAACGGATGAAACCTATAAAAACGGATGAAAACATATAAGAACAGATGAAAACGGATAAAAGCGAATAAAAACTGATAAAAACGTAAGAAAACATATAAAAATGAACGAAAACATATAAAAAACGGTGAAAACATATAAAAACGGACGAAAACGCATAATATTAGACGAAAACGTATAAAAACGGATAATACGTATGAAAACATAAGAAAAAACTAACAAAAACAGACAAAATGTATTAAAACGTATAAGAACGGACAAAAACGTATAAAACCTGAAATTGTGTAAAAACAGACGTAAACGGATTAAAACGTATGGAAATGTATAAAAAATGAGAAAAATGAATAAAAACGTATAAAAACGGACGAAAACATATAAAAATGTATAAAAACGGATGAAAAAGAATAAAACTGGACGAAAACGTATGAAAACATAAAAAACGGACAAAAACGTATAAAAATGTATAAAAACAAACGAAAACGTATAAAACGGACGAAAACGGATAAATACGTAAGAAAACGTATAAATACGGGAAAAACATATAAAATGGATATTGAGAAAGAGATGTAGGGTTTGTGAAATAAGAGGTAGGGAGTGAAAGATAATGTCTGAAATTTAGAAAATGCAAGAAGTTAAATAAAGCTCTTTTGTCTAGAAAAAACAAATTGAAAGTGTTGCGCTTTTGAAGAGAAATTAAGTGAAAAAGGTGAAAAATGATTCTTTTTAAAAAAAACAAACGACACATTAGACTTCGTGTGGCCTTAATATTAGCCCATTTGTTGCTAATTTAGTAAATGGAAATTGGGCTTTTATATATTAGCTCCATAACTTACTAGACATAATTACATACCGAAAGTTGGAAAAACTATAGAAACTCAACTTTCTAATAGCAACAAATTTAAATATATGTAATACTAACATGTTTGGATCCTTGCTTAAAACAACTTAAATCCTTGCAACGCAGATTAAATTAATATGGCTTGCTCAAAGGAGTGATTATGCTTTTGAACTGGCTAGTTGAATGAGTACGAGACGCATAGGCGCTCGTCAAGAGTAGTCTGCTGCATGTGATTATTTGCCTGAATGTTGAAATCCTTCAGTTCGGTGATACTTTATTCTTTTTATTTTTTTTTTCTTTTTGAAAAGCTGAAATTAAGTATATTAAGCTTAAAACATACTAATGAAAATGGGTTTCAAAGTAAGAGAACCCAACAAACAAACGCTAGAAACGCCCACTACACCAAGATAATCAAGAAACACCCGACAATTAAAAAAAGGAAAAAAAAAACAATGTCAAAATCTGTTGGGTAAGTGATCCATGAAACCTAATTAAAGTTTCGATTATAGCATCTATTTGAAATCAAAAGTAGAGCCAACGATTGGATTTTCTCAAAAATATTTTCATGAAGAATAACGTGTCTTTTTTCCATCCTCTAATGCACATAACGATTTCTCCAACTCCAAATAGTCCACATCGCAATAAAACATACGCCTTTGGAAACTTAGATAAAATATTTCTGCCTACCACCAATGAAAGAAGTAGAGAGGATTTCTGACATTGTGATACTGATAATACAATATTCCACATGTCCCTGTTTTTATACTTGCTTTGACTTTTTACCAATTTGGGGGGAATATTGTCTATTGTGGAATAACAACAATAATATCTCATCGACTAGGTAAAGAGTGTGAATAAATAAACACTACAAGTATACCCAAAAATAGCTTATTGAAATTAGACAATATGAAAGTGACCAAGAGAATGTAACACCACAAACTTATATATTTCTTAATCCAAGAAATATACTACAAACTATAGAACACCAGATAGAAAGAGCTAAGAACACAACAAGAATGCTTGTGTGTGTTTTGGTGTCCTTGTTACATCAAACTAAGGTTCTATTTATAGACAAACTTCTCCTTTCTAGTTCATGCATCTAGAAAGCAAATGGAGCAAGTGGTAAAAACTTGTAGCAATCAAGTTGTCAATTATGTGTCTTCTATCCAAGTTGATATTAGCCATTATTATAACAAATCTTCACGTTGGCAAATATTAATTCTTCAATCTCGTCATTAACTATCGTTGGTGGAGTATCAAACCAATCTTCATGTTTTCACAACATTTAACAAGTCCAAACAATAAGTGAACTTGATCCCAACTATTACTTTTGTCATTATATCTGCGGGACTTTTAGAAGTATGGATCTTCTGGATTCTAACTATAACACCCCGCCTTACTCAGCCCACAATATTGTCCGCTTTGCCCGAAGTCTCACGGCTTTGCTTTTGTGGCCTTCCTGTAACGTTTTAGTAACTTCTCGTCATGGTCACCCATGCCAGTTGTGATCTCACACGAGCATGCTTAACTGCAAAACGCGTTGTGTTTGATAAGGCGTATGTTATTCTAATATCCTAGCATCACTCCAAGCCACGACCACTGTGGAATTTGCCTAGGGTGTTACAATTCACCCCCCTTAAGGGCTCATTGATGTGTCGTTTAGTATAGGTAATTATTGTTATCAAGTTTTAATATTTATATTTAGCCGACTTAAACTATAACAAACACTAACGGGCAGTGTACCCGATCAATGTAGCCTAGTTGGTAAGTAGGGTGTCGATCACTAAGAGTGGAACGTTAATACTTAAATATCTATCCGTATTTTAATCCTAAATTTAGTCTAATTAAACCTAATCTAACGCGAGGGGGGTTCAGCCTGAGAGATTGGCAAGATGTTTAGATTAAGTAAAACTATAAATAAAGTAATGAGGCGAATGACACACACGTACACATATAGAAAACATATAACAGATAAGAGGTCAAGCCGATAGTAAGGAAGATGTATTCTTGCTAATTGTTTAGTTTTATATGATGAGTACTATATATATTCTCTCTCTTTGGTTGCTTACGTGTATGCGTATGTCGTTCCTATGTCTTGATTCCATAGATCCTTAGATTATTTCTTTAAGTCTTTCAACAAACTAATCCTATCATGATTAATTAAATCTGCATTAAGTCTACCTTAATGATTGCTAGTTTATTTACTGTATTAATTAACCCGTTAGGGCTTACATTAATCATGCAAAAGATGTTAATGAAGTAATTGTGCGAGCTAATGACAAGGCACGATAAACTGTTAAAGTAATCAAAACATACCCATAAGCATCCAATAAAACAACATATAATCCGTAATCGCTCAAAAGTAATTTAAGTACGATCAAATAGTTAAGAGTACGCTAATCAAATGATTAAATAATTACTAATACAATTAAGCCAATATTCCTATGGAATTGAGGACTAGTAGGACCTTCTTATGCCTCTGATTTTGTCCTTTTGGATGTGTCTTGTGGTGTTCAGTCGTCCTCTGTGTGTGGTATGCTGTATATTGAAAGTGGGCAGTAGATCATCTATTTATACTTTCTGGAAACATAAATGATATGACGTATCTAGTGTACCTAATACGCCGTATCTAGGTAACTTCGCGTGGGGTCCAAGATTATTATATTTTGGATTATTCGTGCACCGCCATATGATACGGCGCACCTTCAGTCTTTATGTGGTGTATGTTATCTTCAGTATCTTGGATTTTCTGGTGAAGTCTTGATATTGATATGGGATGTCATGCGGCGTATCTGGAGTAGAATAAGTCAGATCTGCTTCGTTGACCAAGGTTTCATATACGACGTATGGGATAAATCCATACGACGTATGCTTCAAAGTCAGACAATGGTCTTCATATTCGTCTAAGTCTTGGCGTACGACGTATCTGTCTAGAATGATACGGCGTATCTATTGTCAGTAGAATTTTTCAACTTGATCCATTTTGCTCCATTTTACATCTAAAATAGCTAACTTTTACCAAATGCTTGTTTATAAATGAGATTTATAAAAGTCAGCGATTAAGTATCAATTCTCATATAAAGTAATACAAAACAAACAGTATTCATACGATAAATAATGCTAATAATATGTTGTTATTTGATATCATCAAATATCCCTCCACTCGAGCTTACTTGTCCTCAAGTAAACCTTAGATTAAACTTATGAAAATTTATCCTAAACATTATGTAGGATATTTTTATATTTAAGCATTCATTCGTTTAATCTCGATTGCACAACCAAACACCTCACGAAATAGGAAAATAAAATCACTCAAATCACTCAACTAATCTATGTGGTAACATTTAGGTGATTCACAAAATTGCTTGGTCGTGACGAATATTCTATCATAAGCTTGGCAAGGACACACATCTCCACTACTAAAGGTAAAGAGAAACAAGTCTAAAGCGGTAAATTGGGTTAGTTGTGATAAGGGTTAGTACCTGGATTTTGCTCAAACATCTCCTACACAAACTCAATAGATCGTTCGCGTGAATCCTTGATTGCTCAAACAACGGATGGTCACTAGTGTGTATCTCGGTTCGTTGGCGCGTTATTTGCATAACGGATGGTACCAAAATACAAACCAGATCGCTGGCGCGTCATTTGATTCCTCAAAAACTCGGATAGTCGCTACCTTATTCATGCATTTGACATTCTCACTATCCATACGAAAGGATAAGGGAAACATAATTGTTGTTAAATAAAATTCACAAAAAAATAGATTAGGTCCATACAAAAATGAAACAATGTGGTAAATTACTTTCCGACCTTCCCATGAAAAAAACACAAATCATAGACTAACTCATGTTTTAATATGTAGACTCAAACTTTAACAAGCAGAAACAAATTAGACTCAATGACATCTTAATCAAAGAATAAACCTTAGTTGGCGTTCTCATAATAGCCAACACTCTTGCAATCCATAAATATAGTACAACAAATAGTGATGATATATCCACTTAATACATAACTTACATCGTTGGTTTATAACACGTATCACCGAATAATCGATTAGTTTATAATATAAATTCGGTCAAGCTTTTACAAATTGATTATCTTACATCCTCACTCTTTTTCTCTCTATTATTTTTTTTCCCACTTTTTTCAAATAACATAAACATAACTAGTGGTATAAAATTTTACCACTTCACGATAACAGTAAATCTGGATAATATTTCCATGCTTTTTAAACTTCAGATATAAAAATAATAGTGAAAGTAGTAAACACACGAAAAATAAAAAAAAATATAATATCTACTTTCACTTCCCATTGCATTGTGCAATTCCCGACTTAACCAAAGATAATAATTACGCACACGAACACATGAAACGCGGGGAATACACACTTTTGCCGGAAGCAACTAACCACATAATTAAATCTACAGGGTAGGCTAAGGTGTATAGGTGAAACGAAAAAATTTAATATTGGTGTAAGAAACAAAAGAATGGCTCTTAGGATTTTTCTAGGGGTTATTTACTCTAAAAATGAGAGTAACAAAAGGGTTTATATGGGGATTAACTAACCAAAGTAGTTAGTTAATATAACATAACATATAAAGGCTTTTTGGGTGTAATCTTAGAAATTTACCAAGTTAGACAAGTCACTCCATTTATATCAATAATACTCATTATGGTGGTCTCGAATAGTATACAAGCGAGGTTCTAAAGTTTACTACAAATCACCGGCATACACATATTTTTGTAGAATTTAGGTAAAATGATGGAGAATAAGGCTTAATTCTCACAATATGGAAATATGGGTTATGTGTGCGGTTATGCAACTTTGATTTCACAAAAACATGCTAAAAATTTTAAATTTGAGCATATATTAAGCATATTTTTGAAAAATAAGGACAAGTAACGTTCTAATTCTCCATCCCCCACTTAAGATAAACAACGTCCTCGTTGTGTAAAAATAAAATTAAAAACAAGAAATATAAAAATTAGAACGAAAAACTCCCTTGAGATTTGCTCAGTATGATCCTCCATAATGCGTTTGTGAGCAACTTTTTATTTTTGTGTGTGAAAAAGGGTTTGTGCCGCCATGACTAGAGCACACAAAAAATATAGAATATATGTATACCACCACTCCCTTGTAATCACCCTTTGTTAATGAACATGAAAATCACAGCTAGTGTATCTCTGCTTAATCGATGGTTAGTTAAAAAGAAATAAAAAAATAATAAACTAAAACTGAAAATTTCATCAGGTCAGTCGATACGCGCATCCATGGGATGGGATGCGCCGTATTGAGCCTGGATTAAAAAATAAAATATTTAAGAGATAAGATACGCCGTATTCTAGGAATTAGATACGTCGTATCATTTACCATACAGACTGAAAAATCAGTGCCTCGGAGTTGTCAATTTTCCCGATTCATCACACGTACGCTCTTCAAACTTTTGTTGAACTTAATGTCAGACTTATCATAAATTTTCAACTTCAAAACAAATACTCACATATTTTATATATATATATATATATCTATATATATGAAATATAGCAAAAGGTTAAATAATACATCTAAACACATTCACGAGTAATAAAAATAAAACAAAAAAGACTATAATATAAGAGAAGTAATCATGAAGATCATGAAGCTTGCTGGAAGCTCCTTCCCAGTATGTGGTTCTAGGTCAAAATAAATCTCCTCTTACTTATCTGACGTATAATGTTTCCCTAATAGAGTCCTAGAGTGTCAATCGTACTGCTGCAGTTTCCCGTACTCAAAAACTTCAAGCTTCAAAGTTTTTCTAATTGTACCCCTTTGTAGGCACAGTATGCACCTAATTCTTAAAATAATATTTTCGTACATGGGCTATCTTTGTTTAGCCAAAATAATAGCCCCCGTGACGTCTCATATGGTGGGTAAACACCACTAGTCTATCAAAGTACTCTTGAAATTTTCATAGGGATTAATCCCTTAAGCTTGAATTTTACCCCAAGGATGTCTGAGCATGGTATGTTGAAGGACCATCTATAAAATACTAAAAGAAAGTTTAGAAAAATTGTCCATAAGAATTTTCAATATGGGGTATAGAATAAGTAGAGTACACCGTATCTCAATGGTAGTATCAGCTTTAAGTTGATACAGAGTACTTATGGGAATTAATCCCCACACACCGTGTCGTGTATACCTCATACGGCGTATGCTTGATACGCCATATAAATCTTAGTAAATACGTAGTATTAAAGTAAGTGAGAAAATTAATTAAAAATAGTCTAATGCGTCGTATTAAGCAATAGGAATATGGCGTATCAGTACTAGTATCAGTGTAAGGCGTTAGTCAATTTAACACATCCAACGAATCCGCATACGTGGCACAAACAAAAAAATTCTTAATGTAATTTTGTACCAAAAACATTTTTCAAAACTCATTCAACAATGCACACGCTTGTTAATACAAATAAGCCGTAAAACGTTTATTTATATTTTACGATCTTCTAATGTTTTGTCGATAACAAACGTAAAATCATATTAACGAAACAAATAAAATACGTAAATGGTTTGAACTAATAGTTTCTAACATATTCACATTTTCACATAAAACACTAAAACAAGTATAAGTGATTTTATGATTTAAGTAATACATATGTACAACAACTAGTGTTTACATATTTGGATAAAATATACACATAACTAGTATGTAGTATATTGGGTAATATAAATGGGTAGAAACTTAAGTATCACAACCCATTGGGCAAATACATTGAATGTAGTTGGGTACAACCCAAAGCCCATAACCCATGGATCTTGACCCATAACCCATTGCATGACATCATGCTTATATCATACATGGATAATATCCATAACCCATGGATCAACCCATACCCAGTGACTAAGTGCATTGCACTCAAAGATACATTGTATCTAGCCAAAGATCCATGGTTCAACCCATGACCCATGACCCATAACCAAAATACCCATGGGCAAGAGGGCGTTCCACGGATCCCTAGCTTTGTGCTAGCGGATCCCTTGTGGTAGGGATCCGTGGGATCCGGGAACGAGAGGATTTTTCCTCTATAAATAGTGAGCCATTTCTTCATTATTTCTCACCCTTTCTAACACACTTTCTCCCCGAGTTAAATCTCACTAACCTTAGATCCAAGAGATCTATGTTTGTAGTTTTGTTTTGTGTGATCTTTTAGGTTCCTCTTAAAGGCAAGATCACCACCTTTGAAGTCGAGCAAGCTCAAGTCCATGAGTTGCCATGCTTCCTCATCATCAAGGCTCTTGAAGTCTTCTTGTTGATGATTCCTTTCTTTCTTCAAAGAAGTGTAGTGTTGAAGACATTAGTGAAAGATGTCTCAAGTGTCAAGGCGAAGATATTAGTGAAGGGTATCTATCGTCTATAGCATAAGCACTTGTGGTAGGTGCTTAGAAGTCAAGACAAGAAGCATTAGTGAAAGGTGCTTAGAAGTCAAGACAAAGAAGCATTAGTGAAAGGTGCTTAGAAGTGAAGACACAAGACATTAGTGAAAGGTGTCTTGTAGATCTAGTCAAAGGCATTAGTGAAAGGTGCCTTAGATGTACATTCGATATGGTGTGTTTCGATGTACAAGATAGACTAGTATTAGATCCAAGGATATTGATATCCTTGATGATGTTGTAAAGGAGTAGATCTCCTTTGGGATTAGTCGTTGGTGTAGTGTGGTAGTAGTTCCTCCATTGCAATGGAACTAGGTGCTTAGCCTAGTACCTAATAAAGGGTAGGCGACGTTGTGAAGGTGTAGTTCACCTTGGAGTGAAAGAACTAGGTACTTAGCCTAGTACCTTATAAAGGGTAGGCGACGTTGTGTAGGTGTGGTTCACCTTGGGTGAAAGAACCCGGTGGTTAGCCTAGCACCGGAAAAAGGGTAAGCGACGTTGTGAAGGCTTCTCCGCCATAAGGAGATTGGTGTAGTGTTTACGAACTCTCGAGTAGGTGACTCGGGAGTGGAGTAGGGCAAGGAAGGTGTCCTTGTAGCGAACCACTATAAATACTCGCGTTGTGGTTTTGTGCTTCTTACTCTTATCTTTTCATTACATATCTTTATATGCTTGTTTATCAACATCCAACACACACAACCAAATAGATTGACATAAGTCGATCTAAATAGTTTAAAAGGAAGTTTTAATTGGTAAAACTATTCAACCCCCTTCTAGTTTTCCACAATTGGCATCGAGCTTCGTTACCAAGTTTCTTGAAGTATATTGTACTTTAAAAACTTGATACGATCCATGGTTAATTGAAAACTACAAAGAAGGTTTTTCATAAAAACAAACACCATGTCTTTTAAAACTATATGTTTGGATGTTGATTTGATAACAACATTTTTTATTTATTTTTTTCATTTAATTGCACTAATCTTCTTTGTCATGTTGATTAGTCAAAGCTCATACCCACCAAGCTTTAGGAGTCGCTTGGTAACAAGAATACCTTCCTTAAGAAGGTATCTTAAACGCAAAGGAGCGGGAATAGTCTAAGTGACATTTGCTGTGTCATTTGTAAAGACATTCCTAAGTGCGCTAGAGGTATGATTTTCTTTTTACTTTGCTTGATAATTAAGTATACCTATTTAGGTATTTATATGATTATCTTTTGTGCAAATTACATGTTTTACATGAAGCTTCATTAGGAAGCCTTTTTCTCACATACGTGTCTTATTTCTCGTCTAAAGTCGTGGTATATAAAACTTATGTTTTGTTTTCTTTTAATCCAATAATAAAAAAAAACACGAATTTCAAAAATTCCTTCTTCCCTATAAAAACTCCCACCGTCGACCAATCTATCAAACCCTCACTTTTTCAAATCTTCCAATTTCAAAAATTTCGTCTCGCTCAAAAACTTCATCTTCCTCCTCATTCCATCTCAACCGAAACCAAGAAGATCCGTCATCAACATGGTTTACATCGCACTCGTGCTCATCGCCTTAACACTCATCGCACTTGTGTTCCCTATGATGAAGTTCACATATGGAGACATTTACTTTGTGTTGTTAATCTACATTGGGATCATATACCCAATCCTTTGTATCATCCTTAGCATTGAAATGCAATATTACTAATAATCTTGTTATCTTTGTTATTATTTATTTTCTTGTGATTTATATGTTTCATATTCCTTCGTGATACATTAGAAGTCATGTATGCATGCTAAAAGAAAATGTAGGATAAAACACTTCTCGTGGTATAAAAATGTAAAACCTATGTTTTTATCAAATCTGTTTCTGTTACTACAGATCCACGGATCCCGGAAGTTATACTAGCCGGATCCCTTTTGAAAAGGAACCGTGGGATCCGTCCTACTGGAGAAGCAGTTTTCATGCAAATTAAAACCATTTTTCTTCTAAAAAGTAATACTCCACTAGAATGTCAAAACCATAAGTGAGTCAAGTGTCTTTCTTGTTAAAAACCATTGTTAATAAAAATCTAATAAAAACGTTAGATAATCATAGGTTGACCATAAACATCACCTCTTATTAACCCATCATTTCTATAGGTTCAACTATGACGCATGAATATGAGTTTGATTTTTCACTCACTAGCGTCTACACTCCTAACATCTCTCTTGAACCCAACACACCGGCAATCATGTCCGTGGGTTCAATAATCTCGAAAACCGTCACTTCCATGAAGGACGATTGTAGACACCTCTCTACAATTCGAAGAAGGTATCAATACCTCCTTCCGAGCCATAGGACTAGAATGTCTTCTTGAAATCAACGAGAAGATATGTCCAAGGTTCATAATGGAATTCTTCCGTCAAGTCGAACTCGTTCGTAACGAGGATCGCTCTCTATCTCTTTGGTTTTATATCAAAAACCAAAAGTTCACTCTAACCCTTGGGCATTTTGCTCACATCCTCCGGATTCCAAATCATGGACAATGTGCCTTCACCGAAGATTGGTCTCTTGATTCTCTCTTCAACTTTCGTGAAGAAAATAGTCCATATTGTTCACACATACCCTCTCCGGAAGATTTAAATCGCATAATATGCAAACCTCGACCATATTACTCCGATCCAAACATTATCTTTACAAGGGATATCCGAGAAGAGTACAAGCCTCTTGCACTCATCCCACGTGAAAATGTTTGGAGTCTTAGGGAAATCGAGAAATTCTTCCCGCTTGTTGTGCTCACATGTTGTCTTGTTTGCTAACACAACAACCATACAATCTCGCCTACTTCTTCGCAAGGCGAATTGCAAATCTTCAAGGCTCCAAGAATAAACTCATCCCTTATGGAATGTTCTTGACACGCCTCTATCATAATGTTATGCACTTCCATCCTCAATTTCAAAGTCCGTTGTACGTACTTGTGAACAAGATGATGGAACCGCTAAACATATCTCTCATGAAGACTTTCTTCATTCTTGATTCCACCAACACTCATCAATCACATAATGATCCTCCTAGCGAAAACACTCAAGGAACCTAGTAGTATTCCAAAATAGGATCAATTCTCTTGTACTCGTGCTTTATCAATGTAATCCAATTTCTTTCATGAAATAAAACATCTTACATTTGATATCTTAGTATTAGAACTCCTTTTAGACTATCCTTGAGATATAATGCATTGTCAAGATCATTGCATACCTTTAGTAAAGGTCTGCTTGCGAGATGGGCGGATCCCAAAGATTGTGCTAGACGGATCCCTACACTTAGGGAACCGTGGGATCCGGCAAACAGAAAATGCAATTGCAAGCATTATATTTCAAACATATCCTTAGAACACCTCACACTAAGCTAAACATAGTGTCTTAAGGCAAATTAAGTCCTTATCAAGATAGGTTGATCCTTCCTACTCATACATAACTCACCTAGATCACACTCTAAAAGCTTGTAGATCTACCATTTCATTTTAATCCATTACTCTTCCGCTCTTAAACTCACACTTCATTTTTACTTGATCCTCACATCTAGTCTTAGAAATCTTTCGATTATGGCAAAATTGATCATAAATCATCCTCACCTCAAAATTGATCAAAGTTGATCAAAATCTAGTTTTCCCATCTCAAAGCTTCTAGGATATTTTCCAAAACACTATCCTAAGACACAACCTGATCTCTAGGATCATTTAGCTTCAATTGACACTCTAAATCTTTAGTGTCATCCTTGCTCATCCATTGGTACTCTTGAAAGTTCCAAATCCTTCCATAAATAACAATCATTAGCTACATCATTCATTACCTTCAAGTACTCAAGCACCCCTTCATTTAAAACACTTAGGAGGACTGAAACACTCAAGATGATATAGGTCTTAGATCTTAGAAACATCATTTCCACTCTTTCATAACGAAAGCCGGATCCCTAGGATTAGCCTAGACGGATCCCTCTGAGGAAGGAACCGTGGGATCCGGATGACAGTTTATGTCAAATCTTGCTAAAACAATCATTTCAACTCATCTTCCTAACTCAAACACTCCATCTCATCTTAAATGAATTCCTAGATCAGTACAAACTCTGAAGTTGACTCTTGTGCATGTTAATCATCACATTCCAATGAATCCTAGTGGCTTAAGGCTTAAATGCACTTGCCAAATCTCTTGGTTTATAAACCACTTTGTTAGGACCTCCATAGTCATCACTCTCATCCTAACTTTCAGCTCTTGCAACCTCTTGAAATCATCTCATCATGAGGAAAACCCCAAGTAGTAACTTATCCACCAAAGAACCACCCATGAAAAAGGCTCGTGTTATACACGAAATCTCTTCAACCGAATCATCTCCGGTCAAGCCAACAAATGATAGGATCCTTCATCATCCAATCAAACCAATTCCTAAAAGGATAGTACCCACAAAACTACCAATGCCAAACACCACCATACCTCCTAGGCCAAACAATATTATCTCCACTAAACCATCACCATTGGTTCCTAGAGCTATTTCATTTACATCCCCACTATCATCACCACATCTCTACAATTTAGAGGACTTGCCTCCTAGGCCGTCTCATCCGCTTCCGCCGACAACATTCTCCTCATTAGGAGGAATAATGGTTCAAAATCAAGGTGTTGAGTCAACACTTGCTCCGGCTTCCTTTTCGCCGTTTCCATCATATAATCCCATTTGGATTATGAGAAATCATCAAAGTCAACCACCCGATCATATGGAAGTTGACACTTCTCTACCACCACCATCATTCTTGGTTGAGTCATTCTCAAATGTACCTCCACCAATCCCTCCATCGTTTGAAGCTCCACAAGCCGCTTCACTTGATCCTTCGCATCAAGCCATTTCATTTCTTCCACCACCACTACCTAGCCATGACAAAGATTGCTATCATTGTCAACATGTTGAAAGTTTGATACATGAAGTACGAGAAGACCAACGTTTCATGTTCTATCATCTCCTCGAACGTTTCGACGAGATTAAACCTAAACAAAACTTGAGCTAGAAGATTTTAGTGGTGTCCTAGCATCAAGCGTTAGTTGGTCTAGAAATTCCTAGTCATGTATTGTCTATTTTCTTAGTTTTTAGAGTCATGTATATCATAACTCTAGTTTTATTAAATGGAATTACATGCTACTTGTTATTTTTCTGAGCATATGATTACCTTGTATTCATATCTCATTTTTGTGATAACATTACTTGTTATATCACCGTTCTTTGAAATTAATCGGCTACTACGGATCCTCAGAATTGCCTAGACGGATCCCTACTAGGAGGGAACCGTGGGATCCGTGAGACAGAAACTTTTTTCTACTAACTTGGACCACATTTGCGGAAATTGTGAATTATACTTGCTTTCTAACCTTTGTTTTGTAGTTATTCAATTTACACATGAAGACTTTGACATCCTAAAGCTAGGGGAGCTTTATGTCAAAGCAATACATTGCAAATTACTTGCAATACTAGGTTTACATTTCGTGACATCCCTTGCATAATTGCAATCATCAAGGGGAGCACATTCGTCACTTAGACGAAATCTTTTGCAAACTTACTTGCAAACAAACTAGATTAGTATCACTTTCTTGGCGCCTTACATAGGGATGGACTCGTCAAGGGGAGTAAAGACGAGATCCTTTCCGTTACTTGCTCTCTATTTCTTTTTATTTTTTTTTCTTTCACATGTTTTTCTTAAAAACGATGTGTTGCTTTCCTTCAAACACTTTTGTTTCGACAAAAGGGAGAAGAAAGTAAAACTACAAATTCAAACTTTTACAATTTTAGCTTTTCCTTAAAATAATTTTATGTTTTGTCATCAACAAAAGGGAGATTGTTAATACAAATAAGCCGTAAAAACGTTTATTTATATTTTACGATCTTCTAATGTTTTGTCGATAACAAACGTAAAATCATATTAACGAAACAAATAAAATACGTAAATGGTTTGAACTAATAGTTTCTAACATATTCACATTTTCACATAAAACACTAAAACAAGTATAAGTGATTTTATGATTTAAGTAATACATATGTACAACAACTAGTGTTTACATATTTGGATAAAATATACACATAACTAGTATGTAGTATATTGGGTAATATAAATGGGTAGAAACTTAAGTATCACAACCCATTGGGCAAATACATTGAATGTAGTTGGGTACAACCCAAAGCCCATAACCCATGGATCTTGACCCATAACCCATTGCATGACATCATGCTTATATCATACATGGATAATATCCATAACCCATGGATCAACCCATACCCAGTGACTAAGTGCATTGCACTCAAAGATACATTGTATCTAGCCAAAGATCCATGGTTCAACCCATGACCCATGACCCATAACCAAAATACCCATGGGCAAGAGAGGCGTTCCACGGATCCCTAGCTTTGTGCTAGCGGATCCCTTGTGGTAGGGATCCGTGGGATCCGGGAACGATAGGGATTTTCCTCTATAAATAGTGAGCCATTTCTTCATTATTTCTCACCCTTTCTAACACACTTTCTCCCCGAGTTAAATCTCACTAACCTTAGATCCAAGAGATCTATGTTTGTAGTTTTGTTTTGTGTGATCTTTTAGGTTCCTCTTAAAGGCAAGATCACCACCTTTGAAGTCGAGCAAGCTCAAGTCCATGAGTTGCCATGCTTCCTCATCATCAAGGCTACTGAAGTCTTCTTGTTGATGATTCCTTTCTTTCTTCAAAGAAGTGTAGTGTTGAAGACATTAGTGAAAGATGTCTCAAGTGTCAAGACGAAGATATTAGTGAAGGGTATCTATCGTCTATAGCATAAGCACTTGTGGTAGGTGCTTAGAAGTCAAGACAAGAAGCATTAGTGAAAGGTGCTTAGAAGTCAAGACAAGAAGCATTAGTGAAAGGTGCTTAGAAGTGAAGACACAAGACATTAGTGAAAGGTGTCTTGTAGATCTAGTCAAAGGCATTAGTGAAAGGTGCCTTAGATGTACATTCGATATGGTGTGTTTCGATGTACAAGATAGACTAGTATTAGATCCAAGGATATTGATATCCTTGATGATGTTGTAAAGGAGTAGATCTCCTTTGGGATTAGTCGTTGGTGTAGTGTGGTAGTAGTTCCTCCATTGCAATGGAACTAGGTGCTTAGCCTAGTACCTAATAAAGGGTAGGCGACGTTGTGAAGGTGTAGTTCACCTTGGAGTGAAAGAACTAGGTACTTAGCCTAGTACCTTATAAAGGGTAGGCGACGTTGTGTAGGTTTGGTTCACCTTGGGTGAAAGAACCGGTGGTTAGCCTAGCACCGGAAAAAGGGTAGGCGACGTTGTGAAGGCTTCTCCGCCATAAGGAGATTGGTGTAGTGTTTACGAACTCTCGAGTAGGTGACTCGGGAGTGGAGTAGGGCAAGGAAGGTGTCCTTGTAGCGAACCACTATAAATACTCGCGTTGTGGTTTTGTGCTTCTTACTCTTATCTTTTCATTACATATCTTTATATGCTTGTTTATCAACATCCAACACACACAACCAAATAGATTGACATAAGTCGATCTAAATAGTTTAAAAGGAAGTTTTAATTGGTAAAACTATTCAACCCCCTTCTAGTTTTCCACAATTGGCATCAGAGCTTCGTTACCAAGTTTCTTGAAGTATATTGTACTTTAAAAACTTGATACGATCCATGGTTAATTGAAAACTACAAAGAAGGTTTTCATAAAACAAACACCATGTCTTTTAAAACTATATGTTTGGATGTTGATTTGATAACAACATTTTTTTCTTATTTATTTTTTTTAATTGCACTAATCTTCTTTGTCATGTTGATTAGTCAAAGCTCATACCCACCAAGCTTTAGGAGTCGCTTGGTAACAAGAATACCTTCCTTAAGAAGGTATCTTAAACGCAAAGGAGCGGGAATAGTCTAAGTGACATTTTCTGTGTCATTTGTAAAGACATTCCTAAGTGCGCTAGAGGTATGATTTTCTTTTTACTTTGCTTGATAATTAAGTATACCTATTTAGGTATTTATATGATTATCTTTTGTGCAAATTACATGTTTTACATGAAGCTTCATTAGGAAGCCTTTTTCTTACATCGTGTCTTATTTCTCGTCTAAAGTCGTGGTATATAAAACTTATGTTTTGTTTTCTTTTAATCCAATAATAAAACAAAACACAATTTCAAAATTCCTCCTTCCCATAAAAACTCCCACCGTCGACCACTCTATCAAACCCTCACTTTTTCAAATCTTCCAATTTCAAAATTTCCTCTCACTCAAAAACTTCATCTTCCTCCTCATTCCATCTCAACCGAAACCAAGAAGATCCGTCATCAACATGGTTTACATCGCACTCGTGCTCATCGCCTTAACACTCATCGCACTTGTGTTCCCTATGATGAAGTTCACATATGGAGACATTTACTTTGTGTTGTTAATCTACATTGGGATCATATACCCAATCCTTTGTATCATCCTTAGCATTGAAATGCAATATTACTAATAATCTTGTTATCTTTGTTATTATTTATTTTCTTGTGATTTATATGTTTCATATTCCTTCGTGATACATTAGAAGTCATGTATGCATGCTAAAAGAAAATGTAGGATAAAACACTTCTCGTGGTATAAAAATGTAAAACCTATGTTTTTATCAAATCATTTACATTACTACTGAGATCCACGGATCCCGGAAGTTATACTAGCGGATCCCTTTTGAAAAGGAACCGTGGGATCCGTCCTCTTGGAAAACAGTTTTCATGCAAATTAAAACCAATATCTTTCTAAAAGTAATACTCCACTAGAATGTCAAAACCATAAGTGAGTCAAGTGTCTTTCTTGTTAAAAACCATTGTTAATAAAAATCTAATAAAAACGTTAGATAATTATAGGTTGACCATAAACATCACCTTTTATTAACCCATCATTTCTATAGGTTCAACTATGACGCATGAATATGAGTTTGATTTTTCACTCACTAGCGTCTACACTCCGAACATCTCTCTCGAACCCAACACACGGCAATCATGTCCGTGGGTTCAATAATCTCGAAAACCGTCACTTCCACGAAGGACGTATTGTAGACACCTCTCTACAATTCGAAGAAGGTATCAATACCTCCTTCCGAGCCATAGGACTAGAATGTCTTCTTGAAATCAACGAGAAGATATGTCCAAGGTTCATAATGGAATTCTTCCGTCAAGTCGAACTCGTTCGTAACGAGGATCGCTCTCTATCTCTTTGGTTTTATATCAAAAACCAAAAGTTCACTCTAACCCTTGGGCATTTTGCTCACATCCTCCGGATTCCAAATCATGGACAATGTGCCTTCACCGAAGATTGGTCTCTTGATTCTCTCTTCAACTTTCGTGAAGAAAATAGTCCATATTGTTTACACATACCTCTCCGGAAGATTTAAATCGCATAATATGCAAACCTCGACCATATTACTCCGATCCAAACATTATCTTTATAAGGGATATCCAAGAAGAGTACAAGCCTCTTGCACTCATCCTACGTGAAAATGTTTGGAGTCTTAGGGAAATCGAGAAATTCTTCCGCTTGTTGTGCTCACATGTTGTCTTGTTTGCTAACACAACAACCATACAATCTCGCCTACTTCTTCGCAAGGCGAATTGCAAATCTTCAAGGCTCCAAGAATAAACTCATCCCTTATGGAATGTTCTTGACACGCCTCTATCATAATGTTATGCACTTCCATCCTCAATTTCAAAGTCCGTTATGCGTGCTTGTGAACAAGATGATGGAACCGCTAAACATATCTCTCATGAAGACTTTCTTCATTCTTGATTCCACCAACACTCATCAATCTCATAATGATCCTCCTAGCGAAAATACTCAAGGAACCTAGTAGTATTCCAAAATAGGATCAATTCTCTTGTACTCGTGCTTTATCAATGTAATCCAATTTCTTTCATGAAATAAAACATCTTACATTTGATATCTTAGTATTAGAACTCTTTTTAGACTATCCTTGAGATATAATGCATTGTCAAGATCATTGCATACCTTTAGTAAAGGTCCTGCTGAGCAGATGGGCGGATCCCAAAGATTGTGCTAGACGGATCCCTACACTTAGGGAACCGTGGGATCCGGCAAACAGAAAATGCAATTGCAAGCATTATATTTCAAACATATCCTTAGAACACCTCACACTAAGCTAAACATAGTGTCTTAAGGCAAATTAAGTCCTTATCAAGATAGGTTGATCCTTCCTACTCATACATAACTCACCTAGATCACACTCTAAGGCGCTTGTAGATCTACCGTTTCATTTTAATCCATTACTCTTCCGCTCTTAAACTCACACTTCATTTTTACTTGATCCTCACATCTAGTCTTAGAAATCTTTCGATTATGGCAAAATTGATCATAAATCATCCTCACCTCAAAATTGATCAAAGTTGATCAAAATCTAGTTTTCCCATCTCAAAGCTTCTAGGATATTTTCCAAAACACTATCCTAAGACACAACCTGATCTCTAGGATCATTTAGCTTCAATTGACACTCTAAATCTTTAGTGTCATCCTTGCTCATCCATTGGTACTCTTGAAAGTTCCAAATCCTTCCATAAAAGACAATCATTAGCTACATCATTCATTACCTTCAAGTACTCAAGCACCCCTTCATTTAAAACACTTAGGAGGACTGAAACACTCAAGATGATATAGGTCTTAGATCTTAGAAACATCATTTCCACTCTTTCATAACTGCTGAAAGCCGGATCCCTAGGATTAGCCTAGACGGATCCCTCTGAGGAAGGAACCGTGGGATCCGGATGACAGTTTATGTCAAATCTTGCTAAAACAATCATTTCAACTCATCTTCCTAACTCAAACACTCCATCTCATCTTAAATGAATTCCTAGATCAGTACAACCTCTGAAGTTGACTCTTGTGCATGTTAATCATCACATTCCAATGAATCCTAGTGGCTTAAGGCTTAAATGCACTTGCCAAATCTCTTGGTTTATAAACCACTTTGTTAGAACCTCCATAGTCATCACTCTCATCCTAACTTTCAGCTCTTGCAACCTCTTGAAATCATCTCATCATGAGGAAAACCCCAAGTAGTAACTTATCCACCAAAGAACCACCCATGAAAAGGGCTCGTGTTATACACGAAATCTCTTCAACCGAATCATCTCCGGTCAAGCCAACAAATGATAGGATCCTTCATCATCCAATCAAACCAATTCCTAAAAGGATAGTACCCACAAAACTACCTATGCCAAACACCACCATACCTCCTAGGCCAAACAATATTATCTCCACTAAACCATCACCATTGGTTCCTAGAGCTATTTCATTTACATCCCCACTATCATCACCACATCTCTACAATTTAGAGGACTTGCCTCCTAGGCCGTCTCATCCGCTTCCGCCGACAACATTCTCCTCATTAGGAGGAATAATGGTTCAAAATCAAGGTGTTGAGTCAACACTTGCTCTGGCTTCCTTTTCGCCGTTTCCATCATATAATCCCATTTGGATTATGAGAAATCATCAAAGTCAACCACCCGATCATATGGAAGTTGACACTTCTCTACCACCACCATCATTCTTGGTTGAGTCATTCTCAAATGTACCTCCACCAATCCCTCCATCGTTTGAAGCTCCACAAGCCGCTTCACTTGATCCTTCGCATCAAGCCATTTCATTTCTTCCACCACCACTACCTAGCCATGACAAAGATTGCTATCATTGTCAACATGTTGAAAGTTTGATACATGAAGTACGAGAAGACCAACGTTTCATGTTCTATCATCTCCTCGAACGTTTCGACGAGATTAAACCTAAACAAAACTTGAGCTAGAAGATTTTAGTGGTGTCCTAGCATCAAGCGTTAGTTGGTCTAGAAATTCCTAGTCATGTATTGTCTATTTTCTTAGTTTTTAGAGTCATGTATATCATAACTCTAGTTTTATTAAATGGAATTACATGCTACTTGTTATTTTTCTGAGCATATGATTACCTTGTATTCATATCTCATTTTTGTGATAACATTACTTGTTATATCACCTTTGCTGAAATTAATCAGCTACTACGGATCCCTCAGAATTGCCTAGACGGATCCCTACTAGGAGGGAACCGTGGGATCCGTGAGACAGAAAGCTTTCTTTCTACTAACTTGAACCACATTTGCAGGAAATTGTGAATTATACTTGCTTTCTAATCTTTGTTTTGTAGTTATTCAATTTACACATGAAGACTTTGACATCCTAAAGCTAGGGGAGCTTTATGTCAAAGCAATACATTGCAAATTACTTGCAATACTAGGTTTACATTTCATGACATCCCCGTGCATAATTGCAATCATCAGGGGAGCACATTCGTCACATAGACGAAATCTTTTGCAAACTTACTTGCAAACAAACTAGATTAGTATCACTTTCTTGACGCCTTACATAGGGATGGACTCGTCAAGGGGAGTAAAGACGAGATCCTTTCCGTTACTTGCTCTCTCTTTTTTTTTTCTTTCTTTCACATGTTTTTCTTAAAAACGATGTGTTGCTTTCCTTCAAACACTTTTGTTTCGACAAAAGGGGAGAAGAAAGTAAAACTACAAATTCAAACTTTTACAATTTTAGCTTTTCCTTAAAATAATTTTATGTTTTGTCATCAACAAAAGGGAGATTGTTAATACAAATAAGCCGTAAAACGTTTATTTATATTTTACGATCTTCTAATGTTTTGTCGATAACAAACGTAAAATCATATTAACGAAACAAATAAAATACGTAAATGGTTTGAACTAATAGTTTCTAACATATTCACATTTTCACATAAAACACTAAAACAAGTATAAGTGATTTTATGATTTAAGTAATACATATGTACAACAACTAGTGTTTACATATTTGGATAAAATATACACATAACTAGTATGTAGTATATTGGGTAATATAAATGGGTAGAAACTTAAGTATCACAACCCATTGGGCAAATACATTGAATGTAGTTGGGTACAACCCAAAGCCCATAACCCATGGATCTTGACCCATAACCCATTGCATGACATCATGCTTATATCATACATGGATAATATCCATAACCCATGGATCAACCCATACCCAGTGACTAAGTGCATTGCACTCAAAGATACATTGTATCTAGCCAAAGATCCATGGTTCAACCCATGACCCATGACCCATAACCAAAATACCCATGGGCAAGAGAGGCGTTCCACGGATCCCTAGCTTTGTGCTAGCGGATCCCTTGTGGTAGGGATCCGTGGGATCCGGGAACGATAGGGATTTTCCTCTATAAATAGTGAGCCATTTCTTCATTATTTCTCACCCTTTCTAACACACTTTCTCCCCGAGAGTTAAATCTCACTAACCTTAGATCCAAGAGATCTATGTTTGTAGTTTTGTTTTGTGTGATCTTTTAGGTTCCTCTTAAAGGCAAGATCACCACCTTTGAAGTCGAGCAAGCTCAAGTCCATGAGTTGCCATGCTTCCTCATCATCAAGGCTCTTGAAGTCTTCTTGTTGATGATTCCTTTATTTCTTCAAAGAAGTGTAGTGTTGAAGACATTAGTGAAAGATGTCTCAAGTGTCAAGGCGAAGATATTAGTGAAGGGTATCTATCGTCTATAGCATAAGCACTTGTGGTAGGTGCTTAGAAGTCAAGACAAGAAGCATTAGTGAAAGGTGCTTAGAAGTCAAGACTTGAAGCATTAGTGAAAGGTGCTTAGAAGTGAAGACACAAGACATTAGTGAAAGGTGTCTTGTAGATCTAGTCAAAGGCATTAGTGAAAGGTGCCTTAGATGTACATTCGATATGGTGTGTTTCGATGTACTAGATAGACTAGCATTAGATCCAAGGATATTGATGTCCTTGATGATGTTGTAAAGGAGTAGATCTCCTTTGGGATTAGTCGTTGGTGTAGTGTGGTAGTAGTTCCTCCATTGCAATGGAACTAGGTGCTTAGCCTAGTACCTAATAAAGGGTAGGCGACGTTGTGAAGGTGTAGTTCACCTTGGTGTGAAAGAACTAGGTACTTAGCCTAGTACCTTATAAAGGGTAGGCGACGTTGTGTAGGTTTGGTTCACCTTGGGTGAAAGAACCCGGTGGTTAGCCTAGCACCGGAAAAAGGGTAGGCGACGTTGTGAAGGCTTCTCCGCCATAAGGAGATTGGTGTAGTGTTTACGAACTCTCGAGTAGGTGACTCGGGGAGTGGAGTAGGGCAAGGAAGGTGTCCTTGTAGCCGAACCACTATAAATACTCGCGTTGTGGTTTTGTGCTTCTTACTCTTATCTTTTCATTACATATCTTTATATGCTTGTTTATCAACATCCAACACACACAACCAAATAGATTGACATAAGTCGATCTAAATAGTTTAAAAGGAAGTTTTAATTGGTAAAACTATTCAACCCCCTTCTAGTTTTCCACATCGTAATAGTTGGTAATGCGTTACAAACTTTCACCAAAATCACAACTAATGTTGTCGATTAATGAATTTTCTAAGGTAGATATGTTATAAGAAAAGAGGTCTGTATCAATATTTAAGATGTTAAACTTCTTTTTTTTATAAAATCTTTTCTTAAGAGCCTTCTTTTCAGACATGACCATGCAAATTTCAGTTGGAAGTAAAGATGATTCACATATATCATTAAATACTTGTGAGGAGTCAAGTGTAGAATCTATCTTATAACTTAATGCATCATCATAAACAATAGTTGGGAACTTAATTTCAAAGAATCGAAGACAGTCAATATTACCATCACTGAGTTGCCTCCTAATATTACCGTACTTTGCAGTGTTCCAGTGGAAAACTTGATTGTTCCTTCGAGCATTTTTATTAAAATTGAGAATGTATTATTCCATAGTTATATCTAGTTCGTCCATTATTCTGAAAAAGAAAATATCCTTGCACAGAAGAAAGGGTGAAATAACAAAGCAAAAATTCAAATAAAATAGAAAAACAAAACAAACAAATGCAAGAAAAATGCAGAAAAGATACAATGCAAATATATAACAAAGTTAGTCAAATAAAAAAATAAAAATAAAAAGATTAAACTAAGTTAAAAACCTAAATCAAAATACTAACAAATATACAAATACTAAACAATTTACTCTCCGGCAGCGGCGCCAAAAACTTAATGTGTCGTTTATTATAGGTAATTATTGTTATCAAGTTTTAATATATATATTTAGCAGACTCAACCTATAATAAACACTAACGGGCAGTGTACCAGATAAATGTAGCCTAGTTGGTAAGTAGAGTGTCGACCACTAAGAGTGAAACGTTAACACTTAAATATCAATCAGTATTTTAATCCTAAATTTAGTCTAATTAAACCTAATCTAACGCGGGAGGGTTCAGCCTGAGGAGACTGGCACGATGTTTAGATTCAGTAAAACTATATATAAAAGTAATGAGGCGAATGACACACACGTACACTGATAGAAAACAGATAACAGATAAGAGGTCAAGCCGATAGTAAGGAAGATGTATTCTGACTAATTCTTTAGTTATATATAAAGAGTACTATATTTATTCTCTCTCTTTGGTTGCTTTCGTGTATTTGTATACCGTTCCTACGTCTAGATTCCCTAGATCTCTAGATTCTTTCTTTAAGTCTTTCAATAAACTAATCTTGTCACGATTAATTAAATCTGCATTAAGTCTACCTTAATAATTACTAGTTTATTTATTAATTAACCCGTTAGGGCTTACATTAATCATGCAAAAGATGTTAATGAAGTAATTGTGCGAGCCAATGACAAGGCACGATAAACTATTAAAGTAATCAAAACATACGCATAAGCATCCAATAAAACATCATATAATCCATAATCGCTCAAAAGTAATTTAAGTACGATCAAATAGTGAAGAGTAAGCTAATCAAACGATTAAAGAATTACTAATACAATTAATTCAATCTTCTTATGGAATAGAGCACTAGCAGGACCTTCTTAATTTCTTATACCTCTGATTTCGTCCTTATGGTTGTGTCTTGTGGTGTTCAGCTGTCCACTGTGTGGTATGATGTATATTGAAAGTGGGCAGTCGATCCTCTATTTATACATTCTGGAAACAGAAACAATACGGCGTATCCAGTGTACCTGATACGCCGTATCTAGGTAACTTCGTGTGGGGTCCAAGATTATTATATTCTAGAATATTCGTGCACCACCATATGATACGACGCATCTTCAGTCTTTATGCGGCGTATGCTATCTTCAGTATCTTGGATTTTCTGATGAAGTCTTAAGATTGATACGTCGCATCTATAGGATGTCATGCGGCGTATCCGGGGTAGAATAAGTCATATCTGCTTTGTTGAACAAGGTTTCATATATGGCGTGTGGGATAAATCCACATGACATATGCTTCAAAGTTAGGCAATGGTCTTCATATTCGTCTAAGTCTTGGCGTACGGCGTATCTATCTAGAATGATACGGCGTATCTATCTTCAGTTCAGTAGACTTTTCCAACTTGATCCATTTTGCTCCATTTTATGTTCAAAATAGCTAACTTTCACCAAATTCTTTTTTATAACTGAGATTTCCAAAAGTAAGTGATTAAGTATCAATTCTCATACAAAGTAATACAAAACAAACAATATTCATAGGATAAATGATGCTAATAATATGTTGTTATTTGATATCATCAAATATCCCTCCACTTGAGCTTTACTTGTCCTCAAGTAAAACTTAGATTAAACTTATGAAAATGTATCCTAAACATTATGTAGGATATGTTTATAGTTAAGATTCAGTCGTTTTATCCTGATTGCACAACCAAACACCTCACAAAATAGGAAAATGAAATCACTCAAATCACTCAACTATTCTATGTGGTAACATTTAGGTAATTCACTCAATTGCTTGGTCGTGACGAATATTATATCATAAGCTTGGTAATGATACACATCTCCACCACAAAAGCTAAAAAGTCTAAAGCGGTAAATTGGGTTTGTTGTGATAAGGGTTAATACCTGGATTTTGCTCAAATATCTCATACACAAACTCAATAGATCGCTGGCGCGAATCCTTAATTTCTCCAACAACGGATGGTCACTAGTGTGTATCTCGGTTCGCTGGCGCTTTATTTACATAACGGATGGTCACCAAAATACACACCAGATCACTGACGCGTCATTTGATTCCTCAAAAACTCGGATGGTCACTACCTTATTCATGCATTTGACATTCTCACTAGCCATACGAAAGGGTAAGGATAATGGAAACATAATTGTTGTTAACTAAAATTCACAAAACAAATAGATTAAGTCTATACAAAAATGAAACAATTTGGTTAATTACTTCCTGACCTTCCCATGAAAAAAACACAAATCATAGTTTAATATGTAGACTCAAAATTTAACAAGCAGACACGAATTAGACTTAATGACATCTTAATCAAATAATAAACGTTAGTTGGGGTTCCTATAACAGCCAACTCTCTTGCAATCCATAAATGTAGTACAAAAAATAGTGGTGATATATCCACTTAATACATAATTTACATCGTTGGTTTATAACACGTACCAACGAATAATCAATTAGTTCATAATATAAATTCATTTAAGCTTTTACAAACCAATTATCTCACATCCTCGCTCTTTTTATCTCTATTTTTTTCTTTTTTTTCGATTTTTTTTAAATAACATAAATTTAACTAGTGGTATAAAATTTTACCACTTCACGATAACAGTAAATCTGGATAATTTTTTCATACTTTTCAAGCTTCAAATATAAAAATAATAGTGAAAGTAGTAAACATACGAAAAATAAAAAATAAAATATCTACTTTCACTTACCATTGCATTGTGCAATTCCCGACCTAACCAAAGATAATAATTACGCACACGAACACAGGAAACGCGTGGAATACACACTTTTACCTAAAACAACTAACCACAGACTTAAATCTACAGGGTAGGCTAAGGTCTATATGTGTAACAAAACAATTTAATATTGATGTAAGAAACGAAAGAAATGGCTCTAACGGGTTTTCTAGAGGTATTTTACTCTAAAATGAGAGTAACAAAAGGGTTTATACGGGGATTAACTAACCAGAGTAGTTATTTAATATAACATAACGTATAAAGGCTTTTTGGGTGTAATCCTAGAAATTTACCAAGTTAGACAAATCACTCCAATTATATCAATAATACTCATTATGGTGGTCTCGAATAGTATACAAGCGAAGTTCTAAAGTTTACTACAAATCACCAACACACTCATATTTTTGTGGAATTTAGGTAAAATGATGGAAACGGATAAGGCTTAATTCTCACAATATGAAAATAAGGGTTATGTGTTCGGTTATAAAAGTTTTATTTTACAAAAACATGCTAACAATTTTAAATTTGAGCTTATATTAAGCATATTTTTGAAAAATAAGGACATGTAACGTTCTATTTCTTCATCCCCCCACTTAAGATAAACAACGTCCTTGTTGTGTAAAAATAAAATTAAAAACATGAAATAGAAAGAATTAGAACGGAAAATTCATCTGAGATTTGCTCGGTATGATCCTCCGTGATGCGTTTGTGAGAAAAATTTTATTTTCGTGTGCGAAAAGGGGTTTGTGCTGCCATGACTAGAGGACACAGAAAATACAGAATGTATGTATACCACGAGTTCCTTGTAATCACCCTGTGTTAATGAACATGAAAATCACAGCAGTGTGTCTCTGCTTAATCTATGGTTAGTAAAAAACAAATAAAAATAATAAACTAAAACTAAAAATTTCATCAGGTCAGTCGATACGCCGCATCCATGAGATGGGATGCGCTGTATCGAGCCTGAAATAAAAACTAAAATAAAATATTTAAGAGATAAGATACGCCGTATTATAGGAATTAGATACGCCGTATCATTTTCCATACTAACCGAAAATCGGTGCCTCATAATTGTCAATTATCACGATTCATCACACGTCGCTCTTCAAACTTTCTTGAACTTAATGCCGGACTTGTCATAAATTTTCAACTTCAAAACAACTACGACATATTAAAATATATACATATATAAACACACACACACACACACATATATATATATATATATATATATATATATATATATATATATATATATATATATATATATATATATATATATATATATATATATATATATATATATATCGAAGGTTTAATAATACATCTAAACACATTCATGAGTAATGAAAATAAAACAAAATGAAGACAATATAAGAAAAGTAATCATGAAGATCATGAAGTTTGTTGGCGACTCCTTCCAAGTAAATGGTTTCTTGTACAAATTACACTTCCTCACACTCATCCGGCATCTAATGTTTCCTAATAGAGTCCTATAGTGTCAATCATCATCATTTGCAGTTCCCCGTAGTCAAAAACTTCAAGCTTCAAAGTTTTCCTAAACCCTTATACCCTTTGTAGGCATAGTATGCACCTTCATAGGCACACTATGCACCTAATTCTTAAAATAATATTTTCGTACATGGGCTATATTTGGTTTAGCCAAAATAGTATCCCCCGTAACGTCTCATGTGGTGGGTAAATGTCACTAGTCTATCAAAGTACTCTTGAAATTTTATAGGGATTAATCCCTTAAGCATGAATTTCATCCAAGGATGTCGGAGCACGGTATGTTGAAGGAACATCTGCAAAATACTAAAAGAAAGTTTAGAAAAACTGTCTGTAAGAATTTTTAATACGGGGTATAGAATAAGTAGAGTATGATGTATCTCAATGATAGTATCAGCTTTACGTTGATACGGAGTACTTGTGGGAATTAATCCCCATACACCGTGTCGTGTATACCTCATACGGCGTATGCTTGATACACCATATAAGATTTTAGTAAATACGTAGTATCAAGCTAAGTGAGAAAATTAATTAAAAATAGTCTATTAAGCAATGGGAATACGGCGTATCAGTACTAGTATCAGTGTAAGGCGTTAGTCAAGTTCATACATCCCAAGAATCCGCAAACGTAGAACAAACAAAAACTTTCTCAATACAATTTTTTACCAAAAATATTTTTCCAAACTCATTCAAAACATGCACACACTACGTTTTTATACCATTTTTGCACATACACAATCCCAAACTCTAACTCTACTCAATCATCAATCTAGTGTTTATGAAGTAATTCTTGTAACATCAAGGTTGGGAGATCAAGCTCACCCTATTTTTAACATAATCCCTTAATCAATTCAAGTATACACCACCAATTCGCGTAAACCCCTAAATTATTAGGAATTGAGATAAATAAAATTAAAACAAAAATTAAGGGATTTACCTTGTATAATCAATTAAAAGGATCAAGAAATCAATCAACAATTTGTAAACAAAGATCAAGAACCGATTTGGGGATTTCGCATGTGTGTTTTTAATGTGTGTGTGAAAAGAAGTGTAGTATGTTCTTTTTATATTGCGTGACCGATACGGCGTATCATAATTTTGAGCATACGCCGTATCTTTGAAAATTTAGTTGACTGGTCAAAGAGGTGTAGGTACGGCGTATTAGATTGGGTTTATATGCCGTATCGTCATCATAGTTCTATTTTTAGGCAAAACTTAAAAGAAACGTACCTTAGCATTCGCACCCTTTTTCCTTGTACACCAACTTAGGGTCAAATGAAAACCATAAGGTATATATAAGTTCTTTATTTCATTGTTTGGCGTATCCATTTTAAAATACAAACGAATCATGATTATGCTACGAACTCTTTTAAAGGATATATATGAAAAAAGTTTCACCAAAATCATGTCTGAAAAATACTGTTGAAACTAGCAGACCTTGATAGATCTTGAGCTCTCGTAGATCGTTAGTATTGCTTATGTAATCACAAACAAACTAAAAGAAAATCTCTACAACTTGTATTCTTTAGCGGAATATAAACACAAGTATAAACACAGATAACTAAGAACTCTTTGATCCTCTATGGATCGTTATATTAATAATAAAATCACGTACATCATTCATTCTATTGTGTTCCTTTTATAGACAAGGAACCCTAACTTGTTCTCAAAGAAACGTAAAACTAAATAAGATATACAGAATCTCTTCCTAATAAAGCTCATGCATATCCTAACTAACTATAGAATATACGGAATACTATTTCCATAGAAACAAACTATAAACTATATAACTTCAGCAGAATTATGTCTTCAGTAGAATCCATCACACTTCAGCAAAATCCCTTCAGCAATAATTTCAGCATAATCCATACTTCACATAATTCCCAACAAATACCAATGAAGCATATCCATTTTAAAATACCAACGAATCATGTCTGAAAAACTTTCACCAAATTCACAACTAACGTTGTCGATTTCTGAATTTTCTAAGGTTGGTATATTATAAGAAAAGAGGTCTGTATCTATATTTAAAATGTTAAACTTCTTTTTTTTTAAATCTTTTCTTAAGAGGTCTGTAGCAATTCTATTGATATTACCCATTGACTTGGAATTGCATGATTTTTACTTTGTGTGCTATTGCTTAATTTTTAACCAAAACTCCATCACTCCATTGAATTAGATATTAGTTCCAAACAAGTTAGTTCTAATTATTTGATTGCATTCTTGTTAAATTGCGTTTTATAATTACTTATACGGTATTATGGGATGTGACAACCATTTTACCACTTTTGCATTTCTAACTCATACACTTGATTCTTCAAATCGAAAACACCCAAATTCTTGTGAATGACCTCGACTTACCAACTCAACCTAGCTACAAATGATAGGGTATACTTTCCCGAATGTGTTCTTAGCTTAGACTTGGCAATCTCTGTTTATAAATTTAAAGCTTGTTGGAATGCATCACTTACATACTTCATTCTCTTTTCCAACAACTTTGAATCCTTCTGGCTGAGTGTTGGGTTCGTTATTTTGACTTGATAATGGCAAAACTAATAAACTACAATGTTACAAGAATGGAACTTGAAGGACTAAATATGACAAAAGAGCAATCTTCTAATTATAGAAGATTACAGGAAAATTTTCTATATGCTTTAGTTTATTTAGTCATTAATTCCTTGTAAAACCTAATTCTCTACTTTATAAAGAGAATACAGGTTCTTGTTTTAGGGTGTGTCAAACAATGTAAACATCAGACAAAGGTGTGTGTGTGGTCTAGGGCGTAGTAAGTTGTAAACGCCTAGACTATTGTGTTTGTGTTGGTTAGCCCCAAGGTCTTTGATCTTGTTATAGTTAGGTAACCGTACTACCTTGATCGCGTAGTATTGGGGCTGTGGTGTTTGTATGTAGTTGTTAGAGATGATGACGAAGAAACCTTTATACAATAACATTGTTCTTTGATTATTCTGCTGTGCATGTTAAATGTTATTGTGATCCTAGATAAGGTCTAAACAACCTCGATCATCGATTCTAAAATGTGGTATCAGAGTGGGTTGCTCTTGATATCTGGGATTTCGCAAGGTTTCTTGAAGAAGAAGAAAAATTCACAATTGGTTCAATTTTCGTAATGCTTCTGCAGGTCAGTTTTCAAGAGGCTATAATTTTTTCCTTAACCGTTGGATCGGGCTGTAATTTTGGCTAGAGCTTCTCTATATACCCATCTAACTTTTCACCGATTTTTAGGGTTTTTATTATATTCAACTTCAATAAATTCATGTTTACTTGCATTAATTGATTATGGAAGTTGGATATAATTATTTGGAGTCAATAAATTCATGAAAGAAACCATATTTGATTGATGTTTTAGGGTTTTTCTATAAAATTGGTTTTTAGGGTTTTCAAAGTAATCAATGGCGCATTTATCTTAAACCCTAGACATTTTCTCTCAATGTGGTGTGTAATACAACCGATCGACCTCGATTGGTCGTAAAGTCTTAGACGAGAGGATGATATGTATTCTTGGTCCACAAACAAATTCGGTTGTTATGGAGTCATAAATAAGAAGACAAAGAACCATGTTGTACTATCAGTTATAAGGGTGAAAGAGATGCTGCTACAAACACATGGTTAGTACTGGTACCATGTTTCTGTACTTGTTTCGTTAGTACTAGTGGTCCACACATGTTAATACTGTTCGATTAGAAGTTAATGATGATCATGCATGGTTAGTACTGGTTGTTTAAGGCTGCTCATACTTTATTAATATTTTGTGTACTGCTCTTCATACATGGTTAAGTTATGCGCATGGGACGGTGATGATTGGTCTATAAATAAAGATTGGTATATAATATTACTAGTGGTAAATTATGGCTACGGTGGATGCTTATTGGATTAAAGGATTTATTCTGTTCGTGATATTGGTATTTTATTCATGACATGCTTGCATTATTTGAGAACATGGGTTGGTAAAGCATAAGTCGAATTGCAAGTTACTTATTTTGTTTATGATTGGTGTATCTAATTACGTGGGTCACTGGTATATATGTGCTTTGACATATTTGAGCAGGTTACAAGTTCATATAGCAGGTTTTTGGAGTTAATATGGCTGTTATGTAAGAATTTGTACTGCTTCGCCGGTCCGAGATATTTATTAATGCTGCTTGTTATGCTCGATATCAGACGGTACATGGTTTTGAATCTCGGATGGCACACACAGAAGGTCTTTGGATTTCTGGTTTTCGTTTTATATGATCTTAACAAGTTCATGGCTCGTATTTATTTACATAATTGATTACGAAGGAAAGGATTTATCATCTATTTGAAGATGAAGTGGAATTATTTGGGTTTGTGTTTTATCATATCTTAAAGTGGGTGTTACACTTTTAAGATAACTTGTGCATGCGTTCATGTGACAACGAATTGACGAATAGTAGATGAAGTTTTTCGTCAAGGGACTGCGGTCTCCCTATACATCAAGATTGGGTATACGTTCGATGTCATCTTTAGTGCAAGATATAAGACACAGGTTTGGATTGTTCTACTTCTTCATCACATTGGTTATACTTGGTTTTCTTCATCAGTAATCATTACATATAGCCTACATTCTTCAAATGGTTAACATATGGGTTTCAGGGGAAGCTTAATGTTTAAATGTTTAACCATTTATATGCTACATCGAGGTGAAGGTTTTTGCTACTACTTGTTGGTATTTTACTATTGGTTCGAATTTCTTTTGCCTTAATTTCATTTTTAGCAAGCATTTTGGTGATCTTCATGGCGGGTATCTTGAGGCATTAGAAAGATGGATTAGTCGTGTGATATTGGTTCGTGGTTTTGAAGATCAAAGTTTCTTCTACTTAGCTTCTCCTAGTGGATAATGGCAAAAAGGGGAAGAAGAGTCTACTTGAAGATTTGCGACTTGAAGATCCTTGATGGTATAGATCCTTGAAGAATGGAACTTGAAGGACTAAATATGACAAACGAGCAATCTTCTAATTATAGAAGATTACAGGAAAATCTTCTATATGCTTTAGTTTATTTAGTCATTAATTCCCTGTAAAACCTAATTCTCTACTTTATAAAGAGAATACATGTTCTTGTTTTAGGGTGTGTCAAACAATGTAAACATCAGACAAAGGTGTGTGTGTGTGGTCTAGGGCGTAGTAAGTTGTAAACGCCTAGACTATTGTGTTTGTGTTGGTTAGCCCCAAGGTATTTGATCCTGTTATAGTTAG
Organism: Chrysanthemum lavandulifolium; assembly: GCA_022545495.1. Taxonomy (NCBI): domain Eukaryota; kingdom Viridiplantae; phylum Streptophyta; class Magnoliopsida; order Asterales; family Asteraceae; genus Chrysanthemum; species Chrysanthemum lavandulifolium. The sequence goes on from CM040246.1 coordinate 104,039,879, forward strand.
GTAACCGTACTACCTTGATCACGTAGTATTGGGGCTGTGGTGTTTGTATGTAGTTGTTAGAGATGATGACGAAGAAACCTTTATACAATAACATTGTTCTTTGATTATTCCGTTGTGTATGTTAAATGTTATTGTGATCCTAGATAAGGTCTAAAAAACCTCGAGCATCGATTCTAACACTGAGCCATATTGATTTTGTCTTCTAAGTCTCCATGTAGAAATGCAGTCTTCATGCCCATCTGAACTAGTTCCAAATTCAATTGTGCTACCAAAGCCAACAAAACTCTAACAAAGGAATGTGTTACCACTGAAAAAGAAATCATTATAATCAATTCCTCTTTCTGAGCATAGCCTTTAGCTACTAATATTGCTTTGTAGTGAACATCATCTTGGCTAGGAAATCATTCTTTCTTTGCATACACCCATTTGCATCCAATTGCCTTCTCCTTTTTGGGAGGTTGGTCAACTCCCATGTTTGATTCTTCTTAAGAAACTGCATTTCTTCGCTCATGACAATCCTGCACTTCTCTTTCTCCGAGTCTCGAACTGCTTCAGAGTAAGTGATAGGAACATCATCAGATGTAATTCAAGATGCACAAGCCACCATATCATTAATGTGAGTAGGCCTTCTAGTGTTTGTTTTTGGCTTGTTGGTAGTAATGAATTGGTGAGTAGGCCTTCTAGTGTTTGTTTTTGGCTTGTTGGTAGTAATTGATTCATGTTGTTGTTATGGAGATTCTTCGGTTTGAACCTCCTCTTCTTCATAATCTCCTTCTACCACTGGAGAATCATCAAATGTTTCTCTATTATATGGTACAATTATTCTTTCAAACTTTCACCTTTTTGGGATTCCATCTAACTGCTTAGGATTCACCTTCTTCAACATGGTAGATTCATTAAAGGTGACATCCTTGCTAAACATCATTTTCTTTGTCTCTGGACACCATATATGATAGCCTTTGATTCCAAAGGTGATCCTCATGAATAAAGTTTTCTTTGCTCAATAATCTAACTTTGATTCCTTCACATGATAATATGCAGCGTAACCAAACACATGAAAGGAATCATGATGTGTAGCAGTTTTTTTCATACCATTTTTCAAATGGCGTTTTCCCATCAATAGTTGTAGATGGCAAATGATTAACAAGGTGACACGCATACATCACAGCTTTAGCCCAAAAATTCTTTACTCAACATACACCGAACTTTCTCCAACAAGGTTCGGTTAACACGTTCTGCCATCCCGTTCTGTTGTGGTGTATGCCTGACAGTGAAGTGTCTGACGATGCCTTCGTCTTCATAAAACTTTGTGAACTGATCATTTTTATACTCTCCATCATTATCTGCTCGGAGATGTTTGATCTTTTTACACGTCTGAGTTTCCATCATCTTTTTCCACTTGATGAACACTCCTAGCACTTCATCATTTTTTCTTCAATGTGTACACCCAAACTCTTCGGAAAAATTCATCAACAAAGTTCACATAGTAGTGTCTCCCTTCTAAATATCTTATCTTTGAGGGACCTCATACATCATAGTGGACATAATCCAAGATACCTTGTGTCTTGTGGATAGTTGTCTCAAATTTCACCTTTGTCGTCTTCCCATTTATGCAATGCTCAAAGAGATCCAACTTACAAGAACTCACTCCTTTCAATTATCCTTGCTTTATGAGCAAATTTAAGGATTTCTCTCATGCATCGCGCATATGCCATAGCTTCACAGCTTATCACCATTGGTAACAACTGCTATAGTTCCAACAATTGCTCTACCCCTGTAAAAATATGTGTTATTTATTTTAAGAATGCCCTTCATTCTACAAGTACGCTAGAGATGATCTTCATAACCCCATCCTTTACTCTTACTTCGAATCCTTTAGAGTCTAAGGTACTGACGTAAATAAGCTTCTTTTTCAACTTTGGCAAATAACGAACACCTTTCAAGGTCACAATTGTTTTGTCTTCATTTTGAAATCGAACAAAACCAATCCTATGAGTAGTGAGGGGAGTTTCGTCTGCCGTCTAAACAACTTCCCCATGTTCTTCAAAATTACTAAACCACTCTCGATGTGGTGTAACATGATGGCTATGTGTGAAATCTAATAGCCATATATCAGAAGCATTTATGGTTGACGATGTCATCACACTTGGTGACATTCGCCCCCCCTACAACTTTCCCTTTTAGTGATTGTTCTTGGTTTCAACTTTGGATAATCTTTCTTCCAATTACCTTTTTCATGACAAAAGGCACATACATCCTTGCTTAGTCTCTGCCCCGACTTGGATCTCCATCTCTTATCGGTGCCCTTCTTCTGAGAACGACCTCTGACTAGCAAAACCTCTACGTCTCCACTTGAACTAATCTGCTTGTCCTTCATTCTCAGTTCTGTACTATACAAAGCAGCATAAACTTCGCTAAGAGACACATCATCCTTACCATTAATTAAAGTTGTTTCAAGCAACTCACACTCCTTTGGAAGCGATCATAGCAATATCAATGCTAGATCCTGGTCTTTGAGCACCTCATACATATTCATCAAATAGGTGACCAGCTGGTTAAAACTGGTAATGTGATCATTCATCGTGGTACCCGGTACATATGTGAAGTGAAAGAGTCGCTTCTTCATAAAGAGCTTATTCTGACAATTCTTCTTAGAAAATTTCTCTTCCAATGCCACCCACAATTTGTATGCGGATGTTTCTTTTGAGAAATCATATCGTTGCTCTTTTTAAAGACATGAACAAACCATACGACAAGCTAACCGATTGATGGTTAATCAATTTCTCTCTTCTACATCCTTAGGTTTACTTTCTTCAACGGCAATGTCTAGACATTGTTGGAAAAGAGTGTCTAGAACCTCACTTTGCCACATATCGAATTGGCATGTGCCATAAAAAACCTCCACTTCGAATCTTGCATTCGTCAAGACTGGTCTAGCCCAACTTGAAGAAGTTGGATCAACCGATGTGGAAGGTACTTTGTCAACTTTGCCATCTACCATTTCAAGAATAAATTAATTTTCAACATCTTCTAACCAAAAACCAAAGGAATTCTTTTCTGATGTGGAAGATCAAATAAAATTGCAACTACAGAATATACTAAGAATAACCTCGCTGGCTCTGATACCACTTGTTGTGGAATAACCGCGATAATATCCCACCGACTAGGTAAAGAGTGTGAATGAATCAACACAACAATTTATAGTGATAAGGATTTAAAACATACATTTTTAGGGGTCATTTAAGCCCTAAATCAACACATTTTATATCCGTTACTACTTAAAATCGTTCCTTTTCATATTTTTAGGTCTTTTGAAAGCAAAAGGAATGAAGCATATTTGGACGAAAAAGAGCGAAAACATGAAGAAAATGGCAAAGTTAAGATCAAAGGCACTCCAGCAGCACCTGACGGCGTCCCAATCAAAGGGCGACGCCGTCCTCCCCTATAGAAGTTTTGATCAAATTACATGTGACGGCTCAGCTGAAATTCTGGTTCTAAAGCATGACGACGTCACGCCTAAACTCTAGAAGGCGTCACTCACAATTTCCACACTAGACGCCCAAGAACCAAGCTCAGACGACGTCCTCCATGAAGATTGACGGCGTCACAATCCTCAACTGATGTCGTCCCACCGATGACTTGGCCTAAACGAAACCCTAATGACAGCGACCTGACAGCGTCACTAGCAAATGGTGACGCCGTCGCACTTGTAAATCTATATATAGTATTCGATTTTTCTGTTTTAAAAGAGGTAGAACTTTGGAGAACAAACCCTAATACAATTGTAGTCCGACTTGGACACTATTCTAAGGTCCCATACCCTATTTTACATCACAAGATAAGTTTGTTTATCCATTTTATCATTAAGTCTACCCCATGTTCAATTGTATGTGTGTATGCTTGCTTGTTTAACATGAGTAGCTAAATTATTCTTGTGTTTGCTTAGATCTATGAAACCTACTTGTTAATTATTGTTAGGTTGTCTCTTATCTTAATTGATAGATGCTAGATTAAGGAAAACCGGCGTCTTCTTTAATTGTTGCGAGCTTGAACGTCCTAAATAGAAAAAAGCTTAAGAGTGCACTTAGGTCATTCGTTGTGTTTATTGCGTGAATTGTAGCTTAAGGGTAGTAGAGTATTCGGGGGAGATACCATTGTACTCGCCGATCCCGGGTAGTTTAGAGGAGAGTTGCAATTCATAGAACTAGGGAATTAGGCACCACCCTACGACCAAACGGAATACAACGCACCAATCAAGATAAAGGAAGTGGCAATTCAACCGACTAATAAGAGATAACTAGGGAGTAAGAACATCTAAGTAAACACATCTTTAATCAGCATACGAGTACACGTCAATTAAGCATAATCTACCCTTAGTTAATTAGTTAGTAATTAGTAAAAGTAGTAGAAATCGGTAGAAGTACCACCCCCCACTCTTATACCCCGAGATATTTACCTTGCTTTCTAAAAAACATAAAAAAGACTAAAAAGAATCTCCTTCAACCCCGCCTTCTCGTCATATATCTCTTTCTAGCATTCCTATTCCCCTAGAGAACGAAATCAATCCCCTGGGCTTACCACATACTACACTACAACGATTAGGTTCACTGCCTAGAAGGTTGAAAAAACTTGCTCGTAGAAAAGGAAGTTTTCTCGACCCCAAACCCTCCGTATCATATAGCAATCAAGTTGTCAATTATTTGATGTCTTCTATCCAAGTTGATATTAGCCATTACTATAACATCATTTGTATTAGCTAGGGGCAGTTTAGCTACTAAGGATTAGCCGCTTTAGAGATGTTTTGAGAAATTGAATCGATCTTGATCCTCTCAATGTCGTAGGGTTATGTCGGAAAGAAAATAAAAATAAATAACAAGTCTACTTACACTATAAAAGCATGTCAACTTCCAAAATATTTCATGTTTGTCTGAAAAGGTATTTAAGGAGTATCTACAAATAACTCATAAAACATTCTGCAATTTAGTGACGAGCAAGAAACTTCTGACTAGGTAGAACCAGTCAGTAAAACTAAGAATTAAGTTTTAAATTCGAGTCAGGATTCAATAATAAAATCAAGGATTCAAACTTAACAACACAAGACCAAATAAACACAGATTCAATAAAATATGTGTTGCAAGGATTTAAGTTGTTTTAAGCAACGATCCAACACAAGACCAAAACAACCAAATCCTTGCAACACAGGTTCAATAAAATCAACAAAAATTACTAAAAACTATATAAATTTCAAAATCCAGACCAAATCAAATCTTTGAGTCACACTGAAAAAGCTCCAAGTCCCTTCTACGGAGTACAAAACTTAACAACACAAGACCTTGTTTTCCAATACAAAATTAGACAAAGATTAAACTCCAGAAAAACCTGATCAAGGATCCTGAAAAATAATCAACTAAACTACAGGTTTTGAACCATTGCCCTTGCCATTGTTGTCGCCACTTTTATTGTCCCCAACACTGCCACGGCCACTGCCAGTACTCTTATCACGGCCTTCCCGACCTGAAAATGTACGTTTTTACCCGAACTTAGTGATTGGTTTTGTATCCTATACATACACAAAAGAATTGACACTCTTCACAAACCTTGTGTGTCACCTTTCTTATACTCAACTTCGCATTCATACCCATCAAACTGGATATAACCAGCCTGTATTAATTAAAAATCAGAAAACTCTGTTAAATCTAAGTGAATAACAGATCAACAGTTACTACATCCATAAATTTAGGATAACAATTTCTCCATATAAAGGTAGCCGAACTTTATTAAATATATGTGACTACATAAATATATATCGACGTACATTGGACCTTAGTTTAATTATTTCTATAATAATAATTGACAGAAGCTTGTAAACTTAAGGCACGTACCTCAACAGCTTCTTTTGCCGCTTTCTGACTATTGAATTCCATAAATGCATAGCGACAACCATCCTACACACAGAATATATACTTATCAGCATCAAAGAGATGATCGTAAAATACTTGAAAGATAATATATTTGAGCTAGGGCAAACCCCGATGGTTCTAATCTGGATATTCTTGTGCTTGACATTTCCAAATTTCTTAACTGCGCTGGTCAGTGTTCTGCGTGTAACTTTTAGTGGCAAGTTTCTTACATAGATCGTCTTACCTGCGACAAGTATATAAAGAGCTTTCAGTAAATATATTAATGTCACTACTTTAATAACAATCACATGTAAAATAATATATAGAAATTAACGATAGACCCTGGAGTACCAATATTTTTAGATGCAGCAGATGGTTTGGCACTAGCAGTAGATGATGAGCCAGTTTTCGTTGGTAAGCTTGGTTTTGCGAGCTGTGTTTAATTAAGAGCAGCTACGCTTTAGTGAACGCTTGCCTAGCATTTAATATAGGTTAAAAAAAAGTTATATATGCTTCTGATAGAATTAGCTTACGTTGGTAGCATAAGACTCTTTCTCTTCAACTTCATCTTGGGGATCCGACGGTAAATTATTTTCATCATGGCCCTTTTCACCATCGATAGTTTCATCTGTATAGCTAGATTTGCTGCTTTTGTCCATTTTGAGAACCTCACGAGCAGCTTCTGTTGCAATATCTTTCTCTATACAAAGTAGAACATTGGCTATTTTATACAGCAGACAATATAATAAATGAGCCATTAAATTACTAGTACATACCATTCTTTGGAGGTGCAGTAGATTTTCCATTTTTTTTCTGAGAAACTTCAACAGTAGCCTCCGGAATAGTTAACGAACTGGCTTTTGTGATCTACATATAGGAGCAATACTACTTAAATTTTTACCTTTATTTGAAAAATATATAGTCAGCAACATAAGGATTGATGAAAGGGAGCTCACGATAGATGCATAAGACTTTTTTTTGACATCTTTTTTAGTGTCTGAACGTTCGTCAGATAGTACCGTTGAACTCATATTTTTTGATGAGTCCAGGCTAATCTTATCGTCTTCTGTAGAGGTCCCCTGGTCTTTCATTGGAGCTAGATTGTCTTCTCCTAAACAAAAGAAAATATATAATCAAACAATATGGAACCAGCATGATCAAACACGATTAATAAGAAAATTTATATAGAAAAAGGCAAAAATTAGCGAGAAATTAGAGATACCAGTGTCGTCATTGGTGGTAAGAAACCGAAAGAAGTCATTATGCACATAAAAGCCTGTGGCTTGTGGTGCCAACAAGAATGTCTGAGAGAATCTTTTCATGGTACTATCTTTACTCAATACGCCTACTACTCCTATAACAATCGAGTTTGCTATTGAGTCCTGAGCTTGCTCATTGATTCGAATGATATCTCGGTCTGTGATATCAGACTCTAGTATCGCCTTGCGAATCTCCTGATTAAAACTAAAGGTTACCAAGAAACTACATTTCTATAAACCACAAATAATTATCTAAAAAATGAGTAGTATTTGATTACTAGTGATTCTTGAGTAGTTGGGTACCTTGATTGTAGTCACTGATCGGATAGATCCATCTTCAACAGGAATTGATAAGTTGCTTTCTTCTTTGTAGAACTTATGCATTTCCTCAGGAAAATCATTAAGACATTTGTAATATTGACTCAAAAAAGCGTCCGCTAAGTCTTGAGCCGAATGAAAATTTTGAGTATTTTTGTTGGAAACAAATTTAACCTTATTATGTGATCTAGCTTTCCTCACCATCTCTGCGTTAAGAACTAAATTAAGATCCTTTATATTACCATACCATATATAAATATGATAAGGATTAATCTATGCAAGAGTATAATAAACAGTATGTTATGCATAGATTAGTGATTAACACGGTCGTGTTCATAGTAATGGCATAACTATTAGCTAATTAAAGATACAAAAAATGAGACAACAAATTAATCTGTATGCTAATTAAGCATCTGTCGAGATATAATTTAAGCCTCGGATGCAGAGATTGTTATACTATGACTAATAAGATGAAATCTAATCAAGTTGGCAGCTTGAGATTAATATGGAAAGGGTGTTCTGAACACAAAAGTTTAATATGGCTTATATAAATTGTAGAAGCCTCAACCATAAGCATAGAGAATAATTAGCGTATGCTAGTTAATTGGTATATTGGATATGTAAAACCACTATCCAAACATCAGACAGTTTCGAGCACTTCCCGTTAGAGGTAAATAAAAAACCGTTTAATTAGGGGACCTTAATTGACTTCACATATTACTGTTGATGATTGACAGAACTGAACCACACTCCAAAATATGTCGAACTTTCCGGTAATCCCAGCTGCCCATCCCATGAGAGGTAAATCAAGCTTGTCAAGTGGCCTGATTAGATGGTGGGCAAACCAATGGATCCATCATCACATTTATTTCCAAAATATTAGGTTCCTCCTCGGTTCACGTGGGGATTGAACCCGATATACTTCCAAATGCATCTGTGAAACCAACTCGATTACATGTGGGAGGCAACGACACTCATTATGCATCTGGTTAGAAGATGACTAGTTTGAATTTTGAAACTGTTGTCAACTTTGAAAATTTACAACTAAAATTTTATTAAGGTGTGGATTGCTATATATAGGTGTTGTTTGATCTTTAATTGTCTCTTTTGGTTTTGTTTGGGTTCCTTTTTAAATTGGTTCCGAGGCATGTTTCATTGCTGGTGTTAGTATCATCTAGCTACTTGCTAGTTTTTATATAAAAATTTGCCGTTCAAAGAAAATCAAGGTGTGGATTGCTTTTAGATTCACAGTTGCTACAGTGCATGTGATAATACGTTGTAACTTTCTAGTTCTTTAGGTACTTGTTAGCGTTCACGTGTTTACAAAATTATGTCGTTCTAAAAAAAGCTCGTGTGATTATAGAATATATAAAATCAGTCTCTCAAATCCAAACATGCAAAATTTCAAAGGTGTTTGCTCTAAAATTCGCTAACCGGTTCAAACCATTGATAAAGTGAAACAAACCTCAAATTACATTTCTAACGAGAAATCATATCTGCCTCAAACATAAAAAGAAATTTGAGAATTGAATCGGTAGCTTTTTAATACCAACTTTGTTAATTTAGATAACTTAAACCATATCTACTGATTCGAAAATTAAAACGTAAACAATCAAACATACCTTAAATATTTAAATTCGCCAACAAAATTTGAAACGTCAAAAACCCTAGAATTAGCAAGATCGACTAGCAAATTAAAAGAAAGAAAAAACCCTAGAATCAGCCACTCCAAACACAAAAACATGAAGCTTGCTGATCTTTACACCTAGAGCTTAAAACAAGAAATATAAGCTGTGATGTACCTCTTTATCGTAAAACATAGTTATCCCACAAAGTTTACACAACAAATTAAGTAACAATCAAATTAATTTCCTATGTATATAGCTAAAGCCAAATATGAACCAAAACCAATTAGCTAAACCATTTCAGCAAGACATATATCAAAGATCGATCTGTGAGACTACAAAAAGATCTGATCTAGTATCACATTGTTAAGCAAGTGATTCTCAATAAGTTTAGCAAATAATATGCATGTGCACAGAGAAGATGGTGACAAGCTATATAAGAATGTACCTCCTGTGAAACGTGATCACCAGAAAACCGACGTGATATACTGGTATATGAAGTCTTGTAGCACTAAAATGTGGTGTGCGATTGCTTTTCAATGCATATATTTTTTGTTCTTCAAACAGCTACTACACATTAGGTACGAGGTGTAACAAGTATTATATACCTGGTACTAGTTGTTTGGTGCCACGTAATCAGATATTTGTTTGTGGAAATGATCCTCACCGTACATTTTAGGTTTTAGAAAATGAATAACCTTGTGTAGTCTTGGCTAGGGGTTTTGACTTTTTGACTTTTGTCTAAATGGTCTAATATATTTCCTTAAGCTCAAAAAGAAATATGGTTATTTGTATTTTATTTCTTTTATTACCCAAATTTACGAAATCTCAGATGCTATATTTATCCAACATTATTACAAACATATAGAAATAAATTTATCGTTTTCTTGTTTACTTAAAACCCAAATTAATGGAAATTAATTTCAGATAGTACTTAATTATCATACATTTATTACAACAAACAATTAATGTTTAATTATTTGTATACTTTTTTTTCTTCAAAATTTAGGCATCATCAAATGAAAATTTAATCTCTACTCTTTTATGAGACGTCAACTTATTCTTCAATCAACTACAGTAATCACTAATTATAATTTTTTACAGGAAAAAAAAAATACTTAAACAATTAACTATTTCAATCAATGTCGATTGTTTTTGGTTTAACATTTATTTTTATTTCATTTAATTACTATACACTTTATTCAATATAAAAGTAGTGTTTCTAAAATATGCCATCTGATTATATGATAAAATGATTATATAAGTAAATTTTGGGTTTATTAAACTAGAAATATTATATTTAATTGAAATTTATAACTTTAAACACTATATCTTAAAGTTTATTTTAATCTGAAAAAATAAATGTTAGGGTCAGATAATTAATGCAGCTTAACAATGTGCATGATAATATATGTTAGAAAACTTGCTTGAAATATACTTAACTTAAATTAATAAACATCTGTATATATATTTTAGTATTTCAACTTTTTTATTAAACTTTGATTTATGTGGGTATTTTATTATATGTCTACATATTTTCATTAGCACATACTTTTTTTAATCAAACTTTGATACTTTAATTGTTCACCAACAACTTTTTATATATTAACTATTAAAATGAAATTTTTATTTTTACATTAAATACACTAGATACATTCAGATATCATAAAAAATATTTAAGAGCAAAATATTAATAAAAAAAAAGGTAAACAATTATTCTTGTTTGCTGAAATGCGAATATTTTGAGAGAAACATAAATACTCCAGTAATGTGAGCATTTAATTATTATTGATAAATTAAGTATACCATTTATGATTGCAAATTTATAACATAGAATTTAGTTATATACTAGCATGTTACTCGTGCGATCCAGCGGCGGGTATCTTGTGACTAATTTTTTTTACGAACAATGTTACTTTTTTTTGGACTGTTGGATTTCAGTTTTATGCTTTTGAAGCTTAATAATATTGTTCATTTTAGTTAAATAGTTGTATATTTTGATGAATGGGTGAATTAAATTGTCTATTAATTGTAGGGGTGAGCATCGGTCCCTGACCGGACCGGACCGAACAGACCGAGGACCGAATTAGCCAAAAAAACTTAGATCGATGACCAGACAGAATATAGTCGGACTGGTCCTGTCTCGGTCGGTCTGTCGGTCGGTCCGGTCCAACAAAGTCAAAATAGTCCTTTTGTGATCCGGAGCGAACCGAGCGGACCGAAGACCGAATTAGCCCAAAAGCCTAGACCTAGGACTGGACCGAATGTGGTCGGTCCGATCCGGTCCGGTTCATTCGGGTCGTTTGCTCACCCCTAATTAATTGTATGTGTTGATAGTATTTGTGAAAATCACATGTGATTCGATTTTTATAAATCACATATGAAATTTTCAAATCATATGTGATTTGTAAAAATCATATATGATTTGAAAAAATCATATATAATTTGTAAAAATCGAATCACATGTGATTTTTAAATCATATATGATTTTACAAATCATATGTGTATTTTCTGAACGGAATTTTTGAAAAAAAAAATTGTCGAAATATAGAGAAGTGCATATATATAGAAAGATAATTTAATTCTCGTCGCGATGGTGCATTTTTTATAGTTTAAAATTTTACTTTTTGCAAGATATGTTGTTTTAAAATAGAAAATAATTTTTTTATTAATTTTTATCAAAAATGGATGATTAATATTGATTTATTTGATTTATGGTAAATATGAGATTTATATTGATCTCAACTCATGTTACATTATCGTGCCATTAGCCCAAAAAAGTAACCATATCACAGAACTCTTAAATATATGCGAACACGGACATTTGTCCTTTATAAAAACATACAAGAAGTAACAATTTTTTACAAAGTCCATGTTCATATTTTTGAGTGTTCATCATTTGTATTGTTCATTATTTATTTTTTCCAACAAAGTCTTCAAAGGATATATTTGTTACAATTTGGAGACTTTTATTTATTTATTTGTAAAAGGCGTGAGTCACCTTATAGTTTTCTCTAAACATTGTGGGTACTTGATATTTAAATAATCCTGGCCTTATAAAATAAACATATTATATGAAATTTAATAAATTACAACAAGAATATTAATAATATTAATCTTTGCTGGAAACTTTAATTATAAAATAGACAAAGAAACCATTTATTTGTTCATTTATATTAAGGAGGAAAAAAAATATTAATTCTTTTCATTTTTTGTATAAAATGTTAGTTATTTTGATCCGTGCAGTACACGTGTCTTATTTACAATAAATGAACAAATAACTAACATTTTATACCAAAAATGATTAGATCAAAATTGTTTGGGTAAAGTTGACCGTTGGTTCCTTTATGATTATTTGTGACTAATAAGCTCCAATTAAAATATCTGCGAAACGGGTTTGGGTCAACTAAAAAAATAAATACTTATCATTACTTTGTGATAAAAACTCAAATAATAATTCACAATTAATGTTATAATATATTGCAAGAACTCAAAACTGCACATTACTATTTGTCACTAATAATTTCGGGCAAAATATATAAAGGCATGTTCAGTTCAACTTAAAGGTTATATATTTTATCACTAATTTGTGATAAAAATTAAGTACTTAATTAATCATCAATACTATAATTTATTACAAGAACTACAAAACATATTCCGCCTTAAAACAAGTGTCAAGTTTCAAAATGCACAAAAATTTAGGAAATCTCACTAATTACACTTTTCACCAATTATATATATTTTAAACGGGTAAACGGATGAGGTTTTTCCCTGTTCAGGTAATCTGAGGAGGGCAAGCCTTTTTTACTCATATGTATGCTACCTCACTAGGTCAATCCCGAGACCGTTCCCGATCCTTCCTTGGCCACTCCCAAATATACATACTTAATGAGGTTTGAATCATTTACCTCTTGTTAGGAAACTAAAGACCTTCTGCTAGCCCATTTGATGGTTGTTAAAATACAAAGTTGTTACTTATCTTATGACATCCCAAAATAATATTATGTACACTTGTTTTGAGAATAAAGGAGTATATTATAATATATTATATTACTATTATTTGGAAAGTCCAACTCCAAAATTATATCTACAATGTTAATTTTATTTGAATAGTTTAAAAGTCTATTTAAACTGTTAAATAAGTCAAACAAACCTTAAAATCTTTGTATGAGCAGTATGTATAAAAAAAAGTATAAGAAAATTTAATATCGCCAGGTGATTGAAGACCATCTTTATTTGGAAAATATAAACGATCGATCTTGAAAAATAAATATAAAAAATCAAGCACATTTTTAAATATTAAAAGTTCAAAAAAGGAAACAATACAACAATAAAACCTTAGAATCAGCACGAGAAACAAAAGAAATAAACTATATAGTCTTAATCGACCACTTCAAACGCAAAACAAGAAGTTGAGCTTCACTAACATAAATTGAAACAAGAAAATTTAGATCTTATACAATATATGAAAAAAAGCATAATCATGAATGACCTCTTTTCCGAATCAATCAATCTTGCTTTCTAGCTTTACAGGATGCTGCAATGAATGAACAACCAAAATTTTGATTAATGATTTTAAAGCCAATGATGAGATGATGCCATTTAGTTTAACCATTTTAACAAGATATATACCAAAGCAACATCTGGAACTTTTTGAAAGATCAATGTGTGATACTACAAAAAGATGTGATCAATCACATCGTTAAGCAACTTATTATCGATAAGTATAAGCAAATATTATATGCAAAGAAAAGATGATGACTAGCTGAAGAATGACCGTTTGTGTAATGTGATCACCACAAACCGACGTGAACATTGAAGTCTTGCAACCAGAAAATTGTGATGTATGATTGCTTTTCAACGTGTTTTTTTTTCTCTAACAGCCGAGGCACAATTTATTCTCACACTAGACACAAAGATTCGATAAAGGCTTTTTATGATGCGAGGTGAAGAAAGTGTTATGTATCTTGTATTTGTTGTCGTTGAGTAGTCTACCTAAAAATATTAGAAAATTTAAAAATCGACAGGTGATTTAAGACTATCTTTATTTGGGAAATATAAATCATCGATCTTGAAAAATAAATATTAAAAATCAAGCATATCTTAAATATTAAAAATTCAATGAAAGAAACCAATACAACAATAAAACCCTAGAATCAGGACGAGAAACAAAAGAAATAAACTATATAGTCTTTATCATCCACTCCAAACGCAAAACAAGAAGTTGGGTTTCACTAACATAAATTGAGACAAGAAAAATTAGATCTCAAATAATATATAGAAACATAATTAATGAATAACCTTTTTCCCGATCAGTCAATCTTGCGTAAGCTACAATGAATGAACAACTTTTGATAAATGATTTTAAAGCCAAAGATGAGATGATGCCATTTAGTTTAACCAATTTAACAAGATATATACCAAAGCAACACCTGGAACTTTTTGAAAGATCAATGTGTGATACTAAGAAATGATGTTATTGATCACATCATTAAGCAACTTATAATCGATAAGTATAATCAAATATTATGTGCAAAGAGAAGAAGATACCTAGCTGAAGAATGACCTTTTGTGTAACGTGATCACCATAAACCGACGTGAAAAATGAAGTCTTGCAACAAGAAAATTGTGACGTACGGTTGCTTTTCAATGTGATTTTTGTTTTCTAACAGCCGAGGCACGATTTATTCTCACACCGCACACAATGATTCGTTAAAGGCTTTTTATGATACGAGGTGAACAAAGTGTTATGTATCTTGTATTTGTTGTCGTTGAGTAGTCTAGCTAAAAATATAAGAAAATTTAAAAATCGACAGGTGATTTAAGACCATCTTTATTTGGGAAATATAAACCATCGATCTTGAAAAATAAACATAAAAAATCAAGCACAAATATTAAAAATTCAAAGAAAGAAACCAATACAACAATAAAACCCTAGAATCAGGACGAGAAACAAAAGAAATAAACTATTTAGTCTCAATCGACCACTCCAAACGCAAAACAAGAAGTTGGGTTTCACTAACATAAATTGAAACAAGAAAATTTATATCTCAAACAATATATAGAAACATAATCAATGAATAACCTTTTTTCCCGATCAATCATCTTGCGTAAGCTACAATGAATGAACAACCAAAATTTTGATAAATGATTTTAAAGCCAAAGATGAGATGATACCATTTGGTTTAACCAATTTAACAAGATATATACCAAAGCAACGCCTGAAACTTTTTGAAAGATCAACGTGTAATAATACAAAAAGATGTGATTGATCACATTGTTAAGCAACTTATAATCGATAAATATAAGAAAATATTATGTGCAAAGAGAAGATGATGACTAGCTGAAGAATGACCTTTTGTGAAACGTGATCACCACAAACCGACGTGAAAAATGAAGTCTTGTAACAAGAAAATTATGACGTACGGTTGTTTTTCAACGTGTTTTTTTGTTCTTTAACAACCGCAACACGATTTATTCTCACACCACACACAAAGATTCGTTAAAGGCTTTTATGATACGAGGTGAAGAAAGTATTATATATCTTGTACTTGTTGTCAGTACCGTAATCAGATATTTATTTGTAGAAATGATTATTGTCATATATTTTAGGTTTTATGATAGATTAATTTGGTTTAGTGACACATAGGGTGACAACTACAGGCTAGGAATTCTGACTCGGGTCTAAATGGTCTAAACTAAATTGATGGACATTTTAAGTTATTTTCTTAATTGAAATGAGGAAAAAATATAGTGTCTCTAAGTTATTTTGCTTTAACACCCTAATACATAAAATTTTAGATAACAATATTACAAACTTATAGAAATTTATTTGTTATTCTCTTATTATTTACAACAACAATCGTAGCTATTTGTTATTCTTTTATTATTTGAAAGAATAAGGGTGGGTAATCCGTTTTCAAAATTTATTACTGCAACTAAATAAACCTATTTGAGGAAAAGATAGAAAAATGGTAGGTAATCCGTTTTCAAAGGTTGATGATGTGGTCGTCTCTGATAGCGAAGATGATGAACCTAAAGTGACTAATTACTCTGGTGGTGGAGGTAACTCAAAGAGTCTTTTGGAGCAATGGAGAGATGATAGATACGACTACAATACTGTAACACCCCCAAAATGGCTCAGCGGAAGCACACAAGTATTGGGGTGCTACTAAATTGATATCACAACATAAGCATAGAACAACTGATTTCTCATAAAGAAACTTTTATTCATTCTTGGAAACATTGTTTACATTATTGATTTAGTGCGGAAAATGGCCCATTATAAACAGGTGGTCCCAATACATAAACCAGAGTCATCTATGACCATGCCATGCCTTTGCCTTGCGCCTCCAAAGATAAGCTATCACCTCAAAACCTGAAGATACATGCTAAAAGGGGTCAGCTTACGTTGGTGAGTTCATAGGTTTATTTAAAAGACACTTCAGTATACCATTTCACATTTGATTTTTGATAATCATTACGTCTTGCATAATGTCATAAAATTTATGATTACATTTCATAAAAGAATTTCATAAAGGAATTTCATTAGTGGACTATAAAAAGAGTATATGCACATTACAATGAATATAATGCCATATATTAAAAATCTATTACGCCGCACTAAGTTCATGCAACCGAAGCTACGACAGTTTTTGTATGCACAAAGAAGTCATACAAATAAAGAGCTCATGGCGAATGTTTATCCCAATACACTCGGTCCCGACATGCTATATGTTTCGCCTTGACCCATGCGGGGCCAACCGACCTGTGAGTCACCCCAATAGATCTATTTATAACATTCGCGCTTCAACAGGAATTGACGGTTCATGAAAAGGGCAATTTGGGATCTAAGGACTTAGGCTAAGCTGCATAATATTCTAAGTCAAGCATTATGGTAGGGTCCATAAAACATCTATGTATGATGTATCTTAAAACATATCAATCAAAAGGCATAGTATGCATGGGAATGCACCATTAAAATCATTTAAGTAAAATGAGCATGTATCTTCCCCCAAAACAAGTATAAAACAGATTAAAGTAGGGGCTATGAAACTCACCTTGGCAATGTGCAGTATGAGGTGAAATAAATCAATTAATGATAGTGCACGGCTCTGACACGCAACCTAATTAAGTACGGCATATTTAGTCTATATATTTAAGAGTCGATAAAGTTCAACTAACTTTATAAATTTTAAATATTTTTGTTGTTGTTGTTGTTTATGTGACATCATTTATCGTAAAGCAATTTTCAAGGGATTGAGTTGATTTCGGCTTAGGAAGGATGGCATGGAAGGAAACTCAAGGAAGGAAAGACGAGTTCTGTTCAATGACGACCAAAGGATAATATATGGAGGAATTGTATGCTTATAAATAGACGTTGTCGATGGAAAAGAACAAGATATATATATCAAATTTATATATATATATATGTACTTAGAGTATTTAGTATAAATATTATAAAGGAATTTAAATCTCAATTTAATTCATGATTAAATTGTATTAGAAAAATATAATGTAGGTTTCTAATAATTATAGCCCAAATACTAATATGTTTTGAAAGATTGTATATTTATATTTTCATGTCATTTAGTATATTAGAATAAATGTCTTTAGAAAAACTTTAGTATAACCAATCTTGTATACGTTTGACATAATAGAATTTCTGTAAGTTTTCAAGATATATTTCAAGGCATTACTAATGTTTGTTTACAATAACATTTTCATTTTAAAAGAAGTTTAAACATTTATCTAAGCTTGTAAGTGACAACTTAATCCTTCCAATAAAATTATGATAGATCACATAACCATATTTCAAATACTAATATGTTTCAAAAAGTTGTATATATCACCGTCTAAATATGTATCTCAATATAAGTTTTCAAGTAGTATATTTTGTTTATGGATTGTAAAATAGTTTATAAAAGAATAGGTATGACCCGTATGTAATACTTCTAATTAATTGGTTTTTGATTAAATGACAAAAATTGTGTGGTTGATGTCATTTATATCCGGTTTTTATCAAGTGAATATGTATATTTAAGTATTTATGTCTAATTTAGTTTTCAAGTCGGGATAAACATAATCACTTGCCTTAATAATTTCATTTTCAAGGTGGGAGTAGTATGCCGATTTGTGATGGAAATGGATGACAAGTCGATTTAGATAGAAGGTAAGTCAATATAAGGCGAAGACTAAATGAAACAATGCTTAGTTGGGTTACATTTTGAGACAACGCGAGATCGGCTTACTCATTTCAGTTTGTCACAAGATCCATACTCTGGTGGGCTGACAAAAGACAGACGAGCCATTGAGATTGTAAATTGGGCTTCGGCCCAGTTATACTTACTCACCTAATATCAATTGGTCCTTATAACTTTCGATGGGTTGGTGAGCCCATGACCAAACAAATACACCCTCTGTACACAGGAAATCAAACGTATAGTTGATAAATATGAAATCCTTTTGACTCGATGGGATTCAACCAGACACCAAGTCGAAACAACTTTAATACTTATTTGGTCTAGACGAAAGAAAAGAAAAACTCACGAGACACTATCGACCTTACTCTCATAGTCTTGACAACACGACATCAAACACCCTTCGGGTGTTCTCCGCTAGACTCAAAGTAAAACAACCACTCCTTGGAGTTCTTTTGCATACCGAAATAAGACAATAACCATTACACAACTGTGGTTACAAAAGAGTTATGGTCAAGTCCTTTCTTTTTTCCTCATTTATCGGGCACCTCCCGACTCGACCAAAAGGACTTGATACCAGTTGCACCCTCGTGCATTTTATTTTACGTTGATCAGAACTAACACCCTACATGGGTGTGACAGTGGCGAACATAACCGAAAACTTACGCACCTCGAGGTCAAGTCTAATATCACTCAAGAAGTTACTCACTTGAGTTACCAACAAGCTAGCAAGTAAGTGGAAAAAGAAAACTAGGAAAAGCTGGGAGATACACTCGACCAATCGAGACCCTCACGGTTGTGCTTTAGTTAAACACACTGAGGCAACCAAAATAGACACGAGATCAATGGACGGGAACCATTCGCTATCACGAGCCAAGAATATATCATTATACAAATCCGATTTGAGACAAAACCAATTAACATCAAAGGAAATCGAATACTCTCCTAGACTCACCTGTGGTCAACCGGGTCTGACCCGAATCAATTACTCATGACGACAGAAAATAAGCCAAAGAAAGCACTATTCGAGTGCTTAAGAATAAGCACTCGACACTCACATGAGTTCCTAATCCGAAAACAAATCACAAGGAATTAAACACTTCCAAACTAGGGGCTAATTCAAGTTTTAAATTTGATTTATCATTAGCCACATTAGCAACAACAACAATGATGTCAAATTTTTGAAGGTTCAAGTAAGACCTCAAATCAACATACAAGATTTAATTTACACTTTCAATCTTAAATAACAACAAGACAAAGTTCTTACAAATACATTGGTGGGTCGAGTTGGTGAAGAACCGAAAACCCACAGCTCTAATGGGGACAACTTGGAATGAAATGGAACAAATTGAGACTTGAGCTACCATCCTTTTACCTCGAATTTCCAAACCCCCAACTTAATTTTGGATACCCCTTTGATTTAGTATGAACCCTAATTTACCGAACCCTAATTGGAGTGATGCTTGTGAGTATTTGATGGGGTTAACCTATGAATTCACCTCTATTTATAGAGGTAATTATGGTAAAGAGTGTCTTATTATCCTTGCCTTCGTGGATGTGTCACACCGGATTTGGCTCTCATCACATCTTTATTGGCACGCTTTTGCCATCATGTGACAACTAGGAGAGTAGCCTTCTTCTTAGAGGATGAAGGGGATGGCAGTGAAGGTTGACCTTCAAAAGGATGGGAGGACATTTCCATTCTTATGTTTGTTTTTCTGGTTTGACTCGACAAAAGAGAGAGAGAAGGGAACAGATAAAAAAAACGTGGTCGACAGAGAGAGAGAGAGGAGAGATAGGAGTTATCTCTTTTGTTTTATTATACAAACAGTACAATCGGTACCCCGTGTTTTGTCGAATCCTCGAGTAAACGTACCTTCCCGGTACCCGAGAAATATAAAAATTATATTTTCGGAAACGATTTCTTAGACGTAATAGTATGACATTTTCATTATGTTGTCATTTGATTATAACTGTTTGCCGTTATTAATTGGTGTCGGTATACGTGCAGTGCCGTGACTTTCTAAATTTTACGAGATAACCTCTCGTTTTCTTCAGTAAATTATCCTTGAATGATAAAATGTGTATATTTCACTTATCTCATTATTTATTTTTAGTCTTGTATGCTACTGCGCTGCAGTATGCGGAATAACTTCCCGAAACAACGGATTAAGCTTATGTATGCTTAAATTTTAATTTGGACAATAATAAATTTCACTTTTATTATACAGATACTTAGCGAACAAGTATCGTGCGTGCGGTGTCTTATTATAAAGAAACGAGATGACTTCTCATTTTTAAATTTTGGATATTGGCATCTATCAGAAGAGAATCGATTTGAATTTTTGGACGTGATAAATATTATTATAATAATCCGGAAATTTTACGGGTTGTTATAGTCTACCCATTTACGTGAGATCCGTCCGGATCTCGATTTTACTACTCCGATAGGGTGTCGAGAATGAGGTGATGGTATTTGGAACAAGTTTTAAACTTTCCTAGGTTGTCCCAGGGTTTCCTCTTTGGGGATGGGTACCTAGGTGTTTTGCCAGCAGCACATCCCCTAACTGAGGTGCCATGATTTTCTGGGGTAGGTTCATTTGGTGAAGGTTCCAAGTTTTGATGTTATAAGGTTTCACTATTTTGTTAGTGTGGGCACCTCTAACTTCTCAAGGTCTTATCAAAATGTAACCATTTCTGGCGTTTCATGATTCTAAAGTATATAGGTTGATTCTTAAGGGATGAAGAAACATTTGTTTTCGAATTTCTCTTTCGACTAAATGTTTATACAAGTTTGACTAAAATCATATTTCAAAATCGGTAATGTGTAAAAAATGGCACATTTTCAAAAGATTGTAAAACCGGTTCTTAATTATGGGGTGTATATGGAAGTTTTGTGAAACTTTTAGTGTTTCAGCATCTTGTCTCATTTTAACGAGGGATTTGTAAAGTATTATTGTTGGATTTTAAAGGGGAATCCTCCAATTTGGAAACTATATTGTAGCAAGGATGTGTAGCAGGATATAACATTTACCCATAGCTACGAGTAGGGTTTAGTTGTCTAAGTTGGGTAGGATTGGAGGTTTAATGGTTGGTGAACCTCGTTGTTTTCTATGGTTTTAGGCAGAGGTGTGGGATACATTCTAAGGTCAGGCTTAGCTACCAAGGAGGACATTGAGCATTTATGTTTATGGGGTATTAACTTAAAACACTTTTTGAGGAAGTAAGTAACTAATAGAGTGGTTCTAGAATACTTTTCAAAGTATTAAGAAATACTTTATTCTTGTGAGGTAGTAGTGAAATTGTAGTTTACTTTATTGTGAAATGTAGGGTGGTAATTTGGTTTGTAGAATAATTCATGGAGTGGTTCAGAAGGTATTTTGATTATAATGGTCCGTGGGATGATCGAAAACAGTTGGTATGGCAACTCATTTATTTAGTTTATAAGAGGGTAACAAGGTAGGCACTGTTATTCTTAAGAGGTGGGTGGAGCTTCTAGGTACCACATTTCAAGTTTTGTAGGATTATAGGTCATTTATCATGTCTCTCCAGATTTTGTCAGAGGTTTATTGTTCCTTTGGCTGTCTATCCCTACTAGGGAATCTTTCTCATAGGTGTTATTGGAAGGTTGCTCCTAAAATGGTTTGATTTGTTTACGGAATGTAAGGTTTGGGGTAGGAGTGACTATAACATAACCCGATTGTGATATGGAAATATTCTATATAGGGAAATAATGTGACGCCAGTGAGTGGCTTACGATTAAGGAATGCCAGTGAGTGGCTTATGATTAAGGAATGCAAGTGAATGGCTTATGATTAAGGAATGCCAGTGAGTGGCTTATTATTAAGGAATGCCAATGAGTGGCTTGTTACATGTTTATTCAAATATTAACATTAATCAAATTTTACTGGACATAACGTTATTGTAACTATCCTAAGTATTGCAAAATTCACCTCTGAGTCGGACATAGGTGATCAGGCTATGTCCCAGTGTCCCTGGTTGAATATAGGTGATCAATCTATATTCAACCGAGGTTCAATAAATTTTGAAATACTTAGCTTAGTTATGCTAGTAATATGTCCCAATACTTTTAAGGGTTGTCTTGAAGGATTAAAACAATTATTCTCTTTATGTGAGGGAAAAGGTGTAGTGCTGTGATACGTAAATATACGTATAGGGGAAATAATTATAACCTATAATGAATTTAGGTGAGCAGTGATAAAACATGCATCTTATCAAGTATGATCTCAACAGGTCATAAGTGAGGCATCACCGGCAAAGGTGCACGCGTGTCGGTCATAGGGTTAAGTTTTTGTAAAAGTGGTTATAGTCTAGGTTTTAAAATACCCAGTTCTCTATAACCTAGGCTCTGATACCAATCTGTAACACCCCCAAAATGGTTCAGCGGAAGCACACAAGTATTGGGGTGCTACTAAATTGATATCACAACATAAGCATAGAACAACTGATTTTCATAAAGAAACTTTTATTCATTCTTGGAAACAATGTTTACATTATTGATTTAGTGCGGAAAATGGCCCATTATAAACAGGTGGTCCCAATACATAAATCATAGTCATCTATGACCATGCCATGCCTTTGCCTTGCGCCCAAAGATAAGCTATCACCTCAAACACGAAGATACATGCTAAAGGGTCACCTATTTGGTGAGTTCATAGGTTTATTTAAAAGGCACTTCAAGATACCATTTCACATTTGATTTTTGATGATCATTACGTATTGCATAATGTCATAAAATTTATGATTACATTTCATAAATGAATTTCATTAGTGGACCATAAAAAGAGTATATGCACATTACAATGAATATAATGTCATATATTAAAAATCTATTACTCCGCACTAAGTTCATGCAACCGAAGCTACGACAATTTCTGTATGCACAAAAAAGTCATACAAATAAAGAGCCCATGGCGAGTGTTTATCCCAATACACTCAGTCCGACATGCTATATGTTTCGCCTTGACCCATGCGGGGCCAACCGACTGTGGAGTCACCCCAATAGATCTATTTATAACATTCGCGCTTCAAAGCAGGAATTAACGGTTCATGAAAAGGGCAATTTGGGATCTAAGGACTTAGGCTAAGCTGCGTAATATTTTAAGTCAAGCATTATGGTAGGGTCCATAAAATATCTATGTATGATGTATCTTAAAACATATCAATCAAAAGGCATAGTATGCATGGGAATGCACCATTAAAATCATTTAAGTAAAATGAGCATGTATCTTCCCCCAAAACAAGTATAAAACAGATTAAAGTAGGGGCTATGAAACTCACCTTGGCAATGTGCAGTATGAGGTGAAATAAATCAATTAATGATAGTGCACGGCTCCGACATGCAACCTAATTAAGTACGGCATATTTAGTCTATATGTTTAAGACTCGATAAAGTTCAACTAACTTTATAAATTTTAAATGTTTTTGTTGTTGTTGTTGTTGTTTATGTGACATCATTTATCGTAAAGCAATTTTCAAGGGATTGAGTGGATTTCGGCTTAGGAAGGATGGCATGGAAGGAAACTCAAGGAAGGAATGACGAGTTTGGTTCAATGACGACCAAAGGATAATATATGGAGGAATTGTATGCTTATAAATAGACGTTGTCGATGGAAAAGAACAAGATATATATA
Organism: Chrysanthemum lavandulifolium; assembly: GCA_022545495.1. Taxonomy (NCBI): domain Eukaryota; kingdom Viridiplantae; phylum Streptophyta; class Magnoliopsida; order Asterales; family Asteraceae; genus Chrysanthemum; species Chrysanthemum lavandulifolium. The sequence goes on from CM040246.1 coordinate 104,063,835, forward strand.
TCAAGTGTACATATATATGTATATGTACTTAGAGTATTTAGTATAAATATTATAAAGGAATTTAAATCTCAATTTAATTCATGATTAAATTGTATTAGAAAAATATAATGTAGGTTTCTAATAATTATAGCCCAAATACTAATATGTTTTGAAAGATTGTATATTTATATTTTCATGTCATTTAGTATATTAGAATAAATGTCTTTAGAAAAACTTAATTATAACCAATCTTGTATACGTTTGACATAATAGAATTTCTGTAAGTTTTCAAGATATATTTCAAGTCGGGATAAACATAATCACTTGCCTTAATAATTTCATTTTCAAGGTGGGAGTAGTATGCCGATTTGTGATGGAAATGGATGACAAGTCGATTTAGATAGAAGGTAAGTCAATATAAGGCGAAGACTAAATGAAACAATGCTTAGTTGGGTTACATTTTGAGACAACGCGAGATCGGCTTACTCATTTCAGTTTGTCACAAGATCCATACTCTGGTGGGCTGACAAAAGACAGACGAGCCATTGAGATTGTAAACTGGGCTTCGGCCCAGTTATTCTTACTCACCTAATATCAATTGGTCCTTATAACTTTCGATGGGCTGGTGAGCCCATGACCAAACAAATACACCCTCTGTACACAGGAAATCAAACGTATAGTTGTGAAATATGAAATCCTTTTGACTCGATGGGATTCAACCAGACACCAAGTCGAAACAACTTTAATACTTATTTGGTCTAGACGAAAGAAAAGAAAAACTCACGAGACACTATCGACCTTACTCTCATAGTCTTGGACAGTCACGACATCAAACACCCTTCGGGGTGTTCTCCGCTAGACTCGAAGTAAAAACAACCACTCCCTTGGAGTTCTTTTTGCATACTAAAATAAGACAATAACCATTACACAATATGTGGTTACAAAAGAGTTATGGTCAAGTCCTTTCTTTTTTCCTCATTTATCGGGTACCTCCCGACTCGACCAAAAGGACTTGATACCAGTTGCACCCTCGTGCGTTTTATTTTACGCTGATCAGAACTAACACCCTATATGGGTGTGACAGTGGCGAACATAACCGAAAACTTACGCACCTCGAGGTCAAGTCTAACATCACTCAAGAAGTTACTCACTTGAGTTACCAACAAGCTAGCAAGTAAGTGGAAAAAGAAAACTAGGAAAAGCTGGGAGATACACTCGACCAATCGAGACCCTCACGGTTGTGCTTTAGTTAAACACACCGAGGCAACCAAAATAGACACGGGATCAATGGACGTGAACCATTCGCTATCACGAACCAAGAATAATTCATTATACAAATCCGATTTGAGACAAAACCAATTAACATCAAAGGAAATCGAATACTCTCCTAGACTGACCTGTGGTCAACCGGGTCTGACCCGAATCAATTACTCATGACGACAGAAAATAAGCCAAAGAAAGCACTATTTGAGTGCTTAAGAATAAGCACTCGACACTCACATAAGTTCCTAATCCGAAAACAAATCACAAGGAATTAAACACTTCCAAACTAGGGGCCAATTCAAGTTTTAAATTTGATTTATCATTAGCAACAACAACAATGATGTCAAATTTTTGAAGGTTCAAGTAAGACCTCTGATTGGCTCCCAAACGGTCAGGTTTTATCACACAAATCAACCACTTGTGAATGGTCAACCGTAATAAAAGCCGACGACTTGAAGCAATGCAATTAAGTCCGGAGAGTTTAGTGTTTCCCCGGGTCGTTAAGTCCCAACGAGGTGTGAAAACTGTAATACAACGAATCTGTGATCGGGTGATATTGAACAGGAAAGGGATTATGATTGATTACACTAAGGAAATTAAATCTAATCAATACTTTGAAGTCATTTTAATTCTATATTTAAAAACGATTAACGATTATAATCTAAAACGTACGTTTAAATTAAAAACTACGTAAACGTACGAAATAAAACGTGAAAATAAAGAAGTAAAATACCTACGGATATGGAAAATACAATCCTAAGAAACAATTAAACGATGCTAAATTACATCCTAGGGTGTTAAAATGCAAAAACGCGAAAAACCGGGAACTCACCGAGCCCCGAAAGTGAAAAAGATGAAATTTAAGTCCTATGAGTGTGAAAACAATTTTCCTACATTCTAAATGACCAAAAATAATTTTAGGAAAAATCTGGGTATTTTTTTGACTTTTATTTTATTTATTACGAATTAAAATCGTTTTTAATCAAATTAAATGATAAAAAATACTAAAATATTTTGGAAAAATCTGAAAATTTTATGATACCTACTTTACATGATACTAAATTTAAGAAAATTATAAAAACCTACCACTGCTTTTGGAAATCAGCTATTAAAAAGCAAATAAGTTAATAAGCTAAATACTAAAAAACGGTTAACTATAATTAATGTGCAAAGGTAAACGCAAAAAGACCCAAGGGCGAGATGGTAAGGTGTTGGTGTGTTGAGTGAAAAAGGGAAGAGGACACAGGTTCGAAACCTGCCTCTTCCTTTTTGATGCTTTTTATTTTTAAACTTAACACTACATATTCTTTAAGACCACATCTAAGTAAAAGATTACACAAAGAAGTCAGTAGAGCAGTTGGTTGTCTGATAGGCTTGTGGGTACTTTGGCTGGAGGTCGTGGGTTCAAATCCCACGTCTGTCACAATTTTTTTTTTGTTCTTATTGCAACTGAACAACAAATCAAATTAACACTCTTTTACAAAAAAAACTAAACCGAGAAAAGCTGGAATACGAACTGTTTGTACAGCAGCAGTGAATCACACGGACTGTTTGGGTTTGGACAGTCAAAAGACATTACAAAAAACTCACAACCTCACATAAGTTGACAAAGTTATAATACAAACTAAACCCGGTGTACAAGATCTAATATAAGCTAAAAAGGTAAGCTAAAAAAAATAAAATAAAAAGCAGTTTAAGACTGCTTATAGCAGCTGTCAGGGGCAGCTCCAACCAAACACCCCTTCACCACTTTCTTGAGGCTCACAATGAGCAGCTGGCCCAAACACCCAATTAACTCAAGAACTCAAACATAAAAAAAACAGTTGGGGAGCAAGTTTTATGAACCAATAAGCTAAACTCATGAGATAATCTATCAAAATAAGCTGATAATGACTAAATAAGGGGGGAGATCAGTTGGCAAGACACCTAAACTAGGGAATCCTAATACTAAAAGAAACTAGACTAATAAGCAATTCATGGGACAAATAAGCTAGAATAAACTGAAAACAATCTAACTAAATCTAATTACACTAAAGGGTACTAAAGACAATCTAAATAAGCTAAATGGTTCTCCTAATAAGCACTTGAAAACATACTGACCTGCTATTGTGGAAGTTCAGCAAAACAGGTCCGAGGGGTTCTTTATGAGCTTATTTTGGATAAGCTAGAGGGCGATATAGCTTCTGAACTTCTGAGCTTAAGGAGTCCACCAACCCACCTATCAATTGCACCCGTACCTAGATTACGAGGGGCTTTCACAAGCTTGTAATAAGCTTGTGAAAAGGCTTCAATGGGCTGCTGATGTAGTCTGTTGTTGGGCTGCAAAAGAGTCCCCAAACAGTGGCCAAAAATGGTTTTGTACCTTGAAAATTAGCCACCAATAGAGCTTCTAATGGAACAAAAGAACTTGCACCAGATTAAGCTTGAACTAAAAGCTACTAAGAACTAAATTCGCAGCTAGGTTGGAGCACGTGACAAGCTAAAAAACTGTGTGAGGGCTAGTGTGGGGTTCACGACGCAAAGATACAAGGGCGATAAAGGGGGACTTTGACTAAATTATAAGCAAACAAACACCTTTGAATGCCTAATAAGCTACCAACATATTAACTTGAATATACTAAGACTAAGAAAAGACAATTTAAATTAACGTTGAACCTAATTAAGACATCAAAAAGTGGATGTGAACAGGCTAATTTGGTACTGAATTCAAGAACTTGACGGATTCTATGATGAAGCTGAAAATGAATCAAATGACTTGAAAACTAAAAACTATGACCAAGGAAGCTTAAAAATCAGTTTACAAACATAAATCTCTCAGAACTAACTCACACAAATCACTTAATCCTATAACTCAAGCTAAATCCAAACATCCCTGTTTAGATGGTTTTTCTTAAAAACTGGTTAGAGAGTTAAGAAAACATTAACTTGCATCATTCAACAAAACTTAAATTGAATAAAAAAAAACACTTGTAATATGCTTTTGCAACACTGTCACAGGAAATGAGAACAAGTAAGAGTGAGATAGCATAAAAATTGAATTTAAAAAAAAATGAACTTGCCTTAAATTGAGATTAACAGTTACATGAAAATTCAAATGACATTGAAAATAAACTGAGCTAGAACACTAAAATTCTAGATTAAAACTAAAAACTAAATTAAAACTAAAAAAAAACTAACTCCAAACTTGATAAATAAGTAATAAAAACTATTGAGACAGAAATTTAAGAAAGCTTCTTCATTAATAAAAGATAACACTACAACCGAATTTTAAAAAAAAACAAACCGAATTAAAACTAAAATCTAGGGTGCCTACACATGGCATACAATGAACTATTTATACTAAGAAGATGGGTCGCCTCTTGCTTGTGTGCTTCTCTCTTTGTCTTCTTTTCGGACCGAGAGTGATGGGTTGGTGATGGGTTCCAGTGTTGCAGGAATGGGTTGTAGGGGTTTGTCCGCTTGGTTATCGTGTGGGTAAAGGATGGGATGTATGTTGAGTGTAGCGGGAAAAGAGAGGTTGAGTGTTGGTGACTTTTGCGGGGCTAGTTGATGAGGAAGGAGATAGGAGGAGGAAAAGGGCATGTGGTTTGGCTGGCTGGGTTTTTATTTGTGTTTTGGGTTAATAACACGTAAAGCGTGTTTGGTTTGTAGTATTAATACAAGGACCAAATTTGTAATTCATCGAAACTAGAGGACTGAAACCGCACTTTTCCAAAAATTATTATAAGGACCATAAATGACAAACTTTATTAACCAAGGACCAGAATAATATTTTCCATTTTGAAAATCCCGGGACTTGTTTTGCCATTTTTGAAAGTTGGGGAACCGAAACGCCAATTATGCAAACTTTATTCGCTTTTTAGTGTTTTACTCATTTTGCATTTAAAACATATAAACGCTATTTTGAGATATTTTCAGATTTTGATGCATTTCGAGTGTTTTAAATGTTTTGCAGTTCAGATTTGACCAAAAATGATGAGTATTTACACACTCATCAACCTCAAATCAACATACAAGATTTAATTTACACTTTCAATCTTAAATAACAACAAGACAAAGTTCTTACAAATACATTTGTGGGTTGAGTTGGTGAAGAACCGAAAACCCACAGCTCTAATGGGGACAACTTGGAATGAAATGGAACAAATTGAGACTTGAGCTACCATCCTTCTACCTCGAATTTCCAAACCCCCAACTTAATTTTGGATACCCCTTTGATTTAGTATGAACCCTAATTTACCGAACCCTAATTGGAGTGATGCGTGTGAGTATTTGATGGGGTTAACCTATGAATTCACCTCTATTTATAGAGGTAATTATGGTAAAGAGTCTCTTATTATCCTTGCCTTCGTGGATGTGTCACACCCGATTTGGCTCTCATCACATCTTTATTGGCACCCTTTTGCCATCATGTGACAACTAGGAGAGTAGCCTTCTTCTTAGAGGATGAAGGGGATGGCAGTGAAGGTCGACCTTCAAAAGGATGGGAGGACATTTCCATTCTTATGTTTGTTGAGTTATCTCTTTTGTTTTATTATACAAACAGTACAATCGGTACCCCGTGTTTTGTCGAATCCTCGAGTAAACGTACCTTCCCGGTACCCGAGAAATATAAAAATTATATTTTCGGAAACGATTTCTTAAACGTAATAGTATGACATTTTCATTATGTTGTCATTTGATTATAACTGCTTGTCGTTATTAATTGGTGTCAGATGCAAAGGTCGTGACTTTCTAAATTTTACGAGATAACCTCTCGCTTTCTTCAAGAATTATCCTTGAATGATAAAATGTATATTTCACTTATCTCATTATTTATTTTTAGTTTTGTATGCTATCTGCGTTGCAAGATGCGGAATAACTTCCGAAAAAACGGATTAAGCTTATGTATACTTAAATTTTAATTTGGACAATAATAAATTTCACTTTTATTATACAGATACTTTGCGGACAAGTATCGTGCGTGCGGTGTCTTATTATAAAGAAACGAGATGACTTCTCGTTTTTAAATTTTAGATATTGGCATCTGTCAGAAGATAATCGATTTGAATTTTCGGACGTGATAAATATTATTATAATAATCCGAAAATTATACGGGTTGTTATAAATACTTATTGTTAGTGCAAATATTACGATATTTAATCTATACAGTCTCGTTTGTTTTGATTGATGACAAACATGTAACTTGTAATACATAACGAAATGTAGAAGTTACTTGTAATTACATTTGTCTCAACATACATTCAACACCTCTCGATGTCTCAAGTCCTCGATGTTACAACACAGTTCGTACATGTTTGTTATGTGGCATTATGATCAAACCCATTAACAAATCATTTAGAATGTTTAAAATACGTTTAGAGTCACTAAGTATTTTAATAGGTTAACCATTCTATTTCGAACCTCATTTTACATTTCGCATTCACAAGTATTTCAAAAGGTAACTAGACATTTTATCAACTAGTTACATAATACATTTTACAAGTTTACTTTGATAAACCTTTAATCTAAAAATGGAAATACATGTTACATCAGGTCATGCATCATCTTTGAAATCCTTGGAAGATCACTTGAATATTTTGGTTAGATTGACACTCAATATATCAAATGTGATCTTAGTAAGATTTGGTAATATCTTGGAAAGATTTGAAGAAAGATTTTTTAGATTTTATGTCGTACCCACGGCACCAAATTGTATAAAGGACGGAACCCTTTTTGGGTCCGTGGTCCGTGGACGCCCCGTCCACTTTGGCTATAAATAAGCCCATTGTTTTCCCATTTCTTCACCACTTCAAAGCAAATCTTCTCCACCTTCTTGCATACATTTAGATCAATCATTAACAATGTAGTAACACACATTAAACACCCTAATGATCATGATCATAATGCTTCTAACATTCATCTTTGTTGTAAGCATACTCTTTGATCAACCAAGGAAATCTTGGAGATCTAGCCATCCCCACTCACCACAAGTTGAAGATCTATCACAAGAGGTTTAGGGAACTTGTGATCTTCATCATGAAGGCTTCCTATCAATGGAAGTTCATTTAGAAGTAGTTATTCATATCCATTAGACATTTGTGTCATGGATCATTAGTGTAAACATCATTGCATCATAACAACACTTTCACCAAACTAGATTAGATGGTTTATGTGTTTGTGCCATAAAACACAAGGTTTATTATGTTGGGCCATAAAACATATTGGGAGTGGTTGTACCCTTGTAAAAGAACTCGACATCTAGCTTAGTGTCGGAAATATTGTATAGGCGACGTTAGGTTGGTTCTACTCGAACTAGAACCCGGTATTTAGCTTTGTACCGAAAAAGTGTGTTTACGATTGTAAGGTTTTCTCCCCGAGAAGGGAGCTTGTTGATTTAGTGAAGTAACTCTCGAGTTGGGTACTCGGGAGTGGAGTAGGCGGAAAGAAGATCCGTGACCGAACCACTATAAATCCTCGTGTTCGGTTTGCACTTTCCTTTCTTTATCTCTTTACTTTTATACTTGCACTATACTATTGTTTGTGATGTGGTTTGATGTTCATGATTGTGTGACAACTTGGTTTACCATGCTTTATATTAGTTACAAACAATAATTGGTACTTTCATATTATAACAAGCTTCAAGCGATTTGATACTAAAGATCTAAAGTTTTAAACGGTAACGATTCACCCCCCCACGTTTCCACAATTGGTACCAGAGCCACGTAGCTCGTATTTTCAAAACAAATGGTTTTTAAAATAGAGTACGATCCATGTATCAAATTACCATTGAAGCGAAAAATAATATGAAAAATGCTTTGCTTGTTATACTTAGAAATTTTGTTGTTAAATGTAACTTTGTATACAAGCTTGAAGGTTTTCTTGAAAAGTAAAATAAATAAAAAAAAAGTTTGTTGAAAGAACTAGTAAGTATTGTATTGTGTGCTCATAGAAAATTTACGAAGAAATATGATTTTAAAAAGTGTTTGGGATAACTATAAATCTAGTTGAAAAATCACCTCAGTAAATGTTTAAGATAAGTTACATAAGTAGATATATTGTTAAATATGTGTATTATATGTTTACTATGAAATCCAAGAAGTCGCACACGTTTTTCTATGTCAAATACTAGTTTTGGTGAATCTGTCTCAGAGGACCACGGCACCAAATCTTATAAAGGCGGATCCTTTATTTGGTTCCGTGGAATCTGTATGTACAAAGATGCGCTTTTTTGGGCAACTTCAAAAATCATAACTAATTAACCGTAAGTCCGCACGAGTCGAGCCACCTATCATTTTAAAGGGAATTGAGTCTACTTTCATTTAAAAATACTCTCATGGCCTGAGTCTAATTTTAAATAAGTGAAATAGACCAAATACTACAGTATGTCTAAAATATTGAGTTTCGCTTTAACATAAAAACTCAAATTTTGAATCAAGCAATTTAAGTTGGTATTCTTAGAACTTTGATACAACTTCCTTTGAAACTAAATAATTTGGTAATATGTTTAAAGGAAACTAATCAAGCTTGGTATACATCGTCATATTTAAACGCAAAATGACGAAAAGTGTCTTTCTTGTTATGATATGCTAAATGACCACTTGTTTATGTTGTTTGCATATATGTTGCTTGCTTATTTTTCAAATTGTTGTTTACACTTGTTTGTTTGCATAATATAAGTGTCAATCTTGCCATGTTATTTATTCACTTGTTTGACGATTTCTTGTTTATGCACAATAGGTTATTTGCTAGATTTTGTGCACTAAGTTGGAAAATTATTTTACCATCGCTTGTAGAATTAGATCACTTCGTTTGCATAGGTTACATACATCTCGCATAACTTATGAAATGTCATAACTCACTTAGCAATGAGTACTAAGTAAATTAGTCAAGTACTTTGAAAAATGAAGGTGTTAAGAGAGTGTTTGGTACAAGGACAAAAACAATGTTGTATGATGTAATTTATTTGTTTTTACTTTGTAGGATGATAATATGACTTAAAACAATGTTGTATGCTAACCGGTTTATGCGGTGGATAGCACAAATGTGTTATCAATTTTACCCATTTTCACTTTTATGTGAAAATCGTTAGCCTTGGTCAAAGTCTATGCTCCACTATATTTGTATATGTGGTATCGACTTTTCCTAACTAGAAGTAATTAATGTCACATGTTTTAAGCAAAATTTCGTGTTTCGGAAAACCCCGACACCTAAAAATGGGTCCGTGAACTTTTCGATGTCCACGGATCGACGGCACCAAAATGTTGGTACCGTCGTTATTTATTTTGGTACCGCCATACCAGACAAGCGGACCAAAGCGGCACCAATTTAAGGGTTCCTACTGTAAAGAAATGGTGCCGTGAATCCTATGGTAAGTTATTGAATTTTACTAAATCCGTAATCTAATTTACCAAACTTCGCTTCTAGGATAGTTGTTAATGCATATCTTTCATACCTCACTCAACACATCCTCAATGGATTAACTTAGGATGTTTGACATGATTTTAGACACTTCCATCTCATTAGAAACTACCATCTTTGTATGGATTAACATCAAATCCATGAATACTTAGTTCCATAAATCAACACATTCAAGATGATCATTTTCACACCTTCATCGTTACTTTTCCTCAAGCTTAGCATTTCTTAAAGTAAAATCAAAATGACTAAATCCTTAACCTCAAATAAGCCACTTAAGAAAACCACTAGGATTAGCATTCGATCTTGTTGCTTCATAAACTTGAGCTCTTCATCCTCGACTCATTACCCTCAACATCTCATCACCCATTCAAGATGTGAACTTTCTAAACTTGAGTACTCCAACTCCACCACCAAAATCACCCACCATCATCCAAAACAACTTCACTACCAAAGTCTCCAAAGCTTGTTCCTATCAAACTTTGTAACACCACCAACATCTCCTCACCCGTTATGGATGACTTAGATGACTTACCGAGACTAATAAACTGGACTCATTATTTGCAAAGATATCATACACAAGTCTAACATATGACTATAGATATTGTTTTGTATCTACATGTATTGCCTCACCGTTAACATGAAAATAATGTGTCATCCTTCAAGACAATAAGTATTTACATCGAGTCATAACTCACACATATGTTAAATACATATTATCAAGTCTTGTTATCCTTGAGTTCAATCTAAGCTTTATAACCTCAACAAATTAGGATTGACAACTTAAGTATTTCATCCGAAATATTCAAGTATATGCGACTTACGATTGTAGTCATTAAAAGTCATATCCGAAAATCAACACCCAAGTATTTTAACAACACATGTTGAAACACTTATCCAAACCAAACAACCCACGGTGCCACTTATCCTCTTTGACACCTACTATCCTCTTCCATCTTTTGGCACTATTAACCGTATTGCTCATGAACTTCCAAGAGTATACTTTAAATCAAACGCCCTTTCAAGGTGAACCTATACCTCAGCCCTAAGCTTCATAGACATAACCAAAACTTCAAGCACTTCACCCGCTAGTTGTAGTAACCAATGAACCATAAGAATTAGTATCCGTACTTTTGTGTTCAACATCGTGGACAAATAATCAACCTAAGTACTCCCATAGCACAACAAACCCTACATCACCACATCCTTATTTAGACACACTAGAAGACCTACCACCTAGATCAACCAATCCACCATCCTTGCCATCATTTGAATTCGTTGAGTGTATTGCTCAAAAACCCTTGTGTCCAACACTTGTATTGAATCAAATGCACGCTTGAACAAACTCAACCATCCTTTCCCACATATAAGGACTTAGATAATTCATTATGGCTAGAACCTCAACTATCAAATAAGCATGGTGCTCTTGGTAATTGTTGTCAATTTCCACTAGGTATAAGTAGTACTACCTTCACAAATAATCAAAGTATTAGTAATACTTTGTCGTTAAACTTCTGATAAATTTCGTTAAACTTCAAATCAACATTTTAACAACATATGTTAAAATGCAATCTCAAAGCCAACATCATACACCCCAAGCAACAATGACTCTTGAGGAGTATACATAAGAAACTCGAGTGAATTCCTCTTGTCATCATCTAGTGAATATAATCTTGAGACCAAGTTTATTTAGATGGGACTATCCGATTCAAACACTTTGGCTTCATATCTTCATTTAGGAAAACATGATGTTTTGAAGAACATTATGAATAAGATTCATGCGTTAAGCTTTCATTTTGTTAAAAGGATATTGTATATCCTATGCATCACTCTTGCGACATAAATAGTTGTGTTACAAGAGATTTCATCACACCTCATTAGCTAAATGATCTTGAAACAAACATCTACAAGTTCTGTGAACTAGCATATTCAATTCATCTTGTCATACTTGTTTTCATAAGCATGATAACTTTATCCCATGGGATAATCTCATTTGTTGAAAGATACTATTTGTATCTATTTCCTTTCAAGTGTACATCATAACCTAACCTTGCTCAAACCGAGTGCACATCCAAGGTTAAAACTACACAATTTTAGAGCATACACAAGATCTATTGAAGTTGGTAACCTCACTTAGATTCTTGTTAAATAATGTTCCAAAGAGCTTTCTTGAGAACGTTCTTAGTTTAACATATTCTATTCTCTAGTCTTAGATGATCAATTCACATTTAAAGTACAAGATGTCATCCATTAGATCATACAATTAGTCGTGTAATTTGAACAACTTTCGATTCTAAACACAAGATTAAAACACATTGTTTATCAAACACACCATTGTTAAAATTCATGTGTATAACATGACATCTTCATCTCCTTAGTTATATTGCATATTAGTTGTGTCACATTAAGCCAAGTATTGGTAAACTATCATCTTTATACACTTTAATAGGCAAAAGTAGGAGTTCCCATCTTTCAACATGAGAATGATTATCGGAGAATCTATTGCACTAGAAACTCAATTTGACCTAACGGTTGAATTGCTTCCGGAGAAGTTGGGTATGTGGAATCACCCGTAAAATGGTCGTGTTTAGCCTTAATTGAGCACCGCTAGTAATAGTCTCATATTCATTCTCCAACTTGAAAAACTGTTTTCCTATACTTGCCTAAAGTAAGTGTTAAAACATTGATAGTTTTCCTCGCCTTAGGAATACTAATCAAACAAGTAGTATATATGATTTTTCTTTTAAAACCAATTGCATTGCACTTACATGTGAAGATTACATGTTCTTGTTTGATACGATAAGTTGATTTGACATTATCTTAGTGTTTGATAACTAGTCAAATGTGTAAACCTTAGTACGGTTTTATCTTTATAATGCTTGTATTGTTGTTTCATGCTACTAAACGTTTAAACCTAAACTTTATTTGCATGATACTTACTTTTGAATTATTTTTAGCATGATTAACATGTTACTTATGAACTCATAATATGCTATTTTGATACGTGATAATTTTGATATGATATATTTGTGTTTGAAAGATATTAGTTGGCATTCATTATATCTATGTGTAGTACAATCCAAATGATACATGCTCCAAATTGTTATGTCTTAAACATGGCTTGCATGAATCTTTCATTTTGTTTCTTTTGCCTCTTGTCACACTATTTGTTTGCTACGTGTGCACATATAATCTGTCAAAGTGCTTTTTGTATGACAAACTTTTAGAAGCTTTTTATCTTACAAATTAATCACATAGATTATTGTATATCCAAGTATGCTTGAGTGGCTAAGTCTAACGACAAAACAATCTCATAATGAAATGTCTTGAATAAAGTCGTATTCTTGCATAATATGATTGTTTTGATGATATCTTGTGTGGTGATTTCTTGTCTACTAAGTGCAATGTGTTGTTTTTGCTTATATAATATGTTATCACTTGATTTCTATCATGTTAACATCTTTTGTCACTAACAAATTTGTTTTGTAGGTTGATAACAAATTATTTGTTATCTCACTTGGTTCTAACTTTTATATGCTCATTTTGCATAATCCCGTTTATTGCTACATAGATTAGTAATATGCTCTATGGGACCCCTACACTTGCATATAGTCTAAAAGCATATAGAATTAAGTTCTAGAGGGTTGGCTTTGCATTTTGTCTTTCAACCGACCTTTTTCCAAATCTCATTTTTGCTTCCGCTTTCCAAAAATCACCTCCATCATTATTTAGTTATAACAATACTCTAATCCTCTTCACTTCCTATTAGGAAACCACATGCCTCATCATACGATCATCTCGTATTAATCGAGAAGAGGTACGTGACTTTAAGGATGAAGTTCATTGTATGCTAACCATCATCCGAAAATATCACTAAGCTCATCTCTTTCGTTAGTCCGAATAACCTCCTAAACACTTTGTTGTCATTCCTTATTTGATACATTACACATTATGTTGGATGTCCACCAATTGCGGGGAGAGAAATTCATTCACATAATTGTCTTTTGTCAAATTTTATGTCTCTTAGACTCTACAATACCAACACATAGGTAAACACCACTTAGCTAAAACCGGTTCATGAAACCACAACTAGTTCAACCTTTTTCGCACCAATATCTCATCAAGTGAAAAACGCATCATGTGTTTTTACAAAACGTCTTCATCTCCACATATAGGATTTTCCTTAAACTAGCACCTTACAACTTCACTATCTAGAACACCATCATAGGATCTTATCGTTTTCTCGCTTATCATGCATGTCCTTGTCAGTGCAAACGATATATTAATCAAAACAGCCATTTCCAACACGTTGGTCCATCCAACTCTCACTTATATGATGTCATCTCATCCTCATATAGGTACTCATTATTATTATTAGTATTTTCCATATTGTCTTCACTTCTTTTCAAAGTGATAATCATCCATGTCGGTCAAAACCATGCTAATACTACCTTTCCCATTGTCACCTAGAATAGGTCATTTTTTCGTGTCAATCGATGAACGAATTTATCTTCATGTTATCACTTTTAGATAGAACACATTATTGATTACTCTTGGGTTAAAGCATATGAGAACTTGCTCAAAACAATAGGTTGTTGGCATCAATAAATCATTCAAATCATAACCCTTATGCATCATTGAAATGCAATGTCCATTCATATTTTTTTCTTAGCTTTGGTCACTTGACATGACGAAAGGATTGCATGAGTCCATATTTTTTATATTTGCTACACATATGAGTTTCTAACTCCTTAATAGCTTCCTACCTAATCACCACCATCTTCCATCACCACTTTCACTAAATCATCACCATCATGGATTAGTGAAAAACTTACTTTTGTAAATCTCGAGTTATCTACCATCACCACATGATTCCTACAAGTAAACCGACACCAACACTAGCACCACTAGTGGCACACCCAGTGGGAAACTTCATATCTTCTTTCTAGGAACTATTTTGTAGTTTTTTATCACATTATATTCTCACTTTTCTTATGATTGTAATTAGGAGACTACACTTCATGAGATCTTTGATTATATCATTTATCACATATATACATCTTATTTTTCTTTATGAAAAAGATGAAATATATTGCACTAATGTTTTTCATTGTAGGTTCATCATCATATACACTTGATTGTATATAATTTACTCATCTAAAGATGAAGTTTAGATCAATTATTTTTCTTATTTTAGGTGCTTCTTGACACCATAGAACAAGGAGGAATGTCCTTTAAGCACTCATATTGCATCGTCTATACACTTGGTTGTATATGACATATTTGTCTAAAGACAAAGCTTCTATTATACTAATATTTATTTTGAAGGTTCATCTTGACGCCCTAGAGCAATGGGAGCTTCCGTCAAGAATTTACTGAGTGCATCTTATATACACTTTGTTGTATATCACTTACTCGTCCAATGACGAATATAGTTTTGCACTAATATTTGTTTTGTAGGTTTTTAATTATACCCTGACGCCTCAAACAAGGGGGAGCGACCGTCAAGGGGGAGCATGCACGCATTTAGCATCATTCTCACTTTTCAACAAGCATTTGTGCTTCGATAAAAGTGGAGAAAATAGGCTAATATTGCTATGCATTTTTCTTTTCATATATTTCTCATAATTTTGTTGCATAAAACTAACCTTGATGTAGGTTGCTCTTAATTTGATCCATGGATCCGCTACCTAACAAGGAACGGATTGAAGTAGACGATTTAACTTCACTAGGATGATGCAAGCTCACCTTTTGGGAGAAATGAAGTTAAACTCAAGGACACGCCTTTTGTTTCGACAAAGGGGAGAAGAGTGTAAACGGAGAAGGTAATGTAAAGGTAGTAAGGATACAAGTAACCTTTACATTTTACTTTCTATTACGTTTACATATATTTGTCATCATCAAAAGGGAGATTGTTAGTGCAAATATTACGATATTTAATCTATACTGAGCCTCGTTTGTTTTGATTGATGACAAACATGTAACTTGTAATACATAACGAAATGTAGAAGTTACTTGTAATTACATTTGTCTCAACATACATTCAACACCTCTCGATGTCTCAAGTCCTCAGATGTTACAACACGTGTTCGTACATGTTTGTTATGTGGCATTATGATCAAACCCATTAACAAATCATTTAGAATGTTTAAAATACGCTTAGAGTCACTAAGTATTTTAATAGGTTAACCATTCTATTTCGAACCTCATTTTACATTTCGCATTCACAAGTATTTCAAAAGGTAACTAGACATTTTATCAACTAGTTACATAATACATTTTACAAGTTTACTTTGATAAACCTTTAATCTAAAATGGAAATACATGTTACATCATGTCATGCATCATCTTTGAATCCTTGGAAGATCACTTGAATATTTTGGTTAGATTGACACTCAATATATCAAATGTGATCTTAGTAAGATTTGGTAATATCTTGGAAAGATTTGAAGAAAGATTTTTAGATTTTATGTCGCACCCACGGCACCAAATTGTATAAAGGACGGAACCCTTTTAAGGGTCCGTGGTCCGTGGATCGCCCTCGTCCACTTTCGCTATAAATAGAAGCCCATTGTTTTCCCATTTCTTCACCACTTCAAAGCAAATCTTCTCCACCTTCTTGCATACATTTAGATCAATCATTAACAATGTAGTAACACACATTAAACACCCTAATGATCATGATCATAATGCTTCTAACATTCATCTTTGTTGTAAGCATACTTTGATCAACCAAGGAAATCTTGGAGATCTAGCCATCCCCACTCACCACAAGTCAAGATCTATCACAAGAGGTTTAGGAACTTGTGATCTTCATCATGAAGGCTTCCTATCAATGGAAGTTCATTTAGAAGTAGTTATTCATATCCATTAGACATTTGTGTCATGGATCATTAGTGTAAACATCATTGCATCATAACAACACTTTCACCAAACTAGATTAGATGGTTTATGTGTTTGTGCCATAAAACACAAGGTTTATTATGTTGGGCCATAAAACATATTGGGAGTGGTTGTACCCTTGTAAAAGAACTCGACATCTAGCTTAGTGTCGGAAATATTGTATAGGCGACGTTAGGTTGGTTCTACTCGAACTAGAACCCGTATTTAGCTTTGTACCGAAAAGTGTGTTGACGATTGTAAGGTTTTCTCCACGAGAAGGGAGCTTGTTGATTTAGTGAAGTAACTCTCGAGTTGGGTACTGGGAGTGGAGTAGGGCGGAAAGAAGATCCGTGACCAACCACTATAAATCCTCGTGTTCGGTTTGCACTTTCCTTTCTTTATCTCTTTACTTTTATACTTGCACTATACTATTGTTTGTGATGTGGTTTGATGTTCATGATTGTGTGACAACTTGGTTTACCATGCTTTATATTAGTTACAAACAATAATTGGTACTTTCATATTATAACAAGCTTCATAAGCGATTTGATACTAAAGATCTAAAGTTTTTAAACGGTAACGTATTCACCCCCCTCTACATTTCCACACTTATGAAGATGCTTATTTTGATGATTGTGGCCTTTTTGCGGCCTAATTAAATGCTGCTGACATCCATGACATTAGACTTGGATAGGTTGTTCTTCATTGGTTTTTGCATAGATTTTGATGTGTCTTAGTTTATGCTAGTTGGGATTTGGTAGTTTAGCTGTTTGTTGTTAGTTGATTGTTTGTGGTATGTCATAAATGATTTAGTGGTTGTTCAAACAATTGCTTGAGGTTAATGTGGTATGTCAGCCACATTCCATTATACTTAACTATTTTTTTTTGGAGTAATATATTTTACTGGGTGAAATCCCTTTACCCAAAAAAATAATGATAGTAAAGCTATTTTTTTGTTTGTCTAAAAGTGCTATAAAGGCGCTCGTTATGAACTTATGATGTACTAGCAGGGTACCCGCGCGTTGCGATTGACGTGTATCATGAAATAATTTTTTTTCGCTGAATCATGTACTCTAATTTATTACGTATTTTTTTTTTGACAATAAATTGACGGATATCAAAATTACATGTGACGATTTCAACTCTTTAACTAACAATGTTTTAGAAAAGTACCAAAAGTGCCAAAATCTTTTTGTAGTCCCCTCATGGTCAAATTTTTCCTCAATCTCCAAAATGGTCATGCAAGAACCACTGACCGCTTCCTTTTTTAAGCAGCTCCACCGTAAACATGACACGTGTCATAAGGAAAGTACACTTTTACTTTTTAATCTACCCAAATAACTACCATATTTGCGCAACCGACGGCTACTCAACCTACTTTTACTCGACTTGCATTTATCCACGCAAAAGTAAAAAAAAAAAAAAAAAGTACAAAACTACTTGTCACCGCACTCTTTCTTTTCCAATGTACTGAAACCCGATCGGCAATAACCATCGGATCATACACAAGAATTAATCAATACATGATTATCAATCCAAATCTTATTATCATTCTCAAACTTAATCACAAACACAAACACAAACACAAAACAACATATATTGTCACCGATTGATAGATCGGATTTTTGTTTATTTCAATGGATTCATCGTTGCATCGTGTTGATGTAAGTATCATATTTAGATGTAATAAATGTTTAATCATTTAGTTAGGTTTGTGTATATCAATTTTGGTTGAAAATAGTTGGTATTTTGTATTTTTAGTAACACAATATACCCATGAAGACCGAATAATCGGTAGCTAGTATCATGTATAAATTAGTTTTATTTTTAATATTTTGTTTTTGTTAACCTAGGTTTATGATTCAAGGTTAGTTTGAGAACTAAGCTACACCTTCGAAAACAATATCCAAGAAGTTGTCTCGAAAAAAGGAAAGGTATAACAAGTTTCAAAGTAGTGTTTTGGCCCTTGGTTGGATATTAGAACGGAGGACCATGATAATCTTGTCTCCGAATTTTTGCTTCAACACCAAAGGGATATCAAAGATGCTACTACCGACACGCCTTTTATTTTTGATATTGGTCACAATACATTAGAGTTTGGTAGGAGGAATTTTGTTTGTTAACCGGTTTCAAATTTGGAAATCCTTCTTTAGACCATTTGAGTGAGAGTGTCTCAAATTTCCATAACCGGTATTTCCTACTCTACCAAGAATAAAGGGTGAAGATCTTAAAGCACTTCTTGAGAAGGATAAGGATTTTAAAAGCTATCTCATGATGATTCATCCGTGTTTGTCTCAAGGTCGGCTTTAGAGTATGTATTCATGGGTAATGAGCTTAGGCATGTTATACCCTATGAGATTTTGGCTCTAGTGGATGATTTGTGTGCTTTTGATGCTTTCCCTTGGGGACAATATATTTGGGAAGAGCTTCACGTTAGGGTGTATAATGTTGATTCAAGACACCGTAAGGATATTTTGCAAAAAATTGCAACATACGGGAAAAAATACAAGCCTCAATATTCTTTGAATGGATTTGTTTTCGTCTTTAAGGTTTGCATGCTTTTCTCATTTATTGCTTGTCTCATGTATTGCTTTCCTCATTTATGTCAATGCAGTGTAAATGTTGACCCAACCCACCCATACCATAAATGTTGACCCAACCCAGCCTTTAGTATCTAAATGCTATGTTTGACTCCCCAAATCCACTTTTAAGTTTGGTTTTAATCCAATAACTGCATTGTTATCAGAATATGTGGTCATATGGAATAGAATACCTCATTTATTTTGACGTTTATATGAATCTAATGACATAATGCAGTGACGCAATTTTGTCTGACTTTTGAAGTACACAGATTTTATCCGAAACTCTTAGATTAGAAACAGATGCTTGACTAATAATTGCTTAAACGCAACATGTTCTTATTAAGTGCAAACTTGTAGCTGAAGTTTGATATATCTTTGTTACGTTCCCATACACAAGTTGTTACAGATATAGTTTTATAAACTTTACATATCTGGTTATTGGACATTAATTTAGTTTACAACTAGCCATTAAGTTAGCTTATTTATTTAACATTAATGGTTTTAAAAATTTTACAGATATGGTTATTGGAACTTTTTCCGAATGCTACAAATTGGTGGCACAAAGTCGATGATGTTGTACCCCGTTGTGTTTCATGGAGTAATGGTATAACATTTACAAAAGGTGATTGTGAGAGGCTATTCTATTCTAGAGAGTCAATTAATACACTTGTCCCCACCGAAAAGGAGATCAATACATCATGGTGGACATGTAGTTTAGACTATTTCAAGAATGGGTCAACGTAAGATGCATCTCATAGACCTTTGAAAAGAGGAAGGTTATTCGCGTAAACATGTTCACACGGAGGTTCACACGGAGGTTCACCGTGAGGTTCACCGTGAGGTTCACCGTGAGGTCCACCGTGAGGTACATGTTCGCACCGAGGTGCATGGCTATGAAGGATTGGATGACCGGCGCTTGCAAAGAAGGTTGATGTTATTGAGCGCTCATTTGGGAGGCGTTTAAGTGCACTTGAGAAATGTGTGAAACCCCAAGGATGCATCTTTTATGCGGATGTCGAGTGAAGTTGATCAATACTCAAAGGTTTGTTGTTTATAAACAAAATTTTATTTTTACATTGAATGTGTAAATAAGATTATTATATATTACCTTATTTTTGCAATCCTCTAGTAGATTATCGAAAATTCGAACCTCGAGGTGAGCTTATAAAGAGGATTGAGTATATTGAAGCATTCTATGGGAGACGATAGCAAAGACTTGAGCAACTTGTTAAGAATGGCACTAACGAGACTATGGAGCCTTGTAGTGTACATGATGATGAACCAAATGTTGTTAATACCGCAAATCAAGAAAAGGTAAGTTCTTGAATTTTGTTTCCTTATCAACATGTCGATATTATTACAAGAAGATTGTGAAGGGCTAAGATTAGTTGAATTTTGCGCCTTACGTGAACGAGACTTTGAGCCCTCCGTGAACAAGATTTTGGAGCCCACTAGTGTGAAGGTCGATAATGTGTTTAATGATAGTGTGGAGCCCACTAGTCGAAAGGTTGAGAACGACTCCAAAGATAATGTGCACCTCTCTTGAACCCGACAATGCAAATGAAGAAAAGGTAATATTATTACATAACGAGTATGGATATTATTACATAACACTCGTCATACAATAACGAGACTATGGATTTTATATTTCTTATGCACCCTCAAATAATGATGTCAAATTGCATCCCGACATGGATATTCAACATGATTATTATAACGGTGGAATCAACGGTCGATCCCGAAATATTGGATTCGAATATAAAACATGTTTGACACACCGCTTGATAATCGTGTAGTCGGTTTTAACCATATTCACCGTTTGTATGACCGAAACATGTTTATTTGATCATATATCGCCATTGAAATAGAATGGCTTGATTAATTGTATTTCTCTGGTAGTAGAGGAACAAGAGGAAGAAGGGCATTGAAGAATACGGTGATCCGCTTCACGAACAAGATTTAATGGCGGTGGAGACTCTTATGCAAATATGTGTATTTAATACTCCTGAAAAGGTAAATTTAACATTTTTCTGGTTTTAAAATCAAATAAGACAATCTTTTTATGCTATTTTATTTATTTATTTATTTTTATTTATTATTTTTTTTTTAATACAGGAAAAAGACAATGATTTGCAGTCTCATTCAATGAAGGATCGAGATTCTGTTCCTAGTAATGATGATATGGAGATATTAGCAACGAAGCATCCCGATTCTGTTCCTAGCAATGATGATCAGGATAAATCAGCAATGAATGTTCCAGATTGTACCCCTAGCAATGACCATAACGAGAATTTAGTTGATATCTACTGTTATGGTGACGGGCAGGCATCTATTAAAAAGATACGGGTTAATTATGCCCGAGAGACTAGAGCGGCGTGTATCTTCAAGACCAGACACAAGCGACCTTCAACCACTCCACAAAAGCCTAAAGTCCGTGCGTGAAGAAGAAATGTGTTGTTGCCACCGTTGTTTTCACATGGTGGTGAAGAGATTCCCGTGGAATGAGGTAACTTATTTTACTTATTATTTATTGCGATGTTGTAACGGTGGTTAAGTACTGGACTAGACGATTTCGTATGATATATCCGCAGGATCTAACTCGTCTCGATGTGTTCGCGACAATTAAGAGTGATTGTCCCGAAAGAAATTATGGATTTTTGAATCAAAAGGAGGATGGAGATTTTATTTTCCATGGGAGGAGATGGCATTTATGCATATCATGATTTTTGGGAAAGGTTGGTGGGCATCGTGAAGTATAGAAATGGATGGCTTTCGATACGGTAAATTTCATGATAATGCTTTTAATATTTATTGATAATGTTAACTACTTAGGTAATTTATTATTTTTATTTTTATTTTTTTTGGCAGCATCTTGATCTATGGATAATTTTTCTATGGCATTTTAGACCTGCCGATGCTGATTGGGCCATGGCAGGTCCATTTTTTAGCTCCATGATTCTCACCAACAGGATGCCGGGTTTTTTTGCCGACGGAGTAACTTATGGTCTCCCCTGGTTTGCTCAATCTGTTGAAAAGGTGTGTTTAAGAAATTTTGATATTCGTATAGTAGTATTTGATGGTTCTAATTGATATGTAGTATTTATTAGATCACAATCGTGCATGACCATAATAAGTAACCTTTAGTTTTCGCGTTGATCACACATATGGTTGAAAAGTCATTTTCTAGTGGTTTAAGGAAATTCCTAAATAAGGTAATGTGAGGTCGTTTTTGGAGCTTATTTTCTAGTCGAAAAAGACTTTCAAAACCAAAAGCAAACTACAACAACAAAGTTAGAATAGTGGTAATCCTAAAATGTAACTTGGGAAGGGCATCTACACGCATTAAAAATAATCGATGCGTAATGTAGTTGTGCAAAAGCATTTTAACTCAACTTTATATTGTAGGTCTATTTTCCTATCAACGAAGATAATGTACATTGGGTTCGGGAGAACTCCATCTACGTTCGGTGTCATAACAATATATGATGACCTCTCCAGCCTCTAGTTGAAAATCGAATTTGGTGGCTCAACATGAGGAGATGTTTTGAATATAAAATTCCAAAGTTTTACAAGAAACCAAGTAATGGAAAAAAGGAATTGATCCAAAACATTACTCCATCACCTTCCCGTATGCGGATAATGTGCCAAGGCAAGGCCTCTTTATGGTGACTGCGGTATATGGGTGATGATAAACTTGTATAGGTTGTCGAATAATCTTCCATTGGCGGATGGTAATCCTACTTTGGCGACTTTGGCATATAGGGAGCGATTGGTAGATTTCTTTTGGAAGTACAAGATTGAAGTACCTTTGGCACAAATTGATTGAAGTGGGGTTGAAATGTGCTACCGAAATGTGAGAAGCTGTAGTAGTTGGTAGAAATAACTCATTGATGTACAAGTTCAAATAACTCAACTGGTGGTTGCAAATGTATTTTGTAGTTTGGCATAACTTTGGTACTTTGGTAGTGGGCTTTGTACTTTGGTAGTTCAAACTGTAATAGTAGTTGCAAATGGTAGTAGGTAACTGAGCATAATATATTGTAAACGAATGTTGTATGTTTTGTAAACCAGTGTGACATATGTATTGTTGAAAACAATTTTGTCTCATTCAATGTGACATATGTTGGGTTTTAGGTTCCTTGAATAATGCATTACTCCAAGTACTGGAACCACGGACAAGCTTGATGTAACCACGGATTGAAGAGTGTAACCACGGATTGAAGAGTGTAACCACGGATTGAAGAGGGTAACCACGGACAAGCTTGGAATGATTATTCTCTAAATCTCTCAAATTGTTTTGTATAAGTTTGTAAAAGTAATGGACTGTTATTATGTAAACTTGGTATTGCTATTCCTTTTAATATCCACTGATAGTGTTGTTTCGAACCACTGATAGAGTTGATCTATCCACTGCTAGTTGTTCTGTGTTTCCACTAACCATTGTTCAGGAAAATGCTAAATCATTATAGAGATGCAAGAAGTACTGAAGTTACATTGTTCATTCAACAAAGCGCTTTTACCATGACTTACAATGACACTTCAAGTGCTAAATAAAGACTACATCCGTACATGGTTTCTACTACTACTATCCTTGTCGATATCGTTTGAATGTCGGATATGCATTTATCATATGCAAACAAAGCAACTAAGGATCAAAATGGAAAGGATGGATTGATGCAAACGAAGAAGTCAAGGCGATTGTGGAAGATAGATGGCTACTATGCTAATCTTCTTGTGCTCCATCTTCTCTTACCACCATTCAGCAACTTACTCCATCTTTCCTTTTCCCTTCCTGGTTACGATATGTGAAGAAGTACCATGAGTTGGTACCCTAAGACCAAGAACCACCTCTCTGTCACGAGGGAGTGGTGGGTTTCTTGCTCGAGGTCTTGGATGGGGGTTAGAAGATGAAGGTTTGGAGTTTGAAGGTCTCTTCTTAGAAGATTCATCAGAGTCTTCTGAAGCATCACTTGGATTCACAACACTATCATCTTCAGATGATGGGAGAAATGGAGATTTTCTTGGTCTTGGTTCTAGTGGAGGCAAATAGGTTAGCCATGGGTTTCCATCTTCACTTGATGATGAAGATGATGAAGAGGATGAGGAGGTGGTTAGATCAACCACTTCTGGTTTGTTCCAACTAGGGTTCCACATTTTGAGTGATTGGGGATTTTGGTGAAATTAGGGTTTTCTCTTTGATTGGTTTGGGCCTTCTATGATATTTGGGTGCTTTTTATAAGTGAGGATTAGGGTTATCAAGTAACTAAGGGCGTGTTAAATGTGGTTGGATAGTTAATGAGGTTTTGGGGATTTGGACCGAGATATATTCTAGAAGTTGACTATGTTGACTTTCTTGTTCTAACCTCTGATAGGTTGTTTGTAACCACTTCGGCTATTACTAACCAACGATGTGACTATACTCTTTGTCTTTGTGTTTGTTTTGTGTTGTCTTCCACGGATAGTGTGTTACAAATCATGACAAATGTTGTGGAACAACGGATAGTGTGTTCCTCTGCTTTGATACTTGTGGGTTGTTTTGACACTTTGGCAAAGTATATATATCACTTCCCAAACTCACGGATGGATCACTTTCACTTGCAAATATCCTAAACCCTAATCACTTTGGTTGATTTATTCACAAACCCACTTAATTCATATCCTCATCACAATGGTCGAGTTGTACTCTACTTCACATAATCTTGTTGCTATTCTCACCAAAGATGCTCGCTCTGAAGGGTTTCATCAAATGATTGATTTCCTTGTTCATAGTCCCATTCACTTTGCTTTAACGGTTGAACCTACCATTTTCAAAACCTATATACGACTGTTTTGGAAGAATGCTACCCTTGAGGAGGTTAATGGGTTGGAGGTTTTTAGTACTAGGGTGGATGAGCATGCTATTTCGGTTTCTGAGGAGCTTATTCGAGAAGTTTTGCGGCTTGATGATGCTGATGGTGTTGATAATCTTTCTGATGCTGAGATTGTGGCTGGTTTAGAGCGATTAGGATACACATACAGAGGTGAAAAGGTACAATTTTTTAAGAATCTGTTTTCTCCACAATGGAAGTTTTTGATTCACACTTTGTTGATGTGTATGAGCAATAAGACCACAGGCTTTAATGATTTTCCTTCCAAAATTGCTACTGCTATTATTTGTTTGTCAGATGGAAGGAAATTTAATTGGTCTAGGATGATTTATGAGGGGTTAGTGCAGAATATTAGGAAGAAGGGAAAGTATTATTTGTATCCTCGATTTGTTCAATTGCTTGTGCAACATCAAATCCAGGATCCTATTGAACATGTTAGAGAGTATGAGGTAAATCGTATGATTCCTCGAGTGTTTGCTTATATGAGGAATCCGCCACAGAACGTTGTTATTCCAGATGTTCCTTTGTTTCCTCACATGTTAAATTTTCCTACTGATTCTGAGGTTAATGAGGCTAGGAGAACACAGGCACTCGCCTTCCTCAAAGCTAGTGTTAGTGGTATGGTTAATGAGGTCGTCACACGGTGTGGAGGTGACATGATTGGAAGGGCTTCCACCATCGATTCATGCTTAGATGTTGGTCGATAGTGGAAACATCCATAAGACCCAACCTTTGGCAACTCCTAATGTGGAAAGTTCTTTAGAGCTTACCACAGTGGAGGTATCCCTAGCCAACTGGCTACTACAGGTACATAGATGATCGAGGCTCGATCCGGTGCTATGTCTTTATATCCAAGGATTCACCGCTCGGAGCGCTTAACACATTTCAAGTGATGAGGATAGATTGGAACCGATAATGATTTGACGGTTGATGACTATGTACATGAGGACTTTTTCGATGATCCACCTCTCGGACCGGATAACACGTGTCGAAGTGGGAGGATATTCTTGAACGAGTAAATGAATTGACGGTTCGGTGTGCTAAAATGGAGAATAAGATTTCTAGTCTCAGGAGGTCACCGTGCTTCGTGGTAAAACTATTCGGAGATTAAAGCATAGGGTCTTGGTTTTGGAAAGAGTGAAAAGACCGGACTTGTTGTTTTGAAAGCTTTGAGGCGTATGAAAAGAAGGTGAACTCTTCTCCTACTTTGAATGTGGATGATGTATCCAAACAGGGAGGAGTGATGGCATGACTTGTGGGAGGCCGGAATGTATCTGTTGGTGTTACTATGGAAGAAGATGTTGATGGTGGAGATCTCGAATTTGTAGTTTCGATAAAGCGGGAATGCTTGTTGTTCTTGAAGAATTGAGGAATGTTGACATAGTACAGAACACAACCACTGCTGTTGTTCTTGAAGATTTGGCTACTCTAGTCATACCTACTGCTATCACAACTACTTCTACTGTTGTTACAACTCTTTCTGAATTACCATCTAAGCCTAAACAAGTAGAAAGAGGTCGCAAGCACATTGATTAATTTGAGCAAAACATCATCAATACCTACATCAATAATTGCACCTGCTTTATCTATTCAGTCTAGTGCTACTAAATCAAAAGGTAAACCAAAAGGTAAAAGTTTGGTTATTGGTGAACCTTTGAAGAAGAAAATGATCAAATCTAATGTTGGAAAAGGCAAAGAAGTAGTACTGAAGTTCAAAAATAAAGCAGAACAAGAGGCTTATGATAAAGAGCTTGCTAGAAGTATGGAAGAGGAGGATAGAGCAGCTTTGGAGAAGAGAAAGAAAGATGAAGAAGAAGCTAGTCAGAAGATATTAGCTACATGGTATGAATCTCAAAATTATCTTAAAGCTTCAGAAATGATCAATGATGAATATACAGTACAAGAATGGGCTTTGTTCGATGATGAAGAAAAGGCTAGACTTCTGGGAATGTTGGCAAAGAAGGTTAGTAGAGGAAAGAAGAAAATTGTAAGAAAGAAACCTCCTTCTATTGCTCAGTTAAGGAATGTTTTGATGAGGATTGTCAAGAATTTCGTATATATTTTTTCGAAAATCTTAGTACTGCTCATTTAAAAGAATGGTGGAAATCTATGAGACATGTATGAGAATTAACAATGATGATTTTCGTCCGATGAATTCTCAAAAGAGGAAGAGTGGATTAAAGAGCATGATGCATGGATGGAAAGTAAACGAAAAAGAAAATCTAAGGTTCGGAGACATCCGATTCTAAGAAGTTGAAAGTTGTTGCGTATGAATCAAATCATCTCTTATGAGTTTAATCTTTAGATGGCAGTGAAGGAGTTTGGAAAATTCAAAGACTCAATAATGATGTTTCTGAGTATAATAAATTTTCTCAAATGCTTCAATATTTTGATAGAGATGATTTGATGAATCTTTGGGTACTTTACAAGAATATTTTTGGTGAAGTACATCCTGATGATTATCATGAGAGGCTGATGTATCATAATTTGAAGATTCTATTTGAGCCTACTCATGATGAACCTGAATGGCAAGGACTCTACAATGGTCAAGTTACTCGTTGGTTTTTATATCAAACTTGTGGAGTTCATGTTTTAACTTTTCGGATGATTATTTATATGCTTGTAGAAGGTGAATATCCTAAATTGAATAATCATCCGTGAATTATTGCTCGATGTTGAAGCCGGGTTGTTTCAAGATGTTATTGTCCTATGATAGTCAAGCTTATGACTTGATGAAGAAGTATGAAAAGATACTTAAAGCAAGTAAGTGTTTGGCTACATCCTCCACATCGATGTTTTGAGCTTAAAAGAAACTTGAGAATTCGTTAGAATCTATCAAGTTTAGGGAGGATTGTTGGGTTTTAGGTTCCTTGAATAATGAATTACCCAAGCATCGGAACCACGGACAAGCTTGATGTAACCACGGATTGAAGAGTGTAACCACGGATAGTAGTATTGTGTAACCACTGATAGTATGTATTAAGCACTGCTAGTCTTGTATAGTCGGTTAGCTTATTGTATTAGATAAATATGGAAAAGATATTTATCTTGTAGGTTACGTATTGTATATTGTATAGGACTCCTTAGCTTATTGTGTTAAATTCCGCGTAATACTTGATAAGCTTTTACCATTGACCGCGTAATATTAGATCGTTTGCTCAACTGGGATCAACAACATATATGCTGTTACCATTGACCAGGTGAAAAGTTAAATAGCCATTCAGTTGGAGGTTCAACATTCAGTTGCAACATTCAGTATAAGTTGGATCATGTTTTCTATTTTGAACTATTAGTCAATGTAAACTTGCTCAGTTGGAGGTATCAACATTCAGTTGCAAAACAAGTGAACAGACTCAAACCAAAAGTTAAATAAGCAACTATAACCCAAAATTCTATGATATTGGAGTTATGGTCTATCAGACTGAGCATGAACCATTTAAACTTTATTCTTGCATAAAACCATGACTCACTATTCCAGTTACCCACATCTAAGTCCTCATACTTGTCATTGGACCATTTAAACTTTAAACTGGATTAGCCGAGGCCTGGCCACCTCTTGTTTTCACAATCTTAAACATCAAATTCATCTTAATAGGATACCAAGCATCAACAACTTAGATTCGGAGTAACCATATAAACTACCAAAACATTCATATGGTTCTCGCTGTAGACCCACAAGTTCCTAAAAGTGACCCACTTTATTCACATTTAAAATTGACCATTAAACCAAAATCTAAAACTTACCCACTTTAGTTTGGGTTACATGTCATTTCTAAAAGTGACCCTTTCTAAATTTGACCATTAAACCCTAATTCCATTACAATGTGATTAACAAAACCGAAACAACATCTACACTAGAATTGCATATACAAAATGGCAACAAAATCAATAAGGATAAACTAAATATTATAACGATTCATTACCATAAACCATCATTTCAAGACAAAACTTCATTGGACTAATTATCATCCAAATACTTACATCACTTCATCACCAAAGATATTCGAAACCATAAACCAAACTATAATTACATACGAGTTATATATAAATATACCATACAAACCAAATTACTTACTAATGATCCATACCCAAAACACATTCACATACTTACTAATGATCCATACCCAAAACACATTCACACCATCTCCATCAGGGTCAACACCAAAAAGCTTCAACACAAAAGTGACGATGTCACTAAACACCAGTCATGTCTTCATCAATCTCCATCAGGGTCACACCATCTTGCTTCTGCTCAATCCCAAAGACGAATCAAATGAATGAAGCTTCAAGGCCCGCAAAATATCACGATCATCTACATTCATCTTCACCAGACATGATAAAGCATCCACCCCTTTCTCATGGTTTGGGCCAAGATAATGGAGCTCCCTAACCGTCCCTTCACGCTTCGCAAGCACATCGTGAAGCTCTTTGCATATTGCTTCCAATTTGACTAGGCGAGCGTGTGATTCCATCACTTCATTGTTAAAGAGATGCTTGAACATGGTTGCAATATCATCGGAACCACTAGCTTGACGCAACTCATCAAGACTTGGGGTTTGGTTTGCCATTGATTTTGCAAGGCGGTGATTGGGGATTTGGGGGTGTGTGTAAAGAAAGATAGATGAAAATTAAGAGATTAGGTGGGGTTTCAATTGTTATTAGGCGATAAATAGATAAATCCAACACATTTTACTCTCCCAAAATTAATTAAAGCATAAAACCGTGATCAAGAGAATGATTACAAAAGATAATCAAGCCACAAGATTTGAAAAAAAAATGAAACTTACAATAAAAATCCTTACACCATGAAGTATGAACTAATACAAAATAAAAGAATGACACAAATAACCTTATATTTCAATTACCTTGTTAAAGACCATAATATACTGATAACATTAAATACCAACTAATACATTACACCATCTTGGATGACCCACAAGAATTAACACATGTTAAATAAAAGCACTAGTACCTAAATTACAACAAACAAGGCAATGAAACATAACCATCCTAAATTACAATTAAAAATGCCCATCATAAATTATTGTTATCACCGTTATTGGACACATAAGGAAGAGCACTAGAACCTTCATCAAATTCATCATGAGCTGCATCATCAAAATCATCAAAAAGCATCCTTGGTGTAAATAGACTAGCTTCTTTAAACGGCTTTTCATGCGGTGATCTTAAGTAAGCCGGTGATTGAGATTCTTCATTTTCCCATGCACTAACCTCTTCCAACGACATACAATGAAAACCTTTCTTTCTTTTATCATGGTTTTTTAATTGTGTTGTCACTTCCTCATCAAACTCATCTTTACACAAGTTTTTGTGATAGTAATCAACTAGGAATGCTTGAGGAGTATGGGAAACATATACCTCAATTTTACCATGTAGTTGAGCCAATTCATACATCTTCTTAACATCTCTATCACTTTCCACTATAGTCAAACCTTCTTCCAAGCTACATTTTGGTATACAATAAAACCAAGCCCAAATATCTTCTTTTATTTTTTCTAACAACATGTCGCACATTTGGGAATACGACAACGTTTTAGACATAGATAGTTTAATTTCAATAATTTTTCCACCTGCGTACCTTAGGGGAAAGACGTAGAATATGCCTTTATTGAAAACTTCGAATACAATATCATTAGAAATATTAGACATCTTGTTTTTAATAGAAAAAATCCGAATTAACAAAAATAAATTAAGCCAAAAATAAAAGTGTAAAAAAATTCTTCTAGTATTAGTGAACAAACACAAATGAAGTGTGTAAATAACAAAAAAAAAAGGATTAATATAGTGATTCGATTGGATATTACCCGATGGATAATAGATCTAATTCAAAGTCGAGTGGTCGAGTAGCTGATGGTCGAGTATCCTAACATGTATTAACTACAACAACTAACACCTATTAATTGGTTACAACAACTAACCTTTTCCCAACTAACACATACTATAATTAATGTCATGGGGTATATGATAATTATATAAATAGAGGTGAGAAACATGTGATAAGATTACCAAACCTTAAAAGATATGCAATGAATTCACCACCAAATTACGAGTGGGAAGAATTACTTGATATAGACGACTCTGATCTCCGATTATCCGCCACAACACAAAACACAATATCCTCTCAAGTTGATAATTATTTGAAAATCCGTTAGAAAATACCGGTCCCGCGGTATTCGGGATGGTGTGGACGATGGTGTAATGATCACACAGAGTTTATTAGGAAAGTTGTTGACGATTTGGTTGAGGATTCGGATTTTAAAAGTGGTCCATGGGTTAACGCGTTGAGTTTATGAATGCTTGATGGCGGGATCATTGTTGGTTGTTTCACGATATAAAAAATTTCTTAAAAAGGGAAACTTGAAAATGTTGTTGCTATAATCAAGTCTTGTACTCCGAATGTTTTGGGTGATCTAAAAGTAACATTGAAAGACGTTTCAGGGTTTATGTCAGGTTCAATACATCACAAAGTTGTTAATGATGATAGGTTTAAAAACCAATTTACCGTCGG
Source organism: Chrysanthemum lavandulifolium (assembly GCA_022545495.1). NCBI lineage: Eukaryota > Viridiplantae > Streptophyta > Magnoliopsida > Asterales > Asteraceae > Chrysanthemum > Chrysanthemum lavandulifolium. The sequence goes on from CM040246.1 coordinate 104,095,334, forward strand.
AACTGTCTTGATACTTCAAAATGTTTCTGTATTTTCTCCCAAACAATCTGGCAATCATTATCTTAACATCACAATCAAAAATTTGGTCAAGGTTTTATCCAACGATGAGGTTCTTGAAAGTGGCAACGGTGATTGTGGTACTGGAAGTGGAATATTTATGTAACCATTGTTGTTTGATCCAATGTAATTTCATTTAGCGAATGTAGTAGTATAACGAATGTTGTAGTATAACTTATGTCTAGTTACTAGTTTGGTTGCAGTATAACTTATGTTGTAGTATAACTTATGTTGTAGTAAATCAATTAATTCGAAAATTTAGTTTTTACATATAACAAATTTACTTGTTAATTCGAAATGTGAATCAACTATACATTAATTCGAAATTTTAGTATTGCTTCTACTACATATGTGTGTTAGTAATTAATGCACTAGATACTCGACTACTCGACCCGACTACTCGACTTATGGTTGGGTAGATGTAGTAACTAACGCATTTAATATTGCTTACTACTACATATGTGTGTTAGTTGAGAATTTAAATGATATGAATAAATGTAAAATTAATGTAGTAATTAATGCACTAGATACTTGACTACTCGACCGACGGCTACTCGACCTATGGTTGGGTAGATGTAGTAACTAATTGTACACATGTCGCATTTAATATTGCTTACTACATATGTGTGTTAGTTGAGAATTTAAATGATATGAATAAATGTAAAGTTAATGTAGTAATTAATGCACTAGATACTCGACTACTCGACCGACTACTCGACCTATGGTTGGGTAGATGTAGTAACTAATTGTACACATTAATATGCATTTAATATTTTTAGTAGGGTAGATGTGATATGAATAAATGTGCGTTTGGTTTAAAATTAATGTAGTAATTAATGCAATGGATACTCGACTACTCGACATACTTATATTAAAATATGAGTCACAAACACTAACAATTTATTTAATAACTAGATTAGCGGACATGAAATTAGATGATAGGACATGAAATACATTGTTCTCATAATAAGACAACAAATTAAAAAGGAATCATCCGAGACCCAACCTCGTCACTAGAAGTATATGATTGCTCGTGTCCAAGCCCCATTTCCCATCGGTATTCAAATTCTCGTTGTTCCTCGCTCTCACGCAAAGATCCTCACGTTCCTCGCTAGTTCAAACTCAATGAGTACTTCCATATCTTGTTCAAGTAGTCAAGTTGATCCTCGCTAACCCAAACGGATTGGGATCGTATTCCAAAGGTTGGTTTTTGCCATTGCCGAGTGGGATGTTTGCCGCTTCATTTTCATTTGGGATTACCGGTAACGGAACTTGCGGTTGAACGCTTGCTACTTCATAGTCATTTGTGAATACCGGAAGACATATTCGTGTGAATCGTAAGAAACATGCTCATTTTGTGGTGGACTAGGGAATTGTTGAGAGAAATCTTTGTGTGACATTTTGAAAATCCGTCATGAGTTGAGCATATGAGTTGTGTATGTGACTTGAATGGGTATTTATAGGCTAGGTTTTCTAGTAGTCGCCGGTCGAGTAGTCGAGTATCTAGTGCATTAATTAGTACATTAACTTTACATTTATTCATATCATTTAAATTCTCAACTAACACACATATGTATGCGTAGTAGTTAATATTAAATGCGATTTATGTGTGCATTAATTGGTAATAGTTACTACATCTACCCAACCATAGGTAAATGCGTGTTTAGTAGTTAGTAGCCGGTCGAGTAGAGTAGTCGAGTATCTAGTGCATTAATTAGTACATTAACTTTTACATTTATTCATATCATTTAAATTCTCAACTAACACACATATGTAGTAGAAGCAATATTAAATGCGATTTATGTGTATAATTAGTTACTACATCTACCCAACCATAGGTCGAGTAGTACGTCGGCTCGAGTAGTCGAGTATCCAGTGCATTAATTAGTACATTAACTTTTACATTTATTCATATCATTTAAATTCTCAACTAACACACATATGTAGTAGAAGCAATATTAAATGCGATTTATGTGTACAATAGTTACTACATCTACCCAACCATAGGTCGAGTAGTCATTGTCGGTCGAGTAGTCGAGTATCCAAAGGCATTAATTAGTACATTAACTTTACATTTATTCATATCATTTAAATTTTCAACTAACATATTATCATTCTCAAACTTAATCACAAACACAAACACAAAACAACATATATTGTCACCGATTGATAGATCGGATTTTTGTTTATTTCAATGGATTCATCGTCAGATCGTGGTTGATGTAAGATCATATTTAATGTAATAAATGTTTAATCATTTAGTTAGGTTTGCATGATATCAATTTTGGTTGAAAATAGTTGGTATTTTGTATTTTTTAGTAACACAATATACCCATGAAGACCGAATAACTGTAGCTAGTATCATGTATAAATTAGTTTTATTTTAATATTTTGTTTTTGTTAACCTAGGTTTATGATTCAAGGTTAGTTTGAGAACTAAGCTACACCTTCCGAAAACAATATCCAAGAAGTTGTCTCAAAAAGGAAAGGTATAACAAGTTTCAAAGTAGTGTTTTGGCCCTCGTTGGATATTAGAACCCGAGGACCATGATAATCTTGTCCTAATTTTTGCTTCAACACCAAAGGGATATCAAAGATGCTACCACCGACACGCCTTTATTTTTGATATTGGTCACAATACATTAGAGTTTGGTAGAGGGAATTTTGTTTGTTAACCGGTTTCAAATTTGAAATCCTTCTTTAGACCATTCGAGCGAGAGTGTCTCAAATTTCCATAACCGGGTATTTCCTACTCTACCAAGAATAAAGGGTGAAGATCTTAAAGCACTTCTCGAGAAGGATAAGGATTTTAAAAGCTATCTCATGATGATTCAAATTGTTTGTTCAAGGTCGGCTTTTGAGTATGTATTCACGGTAATGAGCTTAGGCATGTTATACCCTATGAGATTTTGGCTCTGAGTGGATGATTTTGTGCTTTTGATGCTTTCCTCGGGGACAATATATTTGGGAAGAGCTTCACGTTAGTGGTGTATAATGTTGATTCAAGACACCGTAAGGATATTTTGCAAAAATTGCAACATACGGAAAAAATACAAGCCTCAATATTCTTTGAATGGATTTGTTTTCGCCTTTAAGGTTTGTATGCTTTTCTCATTTATTGCTTGTCTCATGTATTGCTTGCCCTCATTTATGTCAATGCAAAGGTAAATGTTGACCCAACCCACCCATACCATAAATGTTGACCCAACCCACCTTTTAGTATCTAAATGCTATGTTCGACTCCCAAATCCACTTTAAGTTTGGTTTTAATCCAATAACCGCATTGTTATCGTAATATGTGGTCATATGGAATAGAATACCTCATTTATTTTGACGCTTATATGAATCTAATGACATAATGAAGGACGCAATTTTGTCCGACTTTTGAAGTACATGATTTTATCCGAAACTCTTAGATTAGAAACAGATGTTGACTAATAATTGCTTAAACGCAACATGTTCTTATTAAGTGCAAACTTGTAATAAGTTTGATATATCTTTGTTACGCTCCCATACAAGTTGTTACGTATATAGTTTTATAAACTTTACATATCCGTTATTGGACATTAATTTAGTTTACAACTAGCCATTAAGTTAGCTTATTTATTTAACATTAATGGTTTTAAAATTTTACAGATATGGTTATTGAACTTTTTCCGATCGTTACAAATTGGTGGCACAAAGTCGATGATGTTGTACCCCGCAGTGTTTCATGGAGAATGGTATAACATTTACAAAAGGTGATCATGAGAGGCTATTCTATTCTAGAGAGTCAATTAATACACTTGTCCCCACCGAAAAGGAGATCAATACATCATGGTGGACATGTAGTTTAGACTATTTCAAGAATGGGTCAATGTAAGATGCATCTCATGACCTTTGAAAAAGAGGAAGGTTATTCCGCCAGAAACATGTTCACACGGAGGTTCACACGGAGGTTCACCCCAGGTCCACCGCGAGGTACATGTTCGCGACCGAGGTGCATGGCTATGAAGGATCGATGACCCGCGCTGCAAAGAAGGTTGATGTTATCGAGCCGCTCATTCGGGAGGCGCGGTAAGCACTTCGAGAAATGCGTGAAACCCCCAAGGATGCATCTTTATGCATGTCGAGTGAAGTTGATCAATACTCAAAGGTTTGTTGTTTATAAACAAAATTTTATTTTTACATTGAATGTGTAAATAAGATTATTATATATTACCTTATTTTTGCAGCCCTCTAGTAGATTATCGTAAAATTCAACCCTCGAGGTAGCTTATAAAGAGGATCGAGTATATTGAAGCATTCTACGGAGACGATAGCAAAGACTTGAGCAACTTGTTAAGAATGGCACTAACGAGACTACATGGAGCCTTGTAGTGTACATGATGATGAACCAAATGTTGTTAATACCGCAAATCAAGAAAAGGTAAGTTCTTGAATTTTGTTTTATCAACATGTCGATATTATTACAAGAAGATGAAGGGCTAAGATTAGTTGAATTTTTGCACCTTCGTGAACTAGACTTTGAGCCCTCCGTGAACAAGATTTTGGAGCCCACTAGCGCGAAGGTCGATAATGTGTTTAATGATAGTGTGAGCCCACTAGTCAAAGGTTGAGAACACCCAAAGATAATGTGCAATTCTCTTGAACCCCGACAATGCAAATGAAGAAAAGGTAATATTATTACATAACGAGAGTATGGATATTATTACATAACACTCGCCATACAATAACTAGACTATGGATTTTTATATTTTTATGCAACCCTCAAATAATGATGTCAAATTGCATCCCGACATGGATATTCAACATGATTATTATAACGGTGGAATCAACGAAGTCGATCCCGAAATATTGATTCGTAATATAAAACATGTTTGACACACCGCTTGATAATCGTGTAGTCGGGCTTAACCATATTCACCGCTTCAGATGACCGAAACATGTTTATTTGATCATATATCGCCATCAAATAGAATGGCTTGATTAATTGTATTTCTACACGTAGTAGAGGAACAAGAGAAGAAGGGCATCAAGAATACGGTGATCCGCTTTCACTAACAAGATTTAATGGCAAAGGAGACTTTATGCAAATATGTGTATTTAATACTCCGAAAAGGTAAATTTAACATTTTTCCGGTTTTAAAATCAAATAAGACAATCTTTTTATGCTATTTTATTTATTTATTTATTTTTATTTATTATTATTTTTTTAATACAGAAAAGACAATGATTTGCGCCTCATTCAATGAAGGATCGAGATTCGCTCCTAGTAATGATGATATGGAGATATTAGCAACGGCATCCCGATTCTCGTTTCCTAGTAATGATGATCGTGATAAATCAAAGAATGAATGTTCCAGATTGCATACCCTAGCAATGACCATAACGAGAATTTAGTTGATATTCATCGTTATGGGACGGACGTGCATCTATTAAAAAGATACCTAAGCTAATTATGCCCGAGAGACTAGAGCGAAAGGTGTATCTTCAAGACCAGACATCGGCAGCCCTTCAACCACTCCACAAAAGCCTAAAGTCCGCGCTGTAGAAGAAATGTGTTGTTTTCACCGTTGTTTTCACATGGTGGTGAAGAGATTCCGTGGAATGAGGTAACTTATTTTACTTATTATTTATTGCGTATGTTGTAATCTGGTTATAGTACTGACTAGACGATTCAGATGATATATCGCAGGATCTAACTCGTTCGGCTGTGTTCGCGATAATTAAGAGTGATTGTCCCGAAGAAATTATGGATTTTTGAATCAAAAGGAGGACAGAGATTTTATTTTCCATGGGAGGAGATGGTATTTATGCATATCATGATTTTTGGGAAAGGTTGGCGGCATCGTGAAGTATAGAAATGGATGGCTCGATACTGTAAATTTCATGATAATAGCTTTTAATATTTATCGATAATGCTAACTACTTAGGTAATTTATTATTTTTATTTTATTTTTTTTTAAGATCTTGATCTATGGATAATTTTTCTATGGCATTTTAGACCGCCGATGTCGATTGGGCCATGGCAGTCCATTTTTAGCTCCATGATTCTCACCAACAGATGCCGGGTTTTTTGTCGATCGAGTAACTTATGGTCTCCCGGTTTGCTCAACTGCTGAAAAGTGTTTAAGAAATTTTGATATTCGTGATAGTAGTATTTGATGGTTCTAATTGATATGTAGTATTTATTAGATCACACATATGGTTGAAAAGTCATTTTCTAGTTGTTTAAGGAAATTCCTAAATAAGGTAATGCGAGGTCGCTTTTTGAGCTTATTTTCTAAATAAAAAGACTTTCAAACCAAAAGCAAACTACAACAACAAAGTTAGAATAGTGGTAATCCTAAAATGTAACTGGGAAGCGGCATCTACATGCATTAAAAATAATCGATGCGTAATGTAGTTGTGCAAAACAGTATTTTAACTCAACTTTATATTGTAGGTCTATTTTCCTATCAACGAAGATAATGTACATTGGGTTCGGGAGAACTCCATCTACGCCCTGTCATAACAATATATGATGCCTCTCCAGCCTCTAGTTGAAAATCGAATTTGGTGGCTCAACATGAGGAGATGTTTTGAATATAAAATTCCAAAGTTTTACAAGAAACCAAGTAATGGAAAAAAAGGAATTGATCCAAAACATTACTCCATCACCTTCCGGTATATGGATAATGTGCCAAGGCAAGGCCCTCTTTATGGTGATCATGTATATGGGTGATGATAAACTTGTATAGGTTGTCGAATAATCTTCCATTCATGGATGGTAATCCTACTTGGCGCCTTTGGCATATGTGAGCGATTGGTAGATTTCTTTGAAGTACAAGATTGAAGTACCTTTGGCACAAATTGATTGAAGTCAGGGTTGAAATGTATCGAAATGTGAGAAGTCAGTAGTGGTAGAAATAACTCATTGATGTACAAGTTCAAATAACTCAACCGTGGTTGCAAATGTATTTTGTAGTTTGGCATAACTTTGGTACTTTGGTAGCTGGCTTTGTACTTGGTAGTTCAAACCGTAATAGTAGTCGCAAATGGTAGTAGGTAATCGAGCATAATATATTGTAAACGAATGTTGTATGTTTTGTAAACCGCCCAGACATATGTATTGTTGAAAACAATTTTGTCTCATTCAATGTGACATATGTCGGGTTTTAGGTTCCTCGAATAATGCATTACCCAAGCATCGGAACCACTCGACAAGCTTCGATGTAACCACGGATTGAAGAGTGTAACCACGGATCAAGAGTGTAAACCACGGATCAAGAGGGTAACCACGACAAGCTTGGAATGATTATTCTCTAAATCTCTCAAATTGTTTTGTATAAGTTTGTAAAAGTAATGGACTCGTTATTATGTAAACTGGTATTGCTATTCCTTTTAATATCCACCGATAGTGTTGTTTCTAACCACCGATAGAGTTGATCTATCCACCGCTAGTTGTTCTCGTGTTTCCACTAACCATTGTTCGTGAAAATGCTAAATCATTATAGATGCAAGAAGCATCGGGTTACATTGTTCATTAAACAGCAGCTTTACGCCATACCACAATGACACTTCAAGTGCTAAATAAAGACTACATCCGACATGGTTTTACTACTACTATCCTTGCCGAGCATCGTTTGAATGTCGGATATGCATTTATCATATGCAAACAAAGCAACAAGGATCAAAATGGAAAGGATGGATTGATGCAAACGTTGTCGGGTTTATCAGGAAGATAGATGGCTACTATGGTAATCTTTGTGCTCCATCTTCTCTTACCACCATTCAAAGAACTTACTCCATCTTTCCTTTTCCTTCCCCGGTTACGATATGTGAAGAAGTACCATGAGTTGGTAATTTAAGATCAAGAACCACCTCTCCGTCACGCGAGGAGTGGGTTTTTTGCTCGAGGTCTTTGACGGGGTTAAGATGAAGGTTCGAGTTGAAGGTCTCTTCTTAGAAGATTCATCGTAGTCTTCAAGCATCACTTGATTCACAACACTATCATCTTCGGATGACGGGAGAAATGGAGATTTTCTGGTCTTGGTTCTAGCGGAGGCAAATAGTTAGCTATGGGTTTCATCTTCACTGATGATGAAGATGATGAAGAGGATGAGGAGGTGGTTGATCAACCACTTCTCGGGTTTGTTCCAACCAGGTTCCACATTTCGAGTGATCGGGGATTTTGTGAAATTAGGTTTTTCTTTGATTGGTTGGGCGCTCTATGATATTCGGGTGCTTTTATAAGCGAGATTGTGGTTATCAAGTAACTAAGTAAGGTGTTAAATGTGGTCGATAGTTAATGAGGTTTTTGGGGATTTGACCGAGATATATTCTAGAAGTTGACTATGTTGACTTTTATCTGTTCTAACCCTGATAGTTGTTTGTAACCACACTCGCTATTACTAACCACCGACACTATACTCTTTGGTTTTGTGTTTGTTTTGTGTTGTCTTCCACTTGATAGTGTGTTACAATCATGGATGTTGTCATGAACAACCGGATAGTGTGTTCCTCCTGCTTTGATACTTCAGGTTGTTTTTGACACTTTGGCAAAAGTATATATATCACTTCCCAAACTCACGATGGATCACTTTCACTTGCAAATATCCTAAACCCTAATCACTTTGGGGTATTTATTCACAAACCCACTTAATTCATATCCTCATCACAATGGTCGAGTTGTACTTACTACATAATCTTGTTGCTATTCTCACCAAAGATGCTCGCTCAAGCGGTTTCATCAAATGATTGATTTCCTTGTTCATAGTCCCATTCACTTTGCTTTAACTGCTGAACTACCATTTTCAAAACCTATATACGACTGCTTTGGAAGAATGCTACCCTCGAGGAGGTTAATGGGTTGGAGGTTTTAGTACTAGTGGTGGATGAGCATGCTATTTCGGTTTCGAGGAGCTTATTCGAAGTTTTGCGGCTTGATGATGCCGATGGTGTTGATAATCTTTCCGATGTCGAGATTGTGGTCGGTTTGTGAGTTTATTAGATACACATACGTAGGTGAAAAGGTACAATTTTTAAGAACTGCTTTTCCACAATGGAAGTTTTTGATTCACACTTTGTTGATGTGTACAGCACAAGACTATTGTGTTTTAATGATTTTCCTTCCAAAATTGCTATCGCTATTATTTGTTTGTCGATGGAAGGAAATTTAATTGGTCTAGGATGATTTATGAGGGTTAGTGCGTAATATTGGAAGAAGGAAAGTATTATTTGTATCCTCGATTTGTTCAATTGCTTGTGCAACATCAAATCCAGTGATCCTATTGAACATGTTTGTAGTATGAGGTAAATCGATGATTCCTCGAAAGTGTTTCGCTATACGAGGAACCGCCACGTAACGTTGTTATTCCGTATGTTCCTTTGTTTCCTCACATGTTAAATTTTCCCACCGACCGAGGTTAACGAGGCTAGGAGAACACAGGCACCCGCCTTCCTCGGGTAGTGTTAGTGGTATGGTTAATGAGGTCACACGCGTGGAGGTGACATGATCGGGAAGGGCTTCCACCATCGATTCATGCTTAGATGCCGGTCGATAGTGGAAACATCCATAAGACCCAACCTTGGCAACTCCTAATGGAAAGTTCTTGAGCTACCACAAAGCGGAGGTATCCCTAGCCAACCGCCAATACACAGGTACATAGATGATCGTGCCCTTGGCCCGGTGCTATGTCTTTATATCCAAGGATTCATCACGGAGCAGCTAACACAATCAAGATGAGGATAGATTGGAACCCCGATAATGATTCGACGTTGATGACTATGTACATGAGGACTTTTTCGATGATCCACCTCTCTGACCGTATAACATGTGTCGGGTTGGGAGGATATTCTGAACCAGTAAATGAATCACTTGCTCAGGTGCTAAAATGGAGAATAAGATTTCTAGTCTACAGGAGGTCACCGTGTTTCGTGGTAAAACTATTCTGAGATTAAAGCATAGGGTCTTGGTTTGGAAAGAGGAAAAGACCGGACTTGTTGCTTTGAAAGCTTGAGGCGATGAAAAGAAGTGAACTCTTCTCCTACTTGAATGCGGATGATGTATCCAAACAGGGAGGAGTGATGGCATGACTTCGTGGGAGGCCGGAATGTATCTCATGGTGTTACTATGGAAGAAGATGTTGACAGTGGAGATCTCGAATTTGTAGTTTCAGCTGGAATGTCGTTGTTCTTGAAGAATCGAGGAATGTTGACATAGTACGTAACACAACCATCGATAGTATATCCGAAATCCCTTGTTAGTACTTTTGTAACCACCGATGTTGTTTCGTATTCACATTTAGTCATACCTATCGCTATCACAACTACTTCATCGTTGTTACAACTCTTTCTCGAATTACCATCTAAGCCTAAACAAGTAGAGAAAGAGGTCGCAAGCACATTGATTAATTTGAGCAAAACATCAATACCTACATCAATATTGCACCGCTTTATCTATTCAGCCTAGTGCTACTAAATCAAAAGGTAAACCAAAAGGTAAAAGTTTGGTTATCAGAACCTTTGAAGAAGAAATGATCAAATCTAATGTTGGAAAAGGCAAAGAAGTAGTAATCAAGTTCAAAAATAAAGGTAACAAGAGGTTTATGATAAAGAGCTTACTAGAAGTATGAAAATTAGCCAAAACACTTCCAAAACAGCTTGACTTCCTTGAAAAATACCAAATAAGCACTTTGATAAGCACTTCAAAATGTACTTATTTTCTTAAATAGAAACCGATTAACAACAATAAAACCAACTAACCCATTTTCGTAAATACCAAAAGGCAAACACCCGCTAGATCTAACAATGAATCAAAAAAAAAAATTAGAAGACTACCTGGGGTTTCATGGTGGAATGAAACAACAAATCGAGTGTGTGATAATCTTGTGTGATGTGAAAAGTAAATCAATCGAAAGTAATTCAAAACATAGATCGGATAATAATTCAAAATCTAGAACGGATTTCCACAAAGTTAATCTGACATCAAGGAAAGTAAAAGTCAACGCACCTTTATGTCACATCTTGTCACGGTTATGCGCAAGCCACGGCTGAGAAAGCCATGGTTGCTCAATGATAAGTTATCTTGGAAAATTGAAAAGGTAAAGGAGGAGCAGTAGTTGGGACACATGTCATGTTTTCAAAGTCACATGTCGAAATGTATCACAGCATGACCATTTTGAGATCGAGGAAAATTTGACCATTAGTGACTACCAAAAGATTTAAGACTTTTAGATTTTTTCTTAATTATATAGTTCTAGGTAGGCTTATGTAGTTCTAGGCGTGGCTCAAAGAACCGAACAAACCGATCGGACCGACCGAAAAGACCGATCGAATTGAAAGTAGCGGTTTGATCTTGATTTTAACTTTTTTTTTTTTGTCTCAATCCGTCTAGTGTCGCCTGTACAAACCGACCATTTTCTTCTTGGACCGGATCGATCAAAACCGGACCGAACCGGACCAACTTGAATGCATCAACACATTCGGGTCCGGCCCCGCCCAGGCTTTTGGACATTTCGATCTCGCCTTAGCCACCGTCCGTCCGGTCATAAACCGATGCTCACCCCTAGTTCTAGGAGGCATCATCGTAAAAAGTGACTAAAAACTATTTATTATATGAGTTTTCTTAATATGGGGCCATTGGGCACACACCGTATAATACAATTAATAAACATAAAATTTCATTTTAAATCAAAAAATACATTAAGTAAACTCTAAAATTACTTTGATTAAATAGAAATTTGATATTAATTAACTTAAACATTTAATATAGGGTTAATCATTAGACATAAGAACGCATTTTATCATTGTTTATTATCGACACGAACCCAAAATAATACAACAATACCCATACAACTTTCAAATTTTGTTTCATTATCATACGCTTTGTTTGCACGTTAGTCCTTTTGTTCAACGATCGCTTGTAATTAACTCAAAAATACGTTTTTTTTACGTTTTACACGCTTATATCCGCTTTTATATGTTTTTTTTTTTACAGCAGCATCGTTAGTCCTTTGACTAACCACCATTGTAATTAACTTAAAATATAGTTTATTATGTTTTCACACATTTCACACGCTTTTTTCGCTTTTATACGCTTCCATAAAACGGACGAAAACGCTTAAAAATGAACAAAAACGTAAGAAAACGGCCGAAAACGTATAAAAACGGATAGAAACGTATGAAAATGTAAGAAAACGTATGAAAACGTAAGAAAACATATTTTTGAGTTAATTACAAATGGTGGTTAGTCAAAAGGACTAACGGTGCAAACAAAAACATAATGAAAACGGACGAAAACATATAAAAACGGATAGAAACATATTAAAACGTAAGAAAAACATATTTTTAAGTTAATTACAAATGGTCGTTAGTCAAAAGAACTAACGGTGCAAACAAAACGTATGATAATGAAAAAAAAAATTGAAAGTTGACGGTATTGTTGTATTATTTTGTGTCAGATCTCGATAATGGAACAAACAGTGAAAGACGCTGTTATTATACGTCATTAACCCTTTAAGATATAAAGAGTTAAGCACGCACTCCAATAAACATGTAGATGTGGCAAACGGGTGGTCAAGCGGCACGGCCAGAATGGGCACGGTTTAAATGGGCATGAGTTTAAATGGGCACGTACCAAACGAAGACACGTTATATAAATCGCTAAATAAAAACCTAAAACGATTTAAATAAATTCTTAAACGTAATATATTATTTATATTAAAAACTTAAATATGTTATATAAAAAATTTTAAAACGATCGAATGTTTCTACAATTAAGAAAAAACGTGTATCATAGTCTTATTTAAGTTTTCAGATTAAATTTATATGTACAATTTAAAAAGAAGAGGCTAAACGCTACCAAATTTTTAAAATTTTTTATTTAACCATCCTTTCGATTTAAGACATTTCACACCTCTATAAACATGTATTAGCAAAACCTTTCTTCTATTTAAATCAAAAGAAACAATGAAAAATGGACCACACGAAGAGTATAGTTATCGGTTTTTTGATATAGAATTCATTTTATTGCCGTCAATGATATTAATTCATTGAGAAGCATGCACAACGGCATTCAAATTTGTCCAATACAAAAATCTGAAAACAAGTTTAAAATCTCATCTTGAGACAAAAATGTGAAAAAAGAACGTGCAAAAAATAAAATGATATATAAGCCCCCGGCGAGGATCGAACTCGCGGCCTTTCGCTTACGAAGCGAACGCAATACCACTATGCTACGGAGGCATGTGTTGTTTCAGTTTCCTATGGAAACTACTAATACGAAAAGCTAGCGTGTTTCATTTACTTACAACTCCTTTTCATATATCAAACTACCATCTATAATCATAATAAATTAAGGTAATTTGCAACAGACCTACTGTGCATAAAAAGACCTTGGTCAAAGTTATTTACTGATTAGATATATAGTTTTAAGTTTTATCATCCCTTTTACTTTGAGTTTGAATCAATACTTATCATTTATTCGAGGGCTATTTACATATATATATCCATCAAAAATACAATATTGCATATATTTATCCAAAACATGCATAAAATTCATCATATCAGATGCATTATAAACTTGTATCATAGATATATATACAATTATTCACCTTAAAGAGATACGTATGCAATTCTCGCTTTATTCAACATACTTAATTAACATATATGACTAACATAACAAATTAGTCAAATGGTGAAACTGTGAAAGCAATCGATGGAAGACTAACAATAGGTTTATTACCAACTCCATTTAATTTATCAATCCTGATATCAACATTAAACAATAGATTAGTAGGATCAAATCTCGTTGTAGGTTTAGAATCCATTAGGATTCCAATATTCTCATTTGTAATATCAATATTCTCATATGTAATATGCATTATAATAACGTGATAAACAAACATAATTACTCACGATGTTTAATCATTCAACAATCAAAAGTTAAATGTGACAATAAAGAAGTTATATGATCAGATCTATCTATGTCATCCGACTATAAAAACGAAGAAGATAATCGAATTTGTACACAATTTTAAATAGGTTCCCTAGCTGCACGAGGTTATGTTATAGTAGCGATTGTGGTGCACAAAAGGGAGGGCTTGAGTAGTCACAAATGAGGTTAAGAGCACTCATGCAGGAGAGGAGGTTGAGAGTATTGTGTTCATAGCATTTCAATGCATGTGGTTGCTACGTTTGATCATACTATCATTTAGAAAACTTCATCTTCGCACACTTTAATTTCTTGCATGTTACATCAGCATAGTTACGAGCATGAACAATATACCATGTCCATGTAAATTTTGAGATTTTTCATGCCAATTCAATTTTCCTGAAACGCAAAAATTGGTCACTTTCGCAAAACTTTTGGATCCTAATTAGTTTAATGGGCCAAATTTAATTTTTAATGCATACATGTATGCTATGTGGGCTATATCCCATTCCTCATTTCTACCAGAAATGTGGCTCGGACGGTCGGACACTCGGACCCAATATCTCTTATATTTTCCAAAAAAATAATCTACGTGATCATCATACGCAAAACACGACATGGTAGAAACTAACCAAAATCAATGTCACTTATCCCTTTCACCTTAACAAGTAACTGAAAGTAGTAGGTAATTAGATATTCTAGTCCCTAAATAATGATCAAGGGTGCCACAAAAGTTTAAAATCGATCTATAATAAAAGTTCTTAAACGAATTAGTAATACATAAACGACATGTTTCCAAACGACAAATATCTTGCTTAGAAGGTGGTAAAGTCGGTGACCCATGCTGTAGTGCCCAAGCATGTAAATTGTTTATTCAAATTTTCTATCCTTATTTTTAATATTACAACAACGTTACCTAATTTATCAGAAAACAATATGAAAAGGTAGTAGTAGACAGATCATACATCTACTTTGAGTTAAACTCAAGAGTAGGAAGACTACTTCTATGAAGACATATGACAAGTGTATATGAAGAAAGGTGCTCAAATAAATGTGAATGTGTAATTTTGGGGAAAACATGGCAAGAGAAAATATGTAAGCAAAAGACAGATGTCAAGAGAAGCAGTGAAAGCAAATATGGAGTAACACAAATGATCGGATTCTGAAGACAAATATCATCATAAAAGAATAAGAGAAAACAATTAGAGACATATAGGTATTCAACTCAAGAAAGCATAAGATATATAAAGAGAATTGAGTTGCACGCTTTGAGTGTTGATTGGGATACTATAATTAATGCATTAAATACTTGCTTCAACTACTTGTATATTAGATTGTGCAAATAAAAAAAAGTAGAATGTGTAAATCATCTCTCATATATAAATGCCTAAGAGCATGGCAAGGAAAGATATGTAAGCGAAATAGACATGTCAAGAGAAGCAAGGAAAGCATATAACACAAATTAATCAAAAACCGAAGACACATATTAGCATAAAGTATAAGAGAGGAACAAATAGAGGCATACATGCGAACAACTCAAGAAAATGTAAGACATATAAAAGTCTAAAAGCAAGTACATGTGACACCGCACAATAAGATCAAAGATAAGGGTAGAGCATATGCGGGAAGGGCAAACATAAACAAAAGGCATAAGGGCATAAGAAATATAAAAGTATGAGCCCGTGTAGATAAATTGGGCATAAGAGCAAAATATAAATTATTTCAACATTAGAAATTATAATAATTTCACAAGGTGTCGCGTCGATCAAAAGATGTATTTATAATTAAGACTAAAATACACCGTTGGTCCTTAAACTTGGCAAAAAAACATCTTTTGGAATTGTAACATCGTTTTTTCGTCGTCAGTAGTCCAAAGTATGGGTTTTTTAGGCCAAACTGGTCCCTTGACCCGTAATGCCAAAGTCAACGTCAGTTTTGTGTTATTTTGTCGATGGTATAATAGACCATACACATTTAAACTATACCATAGTAAAATCTAACCCAACCGAATACCCTACTAGTACCAGCAACACACATTTGGCGCAATTAACAGGAGCATACATTGAACCCTAAATACAAGCAGCACACATTCAACCTAAAGCAATAAACAAGAATGGCACAAAACGATAAGGGGAAGGCTTTGTTGAGTGTGTTGAGGAAAGAAGATTGTTCAAATGAAAAGGGTTTGGGTGTTAAGAAGGAGAATGAAGAGGCTGACATCGGGTTATCAAAGGCTAATGATTTGGAAAAAAGGATAAAAAATGTGAAAGCTTTGTTTAAATATCATAAGGAAATGAAGGAAATGAAGGAAAAGGATGATAGGAAACATGGTCAATGTAAGTGTATGTTTAGATTATAGAAAAGTTTATAATGATTGTCAACATGAAATCGAGCAATAAAAATATGAGTTGTTATTTTAACTGATAGTGTTTAGTTGTGCGTTGGTAATTATGTTTGACTTAGGGAAGTCAGAAATATTTTAAATGATAGTGTTTGACTTAGGGAAGTCAAATATATTATAAGTGAAATCGATAAAAAAAAAACCAGCTCTTGCTTTTAACAATGGCATACTATGAATATAATATTGTGTTAGTCATTGTAACCGATAGATTTCACAGCATTTGTAAATAGGTTTTACTTAGTGAAGTCAAAAAATAAGAGGTTACAATTGTGGCATTTGTTAAATTGGTTTGACTTGGGAAGTCAAAATCAAGATGTTACAATTTGTGGCATCGAGGTTGTTCATCTCCACTATCAACACTAACACCATACCATATTCTTCCTAAACAATACACCATTGTCAATACAATAAGATTTAGTGCTAAAGCATTTGCATTTTCAACACATAGAACATTATAAACCACCGGCTTTGGTTTTGCTTGACAAGGGGTGTTTGGTTTTGTTGATATGAAAATGCTTTGGTTTTGATGATACAAAATACACACCCAATAACACAATACAAGAAGAGATTGAATACTAAAACTTAGATAATATTTCATCATAATTATAGTCGATTACAAGAACAACAATAACTAGATCAAACCATGATCAACAACATAACAAAAGAACCATTTTACATACCCTTGTTAGCAACCAATTAATCCAAAACAAGCACCCAAAAGACCCCATTTACCTACCCCCATCAAATACCCAAAAGTCAGTCACTATGTTCAGCTATTTTTGCAACATAACCTTCTTGCATACGAAGACCATCATCAGTTTCACCAAAAATCTTTATCAATCGAACAAGTAGGTCGGTGTGCCTGGCCTGGGTTTTTCTAGCGCATCCAAAATGTCAAACGCCACACCACATGGTCCTAAAGCTTCGTTCTACGGAATTATCTTCCTACGCATGATGATCATCCTCTTGAGATGATCAATGCAGTCACGAATTAGCTTTTTCAAAAACCCTTCTTCTACAGCCTCTTGCCCAAACCAAACTGACATACGATCATGTAAGTTGGATGAACTAGCAACCTCCATGAGTTCATACAAAATAGGGAAATCTTCCATTGGAAAATGTGTTAATAAAAGGTTGTGGATGGGTTTATTGGTTTGCGCACACAAGTAAATAGCGTCTCAGGGAAAAGACGATCAAGTGGTCTAGTAGTGACTTTTTTTTCTCACTTGATGCCTGAATTTGTCTGGGTTGCCGTTGTCATACTTAAAACTCCCGCCCAATAATTACTTGACTGTTCACAATTGGTCCCTCAATTTGACAAATTTATGTTTACTATTTAGTAGATGATTAAATAACATAAAACCATTAAAAGTTTAACTTTGTAAAGTCAAACTTGCAAAACATATCCAAAAACTCCCTAATAGATATTGTCTAATTCATTTGTATGTGTATTTTAAGTCATTTATATGTTATTTTTTTGGCACATTTGACTAATGGTTTTGCAATTTTGACTTTAGAGAGTCAAAATACAAATAAAAAATGGCATTTACCACTTTGAAAGTTGACTAGCTAAAGTAAAATAAAAATGCTAAAATTTTTGACTCACATATTGGAGTATTACTTTCTAAAGTCAAATTTAAATGCTAAATGCAAGTTTAACTTTCTAATGTCAAACTTGCATCACCAACATATCCCCAACCAACAACATATGTAGAAGCTAAATTTAACCAAACCATATACGTAAATATCAAAATACTTTATAAAAGATTAATTGTCATAGGATATTCAACCCATACATAAACAACAACCACTAAAAGAAGTCTACTACGGTACATGAGGGAAGCTCGGTGGAGTTTCAAATGCCTTCCTAGCCAACTCTCAGTTCATCTTGATATTTTCATACCCATCATCACTCAAATCGCTGACCCTAATATAGATTATCTTTAGAAATGGGGAACACGCAAATATAAACTTTATTATAGTTAAATCATTCTCTGATCTAGGAACAGATCGAAACACCATACTCTCAAGCTGCCCATGCCTCAGTGTTTCTGTCTAAATCTAATGAATTGTTTTCCAAAAGTAGAACACTAAGCGTGTATGCAACCTGCAAAATGAAATAGTATCGAGATACACAAACATGACAATTTACTTAATGTTTATTTGATACATATGCATTACAAAGATTACACTTACTCGTTTCTAGCATTTGCAAATTTGGAGATCCACTAATCATTTCAATGATAAACGATACCATAACACTATTCCCAAAATCTACTCCGGTTAGCTTAAGATTCTCGAGGGATACAAAGGGCACAGGACATTCATCCCGGAATTAGCTTATGGCATCAACTACAACAGTCGACTTTTCGTAAGTTTTAAAGATTAAATTTCATTATCATAGAGATTACTTTAACCTTTTATAATTTGAAGTGTAAAATCAAATTGGTCTTACTGCAACATCGAAAATCTAATGTAAAGGTCTCAAGTTTTGGAAGACTTGTCGTGAAAAATATTGATGTTGTGATTGTCGCCACATGGTTCCAAACACCGAATGACGTATATAACTTCTTCATATTCCTAAGTTTTGCAATATCTAATAGTCTCATCTCGTTTATAGTAGCACGATTCATTTTAAGAGACTCAAGTAAGGGATAACTAGCAATAAACTCTCAAATTGTACCACTTTGAAAATTGACAGAACACAATTCTAAGCTCAACAGATTTGGAAAACTACTAAAAAATACCAAAGTAAGAAAAGTACAATAATGAAGTTCCAGATGTTTCAACTTCATACGAGAGTAAAGTTTTGTGGAAAACTAGAAGGGGGGTTAAATAGTTTTACCGATTAAACTTCGTTTTAAAATATTTAGATCGAGTTATGTCAATCTATTTAGATGTGTATGTTGGACAT
Source organism: Chrysanthemum lavandulifolium (assembly GCA_022545495.1). NCBI lineage: Eukaryota > Viridiplantae > Streptophyta > Magnoliopsida > Asterales > Asteraceae > Chrysanthemum > Chrysanthemum lavandulifolium. Next base: position 104,114,603 of record CM040246.1, read on the forward strand.
TGATAGATAGATATGTAAATGTGTAATGGAAAGATAAAGAGTAAGAAACACATAACCACGACACGAGTGTTTATAGTGGTTCGGCTACAAAGACACCTTCCTTTCCCTACTCCACTCCTCGAGTCACCTACCCGAGAGTTTGTAATCACTACACGACACCAACTCCTTGTGGCGGAGAAGCCTTCACAACGTCGCCTACTCTTTTTTCGGTACTAGGCTAGACACCGGGTTCTTCCACAAGGTAGAACCACACCTAACACAACATCTCCTACCCTTTATCCGGTACAAGGCTAAATACCAAGTTTTATTACAAAGGAGGAACTACTACCCAACACTACACAACACATATCCCAAAAGGAGACCCACCCCTTATTACAACATCATCAAGGATATCGAAGTCCTTGGATACAACCTATCTCTATTTGTACATCGATACACCTTATCGATTGTACACCTTTGGCATCCTTCACTAATGCCTCTTGACTTGAATTCTAGGCACCCTTTACTAATGCCTTTAACACAGACGTTTGGCATCCTTCTCTAATGCCTTTGACACGGACGTTAAGCACCTTTCACTAATGCTTTCGTCTTGACTCTTTCGGCATCCTTCACTAATGCCTTTGACACAACACTTCTACAGAGGAAGAAAGAACTATCAACAAGAGAACCTCAGTAGTCTTGATGATGACGAAGCATGGCAACTCATGGACTTGAGCTTGCTCGACTTTAAGAGGTGGTGATCTCGTCTTTAAGAGGAACCTAGAGAATCACACAAAAACAAAATACAAAACTACATAGAGAGATCCTTAAGATATGAGGTTAGAAGGTTTACAATACTAGGAGAAAGTATATGTGGGAGTGGCTACCCAAAATGAAGAAATGGCTCACTATTTATAAAGGAAAATAGCCTACTGTTCCACGGATCTCACGGATCCCTTACTTGAGGGATCCGCCCCTGTAAACTGGGGAACCGAGACTCCTCTTTGCCCATGGGTTTTGGTCATGGGTCATGGGTTATGGGTCATGGGTCCTAGACTTTGGACCATGGTATCAAGTAGATACAATGTATCTAGTATGTGCAATGCATCTAGTCTGTTAATACAAATAAACCAGAAACCGCTTATTAATATTTTGCGATCTCTTTGTGTTTTGTTGATAACAAATATAATGTTATCTTAAGTATAATTATAAAGGATACATGTTAGTTTTGTAAAGCATTTACATATAGCCATTTAAATACAAAAATGTAGTAATTAAGCATTTGTTGTAATAGTTTATTAGGATCGGTAAAAATCATAACCCATGGACCATAACCCATGGATCTTAAACCATACCCAAAGAGACTTGATACAATGTATACTTAGATACATTGAATCTAAAGATAACCCATGGACCAACACATGACCCATAACCAAAAAAACTCATGGGCAAAGAGGAGCATTCCACGGATCCATAGGATTACACTAGACGGATCCCTTATGGAAGGGATCCGTGGGATCCGTGGGAACAGTGAAGGAATTTGCCTATAAATAGAGAGCCATTTCTTCATTCTTTCTCACCCCTCTTCTTACTAAATCTCTCAAACACTCTCATTCTCTTCTAACATATAGATCACTTGATCTAGAGAGTTGTTCTTCTTTCTTTCTATTGTGATCCTCATAGGTCCTTCTCTAAGGCGAGATCACGAGCATTCTACAAGTCATCCAAGCAAGGGTCCTTGATTGATTTGTCACCCGCAAGATTTGTGAGCTAAGATCTTGTATTTGATATTTCACATATTTGTTGTGTAATAGTCGTGTTGGTTTGGTCCACCATGTTACGGACTCGTATCTAGCTTTGTACCGAAAATTGTAAGCAACGCTAGAAGGCTTCTCCGCCAAGTGAAGGAGATTGTTGACATAGTGCTTGAACTCTCGAGTAGGTGACTCGGGAGTGGAGTAGGCAAGGAAGGTGTCCTTGTAGCCGAACCACTATACATTGGTTGTGTCTTTTCTTTCCTTCGCTTACTTTATTTACTTACTTTATCATTAGATCTATACTTTCTCCACATCCACAAGATCTCACATATCAACGAATCTAAAAGTTTTGAAACTAACGTAAAATCGGCAAAACTATTCAACCCCCTTCTAGTTTTCCACAATTGGCATCAAGAGCTAAGTTTATAAAAGTTTTAAAATAAAATTGTATTTTAAAACTTTTCGATCACTATGGGTTTCAAAATTATAAGGAAGGGCAATCTATGCAACCACCACCACTACTTGAAACTAATGGTTTTATTTATTGGAAAATAGATTCAAACATATGTGAAGTCTAAAGATATTGATCTTTGGTACATTATTGTTGAAGGTGATTTTGAGGCTACCTCAAATGATGATAAAGGAAATTTAGTTCACATACCTCATGATAAACTAAACGATGAAATGAAGAAAAGCTTTCTAAAAATAGTGAAGCAAAAATGGTTTTATATAATGCTTTACCGAAAAAGGAATTCAAAGAATTTCTATGCTTAAAACCTCTAAAGAAATTTGGAATTCTTTAGTTGTAACTCATCAAGGCAACCAACAAGTTAAAAATAATAAAATTGATTTATTTGTTCAACAATATGAACAATTTTCAATATCGGACGAGGAAACTATAGATCATTCATTTGCGAACTTTAATACTATTATTACATCTTTACAAGCACTTGATGAATCTTTTTCAGCCGTAATCATGTTTGAGATATCTAAGGCCACTTCCATCAAGTGGAGATCCAAGGTGACGGCGATCAAGAGTCAAAAGATTTGACAATTCTTACCCTCGATGAACTCATAGCAACTTGAAAGTCTACGAGCTTGTCCTTGCTAAAGATTCCAAGCTTCAAAGGTGAAAGAGAAACACAAATCTCTTTGCGCTTAAAGCCAAAAGGCTACGAGCGATGAGGAGAACTCTTCGAGTAGTGACGACGAAGAGTACGCTGATGGCGGTAAGTGGACTTTAAAAAGTTCTTTGAAGAAAGGGAAGATACGCCAAACAACCATATGACGATAAGAAAGGCTTTTGGAAAAGCAAAGAGGACGAAGCCAAAGGATGATCGTACTTGCTTTAAATGTGGGGACCCAAACCACTTTATTAGCAAGTGTCCCAAACGGGATGATCAAAAGCGCTCGTGAGCTGCACATGGGGAATGAGCGACGAGGAGGATGAAGAAATCGTCTCATGGCAAATGACGAGGTATGTCACGAATACTATAGTAGTTCATCACCGATGACGACTCATTGCATAATGAATATGACAAACTATGCAATATTAGCTTAAAACTAATTAACAAAAAACTCTTAAAGAGTCAAAATCAACGCTTAGATAAAAAAAGTCATAGAATTAAAAGCAAAACTAAAACGCTTAGAAAAGGGTAAAATAGCAAGTGGTGAATGTGAACTTTATGCTCAACTTCAAACACTAGTGGATAACTTAGATTCTAAAATTGCTAGAATGAGTACTAACACTTTAGATACAATACTCAAGGTGTTAAAACGGTAGAACAATCAAAAGGGTCTAGGTAGTCAACAACTTGATCCATCAACTAGTGAAAGTAAAGAAACAAAATTTGTTAAGGAACTAGAAAACCACCATCTGCTGTGGCGGATCCCACTGATCCCTAAAAGGGAACCGCTAGTGTACGCAAGTGGATCCGTGGATCTCAGAGCAAACAAAGAGCAATAACGTAGCTTCCTCATCTAGAACCGAGTTTGTTATAGTTAATAGGAAGAAACCAACTCATGTCACCACTAGACAACCACTTCCAAAATATAATCCTACTTTTCAAGAAACAAAGCTCCATTTTTTCAAAACCTAATTCATTTAGGAGACCTAATAACGCTTAATTCAAAAGTAACCATCAAATGGGATGGATTCCAAACATGCAAAACGGTTTTCATTTTCAAAACTTTGCTCCATGGAATACATACTCATCTTATCCATACATGTCTAACATGAATGGAATGTTTAACACTAATGGACCCATGAACAAATGGGGACCAAACTTTGAGTTTATTATTGTTTTAGGTGTGCTTAAAGGTCGATCTAGACCCCATGAATGGGTCAAGGATAGCGGATGCACGAGGCACATGACCGAATAGGATCTATTCTCCACATATGAAACCTTTAATGGAGGTAATGTGGTGTTTGGAAATAGCAAAAGTAGAATCACCGTAAAGGTACGATTTCTAACAAATCTCTAACCATTAATGATGTGTGTCACGAGAAAACCTAAACTTTAACCTCTTAAGTATAGGACAAATATGTGATAAAAGTGCAATGTACTTTTACCCAAACCGTAGTAAGATACTAAAAATGGCATTACCATAGGAAAAGGAATTAGGAAACATGGAGTCTATGTCATTAAAATCGTAATGAACCTAAGGACAAACTATGTCTTACCTCTATGGATGATATCAACCTTATGGCATCAAGATTGGGTCACGCCAACATGCGACTTCTTCAATCGCTATCATCCAAAGATCTAGTAAGAGATCTACCTAAGTTAAAATATGAACATCATTTTTGTGATGCTTGTAATATAGGAAAACAAGCCCATTCGAGTCATAAAGCTAAAAACATGGTGTCCACAACTAGGTGTCTAGAATTACTACATATGGACTTATTTGGTCCATCCGCTATCCAAAGTTATTACATGATGAAATAATTACATGATGAAATTCGTGAGAATTCCCACACTTAGAAATGAATATTGCCCTCAATATTCAAAGTACCGCGGTTATGCCGAAACACGTAACATAAAAGGGAAATACTACGGCCATTATTTTGTTTTTGATATTTACACATTTTTTTTTTTTTTTTTTACAACAAAGGGAAAACTCCCCACACTAGGGTGGTAGAAAGGGATAAGAAGATGTAAATATGGATGAAAACCCATATGGTGTGCTACTATTTTTGATTCCCGAGTCACTAGCTTGACTCGATCCCCGCATTTATTGGTTCATGGGAATGTTTGTAACCGGACAACCATGTGGGGAATGTCCTCTCCAAAGTAATGCTTTAATCGATGACCATTTACTTTAAAATTTGGACCATCAGTTGAGATAACTCAATGGTGCCATAAGGATAAACCTTAGTGATAGTAAATGGACCGCATCAATGGACTTAAGCTTTCCCGAGAAAATCTTCAATCTAGAGTTGAAAAGAAGGACTCGATCACCAACGTTGAAAACGCGGTTCTTAATTTTAGAGTCATGAATCTTCTTTGTCTTTTGTTTATAGATCAAAGAGTTCTCGTAAGCTTGATCACGAAGTTCATTTAGTTCATTCATTTGAACTTTCTCGTGATCACCACCGTCTCAGATATCAAGTTTGCATGCTTTAAGGCCCAAGAAGCCTTGTGCTCTAGTTCAATCGAAGATGAAATGCTTTTCCGACACTAGCTTGTATGGAGTACACCCAATTGGTGTTTTGTAAGTCGCACGAAAAGCCCAGAAAGCGCCATCCAAAGGTATCCCACCAGATGCACGATTTTCACCCATCGTCCTTTCAAGTATTCTTTAATACCACGGTTTGAAACTTCCACCGTCCACTTGTTTGGGGTGGTACGCAGAGATAGACGGTGGTTAACACCATATTTTTGCATGACTCTTTCAAATTGGTCATTACAAAAATGTGTACCACGATCACCGATTATTGCACGAGGAGTTCCAAACCGCAAAAGAGCTTTCAAAATTTCACAACTACTCGGGCATCATTTGTAGGTAAAGCTTTTGCTTCAAACCATTTCGACAAATAGTCAACACCACGAGTATGTACTTGTTACCACGAGACGAAGGAAATGGCCCCATAAAATCAATACCCTATATGTCAAATATCTCACAAACTTGAATGGCATTTTGTGGCATTTCATTCCTTTGAGATATGTTTCCATGATCGACAAGCATCACAAGTTTTGACAAAATCGTGGGCATCTTTATAGATTGTGGGCCAATAGAACCGGAATCAAACACCTTTTGGCGGTGTAGTTTGACTATGATGGCCCCAAGGGTCCAAAGATGGCAAGCTTTGAGAATGTCAAGAGCTTCCCGTCCATAAACACACCGCCGGATGACTTGATCCGCACAGATTTTGAATAAGAAAGGGTCGTCCCGTAAATAGTGTTTAACATCCTTGAAAAATTTGTTCTTCATTGGGTCGACATCCCTTTCATTAATGAAGTTACCCGCATGGTAATTTGCAAAGTCAAGAAACCATGGGTAGAAGAGTTTCCACGAAAAGAAACCGCATTGAGTGTCTCGAGAGGAAATGTTTCATTAATATCCTTTTCTCGAAAACATCTTGGTGAGGGTTTTCTAACGGATGATGATCGCAGACCAAGTTCTCGCCTCCTTTTTATCACGAATGATGATATCAAATTTCGGAGAAGGAGAACCCAACGGAGCAATCTCGCTTTGCATCTTGTTTTGCAAAGAGATATTTAAGAGCCGAGTGATCCGTGATACACTACACATTTGGTCAAGATTAAGTACGGCCGAAACTTCTCAAATGCATACACCACGCTAATAGCTCTTTTTCCGTGGTGGTGTAATGAGTCCGAGCTTCGGGTCATAGTCTTACTTATGAGTGAATAGGTCGAAAATGCTTGTTTCTTCGTTGCCCTAAGACCGCACCGATAGCAAAATCACTTGCATCGCACATAAGCTCAAAGGGTAAATCCCAACAGAGCAACGAGAATGGTGCTTCAGAAGTTTTTCTTCAATGTTTCAAAAGCTATGATGCACTCAGTGAAAAGATAAAAGGAGCATCCTTTTCAAGAAGATGGGTCATTGGCCGACGATTTTGGAAAAATCTTGAATGAATCTACGATAGAAACCGGCATGACCTAAAAACTCCTAATACCTTTAACGGTAGTAGGATGAGGTAATTTAGCAATAACATCAACTTTGCTCTATCACCTCAATCCTGCTTTTTGAAATTTTATGGCCAAGGACTATGCCTTCTTTGACCATAAGTGGCTTTTCTCCCAATTTAGACAAAGATTGGTGTCTTCACACCTTTGAGCATTTTATCTAAGTGGGAGAGACATGATTGAAAAGAATCCCCAATGACCGAGAAGTCATCCATAAACACCTCCATTGTTTCCGATCATGTCGTGGAAAATGGCCATCATACATCGTTGGAACGTGCTGTGAGCATTACATAAGCCAAAAGGCATACGCCTATAGGCAAAAGTTCCGTATGGGGTGTGAATGTGGTTTTATCTTGATCCTTTGGATCAATGGGAATCAGTACCCCGAGAAACCATCAAGGAAACAATAGTATTCATTCCCTCGCTAATCTCTCAAGCATCCGTCCATAAGGGGGCGAGGAAAATGGTCTTTACGGTGGCTTCATTCAACTTACGATAGTCAATGCAAACACGCCATCCGTCACCAATCGAGTTGGAATTAACTCGTTATCTTCATTTGTGATAACAAGTAATGCCACCCTTTTTCGAACACAATGAATTGGGCTAACCCAAGGACTATCCGAGATCGGGTAAATCAATCCCGCATCAAGAAGTTTGATAACCTCTTGTTTGATAACATCATGGATTTTTGGATTTACTCTTCTCTCGATGTTGAATCTGGTTTAAAGTCATCCTCCATCAAGATTTTATGAGTACAAAACTCGTGGTTTATACCTTTGATGTCGGAGAGTTTCCAAGCAATTGCTTGCTTGTGTGACTTCAAGATTTTAATGAGAGCAATTTTTCATCTTTACTCAAATCTCTAGCAATAATGATGTAATTTATCATCACCTTCAAGAAATGCATACTCGAGATGAGGTGGTAAGTCCTTAAGCTCAACCTCGTGAAATTCTTGATTTTTCAACCGACTTAACTTCCTTGTTATGAAGTTTGATGGAATGGAGAGGAGAAGAAATGTCATGATTTAACAATTTCTCAAAAGAAAATCTCCTCCGTATTAATCTCATCAGAATTGAATCACTAGAGTGAGGGTGGATGATGGATCATCTACAACTTCTCAATCAAGTATGTCTCCTCAATGTCAATTGGAGCGTGATCAATTTCCCATGGCATGTAATCATCGATAAGTAGGCTTCAATCTCTTCTAAGATGAAGTCACTTTCTCAAACGGAGTAAGAGAAGGGTAGAATTGGCGATGATAGGTTGAGATGAATGAGTGAGATTATCACCAAGAATTATGATCATAACCAAGAACTTCGAGAGTACTCTTCGAAGCAACATCAATGATATCTATTCGTTAACCGACTCGTAATCATAATTTGCCGAGTACCTCAAGTCCGATCAAGGTTAAAAAGTGATACTTCATTACCAACACGTAATGTGATTTCTTGCTCAAATACATCTATGAGAGCACGCCCGCTCTCGTGAATCCTCGACCAACAATGAGAGGAACCCGATGATCGGCATCAAAATCAACAACCACGAAGTCACCGAAAATGGAACTTTCCTACTTACAAATACGCCCTCGCAATGCCAAGAGGACGGAGATTGTACGATCCGCAAGCTCGAGAGTCATGCATGTAGGAGTAAGTTCCAAGAGAAAGTTTCTTCCATATCGAATATGGTATAAGATTAATGCTTGCACCAAGATCCGCTAGGGCAAAGCATTCAACCATTCCCGAAATACACAAGGTAAGAGAAATTTCCGTGATCTCCAAGCTTTTTCGAAGCTTTTTCAGATAACCGCAGAGCGCTCTCGTTAAGAGGAGTTTTAGCCATTTCAAACAAATTTTTCCTTGTTGCTTAACATGTGTTTGAGAGTTGATGCAAACTTGGCATCAAGATGATAGCATCCGCAGCTTATGTCAAAATGTAACTCTTGGAAAATTTGGAAAATTTATCCATTTGATGACTAGCTTTTTCACGAGCTTTTGCTCATTCAAACGCGATGGATATGGAATAGAAGATTTGATTTGGTATTTCAATGGGAGCTGGTGGTTCAAAACAACCTCGGATTAGACTTGGGTTTCGGACAACTTGAGGTTGACTACCAAGGTGGACTTGTGCGGTATTAGTGGATTTGAATAATGCACCTTGTCCGTTGTTTCCTTGGTAACTTGACTCATTGCCACGAGGAGGGGGCATTGGAGTCGAGGTCCATTATGTGTTGGAGGTTCACTTTCCACTACCTTTGGGAGAGAGAAGAAGAGGTAGTAGTAATAGCGGTCCATTGTATGAAACACCACCGGGTCGCGATCGCTTTAGCATCGCCCCTGGTTAGCGATCGTGTTGCTCGGAAGTTTTCCCGAGCCCGAGGGTTGATCATTTAAAGACTTCTTGAGATCGCTGATCCGACCGACCAACAACTGCTCATCTCATCTTGGGATTTCATAAACCGCTTCAAGAACTCATCGATGATGGTCCCGGAGGAGTAATGACGGGAGGTGGATTAGAGGAAATTTTGAGGCCTGATGTTTTGATTATGACCTTGTTGTTGAAAATTCCTTGATTAGGATTCACATTCCCATGAAATTGATTCCCACGATTGAAATTGTTTTGATGAAGGTTCCCTTGTTGTTGGAAACCTTGATTGGGTCCGTGATAGAAATTACCTTGGTTTTGATAACCTTGGTTCATTCTAGGTTGATTTCGATTCTTAGCATCGTTAGGATTCGCGTTAAAACCGGTGGTGCTTCGATAAGGGCTAGCACGGTAGTTTGTTCATTCCGAGTATTGATTACCTCCTTGATTTGAAGTACCGCTAAGACATTTGCTTCAAACGGACTACCATTCAAGGATTCATCAAACTTTTGTAGTATGTCGATAAGGTTTTAAAAGGTACCTTTTTGGGGTCATTTAAGCCCTTATTCGATCACTCAGATCCGTTATTGCTTAATATCGCTCCTTTTCACTTTTTAGGTCTCTTGAAGGCAAAATGTGGAATGATGCTTATTTGGACGAAAAGGCGCGAATATACGAAGAAAATGGCCAAAGTCGAATCGAGACACTCAAAGTCATTAAACATAAGGCGACGGCCATCAGATATCCGCGACGCCGTCGGAAGGAATTTTATGACGGGTCGGGTTAAAATTGCATGTTTTCGCGGGACGACGTGTTCTAAAGGAGTAGGCCGTCGTTACTCGACGGCCTAGATGCGCCCAAGACGGCCGAGTCAAGGGACGGTGTCACAAATATAGGTGACGCCGCCGCAAGGTTTACGTGGCCAAGACGAAACCCTAATGACGGCGACACGACGCGCCATTTAAACATAAGGTGACGCCGTCAGCAGATGTAATCTTATATATAGAATCCGAATTTTTCGCTGAGGGTAGTCTTTGGAGTAAAACCTAAAACCGAACCAAGGCTTTTGTGCAAGATTTTAGGTTCTAAACCCTATTATACATCAAGATAAGTATTTACTTCATTAATTTAATTATGTCTTTGATTATTTGTGTGTATGCTTGCATGTTCTCCATGTCCCGCTAATTTATTTGTGTGTTTGCTTAGGAATATGAAACTTAATTATTGAATATTGATTGGTTGATACTTATCTTAGTTGACTAATGATCTAGAGTGCGCTAGATTATTCGCTGTGTACTTAATGCTTGACTTTTCTTTGTGAACTTTAGAATATAATTATCTAGGTAATTGTAGGATAAAGTATTCAAGGACAACCGTAGAGTAGGCGCCTATAAATCACTAGAGGATTTGTAAACAAGACCCTTTGGTAATTTCAAAGAGTTAGGAAACAAGCACGCCCTATAGCCTTAGAATCACAACGCAACTAGGAATAAGGACGTGACAAATCAACCATCAATAGGAGATAATTAAGGAGTAGTAAAACCTAAGTAAACACATCTTTAAACTATCATACGAGTACACATCAATTAGACATAGACTATCACAACCTTAGCTTAGATAATTAGATAATAGTAGAGTAATCGTAGCAATACCAACCCCCAAATCCAATACCCGAGATTCGCACTTTTCCATTTCTAAAAAATATAAAAATACAAAATAATCTTCCTCAACCTCAACCTTAGCGTAGTAACTTCTCACTAGCATTCCTATTCCCCAGAGAACGATATCAATACCCGTGGCTTACCCTAATTACTACACTACAACGATTAGGTTCATCGCCTAGGTGTTATAAAACTTGCTCAAGAAAAGGAAGTTTCCTTGACCCCGAACGACGCGCAGTAGCGTTATCAAGTTTTTGGCGCCACGCCGGGAATAGAATAGCTAGTTAGTAGTCCACCTCGCTTAGGTTTCTTTGCTTGATTCCTATCAAGTAAATTTTTCTCATTTTTAGCTTTCTCTTAGTCTATCCCCTTCTTCGTGACCTTTTTCGTAACACCCATCACTTTTCACCATGGAAGGTGACAACCAACCACCACTCATCAACCCACCACCAAACGACCGCCAAGAGCCCGTACTCAAAGTGAGTACTCGAGACCAAACCACCTAGGTTATAGGAACACCATTGAGCTTCCCGACCAAGCCCAAACTACGGCCCGCGATCCGACACCATCCGTTGGTGCAAAACGGATGTGTATTCCATGGACTTCGCTCAAGATCCAAATCAAGATCCGAGGATTTCTCAAAATTGTCGATTCCATCGACCTTGATGCTACTACTCGGGAGACCACGCCAAGGCCTCTTCCAATTCTCTACGGGACCAAGCTAGTAATTGGCTTGAGCGACTTCCGCGGATCCATCTCAAGTTGGGATGATCTTACTCGCCTTGCTCAATTTTTCCCACCGGGAGAACCACTAAGCTTAGGAATGACATCTTGATGTTCCAACAACGCCAAGGTGAATCTCTACGAAGCATGGACCCGATTCAAGGACTTACTTCATAAAGTCCTCATCACGGCATTGATCTTTGGCTCCAAGTCCAAATCTTTATGATCATGTCGCCTTTCTCTCCGACAAACCATTGATTACGCCACGGTGGGAGACTAAGTAATCTTAATGTCGAGGCATGGAAGTCATCGAGGACTTAGCTCAATACGAAGAGGAAGGTTGGGAAATTCCATTGTCCAAGATAACGGGTTAAGTTCCCGAGCACAAGCAATTATGAGTATGGAGACCCAAATGAAAGCGTTAATGGATGTAACCACTCAGGCCGACAAACATGTGAATACGGTCAAGGAATTCTTGCCGCCAAGGAAGTCCCGGCAGATGAATTCGAGGACATAATGTTGACATTTGTCCACAAGCAAGAAGAGGAAATTAAGCGCCCGAGGATCAAATGCGAAAACTCATGACACTTTCGGGACTAGCTAACAATTTTACATCGAGCATTCGTGGTGAAATTGCAAAAACAATATACCTAAAAGCTAGAAAAGGTATATGCAATACTAGAACGCACTGTGGTGACTCCCAACCTCTCCTTTAGCAAATCTCGCCAAGAAGTCGATTCTTGCTTGAACCCCGCTTTAACGCTCCCCGCTTGATCCCTAGAAATACATTCATTGAATGGTGCACGATCACTTACCGACTTTCCCAATGTAAAGAAAAGTTCTTTCGGTTTTAAACCCGAAAAGGAAACCTCACCTCCAAAACTTCGAATGTGTAAAATTACAATTGAACAACAAATTGACATGTGCATTACTTACCATTATATGGATTATTGGTGGATTAGCCAAATAAATTTCAAGAGGAAAACTAAATTTTTTTCAAAGATAGTAATCAAATTTTGATCCAAAGGATCGACAAAACTGCTTTCTTTTGGCAAAATTTAGCGTGACGCCACGCATAAAGTGTGACGCCGCCGCTACCCCTGCATCGATTTAATAAATACATCACCCATCTCTTTCATTCTTTACCCTACAAAATTTTATCCGCCCCACACCCAACACTCACGTTTTCCCACCTCTAATTCATCATTTTGCCAAAACAATTTCCACAAGGTAAGTAATGCACATTGATCTTTGTCTGCTTAATTGTCCTAATTCATGCTCAATTTCGCTTTTCCTCTTTTTCAAACCAACAACCCCAACTAATTTGATCTATGCTATATACCGCCTATGAATCCTATTAATTAGGCTAATGATTAGGCAAATGATAGTGTTATCATATGGGGTTGACTTTATGGGAGCCTTGACGGTTTAGGATCGAACCCACCGCCATTATACCATTAACATGGGTGTTTGGGCTAAGGGTTGTGGTTAAAACCCGGTTTTTCCTCGCAAGGTCGGATTTGAATTTCGCCCGTCGACGGCGCCATAATCGTTATGTGACGCCGTCGTGATTATTCTCGACGCCGCCCTCACCGTATTTGATTTTCTGCTTCGATGAGCGTAAGAACAAAGAGAACAAGAGGATGCCCTCTAATGCCTGTGCAAATATCACGACACAATTTCGAATGGGGAGTGTTTATCGAGGAAGATTGCCAAGTTCGTTATAATGATTTGCTTCATCAAACTATTGACTCAAAATGTTGTGGACCGGGAGTTCTCGAGGGTCATGACCGCTAGGAGTTTGCGAATAGTTTTAGGAAGGACAAGTTTATCGATCCCCTGGGAAAGGATGTTTAGGATGCGTGAACCCAGATATGGGGAGTTGGTGCGTGAATTCCACGATCTTACACGCTGGATGTTAATTCGTCGTGATAACATTGAGTTTGTGGGGTCCGATTTAGGTTGGGAGGAGATTGAGGCTATGTCACCCTGAGTTTGATGGAGATTGGGGTTATATAGCCGAGAATGTTGGGAGCGATGTTTTCGTGGCTAATTTGTCAACCGGACTTACCCATAAGGATGAAATGTTGTGTCTTCGCCTGAACACGATAGCTAATGGGGAGTACATCACCGGGGTACTCTCGCATCTCAAACCGGATCCACGGATTAGGCTAGTGCACCGCTGCCTCACATTTTCTATCACGGGCGCCGAACACTAATCATCGTGTCACTTTACCGATCCGTTTCTATCTCTACCGCATGTTGGCCGAGGGTGTGCATCGTGAACATCCCATTCGTTAGCCGACTACTTGAGGACCGCCAATGGAATGAGGGTTGAGGATAAAGTTTATGGGGTATGTTCATCACCGGTTAGCTCGGTCCTTTGGCATTTTGGCGTGGGAGGCACCCGTGATACCTTAATGAGGTATCACTAAGGGTCGCCAAGGCCAAGTCCTTGAAAGCTATGGAGGTTATAATGGATTATGGTAGGGCGTTGCTTGGTTCAATGCTCAACCCGTCATTCAAGGTAGTGATGACGATGATGATGAAGAGCCACACATGCCAACAAGCACCTGCCAGGGGTGAAGCAGGAGCTCCACCGACGCCCATGCATACATGTCTAGTGGAGATTGGCAGCCTACCAAGGAGCATGGATGGGACGATGGATACGTGGATGGCACAAGCAGATCGAGGGCTAATTGGACCTATGACCACACCGTTAGGTGATGCAAGATTTGTCCGTGACGCGACCGCCTTGATCCACACCTCCAGATTGATCCTTTCCCGGGAGAGAAGAGGATTACCCACCTTATGGGTATTTGGGCCATCTTCCCCGGTTATGACTATCGTGGACCCTCCCCAAAGGACTCATGTTTTAGTTTATGTATTGTCTATGATCAGGTTGGTCGTTGAGACAATTTATGTTCGGGCATGTAATAATCTTTGACAACTTAACCTTATGGTGAACTATTTGATGTGTGGATACTTGCATGGTTTATCTAGCCTATGTGATGGATTGGTTGCTTGTTAGTGTCATATATCTTTTATTAATTGTTTGTCCTCATGTTTGAATTTGTAAAAATGCTTTATTTTGTTTTTAACCTCGCCTTAATTACATATAAAGGTATTTTACATAAAGGATAAGTGTAGGAGGATTACACACGCTTTCATAAGAAACGTGAACATGAGAATAACAATTAACTAAAAGATATATATGTTTGTTTGTTCGAGTCAAATGCTTGTATCGAGTCATAATGGATGTTTTTGCGTAAGTGTTTTCCAGATTCTAAAGATGTAAATTTTCCAATTTTTCCGTAAAATCGCACCGCTTTTTGTCGTGATAACCGACGGCGTCAGATTGCAACCGACGGCGCTGTGAAGGAATAAAACATCACTTACTTTTTCTCGTTTTTCGAGCTACTTGTAAAATTTTGGAATTTTCCGATCTTAACTTTCAAAACAAATTCAGTAAACATCCATTCCACAAGCATTATATCCTAGTTTAAATCGAGTCTTATGTATATTATTACCACGATTTTACGGAAGGTTTCGCTTGTTTTTTTCTAGTGTGCGTGTTTAGTTTGTCAAGAAGAAGTTACACAAGTTTGAAGGAGCCTTTCACGCAAAAACTCTTCTTGGAAAAGATTTAACCACCACTTTTACGGATCCCTACCGAGCTAATCGGGAGTATTAGTTTTTTCGCTTTTAATTACCTTCTATTATCATAACTTTGATATTTTGGGAACATTGGGGACAATGTTCGCTTTAAGTGTAGGAGGAAAATAAACGGAACTTTGAAACTATGCTTATCCTTGACTATTTGCTTTGTCCAAGTGTATTTGTGTAATAAACCATGAGAAAATGTAGGTTAGGGTAATTTTAGCCAAATTTAAAATTTTTCATGACGATAAGAGTGGGCCATTAGTCTTAACAAAAGCTGCCTCATGGATAGGAAGTTGCATGACTAGCACAAAAACCTTACCACCTAAATTCCACCCAAAATGCGAGGATCGCCTTAGATTAGTAGGAATTAAAGCATTCATCTTTAATGCTTAGAGTGTGAACCGTAGTATATTAGATTCTAGAACTTGTTTTGTGATGCATTCCGAGATCGCTAGTGAGACTACACTTGTGTAGTTAGGAATAACTAAATGATAAGAGGCATTAGGATAAACCCTTGTTTGACACCGTAATATAATTACTTCTTCCATATCGGCCGAGTAATTCCCCACACCCTTTGCGTTGTACTCATCTTTAGTACACGATACCCCTAGTTAACCCCTCGAGCCTATCCTTTTCGCGGTTCTCGTGATGTTTCGTTTTTCCGGATATCAATGAAGAGCATTGTTTACACCCCACCCCAAATATACACCCAAATCGCTTTAGCCTACCTTTATTGCACTCACTTTTAGTGCAATTTATGTTATCACCCAAAACCCTTAGTTCAATTATCCGTTGCTTGCATGAGTTGCTAAGTCGAGTCATATCCTTTGTATACGCTTTGGGATGATTGGGATTCATGGAAAAGTTAAAGTTTATGAAATATAGGAAGAGAACGTTAAACTCAAATTCCCTTTGTTTGCATAATAATGTACTCCAAGTGTTTTGATCTTTTCAATTCGGTCAAATTAGTGTTAGAGTAATAAAACTCAAGTGTAGGGATGTGTCTATAAACCCTATCATTTTGATGTACCGTAGAGGATGGTAGAGTAAAAGTGTATGCAAAAAAAAAAAAAAAAAAAAAAAAAAAAAAAAAAAAAAAAAAAAAAAACCATACGGGCTACCATCCTACATCTATCTTTTAAATTATGTTTGTTTATTTTCGTTGCCTAGAGTTTTAGAGTGTCGAGTCTTGGCTTAGCAACGCCATTCTTCAGATACTTGCAACATAGAGATTTTGACTATCCACCACTAAATAGCCTATCCCACCAAACCCTTCATTTCCTACCGTAGCCTAACATTACAACCCTTTAAAAGACCTCTTTGATAGTCTTTCCTAGGTGCTTACGCCAAAGCGATTTGAGGTTTGATCTATTCTCAAGCCTATGGTAATCTATGTACTAGGACCGTTAATGAGTGTTTATCTTCCATTTCCGATTTGTTATATTTCATATATACACCCGAGAGAGATGCGAGTATCCAAACACCCCATGTGAGGTGCTAGTATGTATTTCCGTGCTTGTTATGACTTTTATGGGCTTATATGTGTTGTGGACCGCTTTGAATGAATGCTTCATGACCCCTAACTTATAAATTAATGGTTAAAGCACATTTGCTTGAGGACAAGCAAATACCAAGTGTAGGGATATTTGATAAGGTTTTAAAAGGTACCTTTTTAGGGTCATTTAAGCCCTTATTCGATCACTTTTGTATCCGTTATTGCTTAATATCGCCTTTTCACTTTTAGGTCTCTTGAAGGCAAAATGTCGGAATGATGCTTATTTGGACGAAAAGGCGCGAATATACGAAGAAAATGGCCAAAGTCGAATCGAGACACTCAAAGTCATTGAAACATAAGGCGACGGCCATCAGATATCCGCGACGCCGCCGGAAGGAATTTTGCGACGGGTCGAGGCTTAAATTGCATGTTTTCGCGGACGACGCCAGTTCTAAAGGAGTAGGCCGTCGTTACTCAGACGGCCTAGATGCGCCCAAGACGGCGCCGAGTCAAGGGACGGCACACACATATAGGTGACGCCGCCGCAAGGTTTACGTGGCCAAGACGAAACCCTAATGACGGCGACACGACGCGCCACGAAACATAAGGTGACGCGTCGCAGATGTAATCTTATATATAGAATCCGAATTTTTCGCTTTTGAGTGTAGTCTTTGGAGTAAAACCTAAAACCGAACCAAGGCTTTCTTGTGCAAGATTTTAGGTTCTAAACCCTATTATACATCAAGATAAGTATTTACTTCATTAATTTAATTATGTCTTTGATTATTTGTGTGTATGCTTGCATGTTCTCCATGTCCCGCTAATTTATTTGTGTGTTTGCTTAGGAATATGAAACTTAATTATTGAATATTGATTGGTTGATACTTATCTTAGTTGACTAATGATCTAGAGTGCGCTAGATTATTCGCTGTGTACTTAATGCTTGACTTTTCTTTGTGAACTTTAGAATATAATTATCTAGGTAATTGTAGGATAAAGTATTCAAGGACAACCGTAGAGTAGGCGCCTATAAATCACTAGAGGATTTGTAAACAAGACCCTTTGGTAATTTCAAAGAGTTAGGAAACAAGCACGCCCTATAGCCTTAGAATCACAACGCAACTAGGAATAAGGACGTGACAAATCAACCATCAATAGGAGATAATTAAGGAGTAGTAAAACCTAAGTAAACACATCTTTAAACTATCATACGAGTACACATCAATTAGACATAGACTATCACAACCTTAGCTTAGATAATTAGATAATAGTAGAGTAATCGTAGCAATACCAACCCCCAAATCCAATACCCGAGATTCGTACTTTTCCATTTCTAAAAAATATAAAAATACAAAAATAATCTTCCTCAACCTCAACCTTAGCGTAGTAACTTCTCACTAGCATTCCTATTCCCCAGAGAACGATATCAATACCCGTGGCTTACCCTAATTACTACACTACAACGATTAGGTTCATCGCTAGGTGTAGGGTGTTATAAAACTTGCTCAAGAAAAGGAAGTTTCAACTTTCTTCACTTCACCATGTGATGGTGTTTGAGTGAAGGTGACCGTTAGCAAGAACCCAATGTCCGTGAGTTTGTCAATCTTAGCATCGGTGCTAGATGTACTCACAGGAGATGAAGTAGAAGGTCCAAGATTAGATCGAGTTTGATATGTCTTAAGGCGGAAAGGACGGACCAGGACTTGTTTTCAATTATTTGTAAGGCTTCTTTTGTGGTTTTGCTAAGGAAATTACCTCCCGGAGGCATTCAGTCTTGGTCACCGGTCTCGCACCATTATAGAAAGTATCCATTTGCATTAACTTGGTAAAACCATGATGTGGACATCATGAGCAATTCTTTGTAACGATCCCATGCCTCCCGAATGATTCATCAAATCTCCGAGAAAATTTCATTATCTCATTCTTAAGACTTGTGGTTAGGGATGGAGGATAGAAGTTAACAAACTTGGTAACTAGATCTTCCCATGTCTCTATGACAAAGCCAATTCCGGCTTGTCCTCTGTAGAATAGGAACAAGAAGCTTGATAGCGTCGTGTGGGACATTCTTGTACTTGATGGTTGATGCAATTTTATTGAACCATCGAATGTGTGCATGAGGATCATCCCGCCAAAACCATAGAATTGGCTTTGGGTTACTATATTAAGCAACCCGGTTTGAGCTCAAAGGTATCACCACAATGGCCGGGACAACAATGGCATCTCCATAACCCTCGATGGGTGCTTGGAAGCTCATTCACGGGTTTGTCTTCGCCATTTCGACGGTGGTGGTGGTGGTAGACGCCTCGAATCACGGTCAAGGAGCCGAACGTCCTCACGTCAGAGGAATCTTCTCAAGTTCGAAAGAATGGACTTGTAGAATCGAAGAACGGGCGCATGCACTAAGTATAAAAATCAATTTTCAAAACAAATGAGGCAAAACACAAGTGAACTTAACCAATAATCACAAACGAAATGGCTTTTGAAAAGGTACACCAAATCACAAGTGACACAAAGGCAAGTTTTAAATCGATGTTCGGAACTTATTATGGTCGCACCCCGCTTAGGTAGTGCAACGCCTTGATTATGTGGTTGATTTTTATGTAGATATTAAATACCAAAGAAAAGACGAGGTATGATTTGTGCAAAGGGTTTAAAACTTTTGAAAATATTTTGGTATCGTCCGCTTAACCAAAATATCTCTTTAAGAATCACCTTAAAAGAAACACAAGATGTAAAACGCTACGATTGTTTTGTTGTTTTATATTATTTTTGGGTTTTAACACTTTAGGAAAAGTGTTAATGAACTTTTGGTTTATATTAACTTTACGTAAAACTTTTACAAACTGTGGTATATGTGCAAGTACGGTCCGAAATGCTAGAAACACGCTAGTTATCTCACACAAGCGCCAAAATTTGATCTGCATAAGCAACAAGTCTAATAGACTTAAAACAAATTAAACACAAATGCAATTAAGATCGAGGAATATAGGGAATTTCGGGTCGTTAAGTCCCACGGAGGATGAATTGGTGTTTAAACAACTAGATGATAGAATGATCACTAATGAGAGTGATTTTGAAGGATTGGATGTAAAATTATACCTAAAGAGAAAATCTACAAATTACAATGACTTAAATGCAAATTAAGAAAATTAAAAGTTAAAATCTATTAAATAAACGCTATCACTATTTTTAAAGGTGATGAACGTTTAAAACCTAAAACTTAAAACTTACGTTAAAAATAAAATTACGCTCACGCATAAAATAAAATGTGAGTTTTAAAGAAATAAAAGACCTACAAAATATAAAATGATATTTTACAATACTAATAATAAAAGAAAATTATTATAAAAATAAAATTATTTTTACAACTATTTATTTAATTATTATTAATTAAAAACTATTTATTAAGTATTTAAATTGCACTAAAATACAAGAAAATACAAAATTAACCTAGAAAAATAAAATTATAACTTGGAAAAATCTAAAATATGATAAAACTTATTTTAAAACTAAAAATATATTTTTAAGACTTATTATGTATTTATTATTAATTTAAAACTAATAAAAATGCTAAAAAATACTTTTTAAACTAAGAAAATTATGGAAAAATACTTTTTATTACTTTTATATTTATCTTAACCTAAGAAAATTGAAAATCATTTTTGGACTTTTTATAATTTATTTGTATTAAAAGCTATTTAAAATGCCTAAAAACTGCTTTTTAATTAAGAAAAATAGCAAATGCTTAAGGAAAATTATGAAAATTTCAGGAAAAGTCTATTTTAATATGTAGAATCTAAGAAAAATAGAAAAACATGGGTTTGTTTGGAGAAATAAGCAACTGCAGTGGCAACTGCTTATTAATAAGCACTAGAAAAAGCCAATTTATAACCAAAGACTACCAACTTGATACAGAAGCTATATTAAGCTAAAAGAACTCTATTTTAACTAAAAACAACAAGCTTGAACCTCTGGATTGCAAGTTAACACAGATTTGAGGAATGAGCTTATTTAGCAAAACAGATTTTGGTATACTACTTTAAGCTATTGCACGATTACAAGATAAGCTAAAAGTGAAAAGTAGAGATTGAACTTGTATTAGACCTGGTTGAGAGTGTATAAACCAAAACTCGGACCATGATAAGCTCTTATGAGCTTGTGAGAGGCTATATTAAACCCCGACAAACCACCGATTAAAACTCGCTTAATCTCGAATGAGTCGATTGAATGATAAGCACTTGCATTACGATGAATAAGCTCCAAATGGAAATTTTAAACTTGTAACTTGAAAAGGACCAAAGTTAGCTATCCAAAGAAACAAAAATCACTTATTTTGACAACTAATAAGCTCTATAGGAGCTTATGATTCGCTAGTAAAATCACGCACAGGCAAATTTTGACTTTTTGATTGAAATGAAAGGTTGACTAAACTGAACTTGTGATTGATCTAAAACATCGATATTGATGTATTAAGGTATATTAAGACTTGTTTGATGTAAGGTAACAACTTTTAACACAAAATCATGATCACAAAACCTAAAAATCCAACAGCTAATGCATAAAATGACATTAAAAGGATTTTGACTTTTAAACTAATGACCACCGGTTTTCTTGCTTGTACCGAGTTATTAAGAACTAGTATGACATGAGACAAGCAAAATCAAAGGATCAGCACAACCTTTAACACATGTTGAACTCACAAAACCAAACACCCTTTTCTTTACTTGCCTTGGAACTTTTCAAAGAGATTCAAAGATTCAAATCATTCTAATCGATAACAAACTTTATAATATCAATTATTAGGACTAAAGAAACACTAAATGACAAAGAATAACCACATAGAACTCGAGAAATTACAACTATGCTAATAAAACTGTTAAGATGAGATTTTTTCTAAATACAGATTTAAAAGAACAAACCACTGGTTTTAAAACTTAAATACACTTAATTATGACTAATGATTATTAAGAAACAGATATTACACTATCTGGACAACTAAAACACAGAAATGCAAAAGTTGATAAAAAGGCTTACAAGTGAGTTTCAAGCATAAACAGATAACCAATGTCTGAGGATCAATCCTAATGCTTCCCAAGAAGCTCTAAACCAGTAAGCAATCCAACATCAACCCTGCATCAGCTTTAACCTTCTTCATCATGGATTTTTTTATTTTTAACTAATTAAGTGGTATTTTTGTGAATTTTTGATTTTTTCTTATAAACTGCTTTTAAGAGTATCTAAAAGCTTGCATAAGCTTTATAAGGAGCTTATATGTGCTTCTCAGTCCAAAGTAACAGTTTCTAACAACATTTCAACTTATTGAGATTTTTGAATAATAAGAAAATTGCATAACTTGATATAAGGCTTGAAACTGAAATTGATTGCTTACAAAAGTTTTATTTCAACTTGAAAACATAAATTACAAAGCTTGAAGCTTAAACAAACACTGAAATTTGAAAGTTAAGCTAAAACGACAGTAAAATTGAAAATTACACTAGATTGCCTTCTCTGTTGCTTTCTCTTGATATTTATTGACTTCAATCTTCCTTGTCGACATCTCTGAGAAAATCCCATCACAATCCAACCGTTGAAATGAGCCAGATAATCAGTATTGACATATGGCGATTTTGGTGCCATTTTTTCAAAGGGTTGGTTTTTCTTATTAATTGGCTTTGGAATGATGTGGAGGTGGAAGGAGACAGCTGGGGATGGTGAGGTGGAGGTAAAAAGGTGAAAACCAGTGGTTAAAACCACTGGTTTTGGCTAAACAGCTTTGGGAGAGACGATGAACAGTACCGGCGGTATTATTTGATTTTAAAAACTGGGCCGGGTCACTGTTTGGGCTTGGGTTGTGTTTTATATTGGATCCGTTTGGTTTAGAAGCTAAGTAACCACAAGGACTACTTTTGCAATTTAGCCAAAGTTGAGGGTCTGATTTTTACAAGTTTCCAAACTTTATCACAAGGGTAAAACCTGCCAAGTAAGATTAGTACAAGGACCATTGTTGATAATTTCCATTTTTACAAATTCAGGGACCAAAACTGTCAATTTAGAAACTATAAGGACCAATATTGTAATTTCTCAAAAAGTTTATCATAAGGACCATTTTTGTCTTTTATGAATAGAACAAGGTTAAAACTTGATAATTTTCACTTTTTAAATTAACCAAGGACTATTTTTGACAATTTTCAAAGTTAAAGGACTAAAGTTGTCAATTTGTGATTTTTAAACTTTAAAGGGTTTATTTTGACAACTTTTGAATCTTATGGACCTAAAATGATATTTTGCAAGTTTTTGAATTACCAGGGACTATTTTTGACATATTTTCAAACTTAGGAGACTAAAACTGCCAATTATGCAAACTTGATACGTTTTTCACCAGATTTTGATGTTTTTGCATTTAAAACATATAAAACACTTGTTTGTGATATTTTTATCATTTTGATGTGTTTCGAGTGTTTTCAGATGTTTTGGCATTCTAACAGTATAAAAATGATGAGTATTTAGACACTCATCAGGAGGCAACTACTATACTTTGGTCATAGTGGATGACTATTCTAGGTATACTTGGACAAAATTTTTAAAGAACAAAACGGAAACCTTTAACTATTTTGAAATAATAAGCAAAAAGATCCAAAGACAACTAGGAAGTCCCATAGTGTCTATTAGGACGGATCATGGTAGGGAATTCGATAATGAAGTGCAATTCGGAGCCTTTTGTGACGCTTAATGGTATTACTCACAACTTCTCGGCTCCACGCACTCCACAATCGAATGGGTAGTAGAAAGAAAGAATAGAACCCTACAAGAAATGAGTAGAACCATGCTTAATGAACAATCCATACCTCAAAAGTTTTGGTGTAATGTCGTTGATACTTCAACGCACATACTCAATCGAGTCTTAATTAGACCAATCTTAGGAAAAACTCCATATGAGTTACTTGAGGCAAAAAGCCCACGTTAAATCACTTTAGAGTCTTTGGTAGTAAATGTTTTATTCTTAACACTAAAGATTACCGGTACAAAATTTGATCCTAAATCAACCAAGGTATCTTTTAGGTTACTCGCCAAATAGCAAAGCTTACGTCATATTAAACAAAGAAACAATAAAGGTAGAAGAGTCATTAAATATAAAATTTGATGAAAGTCCACCCAAACCTCTCCACTTCTTATAGATGACGAGATTATAGAAAGTGAAGCTATAGTAATAAAGAAAAGATTAGTAAAGAAGAAGAACCTCTAAGTGATGAAATAATAAACATTAAAGAATCCAAAGATCACCCGTAGATAAAGTCATAGGAAAACTTAACGAACTAACATTAAGGTCTCAAGTTCAAAACCAAAGTAACTTGTTTTGTTTCGCTTCAACCTTAGAACCTAAGAATACACAAGAAGCCATAAAAGATGAGAGTTAGGTAATGGCTATGCAAGAAGAACTAAATCAATTTGTTTCTAATGATGTTTGGACACTTGTCCCTCCACCTAGTAATCAAACCATAATAGGAACCAAATGGGTTTATAAAACAAATTAGATGCAAACGGAGTCGTGTCTAGGAACAAGGCTAGACTCGTTGCTCAAGGGTATAACCAACAAGAAGGAATATACTTTGATGAGACCCACGCCCGTGGCTAGATTAGAGTCTATAAGAATACTTCTTGCATGCTTGTGCTAATGACCTAAAGCTTTATCAAATGGATGTCAAAAGCGCTTTTCTAAATGGTGTCATAAATGAAGAGTATATGTAGCTCAACCTCCAAGGCTTCATTGATTTTGAAAACCCAAACATGTCTATAAATTAAAGAAAGCCCTTAACGGTCTTAAACAAGCTCCAAAAGCTTGGTATGATAGACTCAAGTCATTTCTAGTTAAACACAACTACACCATGGGGTTAGTTGACAACACACTTTTTACTAAGAAAAGAGAGTCACATATAATCATAGTACAAATATATGTAGATGATATTATATTCGGATCCACTTGTCAAGACATGTGTGATGATTTCTAAAATCATGCATGACGAGTTCGAGATGAGTATGATGGGAGAACTTAGTTTCTTTCTTGGTCTACAATAAAACAAGTAGAAGATGGTATCTTCTTCAATCAATCTAAATACATCAAGGAGATGTTAAAGAAATTCGGTCTAGAAGAGTCAAAACCTATTAGGACTCCAATGTCATCCGACACCAAACTCACAAAAGATGAAGACGGAGAGTCCGTAGATAATACTAAGTATCGTGGCATGATAGGTAGTCTTCTCTACCTCACGGCAAGTAGGCCGGATATCATGTTTAGTGTTTGCTTATGTGCTAGATTTCAAGAAGACACTAAAACATCACACCTAGAAGCCGTAAAAAGGATATTTGTGATATATTAATGGTACAACACAATTAGGATTATGGTATCCTAAGGGCACGGGAGTAGAAACAATTGTATATGCGATTCGACCATGCGTGTGATTACGTTGATAGAAAAAGTACAAGTGGGTATGTACTTTCATGGGATGTTGTTTAACGCCTTGGTTTTCTAAGAAACAAACGGCACTAGCTATATCAACAACCGGCCGAGTATCGTCTCACGGCAAAGCATGCCAAAAGCACTATGGATGAAACAAGCGTTAGTCAACTACGACATTCATCTAAGCGACATAGCCATCCTATGTGACAACAAAGGTGCCATCGACTTAAGCAAGAATCCCGATTGCATTCTCGCACAAAGCATATAGAGATTCGACATCAATTCTTAAGAGACAATGTTCAAAAGGGAACATCTCTATTGAGAAGGTAGCATCCGAAGACAACATAGCCGACGCCCTCACCAAACCGTTGAGCGGGAACAATTCAACCTACTTCGCCTTGGTCTAGGTCTAATGGAACAAACGTCGAACTTATTTGACTCTACAAGGTATGTAAACACTAGCCTCTTCTTTCGAGTCTAGGATTTCTATTTCACGCACAACTCACAAACAATACGAGCATTTTCAAAACCCAAGATAAGTCTTCCACTTTTAATTTTTTAACACATAACTACATACACATTTTTAAAGAAAATCTCTTTTCAAAATGTTTTCTAAAAGAATGATACCTTCCCGTATCAATTTCACAAAAGCAATTTCTCACGCCTAGGACAAATCACTTTTCATTATTAATACAAAGTAAAACCCGCTTTCATTGCATCTCATGTCTTTTGAATGCTAAAGGAACACATAACTAATATGTGTTTTCGGTACATTCATTTAAGCAAAAATGAATTAGAGCATTGATAACACAATATTACGTACTTATGTACCAAATGTGTGTTTTCGGGTTATCTCAATAGGATTTATTTTTCTAGTTATTTTCCTTTTCTTTTTAGAGGTCGAGAAAACCGCAACTCCAAATAGTTTGCATATAGGCACAATAGGCAAAAATGTTTCCAAAAGAAAATTTTGTGTCGCCTGAATCACAGACCACGGATCCCGGCCTTCATGCTGGACGGATCCTCGAGGAAGGATCTGTGGGATCCGTGAAGATGTGTCGCTTTTAACTTCTATTCTTTTCACTTTGGATGAAAAATCCACATTTGTTTCATTTTGGGAGTATCTTTGTTTAATGCTTGTGTTCTCATGATCACATGCCTTGAATTCATATCTAATCATTAGATTTTAATCCACATTTTGGTTCAAGCATTCATTACAATTGTTAGGAATTAGAAAATTCCTTAGTGAAGAGTCGGTCACCCCAAATGTTATCTAGCTTAAGTTAGCTCGTAGACTTGTCGTTATTTACGTTATTAAGTTGTTTATTAGTTAGTTTGTAGCGTAGTTTAGTTTAGAGCAACACCGTGGAGGAAGGACGGGTCTTTACCCACTGTATCCCTGATCCACAGGCCGATAGGAGGTCGTTATGTCTATAACTATAAATACCCCTTCCATCCTTGGAAGGGGTGGTGCTTCTCTTTCAATCTAACATTTCCTTTGTGTAAACCTCTAGCAAGAACACCCTCTCTCTCTCTACTTTCTCTCTCTAAAATGGTAAACATGTATTTTAATCATCCAAGACCACCCGAATCATCAACACAATAAATATAACGATCCTACAATTGGTATCAAGAGCCAAGGTTGTTGTGTTGTGTCGATCTGTGTGGTTATTTGATTAGTGTTAAAACTGTTTTTGCTACTTTATGGTCGGAAAATTTGTTTTTCCTATTTTTATTGATAACAGTTTTTTTTACTGATTTGGTATCTTGGTTCTTTTGTGTCATGGTTCTTTTTGGCCCAAAGTAACTTATGTCTCATACATTTTTGTGACATCTTTTAGTATCATACGTGATGTAGATGTGGTCAAAGTGGTCAAGAAACATATTTTTGTGACATCTTTTTGGTATCATACGTGATGTAAATGTGGTCAAACTGTGGTCTTTAATGGTCAAAGAAGCATATTTTCTCGTAGCTCGGGTCTTTATGAACATGGTTGGAATCTTAGTCGGAAAACTCATCGGAAAAATCAAAATTCCGCCTAACGACTTGTGTTTTCGTCATAGCGAGTTGTCTCTTAACTTGTCCAGATTCTTTACTAATCTAGCGACTTGTCATCTGAGTTTTGACTCAGATGTGATATGTCATTTTGTGGGTAAAGTCATTAGCGACTTGTAATGAAAAGGTAAGCGACTTGGAATGAAAAATACTGGTAGCGACTATTGACTATTGAGTCAATAGCGACTTGTATGGTTTAAAAGAAGTAGCGACTAGTTTCAAAAAAAAAAAAAAGCTAGTGACTTGACACTATACTCGCTAGCGACTTGGCACAAGACTTAGACTTAGCGACTTAAAAGAAAGAAATGAATAAGAAGATTTGTCAGTTGACCTTGACCAACAATATACCACCGACTCATTGTAACCTCAGTTTACATCATCGCATGTCACTAAACAAAACCCAAGACTAAGCCACATCCTTATACAAAACAAACTCTAAGACTCGATCTAATGACACGGATATTTAACAGAACTCAGATTCATTCGTATTGTTTGTCAATGTAATACTTGATGACTCTAAGGTCATAAAAACGAATGATATCATCACGGAACCATATCTTAATGACATAATTAGATCTGAGGTTTATCTTTTTTTGGTACTCAAAAATCGCCCAAAGTCAAAAACCTTAAAGATAAAGTCATCATAGATCTATAATTTTCGAACTCTTACTAAAAGACGGAACAAAACCAGTCGGTTTCATTCTTCCCTTTGTGTTCGGTTATATGGAAAGCAAAAAAAATAATAATAATAATGATGATAAAACCTACCAGTGTATTGTTGGAGATACTCGTGTATTAAGGGTTTCAAGCCATCCCTGTGGCTTTCATTTTATACTCGTGTTCAAAGAGGTGGCTGAGTTTCTGTGGCTTTCATTTCATTTTATTTGGGTTTGATTACAGAGTTCTTGGTGGCGAGTTGTTTGAAGAAAAAATGGAGGCGGATTTGAGATGTGATATCTGATTTGGTTTGTTGAGTGAAATTAGGGTTAGTGGGTGTTAATTGCATCTGTTATATAGTCCGGATAATATGGTTTCAATATGTGTTAACTGAATCGGGCTTAATGATTTCGTGGGATGGAATTTGGATTATGGGCTTTGGGTTAGTGTTTGTTGCATTCTCGTTGGGTCATATGGACCAGGATCTTTACGTGCACTATTATGAATTTATATGGTTTACAAATCATGTTATTCATGTGAGTATGATATGATTCAAAATGTTTTTGAAATGTTGTTGAGATAGAACATATGGTATAATCATGCTATGTACCAAGTATATGTGCTCATGACCAAAAAATTGAATATTGGACTGATCCGGAGTTATTTTGATGGGCTGACTTATTTGGTAAGTGTATTTGGGCAGAGTGGTGTGACAATGATTAAAACCGGACATGAGCTTAAATTGACATATTAACTTGTTTTAATCCGGGTAATTCGTCAATTGAATTGGGCATACTATTTGAACCGGGTTAAGACAAATTTGCCTATATGGGACGGTTGTTAATTTTTTTCATGAGTTGCTAGTTGTTGATACGGTTTGGCAATGAGATTTGTTGAAGTGATTTGACGATCATGTCATTCATAGATGAGATTGGGTATGATGATGTGAATTGTTGTATGAGGTTTGATACTTTGATTTATGCATTTTCACATAAATGATTATGTCGCGGCTTGAAGTGTTTATTGAAAAATGTTGACTACGTGGTGTTTGGACGATATTTCTAATTTGGATTTGAAGTGAGGTTTTATCGGGCACGTTTACTTACTTCGTCTTCTTTCTTTCTACCCTTCCTCGAAGATGACTTGTTTGGGCGCTTATTGAGGGTGATAAAGACTTGGCTATTTAATTACGGTTGTGATCTTTCTCGTTTAACCCACAACGTAACTATTACTTCGGTGTCTCACTCAGTTGAGAATGTCAAGAGGTTTTGTACATTGGGTACATCATTTCTTCTTCACAAGGTTTAGTACAAGTTTAAGTAACAAATCTGGGGAATTTTACTTCATGCTCAAATTTGGCATATCGGGTTTACTTCTCAGTGTGGTCACTGTAATAGCCGACAGAATATGTGGAAGATGTGTTTACCAATGTGTTTATTGGATGGTTGATGATGTGATTGAGGTTGGATAATGAACAACGATGAACCACGCATGTTCCCCTAAAGCAGATATTCATCGAAACCAATGCTATCATAACACATTCAACCCGACATTGTTTACGGTTTTGTCTTGATTTTGTAAAATCCTGAAGAACCTATTTCTCGGTTTAAATCATAGACCAGAAATCACGTGACAATGGAAACATCCAGTAATAGTTTAGTGCATTCCGAATCTATCTTACGGTTTATTCTTGGTTTTGTAAAACTCCCGAAGAAACTATTTCTCGGTTTAAACCATAGAGTTGTAAAATCCGTAATGATGGAATCATCACGGAGAAAGGAAAGTGTATTTCGGGATCTCATTTGATGTGGTGCTACGGTTTCGCTTGAAGAAGGATAAAAGGTGTACTTCATGAATTGGATGTGTGTTTGGATATTCGTCATGGCGGTTTGGTTACTTCAAAATTTTACGGGTTATGCTCATTAAACCATGGTCGGATGAAACCATTATCAAAGTTCATTTAAATGTCTAAGAAGGCTAGATTTGAGCAATTAACCGAGAAGATGTGACAGCGTTAATTCAAGATTATTTATTTGAGGTTGAAGTGAATTATCACAGGCGAGTGTACTTAGTATCCGAAGATATCGGGGATGGATGGATGAAGATTCTTCAAGATCCTTGTTCGAGCTTATTATCAAAAACGAAGACTTGGAAATCTAGTTATTGTTGAGTGACTTTTACCTTTTTTTTTACCACTTGGGGAATTGGGCTCGTATCACCACAAAATAACTATCACTTTAAGGAGTTACGTTGTAGTGCTCAAAGTGTCACATTCAATTGTGGATTTTCAAGAGGTAATGTACGTCTTATACTTGATGGTTGGTTGGTTGAAGAGTATAGAGTACATAGAGAGTACTTAGAGATGCTAATGGAAATCGCACCGCTCTTTGTTACTTTTGTGCAAGTTTAAGTCACGAGTTCGGGTTAGTTTACTTGAGGTCAAATTCATCATATTGGGTTTTCCATCACCGTCACGACAAAGAGCCTCATGAATGATAATGGGGTTGATTACATGTTTTGCCAAGAGAGTTGAAAAGAGAGATTATGACGTATAAACACAACAGCTCATGCCTCGCTCTCCAAAGAAAAGAAAAGTGTACGTGTCGGTCGCTATCTTCTCAAGAAGAGAAATCTTCTTATTATGACCATTCTCATCAACATGCTTCATACTTTTTCCATGCGCTTCACCATCAAGTGAACCGGCTACCACCGATTGTTTTCTCATTCCACTTGCTCGATTATAATGAAGATGGCGACATCATGCCGCTTTGATTTTATGGAGAGAAGTGTGAATAGAACATTCGGATGATTTTCACTTATTTAGTCAAGAATGGCATCTCCGTATGCAATTCTTGAGGGGAAAAAGTGTGAATTTTTGCATGATTGATTGATATTTGAGAATATATGGTCATACGACTCCTAACTCATGTAAGAACCGAGCTTCTTCTTATCGGATCATCTTTACATGGAGTTTCTTCTGAAGAGCCGTTGGTTGACATCGTCACTCGGATTGATGAGTTTATCGGCAAAGTGCTTCCGGTTAATGCTTCACGTGCACATCAACATGATGATTCTGAACAACCTTCTGTTCTTGTTTGATGTGATTGTTTGCTTGGTATTACCATTTCGTGTGTTCGTTGCGGCCCGATTGCGACTTCCTTGATGAACATCTTCTATTCTTGTTTGATTGGGAGGATTTTAGTTAAGGGATTTGCAAGATGTAAGTTGATTGGGATGCTTTTTGGTGATGTTCTTGTTTTGGTGAGTTGAAGATGTTAACTATCTATTCCCCAACCGGACAATCTAGAAGAAGGTCGAGTCTGCAATGGTTCTACATTTTTGCTGTATGATTAGAAGACTAAAAGACGAGTTGCATGTGATTATCAAAAGAATTCTTCTTATTCAGGCATTTATCAAACAGATTGTCAGTTTAGGGAGAGCACTAATTGGGGAGTTTGAAATGCCAAATTTAATCTCTAATTAGACTTGCTCACATTATTCAAAGACATGTTGATTCTCACAAAGACTTCAAGCGATCTTCTCAACAAATTTCAAGTATTTGGGCATTCAAAGAGTTCTCGATTACAAGTATCAAAACCGAAAGAGGAAGAAGACAAGCATCTAAACGCGAGTAAACTTGATGTACTTAATACTTCTAAGAAATTGAAGATATCCCGGAAGACAAATGTTATTATCAGAGAAAATCAAGGTTTGACTCATGGCGAGTAAACTTGATGAACTTAATTCTTCTAAGTGATTGAAGATATCCCGGAAAACAAATGTCATGACCGCAGAGAAACTCAAGGTTTTACTCATCAAGGCTTAGTATTCTTATTCCAACTATGTGGGGAAGCGATGGAAGAGTTAGTTTCAAGATAAAGAGGTACACAAGTGCGTGATGATCTCGATGTTATCACAATCATCGAGGGAGAGAATTGTGTACATTGAGGCGCCAATTGTTTCACTTGAGGGCTTAATCGGTGATTCGTAGATATAATCACTTATTCCGAGTTGACATCCGCAGAGATTGTCATCCGCAGAGATAATCGACTTGACTTGGCTTCTTCAATGTTATCGCTTTTTCCTTCCTTGGGTATTGGTATACTTGAATACTTGAGCTTCATACACGATCATCGGGGAAGAAAAATGTGAACATGGGGAGGTTTTCATTCCCCATGATGTGTATTCGGAGAGCTCTTGGGTATTGGTTTACTTCGGGTTCTTGAGCTTCATACACGATCATCCCGAAGAAAATGTGAACATGGGAAGGTGTTTTCATTCCCTCATGATGTGTATTTGGGAGAGTTCTTGAGCATTATACAAAGAGACCGATTGCATCAATTCAACTACGTGGGGAAGTGTTCTCTTAACACCTTTTTGGAATGGATCGCTCAAACTTCGTGGGAAAAAGAAATTTGAGAAGATTATTTTATCGCTGGATGATACGTTGTCGTTCTTGTTGATGATATAACCTCAAACGAAGAATCATGTGATTATTCTTGAAAGTAGCAAAGGATTTATGATAATGGTGTGCTTCTATGTGCTGGCTAAGGCAAGCTTGATATAGAGCTTCAATCTGCTCGCCTAAAGGATTTTCATTGGGGAGCCGCCAAAGTCTCACTTCGGATGGTTCAATTTCTTTCTTCGATTCAAGAGCCTGAAGCTTTGGTGGTGAATGTTTAAGAGTTGATGACTTCTATCTTCTCGACGTCTTTGCTCGATATCCGTATCTAGGTACTCGATCATCATCTTCTTTAACTATATCATCTTCTCTATCTTTGTATATATTTATCCGAAAAACAAAATACAAAAATATAAAACCAACAAAAACAAAATACAAAAGTATAAAACCAACAAAAGAAAATAGAAAATATAAAACCTTCAAAACCCATAAAAATCGTAAAATTTCAAAATACCAAAAATATGTTTTCCTAGACATGTCTTCGGTATCGATAACATCTACGGTCTTAGAAATGTCATTCAATAATGGCACGGGACCATAGATGAAGTTCGAGCGGGAGGTGTAAATATTTCTTTCCAAAACATGTCTCTAAATATGGCTTACGCTTATTTTGATCAGAACAGGCACACAAATTATGGCTTGCGTTATTTGATCACACCAGCGCTAAATCATGGCTTGCTATTTTTTCTGATAGCAACCCGCTCTTTAAAGAAAGGAAAGTGCTGCGCTAAATCAATTTTCAAATATTTCGTGCACTTATCCTAAAAACAAAACAAGGAAAGTATGTCGAAGGACTGCTGTTCCTACACAAATGTTTTTCCGTCTAAAATTCTTCAGAAAAATATTTGGTGTTTTCTAAAATGGTGGTAAATGAGTTGCTTAACAATCAGATTCAGAGTTTTTGTTAAATTGAAAACTCAATCAATGACTTCAGAGCTTTTAAACTTTTCATAAAATGAGTCACGGATTGAGGGGATAATGTTTTTCAAATCTACTTCATCTAACGGGCTTTCTCAATTATCCTAATATGCTTAATTAAAATGATGTTAACCTATGTTGAAGGACTAGGTGCCTAGGATATGATTGCTAGGATTAGATGAGTAGAGTGTGATGAACACATTATTCCCATACATTTATATGATCCGATTGATATGTTGCATTGACTTTTATTAGTCGATTGTTGTTTGGGTGATGTCGACCACCATATATTTGTATGTGTGTTCACTAACGTATGCGGTATATTGGTTATAAGAATGTTCCCGATCCGATCCCACAATTGAAGATGATTGGATGCCGAAGGAAAGGGTAACTATATCTTGGGTTGACAAATGAAGAAACGGAGCTTAACGGACTTCAATGGAGAGTTGGCATGAAATGCAACGTAAAGGTCTTATCGCATCAAACAGATGGTTTTCTTCAAGTGAAGAAACGGAGCTTAATTGGACCTCGTTGGCATAAAAATGCAACGAAGAAGTCTCACCGCATCGCAGATGGTTTTCTTCCAAACCCTACAACAACAACAATGAAGCTTCTCAACCACCTAACGTATCTTGTGCGGGAAAAGTAGTAAATGATACCATCTTTAAACAATTTTTGTTTAAAATTGTTTTGAAAATGGAAAATATTGTTTTGAAAATTAAATGCACTTAATTTTGAAAATCACCGGACTTCTTGTTATCAAAACCTAAGTCACTCAATTATTGACTTCTGTCATGGATTGAGGGGGAGAGTGATTTAAAATAAAATATTTTCAAACGATATTTCTTCACAAAAAGTCCGTTTGTACAAAATTTGTGGTGATCTAAAGATTTAATGTTATGTCATGGTATGATTTTTCTTTTGAATCAAGGTCTTTCAAAATGAAATTTTTTCTGTTCTTGTTTGATTGTGAAATTGTTTTATTTTACTTAAAGATCTCTTAAAACTATCATACCTGACACTAACAATCTTTAATGTCTTAAAATGGTCCTTATCTGTCATTTTTCAAACTTAAATCAAGCCACGTCTTTCCCCAAAATCTTTTAAATGATTTAAATCAATTGGGATCACAAATCTCAAAAGGTTTGAAATTTTGATCGGGGTAGAAATCGTGAGTTAAATCTCTTATCTGTTTAAATGGAATTGGTTTTAGTCCTTTAAAGGCACTCCTGCCTCCATGTGCCAACTGATTTCATACACAATGCACATGTTGAGGAGGAGGATTTATCCAAAAACATGATGAGTATTTAAACCAGGCCACATATTCTCCCATGTTTTCTAAACCATATTAAATCACTTGGGATCCAAAATCTCAAAGGGTTTGACATTTTTGATCGGGGGAGAATTTGTGATTTAATTATGAAATTTGATAAAAGGTGATTATTTGATTCAATTGTGCAGGCTGCTCTCTCATATGTGCTAAACGCTTTCGAATCTCGAAGCACATATTGAGGGGGAGCACTTCAAAAGAAAATAAAGTATCGAGGTACAAAAGCTTTTATGTTCTAACATAAAGTACCCTGATTGTGTTTTCAAATGGAGTTTTCAAATGGTTTCTTAATGGCTCTTTTGATTGTGGATGTGCTTCAAATTAACTCTTGCCTCTATGTGATAAAAATGTTTTTAAAATATCTTACGCACATATTGAGGGGGAGAATTTTACCATGAAAATCAAATGGCTTTTTCGTATGAAAATTGTGATCAAAGAAAATATTTCAAAGTCCTCTTGCCTCCTTGTGCTAAACAATTTCTAAATCATACGCACATGTTGAGGGGGAGGTTTTCTAAATGATCAAAACTATTAAGGTACAAAATGCTTTGATCTCGTATCACAAGTACCTTGATTGGTTTTCCAAATGATTTTTCAATTGGTTTTGAGAAGGAATGAACAATACCAAAAGACCCACCAAATTTACTTTATGCATGGTGTTATAAGGATGGTTAGGTTAGGTATTTGTTCCCACGATCCGCCGTACCGGAGGGATCTACCAGGGACAATCCACTAGATAGTGTAGAGTCCTTAGGTATATTGAAAAAGGAGAAAATGAGAATATGGGAAGAGTGCGGATCGAGACAGAGCTAGTACTAGAAACCCAACAAGGTTCTAGTAATGAAGTCTCAGAAGCAATGAAGGGTTGAAGAATGAAAAGAAATGAATATGAAAAGGGTGAAAAGAAATAGCCTCCAATAATTCAACCTTAGGGCGATGAATCGGTTCAAATTCATATGCTACTTGTGTTTACTAAGGTAACATCGGTATTGAAGACAAGACGTCATGGACCCAGGACGCACCGCACTTCAACTTTCCAAACCACTCAAGTTCCTCTTAAAGGACTTGTTTCATTCTCACGGGAACCGACATTATCTATCGACTCTCTTAGAGATTGTTGATATTGAAGAAGGAGACCCTCTCCCTAGTCTCCGACACAGAACCAAATGTGCACTATTGAGTCTAGAGCCAAGAGATCATCCACAATATCTCATTAGGACACAAAATTAATGAAAACTTCTTTGTTTCACACAATGTGGAAAGTAAGAATATATATTAAGAGTCCCACGATTATCCTTGCGGTATTGCGTAACATCCGAGTGATATGAAAATATTCACAATGAAGATGGAAATCCTTCTAGAGACAACATCTTACAAGCTCTTGGTGGGTGACATGTGAGATCTTTTCTAAAGATCAAACTTGTGACAACTGGATAGAAACGATGGGGCGATTCACTTGTGAATCAACCTTGGTCCAAGAATGGAATTGACGAATACTTTTGGAAAACCGCTCGATGTGCAAACCTTCTTTTCTCTAGCACGTCGAATGTGTATTCATTTCAAATTCAAAAGTATATCGATTGAAAAATACTTTTAGAAAACCATTCGATGTGCGAATCTCTTCTTTTCGCTAGCACGTCGAATGTGTACTCATTCTCTAATACAAAAGTATTTTGATTGAAAATTGATCTTTCTCATAAAACCTTCTACGTATTGCAAAACTCTTTCTTCAAGCAATACGCGATTGTTTTTCAAATCATTTTCATCAATCGGTGAATCTCAATTTGTGGTTCACTCACTCCGTGTTGTCTTCTTTGAGACGTTCCGGTTTGAGAACGGCTAGAACATACCGCAAAACCCCGTCAAGGAGATTCTTAGGAATCCCACCGATCATGCAAGATTTGTATCGATCAACGGGAACCGTGGGCGTGTACTCAATTCAACGAAAGTGATCAAAGACACTTTCGTGCGCTTTATTGCTAAGCGTCAGTATGCGGTACACCCGACGATTGCAATGATCGTAATTGAGGAGTCAATCCAAAGCCGCATGTTCACAAAGAACCACACTTAATTGAAGAAATCATGACGGTGCATATCTACATAACCCGGTTTCGATATTTTATACTATGCTTCGCTACTGCTGCACGCAAATATCATGAACCAAGAAGGCTTCCGCTACTCGATGGAAAGATGTCATGATTCAAAGTGTGAACATGTCGGTCCAAAAGTCACAACTTCACATGATGGCAACACAATAAAGGGTGATCCAGATTTCTTGTGGTCGATGATCTCAAAGAAAGCTCAAAGATCATCAAGATGTGGATCGGTTCAAAGACCTCCACTCAAAGTACAAAACTATGCGGACTTTGAAGAATCGCTACAAAAGCACAAAGATTGCGGAAATGAAGAATTCAAGTCTACGAGCTCAAGAACAAAGTCAAGAATAGAATGCTAGGATTCGATGTAAAACATGGGGTGACCTCCCTTGGGGAGATTGTTAGAATTAGAAAATTCCTTAGTGAAGAGTCGGTCACCCCAAATGTTATCTAGCTTAAGTTAGCTCATAGACTTGTCGTTATTTACTTTATTAAGTTGTTTATTAGTTAGTTTGTAGCGTAGTTTAGTTTAGAGCAACACCGCTGAGGAAGGACGGTCTTTACCCACCGTATCCACGATCCACAGCCGATAGGAGGTCGTTATGTCTCAGAATTATAAATACCCTTCCATCCTTGGAAGGGTGGTGCTCTCTTTCAATCTAACATTTCCTTTGTGTAAACCTCTAGCAAGAACACCCTCTCTCTCTACTTTCTCTCTCTAAAATGGTAAACATGTATTTTGATCATCCAAGACCACCCGAATCATCAACACAATAAGTATAACGATCCTACAACAATGCTTTGTTTTTCTATATATAGAACTCCCAAAATGCTTGCACATTCCATCTCATCCTCACATACACAATACACCATGTCATCCAAAAACCTTTTAGGAGAATCATCTAGTACAAACAATCATGATATCCAAACCATTGTACTTCCACCATCCAAAATACCACAATCAAACTCTAGGATATCCGCACGGATTAGCATCCGATCTTGTTGCTTAGCAAAAACAACCTCAAATGGTTCATCCTCAACAAATAACTCACCACAAGATGCTTCCATCATAGCACCTCCCTCATCTCCAACAAGTACACCAACCTCATCACCACCCAAAGTCACTCTTTTGGAACTCCTTAAGACTCCAACAAGATCTAAACAATCTAAACAAAAGAAATAGTCTTTCAACACCACCCACATCTCCAAATAATATCTTTCAAAATCTTGAAACATCACCACCATTAGCTCCCATCACATTACAAGAACATCTAGGTTCTTTTCCACCACCACTTACAAATATTACTGATGTTGATCCATATTTTCCTATTTTTCCACCACATCTTCCGCATAACTCAAATCTAAACAACCCGGAAAACTTCCGCACTCATCACCCACATCAACTACATTGTGAACATTGCCAATCCACTAGGGAAATCGCAATAGAAGTTAGGGAAGAAATGCGATTCATACTCAACCTCATACTTGATCGCATCAATACCATCACTCATCAAAACCTCCATCCATAGACCTTATGCAAGCATGGACGGAATCATTACTACTATTTTATTGTACTTTTTCATTTGAGTCATTTTCAAGAACAAGTCTTGTTCTTATTTTACATGCTTGTAGGTGGCATAAATACCACTACACTTTGTTGTTTTATTACAAGGCCTTGTTTACATACATTGGCTCCCAATCTTGATTCTCGACAATCACAAGATTATTTAAGCATGTTACTAACCTTTCTTTTGTAGGATTTCTATTTTCTTCTCTTGACGCCCAAACAAGGGGAGCTACCGTCAAGGGGAGTTAGTGATACGTGGACTATTTTTTTTCCACCTTTTATGTTTATTTCTTCCAGGTTAACTTTTGTTTCGACAAAAGGGAGAAGAAGTAAAATTAGGGGCTTTCGGCTTTCAAAATTTACATCTATTCTTAAGTTGTACTCATCATAACATTATGTTTTGTCATCAACAAAAATGGGGAGATTGTTAATACAAATAAACCGTAAAACCGTTTATTAATATTTTGCGATCTCTTTGTGTTTTGTTGATAACAAATATAATGTTATCTTAAGTATAATTATAAAGGATACATGTTAGTTTTGTAAAGCATTTACATATAGCCATTTAAATACAAAAATGTAGTAATTAAGCATTTGTTGTAATAGTTTATTAGGATGGGTAAAAATCATAACCCATGGACCATAACCCATGGATCTTAAACCATACCCAAAGAGACTTGATACAATGTATACTTAGATACATTGAATCTAAAGATAACACATGGACCAACCCATGACCCATAACCAAAAACCCATGGGCAAAGAGGAGCATTCCACGGATCCCTAGGATTACACTAGACGGATCCCTGTGGAAGGGATCCGTGGGAACGATGAAGGAATTTGCCTATAAACAGAGAGCCATTTCTTCATTCTTTTCACCCTCTTCTTACTAAATCTCTCAAACACTCTCATTCTCTTCTAACATATAGATCACTTGATCTAGAGAGTTGTTCTTCTTCTTTCTATTGTGATCCTCATATAGGTCCTTCTAAGGCGAGATCACGAGCATTCTACAAGTCATCCAAGCAAGGGTCCTTGATTGATTTGTCACTCCGCAAGATTTCATAGCGAAGATCTTGTATTTGATATTTCACATATTTGTTGTGTAATAGTCATGTTGGTTTGGTCCACCGTGTTACGCACTCGGTATCTAGCTTTGTACCGAAAAAGTGTAAGCAACGTTGTGAAGGCTTCTCCACCAAGTGAAGGAGCTTGTTGACATAGTGCTTGAACTCGAGTAGGTGACTCGAGGAGTGGAGTAGGCAAGGAAGGTGTCCTTGTAGCCGAACCACTATACATCGGTTGTGTCTTTTCTTTCCTTCGCTTTACTTTATTTACTTACTTTATCATTAGATCTATACTTTCTCCACATCCACAAGATCTCACATATCAACGAATCTAAAAGTTTTGAAACTAACGAAATCGGCAAAACTATTCAACCCCCTTCTAGTTTTCCACATAGTCCATGGGTCATGGGTTAAATCCATGGGTCATGGATAATACTCATTCATGACTTATGCATGATGTCATGCAATGGGTTATGGGTTATGCTCCATAGGTATGGGTCATGGACTTTGGATTATACCCAACTACATTTAATGTATTTGGTCAATGGGTTAAATACTTTAACTTCTACCCATTATATTACCCATTATAATACATACTAATTATGTATATATTCACCCAATATGTAAACACTAGTTGTTGTACATATGTATTACTAAATCTTAAAATCACTATTACTTGTTTAGTGTTTTATGTGAAACGTAAGTGTGTTAGTAAACTATTGGCTCAAACCATTTACGTATTTTATTTGTTTCGTTAAAATGATTTTACGTTTGTTATCGACAAAACATTAGAAGATCGTAAAATATAAATAAACGTTTTACTGCTTATTTGTATTAACAAGTTGGGTTGACAACGAATCGGTTCATCATACCAATTTCTAAATGTGAGCTCTCAATTACTTACCGAGCCAAAACAAAAGACAATCATGAATCTCTTCATAATTCAAGTCATCTTGTCCAAACAACGTTTTGGGCTATATGGAGAAGATAAACCTTCTTATGGGACCTTTAAGTCAAGTAAGAGTCGAGTAGCGTGCCTCCCATCAAACTTATTTGTTAAATAATAAAAGAACTCCTCATCAACTATAACACCGTGAGCAAAGTCCACTTAAACCTCCGGTTCTCATTGAACTATCTGCTTTCACCGCTTTTATCGGGAAACGATTCAAAATGTTAGTGATCACTATATCCGCATGTTGCTAATATAATATGTCATATTAGTGATAACAATAGCTCTAAACGACATGGTATTGTTGAAATTTGGGTTGGTTTTTGAGTTCTCAAATGAGGATTTAGATTTGGTTTTGATTTTCAAGTGATGATCTGGATAAGAGTGTGTTATTATGATTAGTAAATGCGCTTATTGGGTGTGTTTATTCGTCAAGACGCAAAAAATACTAGCGTATCGTGGAAGAAACGGTCTAGTTGCATAGTCATAATCACATTTAGTCTCTAAAGTTGATGTTGGGTTAGATTTAACTAAGGTATGATATAAATGTGTATAGACTATTATATTCTCGACTAAATAATGTAAATCACCGTTGACCAGGCATTACGGGTCAAGGGACCGATTTAGCCTCAAAACCCATACTTTGGACTATTGGCATTTAAAAACGAATTACGATGCAAAAGACTTTTTGCCAAGTTTAAGGACCAACAATGTATTTTAGTCTATAATTAATTTCACAAGGTGTCGCATTGATCAAAAGATGTGTGTAAAATGTAATTTCTTAAATATAAAAACTAATAATTTATATTTGAATAGCACACTAGGTTAATTATTCAAAATAACATTTTAAAACGATTCGCCATATTGAAAATATGAAACAGAATTATGAACATTTATTCACTAGTACAATTTCATAAAAACATTAGACCTCCATAAAAAAATTGTTGAATCTTAAATAAGTAAGGAAATCAATGTCTATAAAACTTGTTACCAAATAAACTGATTTTTATTAATTTTAGCGATTTTTTTTCTTTTCAGTTTTATTACAATGTCTTTATTTAGGCTTACGAAAACATTGACAAGAAACCTCTATAAATTAATACTCGATAAATTAATAACCTCGATAAAATTAATAATTTATTCATCCCAATTTGGGATCGACAAATTTGGACCCCAATCGATAAAATAATAAAATAATAATTTTTGAAACCACGGTTTATATATATTGGTCCCAACGAAACTATAAATTAATAATTACTAAAAATCCACATATATATAAATGCCATACGTAATTGGAACGTGTACAAATTAAATTAAGACCATACGTAATTGGAATTAATTTTTCCTAACGAAACGAACTTTTACCTATTAAAAACAATGAACTTGTAAAATTCAATTAATTTGTGAATGTGAATTAATAAAATGTTAATTGGAACTTGTTTTTCTAATTGATTTTTCATCTCTAAGTAGTATACATTGTAATCTGGTATATTTGACTTGAAAATTTAAAGGTCATACGTAACACCTCTTTAATTAATAAATTATTAATTTATCGGTATAATAATATCTCGATAAATTAATAAAATATCTCATCCCAACACTATTAGTTTATAGAGGTTTTGTTGTAGTAAAGTTTGGCTAAAAGTACGCTTTTAAGACTCTAAGATAATACATGTGATGATTAATCATCCTTCGGTTAAAATGTCTTTTGAAAAATAGATATTGAGTTCAATCTCAATTCATGAATAAAAGATTAATAAAACATGTATTTATTTCTTGAGACTATAAATTTTGAAAAAAGTTTATCAACACCCACACCCAAAAAAATTTACAATATTATGATTTTCCAATAGAACTATCAAAAAGTTGATAGATAATTCTCAAAAAGTACAAAATTAGATAGGATATTTTTGCCGGACACGTGTAAAAAATAGAGTAACACATTAGCATTAACACGTTGATTGTATATTTGGACAAGAAGTTGGCTTTGGTGGTCAATATTCCATATGTATATGGAACAAGCAA
The DNA here is from genome assembly GCA_022545495.1 of Chrysanthemum lavandulifolium. Taxonomy (NCBI): domain Eukaryota; kingdom Viridiplantae; phylum Streptophyta; class Magnoliopsida; order Asterales; family Asteraceae; genus Chrysanthemum; species Chrysanthemum lavandulifolium. The sequence goes on from CM040246.1 coordinate 104,156,977, forward strand.
GATTGCGCAGCGTCTTTGGGGATACTTTATCGATGCATAGAACATTCGTGATAATGCATATGTAGATTTTATGTCATCGTTAATGAATTGAAGATTATTTTCGCAAGACAAAAACACACAAAATGATTTGATATGTTTATTAACTCACATTTAATGGTATTGCACGTTGCAAGTACGATATACTAAAATTTGGTATTAACTTTACGAATGTTATTTTCGATCATCGTTGTAAGTTTTACCCATTACCTTATAACAACACCATGCTAGTTCTTAACCCGGTTTGATAATTGACCCATATAACATGAGGCGGTTTCACCCATTAGCCAACCCAACTTATCTACATTTTGACAAACCACATTTACTCATATGGGGTTTCGGTTTTACCAGTGAATGAGTGTCAAATCATGTGAAAGAATTAAGACTATGTTTTACACCTAATTACTGTTAAGATTAATATATGACACCAACATCTCATAGTTGGCACATAGTCATGAGTGTCAATTGGACATCGACACCATCCTCTCATATGTTTTGTAACCGAATGATGTAGTAAAAATAGCGTGTTACTTTCAATTCAGATTACAATCATAAAATACCAAATTGTGTTTCCCATCGTAGTCACTCGTCCTTATTTCACATGAATTGTAAGTCAAGAAAATAGATATCAACCTATATACAAAGCTAGATGCATATATACATTAACATTATTAGAGAACATTGACACTTGCACATTAGCTTGATGATACATATTTGCAATGAGACCGCTATTCAACTTTCTTCTCCTTGATCTCTACTCTCTTGCTTTGCATCTCAAGCCTTTTTCCATGCTCCCTTATCTTATAGGTAACATCGCATAAACATGTCATCGATTATCCCGCATCATAGGAATCAAACTAATTATGTAAAATGTTGGATCGATATACTTTAATCAAACTAACTTAACTAGCTTGTTAAGGTTTAATAACCTCGGATAAATCCTAAGTTATTAACAAAGAAACACCGAGCAATCTTTATCAAGCACGCAGAATTTACTTAACAAAGCTAAGAAGAATAACTTTTATTATAAACTCTAAATATGCTTATTATGATACTCTAAACAACTCTAAGATTATCGAACTTCTCTAAAACACTAAATAACTTGTGAATTCAGTAAACTCGAGACTCATAAACTCGTACATCTCTAAGGCCAATCTAGGAGTCCTTTTATAGGCTCAAGGATATCCTAGTCGGTTTACAATTTGTATCCTTGTACGACAAGTAATCTAAACATAGAATTACAATACTTTCCATAAACAAATATAACAGTTCTTTGTTCTTGCAAGACTTTGACTTCAGAGTGCAAGACTTTGACTCGTCTTTAGCAAGATACTTTGACTCTTTGACTCTTTCCAAGATTTGCTTTTACAAGATTTCATATCTTGAGACTTTCATATCTTCAAGACTTTCATATCCCAACAATCCTCCCTAACTTGAATTCTACTTGCTTGACTTCAAGTTCCTTTGTGAATATATCTTTAATGACTTCATCTTTAAAAACGGATTGTTTCTTAGTCTTTAGATTATATCTCCGTAGTTTATGTGCTTGTCAAAGTATCTCTTAGAATTATTCTTTACTGAAGATCCATCAAGCTCCATCTTTTCAAAGAACACAAAGAACATATGACAATTTTGTACATTAATTCAGTTTAAGTTGCATACTATTCTCATCACTTCGGATGTGTTAACTCCGTGAGAGGTGAATCATTGAAAACTTAATGGATTTAGATCTCTTTACCAAAGCCATTAACTTTGGAGTAGCCAAATGTTTTGGTGTGTAAGACCATGGTACATTGATAACCATATGATTTTTAGCAAACCACCACTATCAATGATTTGATTTGTCTTTACCAAAAGTCGCACCTTTACGGACTAGTTAGTTCTTCTATCTAATGGTGAACTAATTACCAACAATGGTTTTTCCACAGCCTTTACCACAAGCCATTTTCTTGTGGGCTAGCCAACTCTTTACATTATCGATATGGTGAGTTGATTACCATCCAACTTATTAGCAAGTTGTCAACTAAAAGCGGATTTGATATATCTTTACTAGAGCCGTTTGCTCATGGATTAGTCAATCCTTTTGTAACCATGGTGGATTGATAACCTATTGATGTTATCATCACAAAACCATTTATTCAACCTTTAAAATATTTATTACTTAGTAAAGGTTTCTTTTAAAATCTTTTAACCGGTTTATTTCGCAAACAAGATGCTTTGATGAAAATACTGTCGATCAACAGTACTTTGAATAAAAGTACTGATATATCAAAAAGTATTTATTCAAATAAAATTCATACCAGTTATTGATCATCCTCAGCAATAGTAGTCCAGTTGATAACCATACAAGCAGTTTCATTATCCTATTCTACTTCCATTCCATGCTCTAGCATTCTTCTCATGAGCTCAACTGTGAGAGGGTATCTTCTTTCTACAAACATATGTATCATTGTTCCATTTTCCAGCTCTAAAACATGAACTCTAGACTCTTCAAAGAATCTCCAAGAAACAATTTCCCACTCTCTTGATTCTTCCAAATATCATCGTTTCTTCTTCGCTTCCCATGATATAAATAGTTATGAGATCACCATGCAAAACTAAACCAATCCCTACTAATGGATTATGTTCAAAATAAGCTTTCACCACATGATATAAATAGAATAGGTCTACTCTATCTATAATGTGCAAGAAGTCCCATAGCCTTTGAAAACTTTGAAGCTTTCATCTTCTTTATGAAAGATCATATAATCTCCATCCTTGGATTTCACAACTTCAAAAGCACTAATCTTTGATCCGTTCATCTTCATGTCATCATCTTCTTTGAATAATCAAAATCTACCACTCGAGATAATTCCTTAATTCATCACTAGTCTCATATCTTAATTCAACTTTTCTTTCTTTGAAAACCGAACATCTCAGAACTTCGCTTTTCCTTTTTCTTTTCAAACTCTTCTTTCTTTTTCAAATCCAAGTAGCTTCTTCTCTAAAATCTTTAATGCCTGCAACATCCTTCTTATAATCCTCCCTAGCAAGATCATATAATCTTTTCATCTCAAAATAATTAAACCTCTCGCAATCCTTTATACCCTTGACTTTTAAGATAAGCCATCATAGCATTTCATCTTTAGCTTTATTAAGTCTTCTTGGCATAAATCTAACAGAACAAGTTATTGAATGGTTCAAGACTTGAGATCTAATTCATCTTGTACCTTTTGAGTCGCTTCTCTGCTCGAGCTTCGAGCTTCGAGCTTCTATCTTTAGCATTTAACTCTTCTTGAATCTTTCTAGTCGCTTGTTCATTCAAAGCATCTTGAGCTGACTCTTAAGCGTGCTAAAGTTGGTTTCTTCTTCTTAACTTCTACCAAAACATCATTCCCTTTATCCTTAGGATCAATATCAGTTGAGAAGTTCTTTGTTGTTCTTCTTCTTGTACTTCTCGAATAGTAACTCCACTTCTTGGTTGTGATAAATCTCCAAGAATTGTAGCAATGAACTCATCATCACTTGCGGAATGAATAGGTTTGAGAATAGCTTCCTCTTCTTGTATAAGCTGTTGTAGAAGGCCACTTCCTCTTCAAAATTTAACACTCGTTGGAGTAATTACTTCTTGTCTCAAAGTATCTTGAAAACCAAGACTTTGTTGTTCAAGACCTTGATCATCGCTAGATTTTGAACTTGAACATGCTCATCAAGATCTTGAATGATCTTTTCTTCGACTTTTAGAACTTTCGTGTTCATTCTCTTTAACCATATCTTCTTTCAAGTTCATTCTTCTAGATTCCTCCCAAGTTGACAAAAGATGGTTTATGAACCTTTGGGGTTTACTTGTCTTGACCGCTTTTGTGCTTTCTTCTTTGATTTGACCCAGATATTTAAATTCTTTAATCAAAGGCCAGACAAAAGTTTTTAGCCTTCTAAATTTTATCTTCAATTTCTTTATTTGTTTAGCTTGAACCTTAGTAGTCTTTTGCAACTTAACAATATCCCTTGTCAAAGCGTAATTATCCAAAGATAAACCTTCACGAGGTATAGTATATGGATCATCACCTTGAATTTGTGAATGTTCCTCCGACAGAAACAGAGGCAAACGTTGTGGAGATGGAGAAGGTGATCTTGCAACTTCTTCTTGAACCTCGTGGCTTGGGAAACAAGATCCTGTGGAGATGCAAGACCTTCACGAGAAGCAAGATTTGCAGATGCAAGATTTTAGATGCAGACTGCAGTGCAGTTCCTTTAGATGCAAGACTTTCACTTGTCGCATCATCTTCATCATCACTCTAACACCTGAACAACTTCCATCATAGAAGTAGTTAATGGTGTATCGGACCTCTAAATAAATCACTTCTTCTAGCCATAAAAGTAAAAATCTTGGATTGTTGAACAATAACAGCAATAAATCAGAGGTTTTGGCACATCGCAAGTTGCTTGTTTAAGAAAACTCAGATAAACCTTGGGTACATTAACCATGTTGATCCATGATTGATGTGAGAAAGCATGCCATCAAGAATTAGCCTTGAAAAATTAAAAATATGATCTGTAGCTAATCCAACCATAGCAGATGCTATATTTGACCCGAACTGCTCCCAAGAAGTACTCTTAGCACTTATGCAATGTAGCAACACATGAACCAAAACTTTCCAATGAGGACAAAATAATTGTTTCCGAAACGTTTGTTCAGTCAAAGATCCTTCATACCCAAGATGGCCAAAAGTATCCCATATCAAGTGCTTATCAAACCTTATAGCCCCATCTTCATCATTGAACAATAAATCTTCTCGGATGGAGGCTTCAGTAATCTTAACAGTTCTTCCAGCAACTGTGGATCGAATATAATATTCATCATTCTCCATGTTATCATTAGCATTAGCCCAAAATTCTTGAATCCAGGGCTCAATTATATCCGGCTCTACTAAAAGAGCATAACTGATAGGCGACCCAGTTAGATAATCAATAATATCATGAAACGCCTCATTATCTTCAGTCTTGTCTAAATTGGCTACCATATTGTGCTTTGAAACAGTAAGTCGATTCGCCATTGGTGATTATGTAAGCACAATAAGAATTGAAATCGAATAAGAATGAGAGAAATATGGAAACGATGCTAAGGTATAAATATGAGAGGGAAAATCGGAAAGTAGGTATTTATAGGTGAGATTTGAAAAAATCACTGCCCAAAATAAAAACAACCGTTAGCATTAATTACCCCTCAATATAACCGTTGGAACAATACTTTAATACGACAAACAAGATTTTCCACGTATGCAAGATTCTTCCCAAAGCAAGACTTTCCAAGCAAGACTTTCGTGAAAAACAAGATTTTTCCAAATTCTTCCAGATATTCTAAGTATACACAAATATCCTCCCTCAGCAATACACAGACTATACTAACACCTTATAGTCCTCCCTCAAATGTAACTCAAGAGTTAATCATGCCAATACTCACCACCAAGTGATTGAATCTTGAAACATCAAAGCCTTTGGTGAGTAAGTCACCTACACTATCATCTGTGTGAACCTTAACCACATTAATGAGCCTATGCTCATAGCAATCTCGATAAAGTGATGCCTAATCTGAATGTGCTTGGTCTTGGAATGATAAGCAGATTCTTCACAATACAAATGGTACTCTCATTATCAATGTTGATATGAGTATTTTGAAATTGAACCCATAGTCCAAGAGTTGATTTCGCATCCATAAAACTTGTCCACAACAACTTGCGCAGCTACATATTCGCCTTCAGTAGATGATGTTCTTTGCAATTGTCTCGCTTCTTGCATTGCCGGAGACTAACCTTCTTCCAAGATATTGGCATCCGCCATTGTTGATCTTCTATCATAATTATCACCGTGCATAATCACTATCCGAAAAGCTTCTAAGTGAAAAGGTGACTCTTTTGGATACCACAACCCCAACTTTGGTTGTTGTTTTAAATAATGTAAGATTCTCTTCATCGCATTCATATGAGAGATCTTTGGTGAGACTTGATATCTTGCACATAAACAAGCGCAAACATGATATCGTGCCTTGATGCGAAGAAGATACATAAGAGAGCCAATCATTGATCCAGTATAACTTGACTTCAATGATCGTCCATCTTCATCTTTGCCCAATGAATTGATAGATTTAATAGGTGTAGTAATGACCTTCATATCATCAAAATTAAACTTCTTAAGTATGTCAAGAATATACTTGTCCCGACCGATAAAAATTCCTTCCTTTGACCGCTTAACTCAAGTCCCAAAAGAAAGTTAACTCTCCCATTGAACTCATTTGAAATTCCTTCGCATCACCGCTCAAACTCCTTAACCATGGACCTGCTTGGTAGCCCCAAAGATGATATCATCAACATAGACTTGAACTAACATGATATCCTTCTTGTCTTTCTTGATAAACAAAGTATTGTCTATAGCTCCCCTCTTGTATCCATGTTGTAATAAGAATGTAGAGAGCCTCTCATACCAGGCTCTAGGTACCTGATGAAGGCTATAAAGAGCCTTAACCACCTTGTAGACTTTGTTTGGGTGTTTAGGATCTTCAAAACCTGGAGGTTGTTTCACATACACCTCTTCTGTAATAGTGCCATAGAGAAAGGCACTCTTGACATCCATTTGGTAAACCTGAAAACCCATGTATGAAGCAAAAGCAAGAAATATTCTAATAGCCTCAATCCTTGCGACAGGAGCAAATACTTCATCATAATCTACACCTTCTTCTTGTCTGTAGCCTTGAGCTACTAACCTTGCCTTGTTTTTGATAACATTGCCTCTTTCATCTCTTTTCACTCAAGACCCATCGGTTCCAATAACTCTTCCCATCCGGAAGATCACATAAAACCCAAACTTCTTGAAGTTTAAATTGAAGAAGTTCTTCTTGCATAGCTTCAACCCAGCTTTCTTTAGTCAAAGCTTGAGCAATATTCTTGGGTTCCTCTTGAGAGATAAAACAAGTAAATAGCGTGATTGATGGTCCTTATGATTCACTGTTTTGTTTGTAGACAAAGCTAAGTAAAGCATTATGAGGTTTAGAAAACTCTTAGCTCGTGTCTTGTCATCACTCCGTAAGTAGAAGGACCAATGATTTGATCAAGAGGATGATTCTTATGAATTCTTAAGATTGAGACCGTGGAATTCCATATGCATCATCAAAGTTAGTTAAATCAACATCTTCATTTGAATCGAGAAAATACCTTCATCCGCAAATTCATCATCGGTTTCCTCTAATCCATGCATGGTAGGATCATCCAAATCATCTAAAAAATCATTAATCGGTGTAGCAAGACTTTGGTCGAAAGTACTATCAAAAGTACTGTGAGAGTACTCAACAGCCTTGTTCTTCTTCTTTGCCTCTTCATAAGCTCTCCTTTGTTCATCGGTGTAAGAGTGTGCTAATACATCTTGAAGAAGCATCCGATTAAGTTCCTCTCGAATAGATTGATCCTCGGCAGATAATGAGGATTGTGGTGCAACAAAGACGTTGTTTTGGAGAATCAAGACTTTGCTTGGGAACATCAAGACTTTGTTTTGGACTAACAGGATCTTCATCGTGAACAACATCGGGTCTAATATGGACTCCATGAACAACATATTGTAAATCTTCTCCATTGTGCACAGTTGATTTTCTTCTCTAATGGTACATAATTCATTGAAGGAGTTAAAACCTCAAGATCAAACATCCAATCAGACCTTTACCTTTCTCATTGGATTGATCTTCTAAAAATCAACATGAAGACAATCTTGAATCTTCTTAGTAACTCATTGTAGACTCTAAATCCTTTCTTGTTAGTGCAATAACCCAATAAGTATCCTTCTTCGGACTTGCCATCAAACTTCCCTGATTATCAATAGTGTTTAAAATAGTGAGAGGGCATCCAAAAGGCTTCATAAAATGAATGTTGGGTTTATTGCCCATCGCCAATTCATAGGGTGTCTTCATCGTGGTTTGGCGACAGAGACTCATAGTACATAGCATGCAAGATTTACCGACCGCCCAAAATTGAATAGGTAGATGGGAATCGCTAGCATTTTCCTTGCTACTCAATCAAAGTCCTATTCTTCCTCTCTCGCAACACCATTTTGTTGTGGTGTTCTAGCAATACTAAACTCCTCTTTATGCCTTTGTTGGCACAAAATTCATTCATAAGCTTGTTCTTGAATTCATCCCATTATCACATCTAATACCTCTAACCTTGAGTCTTAATTAGTTTTCAAGTGCTATAATCATTGTCTCGAATAGCATCAAGTATCATCCTTAAAACCCAAAAGAAAACCCAACCGAATCTATCGCAATCATCAGTAATAACCAAACAATACTTTTCTTATTTAAACTTGCCACGTAGACAGTCCAAATAAATCCATATGTAACACTCCAATGGTTCTCTAATAGTTCTTTCCTCAAGCTTCTTGCAGAAGCTTTATGTTGTTTACCCTTCTTGATGCCAAGCATGATTGATCATTCTTGTAAGTCTTTGAAGGTAAACCTCTAACTAGATTGCCTTTGACCAGATTGTTGATATTCTTGAAATTAACATGGCCCAATCTTCTATGCCATTGATGTGCTTCTTTAGATGTTGCTTTAGCCACCAAACATGTGGCTCTTCCATAAGAATGTAGACTCTTCATGTCTAAGCTATACACATCATTTGTCCTTGGTACTCTAAGTACTACCATGTCATCATCAACAAGTTTAAAATCGAGGAAAGGATGAGACATTCGTGTCGATGAATAACACGGATGCTTTTATCACAAATTTGAGAGACCGATAACAAGTTGAACTTAAGCTCCTTCACATATCTAACATTCTCAAAGTCGATAAGCCTTGCTTTGATATTTCCTTTTCAAGAATCTTTCCTCCATTGGGATCATTCCCAAATGCAACTTTTCCTCCACTAATATTTCTAAAATCGTATGTAATCTCTTTGTCTCTGTCATACTTCCAGCAACCACTATCCACAATTAGACGATCTTTAAGCTCCTCTTCCGGGTTGCCCGCACACAAAGAAAAGAGTTAGTGATTTTAGGAACCCAAGCCATTCTCGACTTGTGTTCCCTTGTGGAGTTACAAACTCAAATTCTTTGAGTATGTAATTCCCACTATCTTTCAAATGATGATCCAAAATTATCTTTTGATCTTTAGCATGGATTTTCAAAACTTTCTCGGTTTTTCAACATAAATCTCTTTTACTGTGATTTTTAGCTTTTTCTTGTATCACAAAACATCGATTCACTTTTTGTTGAAAGTAATGTGTGTCCCTCAAGAGTACCTTCCTCTTAACCCATTCTCGGTTTAACACGTGGTTCTGTGATCTAGATCCCTATGTGAATTGTAATACCTTCTAGGTTGATAGTGAGATCTCCTAGGATTCCTATTCCAAGTAGTGTGATCAAGACTTTGTTTTGGCCGAGCAACCTTGGAAAGTCTTGTGAGATACCAAGGTTTTGAAAAAGTCTTCCGATGCGGGTATCTTTGATCGGTGTGAAGTTTCGTGATTAACCCTATTTGAATTATTCCAAACCGGTTTGTGTTCTCTAGGTTTGTGGTTGATGATCTGTTCTTTGGAAATTTGCTAAGGTATTACGAGTGTCGATCACAATCTTTGATTAAGTGATTAGGACTATAACACACAAAACACGCTTTTTGACCCATATGTCCAAAGTGATTTCTTCTATGTCTATGCCCAAAATTATTTTGCCTTCTAGGTGAATGATTAAACTTGTTTTGACCAAAATTATCCCAAAAGGTTTAGCAAGATCTGCTTTTAAAAGACTTTGCGTAAGGTATCGCAGGAGCAAGACTTTGATTTGAAGGTACCGCTTGATTTTGAACATTATTTTCAATGACTTCTTTGGGTTTTTCGCACCTAGATTGAGCAACAAGCTTCTTCCTAAACCCGCACTATCTACTCCAAAGCGAGAAACATCGTGCCTAGAGGGTTGATGAATGCCGATGGGATGGGGAACAAGATGATAACTATTATCATTCTTATACTCGTGAGGTGGTTCACTTATTGAGTCCTCATTACTAGATGTATCTACGTAGTTAATGAGTTCATCATCACTAGTGGTTATGTCTTCAAAATCACCTACATCCCGATCACTAGGTTGTTTTTCTTCTATGTTATCAAAGTTCATACCAAAACCTAATCCAGTTCTAATGTATGCTCTTCTTTGTTTTCAACATAAGTAACATGGGACGCACTGATTCATTCCAGCAAAGAAACTTTTCTAACAGTCATCCTCTCCTTAGTTAATTTCTCAATTTCAAGAATTTTACGCTTTAGTTTCCATTCACTAAGTTTTAACTGGTAATCCTGTTGTTCATACTTTTCACCCAAGCCATTTCATTATTTTCATGTGTTATAATTTTAGCTTCCATAGACTCTAAAGTAATTTGATAACCACCACCCTCGCACCTAGCCCTAACACAATTATCTCTTTCAATCACATAACTGTTAAGTAATTTTGATAAAACTCATAACAGTTTGAGCATACCTCGAGATAGGAGACCGAGTTGGTGAAGTAGCCACCATAGCAAGAAGAACAGGATCATCTTCACTTTCTTTGCTCCAATCAAATCTTCCAAAGCCATCATCGATTCCAAAGCAAAGATGTTCGTGTTCTTCATCAAAACAAATGCTCCAATCCAATGCTTCCACTGCTTCTTCAACTGCATCTTCCATCGCTACCATACAAGAAGTCATCGGTTCATCATCAAACTCTTCACTCCACCAACTTCGATAACTTTCTTAAGCAACCAAAGCCTTTGTTTCAAGAATTGGAATTTCTTTGAGCTCAAGTTTTGGCTTCTCGATGTTCTGCTTGCTTGATACTTAGCAAACCTCGCACTCCCCTTGCAAAGTGACCAGCCTTTTGACAATTGAAGCATTCAATTTGGGATTTGTCAAAAGTTATTCCTTGTTTTGGTTTGAAATCAATGCTTTTGCCTGTCTTCTTCATGTACTTTTTGATCCTTGCGGTGATCATAGCAACTTGCCACATGATATCAATTTCATCAAGTGCATCTTCTTCAACTGTGCTAGATCCTCTTCATAAGTGACAGTAAACCGGCTTGTTGTGCAAAGAAGGAGCACACAACTTCATCCGAGTGTAAAGTGGTAGGTGGTGGGACCCTTGAGCATATAAAGGAGGGTTGTAAACAAAGCAAGATTTTGAGAACAAGACTTTGAGGAGAAGACTTTTGGAATCGCTCTTCTTTTCGATGATAGAAAAGCAACATCGTGAGATTTGGAATTTGGTTGACCACTCATCTCATGTTCATACACCTTCCTTGATGATAGAGATCATCAAAGTCCATGACATCCAATCCTTGTTGTCCTCTCGATCATAGTAGCAATCACATGCCATGTAGATGGCAAACTCTTAGAAACTTCAAATTAGCATCCTCAATCGACACTACGCCTTGTATAACTCCAACATGTTAAGGAGATTTTGAAACCTATCATATGCAGCATCAATGTTAGGAATTAGAAAATTCCATAGTGAAGAGTCGGTCACCCCAAATATTATCTAGCATAAGTTAGCTCGTAGACTTGTCTTTATTTACGTTATGTAGTAGTTAATTAGTTAATTTATAGCGTAGATTAGTTTAGTGAAACACCGTGGAGGAAGGACGGGTCTTTACCCACTGTATACCTGATCCACAGGCCGATAGGAGGTCGTTGAGTCTGTAAGTATAAATACCCCTTCCATCCATGGAAGGGGTGGTGCTTTTCAATCTAATATTCCATAATTTGTGAACCAAGTCTCTAGCTTGAACACCCAACTTTCTACTTTCTCTCTCTAAAATGGTAAACATGTATTTTGATCATCCAAGACCACCCGAATCATCAACACAATAAAAATTACGATCCTTCAATTGGCATCAGAGCTAGGTTCTTGTGTTGAGTCGATTTATGGTGGTTTTTTTTCTCTTGGTTTTTACTGTTTTGGCACTATTTATGATGATCGGATTTTTTTTCAGTGTTATGTGGATATACTGTTTTTAACTGGTTTTTTATGTATCTTTTGGTCAAAAATGGTTACATGGTCTTATCATTTTTTATTACTGTTTGTCTCATGTTTTTTAAACCAGTCTTGAATATCAAAATCTTGTGACTTTTGTACCAATATCTGTGAAACAAAACTGAGAAACAAAAGTGGTCCTTGTGGTCTTTCATATGGTCAAACTGTAAAGTCTCATGGTCAAACTGGTTATTCGAATGGGTCAAAAATGGTATTTTTATGATAAAGCAACTGGGTTTCTTTGAATATGAATGGTTCTTTTGGTCGGAATACTCGCCGGAAAAGTAAAATGGTCAAATATTCTTGTTGGCGAGTTGGTCTAATCTACCTAGCGACTTGTATTTACTTGTCATAGCAACTTGTTGGCTATTTAGCGACTTGTATGTTTTTAAAGGCTTAACAAGTTGTTTACATAAAATCTTAGCGACTAGACTCAAAAGGGCTAGCAACTTGCTTTTGAAAAATCTAGCTAGCGATTTGATACAAAACTGTCCAAATGCACTGCATTTTTTTATAGCGACTTGTCTTTACAAGTCGCTACGACTTGGCCTGGCGACTTGGCCGTAGCGACTTGGCCTGGCGTCTTGGCCTGGCGACTTGGCCTGGCGAGTTAGTCTTGGCGACTTGGCCGTGGCAAGTTAGTCGTGGCGAGTTGTGTAAAATGGTTTTGCGACAGAATGAGATGAAGATAGAATTGACCTCGACCACAACCTATGTACCAAAACTAAATCGACCTCAGGTTCTACATAACCATCATCAGCCCAAGTTAAAACACAAACGAATTGAACTTGTATAAGCAGAAATTGGACATCATCTCGACAAACCTAAAACTTCACCAAATCCTAACCTAGACTCACCAATGGACCCTCACCATCTCTCCCAAACACTCAATCAAACTACAAATGATTAAACATGATCTTAAGATCTCTGATTGGATTCAAGATTCCTTTTAATCTTTTAAAGATTATTTCAATTGAATCACTATCATCATCGACCCTACTATGCTACTATATGAATTTAATGAAATGTGTATAACAAGAATGTTATCACATCTCTTTGGTTCGTTTTTATGGAAAACAAAAATTCGACAACGACATCACAACAATTTATTCTACCTTACCCGAGACCCCTAATTAGGCCTTGAAGAACGTGTCTATGTTGCATCTTTCGTGGTTTGCTCTCGTTACCCGTCCATACTTCTCACCATCCCTGTGGTGTAATGACCTTCTAGCCATCCCAGTGGCGAAGTCGAAAGATGAATCTTAGAAATACCTTGGTTGTTTTGATTGTGCTATAATGAGATGGAGGTTATTTTTCTTGGATAAGTATTATGAAAGGAAAAGGAAGTGTGGCGTACAATTTTTTTTATCTGGTTGTGAAAGGAGGCGTACAGTAATGGTAGAGGGTTTGAATTTTGATGATCTAATTTGTTAAAAGAAGTAGGAGTGAGAAGCAGATATGTGATGGCGAGGGAGGCATTTTTTTAAGAATGAGATTAGGTTTAGAAGTTGTGAGAAATATTAGGGTTTGTCTAATATTTATTACGGTTACAATTCATGGATCGGTATTTCAATTTACTTGGCTTTGGCATCCTTGCAAAGGAAGTGGGTCGTGAGCCTTTGGACTATTTGGATGATCTCATGAATGGATGTTATAATAGCACGGATATATGAATTAACTTGAGATATCCGAATTTTGCTCACAAAATTTGGAATACTTACTAATAGTGTGATCCAAACTTTGTTTTATGCAAATTCTTTGGGTAACAATTTTTATATGAGTCGGTCAAAAGGTATTTTGGTATGGTATAATTTCTTCAAGTAAGATACACATTCACGGCTTGAGCTAATAATAATGACGCCGAGTTTCTTGACCGTATTAATTTGGTAAATGAAGTGACGGTTCAAACAGCTTTATTTGAACATCGACTTGGATGATTGGATTGATTTTCATAAACTCGCCTTGATTTTTGCAAGTAATCAAGTTTTGGCCGTGCACATGATTGGGTCGAATGGGATTCTCAAGAACTGTACGTTATGTGAGTTGATTTATGATGTGATTTGAGTCATGCGTGGTATATACTGATCATGAGATCTGTTGAAGTGATTTGATGATGAGACTCAATGGGTTATGAGGTTTGGTACTTTGGTTTATACATTTTTATGTAGAAGGTTATGTCACGGGTTGAATTGATGGTTGAACAAAGTTGACTACAGGGTTGTTTGTGTTCGGTATTCCTTATTTGGATATGAAGTGAGGTTTTTCCGGGCGCGTTTACTTATTTCGTCTTCTTTCTTTCTACCCTTCCGCGAAGATGACTTGTTTGGGCAATTATTGAGGGTGATAAAGACTTGGCTATTTAGTTGCGTTTGTGATTCTTTCTCATTTAACCCACAACGTAGCTATCACTTCGGTGTCTCACGCAGTTGAGGATATGTCAAGAGGTTTTGTACATTGGGTACACCGTTTCTTCTTCACAAGGATTAGTGCAAGCTTAAGTAACAAATCCGGGGAATGTTACGTCTTGTTCAAGTTTGGCATATCGGGTCTATTTCTCCATGTGGTCACTACAATAGCCGACAGAATACGTGATTGATGTATTTACTAAAGTGTTTATTGGATGGTTGATGTTGTTGATGATGTTGGATATTGAACCATTGATGAACCGCTGCATGTTCCCCTAAAATAGATATTCACTGAAGCCAATGTTGTCATAACACATTCAAGCTGACATTGTTTACGGTTTTGTCTTGATTTTGTAAAATCCCACGAAAGAACCTATTTCTTGGTTTAAATCATAGACTTGTAAAATCCCGTGAAATTGGAAACATCCTGGTAATAGTAAAGTGCATTTCTGGATTTATCTTACGGTTTATTCTTGGTTTTGTAAAATCCCGCGAAAGAACCTATTTCTCGTTTAAACCATAGAATTGTAAAATCCCGTATTGATGGAACCATCCCGGAGAAAGGAAAGCGAATTTCGGGATCTTCTGATGCTGGTGCTATGGTTTCTACTTCGAAGAAGGGATAAAAGGGTGTACTTCATGAATTGGATGTGTGTTTGGATATTCGTCATGGCAGTTTGGTTATTAATTGGTTTTACGGGGTGATGTGCATTTAACCATGGTCGGGATGAAAACCATTATCATAGTTCACTTAAAATGTAAAAGGAGGCTAGATTTGAGTTTTAACCAGAAGATGTGACAACGGAGTTAATTTACTATTATTTATTTGAGGTTGAAGTGAATTATCACGGGCGAGTGTACTTAGTATCTGAAGGTATCGGGGATGGATGGATGAAGATTCTTCATGATCCTTGTTCAAGCTTATTATCAAAAATGAAGACTTGGAAATCTAGTTATTGTTGGGTGTCTTTTACCTTTTATTTTACCATTTGGGGGAATTGGGCTCTTACCACCGCAATATAACTATCACTTTAAGGAGTTACGTTGTTGTGCTCAGTGTCACATTCAATTATGGATTTTCAAGAGGTGATGTACGTCTTATACTTGATAGTTGGTTGGTTGAAGAGTATAGAGTACATAGAGAGTACTTAGAGATGCTAATGGAAATCGGCACCGTTCTTTGTTACATATGTGCAAGTATAAGTCACGAGTTCGGGCTAGTTTACTTCAGATCAAATTCATCATATTGGGTTATCTCCATCACCGTCACTACAAAGAGCCTCTTGAATGATAATGGTGATTGATTACATGTTTTGCCAAGAGATTGAAAAAGAGAGATTATGACGTACAGACATCGGTTCAGCCTCGTACTTCAACATTATGACGTTTGGACACAATAGTTCAAGCCTCGCTCCTCAAAGAAAGAAAAGTGTACGTGTCGGGCGCTTTATCTTCCAAGAAGAGAAATCTTCTCTATTATGACCATTTTCATCAACATGCTTCATACTTTTTCCATGCGCCTACCATCAAGTGAACCAAGCATCTGTTGATTGTTTTCGATTCCACTTTCTCAACTATAATGACGATGGCGACATCCCGTGCTAATTTTATGGGGAGAAGTGTAAATAGACTACATTTGGATAATGTTCACTTGTTTAATCAAGAATGGCATCTCCGTATGCAATTCTTGAGGGGAGAAGAAGTGTGAATTTTTGCATTGTTGATTGATATTTGAGAATATAAATGGTCATACGGCTCTAAACTCATGTAAGAACCGAGCTTCTTCTTATCGGGTCATCTTCACATGGAGTTTTTCTTCTAAGAGTCGTTGGTTGACATCTTCACCGGATTGATGAGTTTATCGACAAAGTGCTTCCGGTTAATGCTTCACGATACATCAACATGATGATTCCGAACAATCTCTCGTTCTTGTTTGATGTGATTGGTAGTTTGGTGTTACCATCTTGTGTGTTCGTATGGCCCGATTGTCGATTTCCTTGATGAACATCTTTTCGTTCTTGTTTGATTGAGAGAGATTTTAGTTAAGGGATTTGCAAGATGTGTTAATTGGGATGTTGTTTGGTGGGATGCTTTTGGTGTGAGTTGAAGATGTTAATTATCTATTCCCCAATGGACAATCTTGAAGAAGGTCGAGTCTACAACTGTTTCTACATTTCTTGCTATATGTTAGAAGACCAAAGACGAGTTGCATTTAATGATCTAAAGACTTCTTCCTAATCTGGGCATTTATCAAAAGATTGTCGGTCTAGGGAGAGCACTAATTTGGGAATGTGATATGTCAAATTTAATCCCCAATTATACTTGCTCACATTATTCAAAGATGTTGATTCTCACAAAGACTTCAAGCGATCTTCTCAACAAATTTAAAGTATTTGGGCATTCAAAGAGTTGCCGATCTCAAGTATCAAAACCGAAGGGGAAGGAGTCAAGCATCTAAAGGCGAGTAAACTTGATGTACTTAATACTTCTAATAAATTGAAGATATCCGGAAGACAAATGTTATTACCGCAGAGAAACTCAAGGTTTGACTCATGGCGAGTAAACTTGATGAACTTAATTCTTCTAAGTGATTGAAGATATCCCGGAAAACAAATGTCATGACCGCAGAGAAACTCAAGGTTTTACTCATCAAGGCGTTTAGTGTTAGTATTTCAACTACGTGGGGACGGATGTTAGAGAAAGTTTCAAGATAAAGAGGTACACTAGTGTGTGGTGATTTCGATGGTATCGCAATGATCGGGAGAGAGTGTGTACATTGGGGCGCCATTGTTTCACTTGAGGGCTTAATCGGTGATTTAGATATATAATCACTTATTCGGAGTTGACATCCGCAGAGATTGTCATCCGCAGAGATAATCATGACTTGGCTCGCTTCTTCAATGTTATCGTGTATCCCTTCCTTGGGTATTGGTATACTGGATACTTGAGCTTCATACACGATCATCGTGGAAGAAAAATGTGAACATGGGAGGTGTTTTCATTCCCTCATGATGTGTATTCGGGAGAGCTCTTGGGTCTTGGTGTACTGGTTCTTGAGCTTCATACACGATCATCGGGAAGAAAATGTGAACATGGGAAGGTGTTTTCATTCCCCCATGATGTGTATTCGGGAGAGTTCGTGAGCATTATACAAAGAGGTCGACTACATCAATTCATCTACTTGGGGAATTGTTCTCTTGACACCTTTTGGAATGGATCGCTTGGACTTCAAAGTGGAAAAGGAATTTTGAGAAGACTATTTAAATGTGGGATGATACGTTGTTGTTGTTCTATTGGATGATATAGCCTCGAGCGAAGAATCACGGTGATTATTCTTAAAAGGAGCAAATTGGATCAATGATAATGGTGTGATTCTTTGTGCACTGGCTAAAGCAAGCTTGAAATAGAGCTTCAATCACTCAACATAAGGATTTTCGGTTTGGGGAAGTCGCCAAAGTCTCACTTTCAAGTGGCTCAATTCTCTCTTCGATTCAAGAGTCTTGGAAGCTTTGGTGGTGAATGCTTAAGAGATGATGACTTATCTTCTACAACGAGGTCGCTCAATATTCGTATCTTGGTACTCGTATCATCATCCTCTTAACTATATCATCTATTCTATCCTTGTATATATTTATTCAAAAGCAAAATACAAAAATATAAAACCAACAAAAGAAAATAGAAAAATATAAAACCTTCAAAACCCATAAAACCGTAAAATTTCAAAAATACCAAAATATGTTTTCACATGACATGTCTTCGGTATCGATAACTTCTACGGTCTTAGAAATGTCATTCAATAATGGCACGGACCATAGATGAAGTTCGGCGAGGAGGTGTAAATATTCTTTCAAAACATGTCTAAAATTATGGCTTACAGTTATTTGCATCAGTAACCCGCTTCTTCAAAATTATGGCTTACGCTACTTTTAGACCGTGACCCGTGCTTAAACAATGGCTTGCTATCATTTCGAGATAGCAACCCGCTTCTTCAAGAAAGGAAAGGTTGCGCTAAACCATTTTTCAAATATTTCGCACTTATCCTAAAACAATTTGAGGAAAGTATGTCGAAGGATCGCTGCTCCTACACAAATGTTTTTCCGTCTAAAATTCTTCGTAAAAATATTTGTTGTTTTCAAAAATGGTGGAAAATGAGTTGCTTGAAAATCAATCAATTTCAGAGTTTTAGTAAAAATTGAAAACTCAATCAATGACTTCAGCGCTTTTAAACCTTTTCAGAAAAATGAGTCATTGATTGAGGGGAAGAATATTTTTCATATTTACATCATCTAACGGGTTTTCTTAATCATCCTACGTGCTTATCTGAAAAATATAATTGCCTATGTTGAAGGACTAGGTTTCTAGGATGTGACTGTTAGGTTTAGATGATTATAGATTGATGAACATTATTCCCATGCCTTATATGAAGTGATTGATATGTTGAATTGACTTGAATTAGTCGATTGTTGTTTGGGTGATGTCGACCACCATATATCTGTATGTGTGTTCACTAACGTATGCAGGTATATTGGTATTTAAGAATGTTCCCGATCCGGATCGCACAATTGAAGATGATTGGATGCCGAAAGGAAAGGGTAACTATATCTTGGGTTGACAAATGAAGAAACGGAGCTTAATTGGACTTCTATGGAGAGTTGGCATTAATGCAACGTAAGAGGTCACATCGCATCGCAGATGGTTTTCTTCTAAGTGATTGAAGAAACGGAGCTTAATCGACCTCGGTTGGCATTCAAATGCAACGTAAGAAGAAGTCTCACTGCATCAGCAGATGGTTTTTCTTCCAAACCCTACAACAACAACAACGGAAGCTTCTCAACCACTAATGTTTCTTTGTGCAGGATACCATTTTTAAAACAATTTTGAATAATTTGATTAAATTGTTTTGAAAATGGAAAATATTGTTTTGAAAATATATTGGACTATATTTTGAAAATCACCGGACTTCATTTTATCAAAACTTAAGTCACTCAATTATTGACTTTGGTCATCGATTGAGGGGGGGAGTGATTTAATTTAAAGTATTTTCAATCAATATATCTTCAAAAGAGTCCGTTTGTACACTAAAATGTGGTGATCTAAAGATTTAATGTTATGTCATGGTATGGTTTTCTTTAATACTCAAAGATCTGTCAAAATGAAATTTTTTTTTGTTCTTGTTTGATTGTGAAATTGTTTTATTTTACTTAAAGATCTCTTAAAAAACTATCATACCTGACACTAACAATCTTTAATATCTAAATCTGGTCCTTATCTGTCATTTTTCAAAATTAAATCTTGCCACGTCTTTCCCTAAAACTTTCTAAATGATTTAAATCAATCGGGATCCAAAATCCTAATTGGTTTGAAATTTTTGATCAAGGGAGAGATCGTGATTTAAATCTCAAATTTGTTTTGATGGAATCGATTTTAGTCCTTTATAGGCACTCCTGCCTCCATGTGCCAAACGATTTCAAATACACAATGCACATATTGAGGAGGAGGATTTATCCAAAAACATGATGAGTATTTAAACCTGGCCACATATTCTCCCATGTTTTCCAAACCTAATTAAATCACTTGGGATCCAAAATCTCAAAGGGTTTGATATTTTTGATCGGGGGAGAATTTGTGATTTAATAATGAAACTTGATATATGATGATCGTTTTGACTCAATTGTGCAGGCTGCTCTCTCATATGTGCTAAATGCTTTCGAATCTTGAAGCACATATTAAGGGGGAGCATAACTATCGAGGTACAAAAGCTTTTTAAATTTATTTATAAAGTACCTTGATTGTAGTTTTCAAATGGTTTCTTAATGGCTCTTTTGATTGTGGATGTGCTTCAAATTAACTCTTGCCTCTATGTGATAAAAATGTTTTTAAAATATCTTACGCACATATTGAGGGGGAGAATTTACCAAAGAAAATCAAATAGCTTTTTCTAAGGAAATTGTGATCAAGAAATTATTTCATAGAAATTATTTCAAAAGAACTCTTGCCTCCATGTGATAAACAATTTAAAAAATCATACGCACATGTTGAGGGGGAGCGTTTCTAAATGATCAAAACTATTAAGGTACAAAATGCTTTGATATTATATCACAAGTACCTTGATTGATTTTCCAAATGATTTTTAAATTGGTTTCATGAAGGAAAGAACAATACCAAAAGACCGACCAATTTATTTTATGCATGAAGTTATAAGGATGGTTAGGTTAGGTATTAGTTCCCACGATCCACCAGAACTGGAGGGATCTACCCAGGGACAATCCACTAGATAGTGTAGAGTCCTTAGGAATGTTGAAAAAAGGAGAAAAATGAGAATATGGGAAGAGTGCGGACTGAGACCGAGCTAGTACTGGAATAAACCCAACAAGGTTCTAGTTATGAAGTCTCGGTAAGCAGAAGGGTTGAAGAATGAAAAAGAAATGAATATGAAAAGGGTGAAAAGAAATAGCCTCCAATAATTCAACCTTAGGGCAAAACCGGGTTCAATACATATGCTACGGTGTTTACTAAGGTAACACCGGTATTGAAGACAAGACATCATGGACCCGTGATGCATCGCACCTAACTTCCCAAGCTACTCAAGTTCCTCTTAAAAGGGCTTGTTTCATTCTCACGGGAACCGACATAATCTATCGACTTTCTTTTAGAGATTGTTGATATTGAGTAAGGAGACCCTCTCCCTAGTCTCCAGCATAGGAACCAAATGTGCACAATCGAGTCTAGAGCCAAGAGATCGTCCACAATATCTCATTAGGACACAAAATTAATGAAGACTTGTTGTTTCACACAATGTGGAAAGTAAATATATATTAAGAGTCATACGCATTATCCTTGTGGTATTGCCAGAACATCCGAGTGATATGTTAAATATTCACAATGAAGATGGGAATCCTTCTAGAGCCAACATCAAACAAACATGTGAGATCTTGCAAAAGATCAAGCTTGTGACAACTGGATAGAAACAATGGGGCGATTCAATCTTGAATCAACCTTGGTCCAGGAAAAGGATTGACAGATACCTTTGAAAAACCGGTCGTTGTGCTCAAAACTCTTTTCTCTAGCACTTGATCGTGTATTATCTTCAAAATCAAAGGGTATTTATGATTGAAAATGATTTTCTTCTTCTAAACCTTCGTCGATTGCAAAACTCTTTTCTTATGCAAGACGCGATTGTCTTCAAATCATTTTCTATCAATCAAGAAATCTCAATTTCTCGGGTTCACTCACTCCGTGTTGTCTTCTTTGAGACGTTCCGGTTTGAGAACGGCTAGAGCAATTGCGAAACCCCGTCAAGGAGATTCTTAGGAATCCTACCGATCACAAAAGATTAGTAATCGATCAACGGGAACCGTGAGGCGTGTACCTCAATTCAACGAAGTGATCAAAGACACTTTCGTGCACTTTATTGCTAACTGTCGGTGTGCGGTACACCCGACGATTGCGGTGATCGAATGAGGAGTCAATCCAAAGCCGCATGCTCACAAAGATCCACACTAATTGAAGAAATCATGATGGTGCATATCTACATAACGGCTCGATATTTTTATACTATGCTTCGCTACGCTGCGCAAATATCATGAACCAAGAAAGCTTCGCTACTCGATGGAAAGATGTCATGATCCGAAAGTGTGAGCATGTCGGTCCAAAAGTCACAACTTCACATGATGGCAACACAACTATGGATGATCCAGAGAGATTTAATGTAGCTGATGATCTCAATGAAAGCTCGAAGATCATCAAGATGTGGATCAGTTCAAAGACCTCCACTAAAAGAACAAATCAATGCGGACTTTGAAGAATCGCTACAAAAGCACAAAGATTGCGGAAATTGAAGAATTGAAGTCTACGAGCTCAAGAACAAAGTCAAGAATAGAATGCTAGGATTCGAAATGTAAAACATGGGGTGACCTCCCTTAGGGGGAGATTGTTAGGAATTAGAAAATTCCATAGTGAAGAGTCGGTTACCCCAAATATTATCTAGCATAAGTTAGCTCGTAGACTTGTCTTTATTTACGTTATGTAGTAGTTAATTAGTTAATTTATAGCGTAGATTAGTTTAGTGGAACACCGTGGAGGAAGGACGGTCTTTACCCACAGATACACGATCCACAGCCGATAGGAGGTCGTTGAGTCAGTAGATAAATACCCTTCCATCCATGGAAGGGTGGTGCTTCAATCTAATATTCCATAATTTGTGAACCAAGTCTCTAGCTTGAACACCCAACTTTCTACTTTCTCTCTAAAATGGTAAACATGTATGTTGATCATCCAAGACCACCGAATCATCAACACAATAAAATTACGATCCTTCAATCAAGACTCTCTCTTCACCCATCGTGAAAGTTTCAAACTGTTGTTTTGAAGAAATTTTACAGCATCTTCTTGAGGCTTCATTCCTCCAACTGGTCTTGAGAGCGTTTCAGAGTCGCTTAGCATCTTTAGCATCATGAAATTTGAGAAGATGACCATCCGAATGGCGATAAGAGAATGTTTAGTGCCTTTCTTGATTCCTTAGGGTTCTTCTTTGGTAAGATCGCCTTTGGTGCTATTGGTTGTCCAGAATGTTAATAGGTTGGAACTACTTCATTGCCATTAACAATTACATTCCATAGAGCATGGTCAGTAATGGCAATATAACGCCTCATCTTCATGCACCGAGATCATATTCTCCTTCTTGATTAATGGAATTCGAGTGAGGTGATTGAGGGTGGTGGAGCAACTTGATTGACATCTTGAATATTGTTGAAGTAGGGTTTCTTCCTAGTCGAGTTTCCACACAAGCTACGATACCACTTGTTGGATCGATATACTTTAATCAAACTAACTTAACTAGCTTGTTAAGGTTTAATAACCTCGGATAAATCCTAAGTTATTAACAAAGAAACACCGAGCAATCTTTATCAAGTCTGCGGAATTTACTTAACAAAGCTAAGAAGAATAACTTTTATTATAAACTCTAAATCGCTTATTATGCGGATACTCTAAACAACTCTAAGATTATCGAACTTCTCTCTAAAACACTAAATAACTTGTGAATTCGTAAACTCTAAGACTCATAAACTCGTACATCTCTAAGGCCAATATAGGAGTCCTTTTATAGGCTCAAGGATATCCTAGTCGGTTTACAATTTGTATCCTTGTACGACAAGTAATCTAAACATAAAATTACAATACTTTCCATAAACTAATATAACAGTTCTTTGTTCTTGCAAGACTTTGACTTCGTAGTGCAAGACTTTGACTCTGTCTTTAGCGATTTTGACTCTTTGACTCTTTCCAAGATTGCTGCGACTACGGTACTTTCATATCTTCAAGATTTCATATCTTCAAAGACTTTCATATCCCAACATAAAAGCTATCTTAGGAAATTGACCAGTAGGTCTCTATTAGCAGACCTTTTTGGTAAATAAAAGGCAAACACACCAGGATTGGCCGCGGGGTGGAGTAATATCCAGTGGAAACTACTTAACATCTTTCTGATAAAGTAAGCCTACAATTGTCATCTGTATGTCTCTACTGTTGAGCAAGCAATGGGCCAAACATTTTCTTGCTATGGATGAACCTTCTAATTCTTTTTAAAAGGTCGTAGTTAACAGAGTTATCATTAAAAAAAATTAAAAAAAGCATAGAATAATCACCTAACATACTCATGACCCCAGGAACTGATATCACCTTTAGAACCCAACATTAGGCATCTCAAACTCTCCTGGAATATGCAAAACATGAAAAACGTAAATAGCACTACACAATACGTCAACACCAAACCAAAAACAATTACCATCTACCCAAAAATAGCATATCAACAACTTACCTATATGTTTCATACTATAAATAAACATGTGCACAATGCTCTCTTACCAATTTACCGTTGGCAGACATTGTCAAAGTCAAAACAGAAAGGATACTTGCAAGCAGTTTCTGCATAAAAAAATAACAGCCAATCATACATACTGAGACATAATAGACATTCCTACTTCTACAAAAACAATATAAATACCTTTAAATCTGACTATGGCATTGATTCTTACAAAGATTTCAAAGTACCCAATATGTGTCAGCGGCTATATCAATCATAAGTGTATGTACGTGTGTAGTGAAGTGCATACCTTGTCATATAAGTATTGCATGGCGAGACCAAAAAACCTTGAAAAAGTGCCTGAAACTAATTAACTATGCCCAACATAATATTTAATATGCTAAACCATAATCTAAATCCAGTCACGCCTTTATAAGGCAGTAGCAGTAATGTAAAAGGCCAAAAGTATAATGAAACCTTCATTCCAAATATCGCATTCCATAAATATTCTACCAGATCATCATTTTAAAACATAAGATGTATGTATCTATGAGGCTCAGATAGGTTAAAGTTCGAATAAAAGCTGATACATCGGCAATGGCTGCAAACGTAGCAATTTGCCCCGCCAAAATGCAGATAGTGACAGACTTAATCGAACGCATTCAAGTTCGTCAAAAAAAAGCAAATGCACCTGGCATGGCTGCAAACCTACAGGTTTGCCCCGCCAAGACTCAGTTGAACACAACTTTAATCAAACCTATTCATATTCATCATTGCCTCTATTAAAAAATTATCATAAAAGACACCTGCCCGTGGCCTGGCCAAAATGGCTGCAAACTTTAGAAGTTGCCCCGGCAAGATAGATACACACTATAAAAGTTTCCTTGCCAACATATGGACAACTAAACTTTTACGGATTCAAATCAACTACATTATAATATATTATAAAAAAGGGGAAATTGAACGGGCAAAAGGGCAATTTCTTAAGCGGCCCGTTTTCAATTAAATATTCTCCTCGTTGGTGTTTCGTTAATGATAAAACGCGTGCCAACAACCGACAATAGGTTACCGGATGGTTTGGCAATGATTAAAAAACAACCGTATTACACATTAGCTGCGCAACGACATTCCAGCAAACAATCCAAAACCTCAACAAAATTCACAAGACAATGAGTTGTTTAAACATCCTTAAACGCTATGGCTGCAAAGTCAATACATTGCCTCACCAACACGCGAAGAATGTTACCTTTTCCCAAATCCAGTCACGCCTTTATAAGGCAGTAGCAGTAACATAAAGGGCCAAAACTATAATGAAACCTTAATTCCGAATATCGCAATCCAAAAATATTCTACCAGATCCAAAAAACAAAATAGATGTACAACAACCTAGCAACAGCCAAATAAAGTACTAATACTTAAATCAAAAATAGTTGCTAGATCACCCTTTAAACGATATCGTTTTCAACCATTTATAATATCTTGTTATAGTAATCAATGTGACATCATTTTAAAACAGAAGATATATGTATCTATGAGGCTCAGATAGGTTAAAGGTCGAATAAAAACTGACACATCGGCCATGGCTGCAAACGTGACAATTTGCCCCGCCATAATGCATATAGTGACAGCCTTAATCGAACGTATTAAAATTCGTCAAAAAAAGTCGATAGAGACGACATGGTCGCAAACCTACAGGTTTTCCACGCCAAGACTCAGTTGATCACAACGTTTTTGAAACCTATTCATATTCATCACTGCCTCTATTCGAAAATCATCATAAAAGACGCCGACCAGGCCAAAATGGTTGCAAACTTTAAAAGTTGCCTTGCCAAGATAGGTACACACCATAAAAGTTTCCCTGCCAAGATATGGACAACTAAACTTAGACGAATTCCAATCAACTACATTGATTATAAAAAGATATTATAGATGAGTGAATACAATGGCGTTTCAAGGATGATTATAAAACAATCGTATTACACATCAGGTGCGCAACGGGCCCCCGTTTAGTTCCAACCCGAAACCAAATGTTAAACGTCTTGAAAAGCAACAATACTACACATAAATGAGACAGATTGCCAAACCATCTGCTAAAGTACTGTTGCGTGTGGAAATTTGTTTTTTCATTAACAAAAGACCATTCAGGAGCCAATTTAACCCAAAACGGACATCTCAAAAGGAAAAAGTTTTGACAAGTTCAAGAAACTGAGTCAAACTGCACTAATTCCATTGTTGACAAATTCTAACTTTCATAATAACAGACTGTAAGGTTTATCCTAAACATGTACCAGAATTTGTAGCATTCATATCAGCATCATTCATGTGTCTTAAAAGGTGATGTGAAACACATTAAGCATATTACAAAATTGATGTGTAGCATATGCATAAGCACAAAAGAAAATCAACCAAAATTGTTGGGGTACAGATATGTAAACAAACGGAAGAAGAGGATATACTTGCCATGGCTGCGAGCTTAGGGATCTTGCCGCGCCACAATGCATACAATCACATCTTTGTTGCACTACATGTCAACACCCTTACATTGCCAAAAGGAAGGTGTTACCTGCTCGTAGTAAATGTCAAAAGAGTATCAATTCCGAACAGCAACAGCAAACTGAACTGCAAATAATTACTCGACCCGTTATTGGTTGTGTAAACAATTATATAAGAGATACAGTAGCACAACAGTGCGGTAGTGGCCTTTGTGGCTGTTTTTCATTGGCCCAAAGGAGGTGCAAGTTTCCCTGCTCACTCCCCTTTTCACATAATGACGCCGTAATACTGAAACAAACGTCTTCCAGACTTTTCTCAAACACTAATATCATTCTATAAAAATTGTACCTCCCTTCTCTCGAATCTTCTCACCTATCTGATAAATCACAACCCCCTAATTTTTGTTCCTGAATCTTCTACCCAACACTACTCAAAAATTTGTTTTCTTCACCTAATTTACATATGACACTCATACACATTTTTTTAAAATAAACCAGGAGCCTTAACTGCAAACATCATCAGCAAGCCAACCTGCAAAAAGAATCAAGGAAACCCCCAAATTAACGAAACCATAATTTGAAAGATAAAAAAAATAAACTAACTATCTAAATTAAATCATCAATTAACAAAAAATAAAGCATAAGATTAAAATCGAAAAAAATACATATGAGCAGAAGTTCCTTACGATCTCTGGATGTGGTATGTTTAGGTTTTTTTAGGATGGTTTTAGTTGATAAAGCCTAAGGTTAAACAGAAATTACCTTCAAGAAGCTTCTTTTGCAGATCTCCCACAGGATAGTACAAAGATGGTTTACACCTGTGTGGCTCTCGTTCGATAGTACAACGATTAGCTGGGTTAATTGTAGTAAATCATGGTTTCGAGTGTATTACGTGATCATTACGAAAAAATGAGTATGAACAGAAAAATGCCCAACACGTTTCAACCAATCAAATGTTGCCAAACCATCCGGTAACCTACTGTTGGTTCTTGCCACGCGTTTTATCATTAAGGAAACACCAATGAGGAGAATATTTAGTTGAAAACGGACCGCTTAAGAAAGTGGCCTTTTGCCCGTTCAATTTTCCCTTTTATAATATATTATAATATTTATATTTATGTGGTTATTGGTTGCCAATGTTGGTTTACTTGTCCCATTTGAAGTGTTCATAGTGTATATGTCTCATATGAGGCTTATGTTGGTATCGTGTTTGTTTTTGTTTTGTTTATTTGGATCCCGTCCCTTTTTAAGTAGCGTGTTAATTGGGGTGGGGTGCCTTATTTTGTATCTTGGTTTCGTTTTATAGTTCTTAATATATGTTGTCTTTCAAAAAAAAAAAAAAAAATAGCACGGTCACATATAACCATTTTCAAAAAAGATGTAAATTTTGTACAACATAGTGAACTCTTCCTTAGTTTTTGTATCTTTTTGAAAATTTTCTCTGATTTCAATAATTATTTTAGTGACTTTGACCCATACATATAATTCACGAATAATGACGAAAGAAAGGGCCCAAAAATAAGCATAAAAAATGTTGAATGAAATTCGAAATTTAAACACAAATGAAAAACGTCCTTGATTTGAACACTAGTATAAATAAATAAAGCTGTCATAAGCTACTTCCCATTCCTCTCTCACTCTCTCTCAGCCAAACAGATCTCTAAAATCACCAAAGGTATTCTAAAACCCTAGATCTCGTGTTATTATTTACAGTACCTATTTTTATATATTTATTCTTCATGTTTACACATTTCTGTTTGTTTATTTGATCTCTAACTGTTTCTGTTTACTCTTCATTTTATATGATTTTAGTACTAATCATTACTACTCATCTATTGTTCATATATACGACTAGTTATTTATTCACAACTATACATGTTTTGTGATTTTGTTATTTGATTGATTTGAGATGTCGTAACGGTTTTAGATGTCGTTTTTTTTATAGCGAAATTTTATTTAAAGTTTTGGATCTGGATCTTGAGTGATAATTTATACTGTGTCTGTTTGTGTTGGAGATGTGTGATGCGTATAGAGGGAATGATGCTTGTGTAGGTTTGTATTAGTGAAGGCGTAATTCTGCCATGTCGATAGTTACGTTTTAAGTCCGTCTATCAGTGAAAGAATGTTTTAGTAATATAGTCATGGCGTTGTTCTGTCTAATGGTCCAAGAGGATCTAGATGGTTATGTTTTAGTTTATGAAAATGATTATGACAGTCTAAATAACATATGGTATATGTAGTGATGTGACTTTTTTAGCCAAGTTAAACTCGTTGGAATTTGGAACGATTCAGACTTTTTCTTAGGCTTTATGGCATAGTCATGATTTTGCAAGATGGAAACGTTACATAAATTGATCTCTGGTGGGTTGGAAATCATTTAGGATTTGCGAAAAACCATGTGAGACAACATTAGCAATTGGTTTACTAGCCAAGTACTAGTGTAAAATTTTAAGCCGAGTCTCAGAATATAAGAATTTTTACTCTGAGTTGGACATGCCACAGTTAAGATATTGATCCAGCGTACATTCACAACAAATGTACTTGTAGACTGTAGTTAAAAGATAGTTAATCAGAATTGAAGGATAATTTTACATTGTTTATTCACGGGTTTACCGCTC
Organism: Chrysanthemum lavandulifolium; assembly: GCA_022545495.1. Lineage (NCBI taxonomy): Eukaryota > Viridiplantae > Streptophyta > Magnoliopsida > Asterales > Asteraceae > Chrysanthemum > Chrysanthemum lavandulifolium. The sequence goes on from CM040246.1 coordinate 104,186,348, forward strand.
ACTCTTTCTTATCAAACCCTTGAACACTAACTGAACTTAATTAGACAGTTTGACAGAAGCACGATTATCGGTCCACATTGTTCTTATATACATGAGTTGAAAAATTGAATAACTTCCTAGGAAACTTGCATTTTCTTTAGATTTTAAGCTGTCCCTTTTCAAGATCAGTTGAACCTTGAGCTGTGCTGTCATTGCATAGCTTTACTTGTTACGCTTTCTTCACAATAATGTCATCATTTATTTTTTAAATTCTTACCAAGGAAGCTCCTAGTCATCCTTGTCAATGATTAGTTTCCCTATGAGTTCCTGCAATCTATTAACATACTTATTTCCCCTTAAACTGTGTGCAGGATCAGTTTTCTTCAGTTACCAGGAAACATGAATCGAGGAGTGAGCAGTGGTGGGGGGCAGAGTTCTTTGAACTACTTGTTTGGGGGTGGAGAGGCACCAAAGCCAGCCCCAAAAGCTACACAAGCTGCTCCAAGTGAAACGCCTGCTGCAAACAATGTTCCAGCTGCAAAACCCAGCCCTGTTTCTCCCCCGGTAGATGTTACCAAGCAGATTCCTGCAGGTATAAATAGCAATGTTTCTAACAACTACTTCAGAGCTGATGGTCAGAACACTGGGAACTTTATTACGGTACGTCACCTTGTATACTTATTAGCTTCATGTAATACAACAAATTATGTTTCTTGCACTCCTTGAATACTATGAGAGTAAAAACTCCAACATGGGTTTTGGGTTTTTTGATACATACATTATACATATTATATTCACCTCTGTGATTATGTTTTAGGCTTTTAGTTACAGTGTTCGATATACATAGATACTGCAAATTGGTTTTATTAGTTATAGACTTTATTGGGTTAGTTCTGTAATTAAAAAACCACCAAAGATTAGCTTGAATTTATGGACATGAATTCAGAATTCGGGACTATCCTATAATATCGAACAAAGTGATAAGGTTTTAATCATTTTGGTCATTTATGTTCAGTCTGCTCTATCCATCTACCATTCATTTCATGGGACACGTTCTATGTTCATTATTCACATTCCTTTTTATGAGTTTAGGAAGAATATAAGATGTGACTGCAAAGAAATTAAGTTTTTGATCGTGTGAGATACTAAAATTAAATTGTTTTATGATGCAGGAACGACCCTCAACTAAGGTACACGCTGCGCCTGGTGGTGGATCTTCTCTTGGATACCTCTTTGGCAATGGTGGTGGCAGCAACTAAAATGTTTGCTAACATACAAGCTCAATCGTATCAGTTGCTAATTGAGTTTTGAACTTGTAGTCATAAAGATAAATTCGTGTTTTGTGAAAATTTGCTTCATTATGACCATGTAGTCTATTTGGTGATGGGTCTGTTTGGATCATTGCAGTTTGCATGAATCATGCACCTATGAGTTCAATCTTTCTTTTTTCCAATGATTAGTTGGGTGAATTTTTACCGTTATACTTATTGACACAGCTTTACTGATCCGTTTGACATCAACATCAAGATCAAACTATCTAGTTGTGAGAAACTTTGTTAAGATATAGCTCATATTTTCGTTAATACATTTGAAAACTAACACACTTTAGATATTGGAGTAAACTTGGTTAACATTTAGCTCATTTTTTCTGTAACACGTTTTGTACTCGCAAGACATAAGCGAAGTCCATAAAGTTATGGCGATTTGGACATAAATTTAGACATGCTCAAATTGGACCTTTAAAGGATTACCAGGAAACCTAAACTGCGGATAAGTACCTTGTTCTAGTACCCCACGATTTGAATATACAAACGACTCATCTAGGGGGTGTTAGGTGTTTGTCTATGTTTATATTGTAAGGTTAAGCATATATCAAGAAATGACAAATAAACTCGTAAGCCGTTTCTATTAACATTCCAATAAACGAGATTATGCTTAATTTTTGAAAAAATTAAACTCGTTGAAATATAAACATTGTTTAGCATAACTTATAAAAGATTATAAAAAATAATCTTTTATAACAAATGCTACTTCATGTAGCTTATAAAAATAATCTATTTTTATACGCTTTTATTTGTATTTACAACTTTATCTTCGCTTAGATCAACAATTAATTTTGTCAAACATATATATGCTTAGTTCTCAAGTATATATATTTTTTTTCAGCTCAATTTGAAAAGAAAATATTTTACTTTAAAATCAACCAAATCACTTTTTTTTTTTTCTTAGGTGATAATCGAGAAAAAGATTTCAAGTGAATTAAGTTATGGTTGTACAACGAAGTTGTGAAAAATGAAAACAAAATAAAAGTGTGTAAAATAGCCCATAAACCATGTCAGGGCCCATGGGTTTGGTTCTGGTAAGTAAAAGATGACGCAACGGGTGTGGTTTTCCATAGAGTGAAACGAATTAACCACCGGGTAAAAGGCAGAAGCACAATTCAAAATTGTCCTAAAACACATACACTTGTACAAACAACTTTGATTTCTTCAATTCAACATGATGATGATGAAGAAGTATCGCAAATTACTCCCACTCATCCAAACACACCGTTGTTTACCTTCTTCACCCGTAAAACCTATTAATCATCATCACCATTTCCACTCAAACCCTCACAAGAACCCTAACTACTTAAATGGGCCCCATAATCCTCCTCTCAAAATTTCATCAACTTTTCTTCATCTTTTGTCTGCAACTCATCATCATCACTACTACTCAACTGTCACTACTACTGCTTCTGAAAACAACCCCCCTCAAGAAGAAGAACCTCAATGTAAACATCTTTTACTTGTTGTTTTTTTGCTTTTTATTTTAAAGTTTTTTTGTTTGCTGTCTGCCAACTGTTTGATGAAATTCCTCTTTAAACTTTTCTATTTTCGACATGTTTGCGTAAATGACGTTATACATGAAGGAAATGTAATTTTAGCGGGTGATTGTTTTAGCTTATTTTCAGACTCATGTGCTTATTTTATTTGCTTTATTTTTCTTCAGCTCGGTTTTCCGGCTTTTTTGCAAGCTTTATGTTGTAGGGGTGTTTGTTTGTCGTATTTTGGGGGGCTTATTAGCTTATATAACTAAAATGAGCTCAATCAAGGGGGTGTTTGTTCAACCTTATTTGATTCCGGCTTATATTTCATTAGCCCATATTTTCCAGCTTATTTGAGACTTATGGATTTCTGTAAGTTTATTCTATCATATAAGCCTGAAAATTTGAGCTAACGAAATATAAGCCGGAATCAAATAGGCTTATAAGCCCACAAATAAGCTTGAACAAACCCCCAAGTGTTTGGTTAAGCTTATATGGTTGGGTTTATGAGCTTATATGAGGGAATTCTCATAAGCCCAATTTTTGTGGCTTATGAGCTTTTATGAGGAGAGGTGGGCTTATGTAAGGAGTGTTAAAAGAAAAGACTTCTATACCCTCATATAACAATTATAATTTTAGATGTTCATGCACTTTATTGGTAATTTTACCTCACTAACTACAATAAGCTAACCCAAACGCTAATCAAGGGCTTATGAGCTTATCATCTATAAGCCATAAACTGCTTATGGAATATAAATCTAAGCGCTAAACATAAACTTAGACAAACACCCCCATAATAAGGTCTTAAGTTAGAAAAGCTGAAACAATGGGATTATGAGAAAAAAAAGTTGAACAAAGTAAGCTCATAAGCCCAAAAATAAGCTAAAACAAACAACCTGTTAGCCTATGAAAACCATGGGTTAAATAGTCAATAATTGACATGTTTGTTTGTATGTAGGTTTGAGTAATTATGTGTGTGTTATAATTATAACTGCGAATAATTAAAACTGACCTTAGAACTGTTGCTCTGTGTCTCCGTATCTGAAATGGAATGAAATCACGGGTTTAATGTTGTGTGTTCTGTTCATTTTCCACAAGATGTTTATAGTTCACGCATTATATATATACACCACTAATCGACATGGTTTGAGTTATTGTATATGTGCCATGCTCAAATTTCTATTGTGTGATTATGTCCTTAGCTGTGTGCGGTTGTTTCTTGTAATGCATATGAGACTTGACAACACTTGTGTTTCGAAGTAGTATTAACTATTAAAGAACCTATGCGTTTTGGAAAGAAGTCACAATGTTTCATTGTATCTTAATCTTTCATACACCGAGTAGGATTTGGTAGTATTTATAATTAGTCTATCATTAACTGCATACCTAATGTGTGTTTGTATTTATTCATGCTTATATTAATGTATGCAATCTTGCAGCTGACTCAAATGATGAAGTAGAACCAATCGACTTATGGGAGGAAGAGGATGAATCTGACCCTGAGGTGTGTTGTTGTCTCGGCTTTAATTTTTACTCTACTTGAAAATTTGCATGTTATCCGTTCATTATGTATTAGTTGATGACTATGTAAAAATTCGTAGATTGGAGATGGTGGAAATGGAGGTGGTGTTGTTTTGCATAATTGTCCTTGGGGTCAGAAAGTTCTAACGATTGCTCAAGAAGTATTGTTGCAGTATGGTGATGACATAGAGATCTTTGCTTTTAAAACCTCGCCAAGGGGTTACATTTATGTGAGGCTGGATAGACTCTGTAACGAGTAAGATATTTCATTTCTTCTAGATTTTATAATATCATTAGAAAACCAATTAAAAATGTTCTAAGTATATTATTGTTGCATTTTTCCCCTTAGATATGGGTGCCCAAGCATAGAGGATATTAAAAGTTACAACCACGAATACAAGAAACGACTAGATGAAGCAGGAGAAAAGGGAGACATCCCGAACGACTTGGCTGTTGAGGTAACCAGTTTTGTTAAATTGAGAACCCTGAAGTACTTTGTATCTTATTTTATACCCGCATAACTTAAAATATATTAAACAAAGTTCTAGATCCTATGGTATGATCTTTAAACACTTTTAAAACGTACAACAGAAAGTGAAACTTCAACTGTTTTTTAAAATATTCCAAAAAATAAAACAAAAAGAAGGTAAAATATGTCGTTTATAAAAAATGCATAAAATTGTATATTAGTCCCGGCGGGGCTCGAACCCGCGACCTTCGGCTCATAAGACCAACGCTCTAACCAACTGAGCTACGGGACTTTTGTGTTAATCTATTTGAAGTTGTAAAATATATATGGTCGGTGTAATATATATGTTTCTTGAAAAGATAATATTTTCTATGCGATCGCTATTTATTCAAACGGTGTTTTATCTTTCAGATGTGTATTGTGTTGGATGATTTTAATTGGCACTTAGACTCCAAATTACAAATTTACCCCCAAGTCTTTAATGAGCAGTAAATAACGGGACGGATGCATTGCTTAATATACTTATTTGTATTAAATTCTTCACATGTAGTAGTATTGTACAAACAATGAAGTACAATTTTTATGTTTTTTGTTCTTGGAAGGTATCGTCTCCTGGTGCAGACCGACTACTAAGAATTCCAGGCGATTTACAGCGTTTCAAGGACATGGCTATGCGAGTAAAGTATGTGGAAGATGATAATCCTAGATCTAAGGGAAAGGAAGGAGTATACTTCCTGGTATCCACTGAAGTGGAAAGTGAGAGCTCTGTATGGAAGTTGGCTGATGTAAAAGAAAATCGAGACCCTAAAGCCAAAGGAAGACCAATGACCCGCAAACTAAAGGATTGGAGACTCGAACTGCCATATGAAAAGCTCAAGCAGGTGACTTTGTACCTTGACTACCATTGATGTGGTCCTGCGTTTCATCTTTTTGATTTGGAAACTTTGTCGGTGGCATGGTTGATATTATGGTTTATTATGATAGCTAGATGATAATGGATTGGCGTACGCTGTTAGGAATTTAGACTAGTATGTCAGATATGTAGATGTTCCATTTTGCAACTTTCTGGGAACACGAAACTTTGGAAAGCAGGCAGTTGAACTTCACCTATTTGAAGTTATTAAACTGGTCCTTGCTTTCAGTTGGTCTTGGTTATAACTAATCGTAGTTTGCTGTAGTTAATATCCGAATGTTGACCATCATTTTGATTTATCAAAAGCTAGCATATCATGCATTTGGTCATTAATTTTGCATCTAAGTGATGTCTCACACTAATCATGATTTTGATGTTCATATTTAGCAAATCTATCTTCTCAAAATTACTTATTATCTTTTGCCTTTTTTTATGTTTGTGCATGTTATTGTGCTGTCATTGATTGATTGATATTCAAGACAATATATTGCATATACATGTTGTAAGGCATGCTTTTGCATATGGCACACAGTCAGTTTCGTACATCGCTACATGGATATCTTGCTTTAGGTAGTTACTACTTCAACTATTTCTAATCATTGTACATGGTTTCGACTTTGTATACGAGAATAATAAACGATTATATAGATAAGAAAAAGGATGTACATGTCTACTTGACAAGAATGTTTAACGCACGTTCATCTGTCCAATCTTGCCATTTACATTGCCTTCTCTTTTCCTTTTTGTATTGTCATGAGCGATAAGATATTGAGAATTTCTTTAAAGTTCAAAGCTCTAAAAATATGTTCATCACTTATTAGCTTGATCAATTGAACGTGTTACATACGTTGAATTGCTTTCAACAAATTGGCAAATTGCTTTGTTTCATGGATGGATCTCTTGCTCATATCTTTGTTTACCCAAGCCTCTGTTCAGATCTTTAAGAATTGCACGGGTGTGCTTGGTTCAAACTATGGAAAAGGAAATGCAATGATAATGGTGTGCACGGGTGTGCTTGGTTCAAACTAAGGAAAAGGAAAGGCAATGATAATGGTGGGGAAAAGGAAACAGAAAGAAAAGCATTCCTCACAATTTGTTAGATAATGGTTCATCACCCACTATTGGGTAATGATTATCTTCTACCAAGCATCTTTTTTCATTATTTTTCCCATTCCCCGCCCCTTATAATCTCTTACCAAGCATGCCCTTAAATTTTACAAACTTTCAAAAAATCTTAAATATGATATTATATCCTATAAGAGTGCCCGGAATCGTTAGCAAAGTTATAAGGCCCTTCATGTCATAAAAATCTTATCTATACTATTAGTATAGAAGAAAAAGGCAACACAATCTATTAAATGTTATTATATACACTCGCCGTTATGCCCGTATAATCGTCTATTATTTGCAATTTAGGTGTGTCAAAAAGGCCGACCCGACCCAAACCCGGATTAGACTATTCGGGTCGGGTCAATCATGTTCAAATTATATTCGGGTCAACCCGTCTAACCCGAATTCTAAATAGAGTCGGGTTCAAGTCTAATTTATGTGTCTTACTTGGGTTCAGGTCAACCCGAGTGACCAGAGTTTGATTTTTTTTCTTTCTAATTTTTATATACTTCCAAATTTGAATAATTCTTAAAGGGATATGCCTGGTGCAGCAGCAGCCTGCTGCAAGGCTTCTTTGGCAAAAAACCTCCACGTATTTGCTTCCATTTTTTCACCCATCCATGTTTGCTTCCATATCCTTTCTCCATATCTGAATTGGGGGGTATTACAAGATCATTTGTAGCGGAGGTGCAATGGCTACAGTAGCAAAACAAGGCCAAAGTAGCAAGGATCATATCTCCAATTCTTAAATGACTTAGATCCGAACTCGAGTTGACCAGACCTGATTTGACCCGAACCCGAGTTTTAAACAAGGTTGAGTTCGAAAATGTTTTTTTTAGCCTTGACATGAATTGACTCGAACCCGACCAGATCAACCTGAATAACACCCCTAATTAGCATTACTATAGCACAAACCAACCACCCTTTTTTTACTTATAATCGAAGCCATAGGTTTTTGAAACAAGAAAACCCCTTACTTTTATTGAGATTATCATTGCATATTACCCAATAAAACTTATATGTTCGCATATTTTTGCAAAATATAACTTTTTAACATTTGCAATGTTGTTTAAGCAAGTTTTGGTGAGTATATATTTAATAGTACAAAATAAAGAAAAGAAAAGCTTATAAGAAATAGCAAAAGAAGTTGAGGGGCGTTGAAGTAAATAAGAAAAGCCGGAAAAGAAAAGAGTCAAACAGGGTCGGAATAGTAGTAGTAGGGTTTTACAGAAATCATCAGCAATGAGTGGAATTGGAACTGGAACTGCTATGACCAACAACAACAATATGGGCTCGCTTTCTTCTTCCTCATCAGACCTCCCGAAAGCTTCTCTTCTGCTCACCAGACCCCCCATTAGGTATTCTTATTGTTAACAATCATTAAATTCCATCATTAGCTGTGTTTGGGTTAACTTAAAATTGTGTTTGTTTTTAATATCTGATGTGCAATATCATGTCTGCGAGAGAAGAGGTCAATTAAAGTCATTAAGGAAAAACAAGTGGTTTTACTCCTATGTGTAATACAGTAATAAACAAACACTAATAAAGTTTGCTCGCTTACAAACATAAGAGAAAAACAAACGCTCTTTTTCATAAAGGAAAATGACTGTTATAGTTCTGTACTTTCACAAATTTCCCACTTTAAGTACTCAACAATATTTTGCTAATGATAGACCACTCTAGTATTTGTGACTGGCAGTTTTAGGATCTTTTAAATTGGCTTACTTATTTAACCGGTTAGGGAAGCTGACGTGGAGGTAATTTGATTTGCTGGAAATTAGATGAAACATTAAAATTAAAAATAAAATCCCTAGAAATCAGTTTTCACGTATGATTTGCATATCTTCATGTAAACTAACATAAACCCTAACTATCACTCTCTACTTCCTATTCAAATGATCAAAATGCAATTCTGAACACCAATCTCGTTGGTGGACTGCATCATTTAACAGGTTTGTTGTGTTTTGTATATTGTTATAATTGTTATTTTGTTTCATTTTTATTCAATTAAAACTGACATCGATCATGCAAATAAAAAAAAATTTTAGGATGGCATCTTCATCTACTCCCATACAACTAAACGTACATCACAGTGGAGTGTTTATGGGAACTCCTCTCATATACGCGGGTGCTAAGGTAAAGCATTTGCAGAATTTTGACATGACGTCTATGGATTTCTCAGATTTTATGGTTTATTTAGAAAAGGAATGTCAACATGTAGTTACAGGAGTGTATTATGTTGTTAATGGGAAAGAATTGCATGATGGTTTTAGGGCTCTGAAATCTGATTCTGATAAGCTAATATGTAGTAAATATGCAATAAGGTTTAATAGTGAAATTGACTTGTATTTGGACCATTTTAATTCTGAAATAAGTCATTATGTTGGGGATATTGGGGATGATTTAAATGATGATGAGGAAAGTACTGATGAGGAAAGTGCTAGTGAGGTTAGGGATAATAATGATGTTTCAAGTGATGATAATTATGAGATATCATACTACTCTGATGATGAGTCTGACACAGCCTCACTTGATCATCTGTCTGAGGGTGAGGATGAAGTAGTTGATGCTAGAAGAAAAAAGGCAGTCGCGACTCCTACAGTTAATGATCCATTTTTGACTGAACTATGTGATAGCTATGATAGGGATAAATATGTTGAAAATGAAGTACCAACTGAAGACGAACAATTGAATCCCGAAGATGAAGACATAGTTGGGGATCATTTGCCTAGGCATGATCCTAATACTAAATGGAATTACATGCACCCAGTGATAGGGGAAAGGTACGAAAGCCCACAGCAACTCAAAAGATGTATCATATTCTATGCTCTTGCAAATGGCTATAAATTATGGTTTAAGAGGAATGATTACAAGAGGATTTGTGTGAAATGTTGTAAAGGGGCAAGTAAGGATGAAAGTTGCCCTTTTCACTTATGGGCTTCATGGATGCAAAACGAAAAATCATTTCAAATAAAGACTCTTATTGAAGATCATAGATGTTCTAGATCTTTTGATTTTGGCACTCTTATCAATTGCAACTGGATTGCTAGTACTTATGGGAAGAAGATCATTAGAAATCCTAAAATTATGTTCCGGAGATCTTTTGATTTTGGCACTCTTACCAATAACTAAGACCCAATTAAAAAAAAAAACAGTTCATAGTGTTATGTTCCGGAGAAGAAACAGAGGGAGAGCAAATATTCATGAGATAAAAGAGTTTGACGCCTTGACCTTGTATTTCTTTTCTGACGTGGATGCTTACGTGGCACTATAACCTTTTCTTAACCGGTTGCAAGTCACCTTGATACATGATTTAAACCAACTCCTAAAGTTAAGTGACGCACCTATGAATTTTGTAATACTATGGTGACTTATTTATGGTAAAATAATGCACAAGACTTAAAGTAGGAAAAGTGTGAAAGTACGGTACTAATACAGTCAATTTTCCCTTTCATAAATGTCTACGCGCGCCTGTAGACATAAGAGAGGAAAAAACAAACACACATTCTTTCTGAAACGTATTCGCGCGAGAAAATTCGAAAAGACAAACACAACCTCAATTTATGTAGCATAATGTTTCTTCCTTGCATATAAGTTGTTGAGAAACTAATATACTTATGAATTTCTGTGTGTGTATATTAAGCAAACCTTGGGGAGTTAAGTAGACTAGTAACAAGTCTGGATGCTGTTGTATTGCAGGGGTGTATCGTTGTTAACTTGCTCAAAGCTTTGTGGAGTCTGTTTTGTTGGTGGGATTATAGTTGGTTTCACTCTCAAGCGACGTCTCCGCCGTTGGGCTTCTAGGCTTCTCAGGAGAATCAAGGATGACTGATTCCTTCATTTCTCACTTTACTTACATGGAAGAGTTTTCAATTTGTGTCGCTTAGTAACATTATCTTGGATGAAATGATGTGTGGAGGAATTATAAAAATTATTGTTACAACATGTGCCACTGTTTGTTACTTGGCGTGTTAATTTACAAGTACTTGCTTTACACATGATCGAGCCCCTTGTAATGTGCACCTCTTTCCTTCCTCTAATTTCCTACATGTCCCGCATATTGAAAGGATAACATTTTGACTAAATATTTGATTCATATTCTGTAGGATTATGTATTTACGCACCGTATATCTTTGCTTATCTTCTGCAGTCTGCACCAGTTGAGATTTTCATGCTTTTTCGTAATAGATCTATCTGTTCTGTATAGAATTCATGTATGGGCATATTAATTTACCCATTTTTGGTACATGAATACCAAAACATTTCTTTATCGATGCCATTTTTTGACACGCGCTACCAAAGTCCATTAAATTAAACGATGGTTATTCCGGGTTGTTTTGGTGCATGTTTTCTTTTTTTTGATTCCAGTTACCTTGGTTGTAAAATTGACTCATCAAAGACAACACAAGCCTTTGTTATTCTGGAGCAATCTTAATGTTAGTTACTTGATCCAACCATATCTTATAGAAATCACAATGTGTAAACAGAAAAAACAAGAAATATAAGGTGATAACTGAATCAATTTAGACCATAAACTAGACATGTCATAAATATAAGGTGACAACTAAATCAATTTAGACCATAAACTAGACATGCATTTTATATGACGCGCTATAAGAAGTGCACCATTAAATACTACGAACTTTCAAAAAATGTTTGAATTACGCAAGCTTGTTGAGATGACGACTTCAAGTATATAGAAACCACTATATAGATGAAACTACAAAATTTCCACACCCAATTTAGTTACGATCCCTATCAGATACATTGCTCTCTAGTTAAATAAACAGAAATGAGGAACGACAAAATCGATAGAACTGTGAAACTCCCATTTAAGCACGAATTGCTTGTCTTCCTTTGCGCACAGGTTCCTCGTCATCTGTTTCCATGTCATCTATATCCTCCGAATCATAATCACCATGTCTCTCCGTGTTATCACCTTCATCTTCTTCTGAATCATCACCGTCACGCCTATTCACTGTAATACCTAGATCTTCTGAATCATCACCATTGACCTATACACCAAGACCCCCCAAAATGTTAGACTTGTAAACTTTACAACTGATACACTCGTTTACATTTTAGCACATCTTTTTTATGTTAACCATCGTTAGTAAAAGAAATATAGCTCAAACTGACTAATTTGTACAAATGTAAAGATAATGAACTTACATTCAATAGTGTGCGGTATGCTTTTTCGCTGATGGTTTTAAAACCATTTGGATCAGGGAAAAAATAATCATCTTCCATACCAGGTTCAGGAGGGTACCCTCGTGTTCGAGCCTGCATCCATTGTTCTGACACCCCACGGTTGATAGCATAGTCGATACTATGCACCAAGTACTCTTTATCAGTCATCAAGTGTGGCTGAACTATCAACTTATTCATAAGCCCTAAATCCATCATTTAAAAAAAATATATATATATATATCAGTAGATTGCAAATCACACACACAACGGTTTTATAACCACAAACTTCTATTTACCTGCGACAATCCCATCTCCTGATGCTGACATGTCAGAAGTGAAAGGAGTGATGGGTACATCCTCTGTTCCAAGAACTGAACCATCCTGCTCCTTTGTGTAGTAATGAATCTTAGAAGTTCCGTTTGTGACAAATAGAAGTTCAAGATTATCATGTAGGATTGGAGCAACCATGTCTCGACTGTAGTGAACAAATTTGGACCTATCATTGTCGTTGGTGTCAAATCTTTCAGAGGGTGTGATACCACACAAGAACTCAAGTTCTTGTTTAGTAACCTCGACTATATCTGCAAGTTCCAATGCTTCTTGAATGATGGAATAAGTTTCTTCTCGTGAATGCCATAGTGGTAGTGGTAGATTGAGATCGAAAAATATAAGCCCACCAAACTGTTTTGAAATCTTGATAGCTTGTAAAGCACTTGTTTTTGTTTACGGTCAAGAAGAGAGAGCAATTGAGGTAAAATATCTTTGCCTGCACAGTAAAGTTCAAAGTTTCATATCAGATTTTGAAGTGTCGTCAAATACACGAATGAACAGTTTATTATAAAGGAAAATCTTGTTACCTCTTTGAGCACATCAATGTTGATTTCCGACTTCTTTAGTGCATCTTCAGCACACGGACGAGACATGTCGTTCTTAAACCACCTCTTTGCTCATTTTCATCCGTGACACCGCGGTTTGTTCGTTTCGGTCGTCTGAATCGATCGAGTTTGAACTCTACTTTCATTTAAATGAAGCAACAAGGCTTGTCCAAAATCATCATCACCAATTTTACCCATTACTGCTGCATTACTACCGAATTTAGTAAGACACAATGCAACATCGGCTGCAGAGCCTCCAGGAGCCCTAACAAACTTTTCCGGGGTCCACAAGGCATCCTTCATTCGTTCATGTGATTCGTGGTCTATAAGTCTATTGGCTGGCCTTCCTGATGGCACAAACGCATGTTGAACAGGTCCAAAACAACAAATTAAAGGAGGCCATGCGTATGTAAAGCTGATATCATCTCCATCACTAGCATCAATTTCTAGCTCTTTTTCATTATCAGTATCTTCCTCAGGTTCACTGAGCTCGGTTTCACTACCTTCATCTATCGTATCATCAATCTTTTTCTTGGTACGCCTCCGCCTTGTCACCTTCTTTTCGGGTTCTTCTTCTAAGGTACTTGAAGTAGAGGCAACTGCAGTTTCTAAAAAACGAGGATCATTGGTCAAGACCAACCAAAAAAAAAATCTCACTATTGCATGCAGGTGGAATGTACTTTCAGTCCTGGGTAGTGTACTTTCAAAAGGCCCCTTAGTTGATTACTATAAACTTATCAATTGGCCCTTACTCGCTAATTTTAAACTATGTTCCCCAAAATAGAAATTGTTTGAAGAGCATCTTGTTAATGTGCAGTTTGAAATTGTGAAAATTTGGCACGTTTCCAATTTAGATCGATTTTTGCAACATATGGTGTTTTTCATTCTTTGCATTTTACAGAAAAAATGGTTTCTTTGAGATGAGAAAACAAAAAACGATGTTCCAAAACTCACTAGCACATATTTAAAGAACGTATGACTGACCTTTTTTCCGACCTCTACGTTGAGGTTTCACTGGCTCAGTTGGCTCAGAAGGCAATAATGTGTCTTCATCTGTGTTACTAATACTACTATCTAGTATTGGTGTCTCTACTGGAACCTCTGATTCTACTTTTTTCTTTCTTCTAGTTGGAGCTCGTTTACGTGTTGTCTTCTTTTCTGTGTCACTTTCTTCTCCATCAGATGGGTTCTCAGCAAGCTTTTTTCTAGGAATTGCTGTAATGACAAATCTACTGCGCAATCTAACTTCCGGGAATTGTATAAAGTTTATGGAGGATACTGAAGGCAAATTGGACTGCCACCTACACATATAAGAATCTGAGTTGTGAGAAATGAGTAGATTTAGCTGACCCTCAAATTTTACTCTTAATCTAGTCAAAATTAATATGATATGATTCTTTGCTCAAGAAAAAATGTGAAATATGTTATCATTGTGTTGATGATATTCCTGGAATGTTTGGCAATTGAGTTTTGAAGTGATTATCCAATTATTGTAGTTTTGAAACCAAACTTCTCCTCAGGAGGATAGATGGGGCGATTCAGTTGAGATCCAATGTAGATCCAACTTTCGATTCACTCGTGGTAAGTTAAAGATAATTAGCTTATAGCGTTTGGGTATAGTGAAACTAATTATAGTTATAAATCAGTTTCGAAGTAGCCGCAGCAAAACTTATTCTATTATTTCATTATTTAGTGATCATTTTACCAGTAAAACCTTGGAATCTTTTTGTTTCTGCCAAACACACGAACACTTGGTTATTAACTGATTACAGCAACATTAATATTATCCTATATTCCCACAGCCCATTTTATGACAACTGTGAATAGCTGATTCTAATTAATCCATATCATGCTGAAGTAGTTATCTGTATCTACTTCAAAGCATATCAAACCATGAACAAGTGATAACAACAACAGTTTCAAAATACATTCACAAAGTTCAATTTCTTAAGGCTATCTTTTGTTTTCAAATAGCTCAATTTCTTACCCCAACCTTATCCACTCTTTTCTTCACACAACTAGAAAACCAAATCAACCAAAAAACTAAAAAACAAACCTCAATTCCCATATACAACAATTCAACCAACACCACTAAGGACTGTTCTAAATAGTACATAACTACAAAAGTATGTTAGTATAAGATATATCCACAACTACTATATGCAAATAAAATGGTGTATTTGTGTAAGAGAGAGATATAGAAATGAACCTTGGTAAAGAGCAAAATTGAGTAAAAGAAGGCAAAGCAGCCATTATTTATTTTTCAAGAAACCAAACTCAAAGAAGCCACCATTTCTACTTCTATGGGTTTAAAGATGAGGGCTTTACTTTATCTATATTGAAAATCCTTTTTTTCATATAACCAGACAAAAGTACAACCTTTAATGAACAATGTACAACATAAAGTTTTTTATCAAGATTTTAGATCTTGAAGTATTTTCTTTTAACAAGTTGCCATTATTTTTTAAGATATTTACAAAATAACACATAAGTAAAAAGGTTTTCACTCCACACACAAACAGGGTTTTATATCATCATCATCATCATCAACATAAAAAACTCGTAAGTGAATCTTAAATATTTGATGATATGTGTTGCAGCAAAGAGTTTTAAAGGTGCTTACTTTATTGGTTTTTACATTACCCTTGTAAAGATTCTATTAGTTTTCTGATTATATAGAATGAAAATTGATATTTTAAACTTTTATGTAATTTCTAGATGCTGCATAAACTCATTTAAATGCTTAAATTAACTAACTTTATGCCAATAAATCTTGTAGCAGTAAACCTAAATCCAAAGTTTTTGAACTGAATATAGGGACACTTAAAGATTTGACTTTAGTCACACATATGTGCTAGCAGTCCAGTAGATTTGACTTTATCTACAAATAAAAACGTAACAGTTTTCATTAAACGTCTTAGAAAACTTGGAGAAATTCTACAAGAATTTTACGAAAGCCTTTCATTTTAACAAAAAAGTGTTGCGCCTAAAGGATTTGAACATGTGAAATTGTGAATGAAGTCGTTTGAGTTTTCATGGTATGTAACTTTGTTGACAATCGTTTTTGGGCTTCGCAGGTTTTCCTTCATTACTTGATTAAATGACCTGTTGATGAAGGTTCTTATCTTATAAAAATGAATCTTTTCAAGAAGCTATTGCCATCCAGATTAGCACACGTTCGTGCCTGCGCGTCTTATAGAGGTAGGCTACCTCATATGTCTCTGTATAAAGTTAGACTAGTGATAGACTGATAGTTATTAAATCACTTAGTTAGACGTTGCATTGGTAGTATGCCTTGATATACTGAGTATATTTTATATCTCCCTGCAGCATCTTTTTCGTTCTTCCATTCCTCCCCGGATACTTCAATAGAAGTCCACTCTCAAGAACAAGAAGTAGTAATCGCTTTAGGTAGCAATGTTGGTGATAGGCTTAATAACTTTAACGAAGCGTTAAGTCAGATGAAAAAATCTGGCATCGAAATAACGAGACATGCTTGTCTTTACGAAACAGAACCTGCTTATGTGACGGATCAGCCTCTTTTCCTCAACTCTGCCGTTAGAGCCGTTACAAAGCTCGGCCCTCATGAGTTACTATCAGTCCTCAAGAAAATCGAAAAGGAAATGGGTAGAACCAAAGGGATTAGGTACGGCCCACGTCCGATTGACTTGGATATACTGTTCTATGGGAAGTACAGAATTAACTCTGAAATTCTCGCTGTTCCTCATGAAAGAATTTTCGAGAGGCCGTTTGTTATGGCCCCATTAGTTGACTTATTGGGGTCAGATAGTGAAAATGATACAGTTGTATGCTGGCATTCTTTTTCAAAAAATGGGCTTTTTGGAGCGTGGGAAGAATTAGGGGGTGAGTCTTTGATAGGAAAAGATGGGTTAAGAAGGGTTTTACCAGTTAGTGATCGTTTATGGGATTGGTCAAAGAAAACTTCTGTCATGGGTATCTTGAATTTGACTCCTGATAGTTTTAGTGACGGAGGGAAGTTTGACTCTGTGGGGTCTGCTATATCTCGTGTTAAGACCATGGTATCCGAAGGGGCAGACATAATTGATCTAGGAGCGCAATCTACACGTCCGATGGCAACCAAGATTTCTGTTGAAGAAGAACTGGATAGGCTAATTCCTGTTCTTGAAAAGATTCTTGAATTACCTGAAATTGAAGGAAAGATGCTATCTGTGGACACGTTTTACTCTGAAGTTGCATCAGAGGCAATTAAGAAAGGGGCTCACATAGTTAATGATGTGTCGGGTGGGAGGTTGGATTCTGATATGCTTCGTGTTGTGGCGGGTCTCAATGTTCCATATATCACTATGCATATGAGAGGGGACCCGTCTACGATGCAAAACAGTGAAAATTTGAAGTATGATGATGTCTGTAAAGAAGTTGGCGACGAGCTATACGAGTGTGTAAGAACTGCTGAGTTATGTGGTGTGCCAGCATGGAAGATGGTTCTTGACCCTGGGATCGGATTTTCAAAGAAAACTGAAGATAATTTGGAGATTTTGATGGGATTGAAGAGATTTAGGAGTGAGATTGGCCGAAAAAGCTTAGGGGTGTCACGAGCACCTTTGTTGATTGGGCCTTCAAGAAAGAGGTTCTTGGGTGACGTTTGTGGTCGGTCTTCTGCTATTGAGAGAGATGCAGGGACTGTTGCTGCCGTTACGAGTGCTGTTTTGTGTGGTGCTAATATTGTTCGGGTTCATAATGTTAGAGATAATGCAGATGCTGTGAAGCTTTGTGATTCAATGTTGGATCAAGTTGGGTGGTCTTGTTAGTTTATAGGTTTTTGAAATCTTGTTCTCCGTACAATTTTCTGGACAAATTTTGATTGTGTTTATTGTCCAACAAAGGATTTTTTTTCATGATAATATAGAGAATTGAGTTCAAACTACTAATCTTTGCAATTAATTACTCTCTTTGTGTAAGAAAAGTAGTAAACAATTAAACTTCATATAAACGAACATAGCATGAATCGTATAATCCCATTCCACAAAATACACGCTTTGCTATTCTAAAGCAAAGCAATAGTCTAGAAAGTTTAGTCAACAATCGCACACGACTATTGTAGGTTGTAACACACAAGAAATCAAAACTGCCTTGTGCTTCTCATTCTTTCCAGGTTTAAAGGTCATTCATTAACTATTGTTCTGGTTCAATGACTCCGCCTCAGCTATAGCCATGGGATCATCTTTGGAGTCGGGTTCATCCTTCTCCCCTTCTCGTTCATCTGCCAGTTTTTTCCTATGCAATTCCTCTGCAGCCAGCATTGATGCTTGGTTTTCTTTTTGAATGCGTTGCATTTCTTCTTCTTGTTGCTGTCGTTCAAACCAAGTATCTGCGTCGGCCCAAACTGAAAGATAGAAAAGACAATGATATAGTCAAAATGCAGATTCCAGATTCCAGAAACCAGAAACAAATTTTGAGAGAGAAATACAGTGACTATGGAGCTAAAAACATCAAATGATTCCAGGGTTCATGGTTAAATGAAATCAAAGACAATGCTAGGTTTCAACAAATTTGACACAATTTACAGGCAATTCAGGAGGAACTAAGTTTCATATTTGCATCCAGAACAGAATGAAGTAAACCATAACAATACAAGTCACGAGAAGAGCACTAACTCTAGAACACCAAACTCCATACATATTTCATGATCCCAGCTAAAACAGATAGATACACACATCAACGACCACTTGTAGGATTGTTCTCCATGGTGGAATGGCACACTGCCACTCTACCATGATAAAACAACAAAACAGTAACAGTGAAGCACGCCAGGCTATAACATCTATACTTTACATGTTCACAGTATAATACAAGTTTCTGCAATCATTAAAACCAAACAGTATCCTTGAACCATAGAACATTACGTTTTTAACCGTTCATGCAGAAAGAAATATGTGGATCTACTGTGAGTATGTGATCGAAGCAATGGGACTGCCTTGCTTTTTAGCTATTGTTTAGCTCTTTGCTAGTGGTGATCACCACCGAGGTCATTGGGATCAGGCTACATCCACTCCTTATTCTAGGAACCTGAACGTTTCCTCCTTCGAGGGAATAATCAAAATGGTAATCATATGTTCATTCCTATGGTAAAACCTATGGGCCATCGCTACATATAGCGGGGCCTAAGGAAAACGCGTCATTTCTTTTTTACACTGCCTAGTGCCTACACTAGAGAAATTCATCACTCATACAGATTTAATTTTAGGCAAGCGAAAACTGAGGACTCCAAATGCATGCCCATAATTTCAACATTTAAACAGTGTTTATTCTAATTCAAATGGATTGTTATTTGGTTGCACCAAGAGAAATATGGCGAATAGTAACTAACATAACAAATTCCCATAGCAGTATCCCTACGATATAACCAATTTCTGGCAAAGGCTTCATGGGAAAGCTCTAATAGAGATACATTAACATAAACTCATAAATAGGCTGAAAATGTTGATAAAACCATAATCCAACCAAAAAATCAGCTTTCTTGAGTTGCATTGTAGTTGTAGGTATGCATTGTGTCATAATTTGTGAGCGGTCACACATCTATACTAGACATAAGTCAAAAACGGACTAGGGAAAGGGCTATTCACACACCCATTAGCTCAACCGAGCACTATTTAATATCGATGGGTGGTGACTACTGGCACCAACCCAAACGACTGATTGAAATGAATTCTAAGGCAGTAATCCTTCAATCCAATCAAGCTAGAGCAGACGATATACACATAACTTATGCACTGGAAGTATAAATACAATGAATCAACGATAAGGCATAAATTTGGCCATTCGGATAGATAACCAACTTATTAGTAATCTTTAGAGAGTTAAAACCTAGATCTCCAAAATTCGTGTTGTAAAACAAGGGCTACAAGGCCAATGACCGATTAATCGCCGACTACTCACTACAAGGTCAAAATTCAATCAAACTCGGTCAAAAATTAGGTTATCTCAGTTTAAAGTATTTCAACAATTGTGTTAAGTTTCTAATATTATTCCAATCTGATTAATCTCCGATTACTACCCACCAGCCAATTACAAGCTATAAGGTAGCAGCTGACCGCGCGCCTAGCGTCTTTTACAACCATTATAGCATATCCTAAATAATTCAAGTCTACATTTGCATTACACTATACGAAACTCGCACAATGGCCGGAATAACAAACCTAATGCCAAAAAAAAGTAGCTTATTCACTTAAAAAATATTATGCCTAAAATGCAATTTACCCCCAAGATATGGATCCTACTTTTGAATACAAGGACACAATCTACCTTTGGTTACTTAACCGCCACTGTTAAACCCCGCCTCTAGTGATCATTCCGCAAGACCCATTGATTCCGGTAAATCGCTAGCCCTCCATGATTTTGGATTGCAAAGCCTCAAGAAGTTGCAACTTACAACATAAGAACCTAAATAGTGTAACCGGCCCTCTAGCAGCCCCTACCGACCGTCCCACGGCCAACATACGGAAGGTGAATCGCATAACACCATGATTAGAGGTATACTGAGCCAGGATTTCAACCCATAACTTCCACTTTACACTCCATGTCCCCAATCATTGGGCTAGTATTTGGGGGACATGGCATAAGAACCCAAACCTAATCTCCTCAAAAGGTTTAAATCGCAAAAGAAACCCCGACTCCGTGCACCTTTTTGGGTGCTGACTAACCCTTCCCAAGGACCTAGCCCCAAGCAATGAGCAGTGACTAAAAAACGAACTAGTTATGTTTGCAGTGGGGTAGTGATACCATTAGGGCAATGCCCCAAAGGTAAACATAAACCTAATCTATCAACACAGTAACAATACAAGCTAGGGTTTAAGGTATAGAAAAGAACGACATACTAGGTTGAGCAGCCCATCCTTGTTCACCACCCTTAATCTTCTCAGGAAGAGCATAATTAACAGTCAAAACACGTCCGTACAACTCAGCACCGTCCATATTATCCATGGCAGCCGCCGCATCTTCTCTCTCCAAGAAAGTGACAAAACCAAAAGAGCGATGCTTCTGGGTGGCTTGATCCAACGGTGTCTTCACATCCTTAATGTCTCCGAATGGTATAAATGCTGAATGCAATATTGTCTCATTCACTTCTTCTGCTAGTCCACCTGTTTTAACAAATTAATAACTTTAGTTTTAAAAGAAAAAAGAAAAAAAAAAAAACATCAAAACAAAATCATACATGTTTTTTTTATTGCTTACCGACATAGAGAGTGTTCTTCTGCACTTGTTGGTTCATTGTGATGGTAATGGTGGTGACTGTCGAGGGTGGGTTTTTGTGATGTCAAAGATGGTTTTCAATGGAATGTTGGGGTGGGGAGTGGGATAAGGTGTAAGTACAGGGGTTGTAAGTGTAATACTCGGTTTTTGAAGTTACAGTTTGAGTTTTGGGTTTTCAAATTGGCACGTGTTGTACAAAAAGTGTGATGGATGTGAGTGCAACTTGTCGGACAGGGCCAACAAGCTTCTAGTAGGGTGATCTTGTACTAATCTAAGTAGTTTGATTGGTTTCCTGCAGGAAAAAGAAACCGTTAAGCGCTTTTCAGTGAGACCGGACCCATGATTAAACTCCCGTGAGAGTAAGTCTGACATTTCTTGAGAGGAAATAGGAGTATGTGTGTGTAATTATGAGAGAAAGTTGTCATGTATGGGGATTAGAGCCCCTTTTATAAGTGAGGCTACCGCCAGGGTTTCCAGATACTCGACATAGTGATTGGTTGCGAGTCGAACCCTTGTCTGACAAGGTTCCGTGTCAATCGCGGATGCAGACACAAGATACCTTCAGCGGCTGATTGTTTAGCCTGCCATGTATCTTGCGTGCGTCTTGAGGTCTGGACCATAGCCAATTTCGTCATTGGGCTTATGGTTGGTCCAAAGTTTGTAGTTATTTTATCGTTATTGGGCCTGGGCCCAGTATGTGTATAGTGTGTATTGGGCCTAGTGGGCCTGTTATACATACTATACGTCATCAAGTCCCCCCAGTCTAATATGTGCATTGCGTGCGGATATTGTCGTGTGTGGTGTATGCTACTAGACTTGAGTTGACTGAGCACTTTTCCTTTCCGTGCCTTTTTTGAAATATCCTTATGATGTTCCTCTTCTTTAGGGACTGCTACGTCATCCAGTCCCCCCAGTCTGGCATATTTATTGCAGCGGATATCTGTCGCGTGCGGTAGGTGTTTGCTAGACTTTAAGTTTGACGGAGACATTTCTTTTTCTCACTCTTTTTTACGCGTCTTTCTGACACCTCCCTTTCTTTGGGAAGTGTTTCGTGCGACGTGGGCGCTTGTCGACTGTTCGTTTTCTGCTTTGATTTGACCTAATGTCTCACGCGCCTCTTTTTTACTCATGATCTTGACCGTTTATTTCAGCTTTTTTAACACGCTTCATCATCCAAATTTAGGTTTCCCCTTAGTATAAATACTGCCCTTATTTTTATTCCTCTGTTTTACTTTCACCATCGCCGTTCTGTTGTATCTTTTTAGAGAAGAGAATTCCTTCGTATGTCCGCCCTTTATCCGTTCGCTATGAGTTTGATTGTTGACATAAAGTGTGGTACTCCTCCAGAGACATTTGGTTCCTTCCTTAGGATTTATCATATTCCTTTGGAGGTTCGTCCAGAGCTTCCTTCTCGCAGGTGTACGATGCATGAGTGTCCTTCTGGGAAATTGGTTTGTATAACCGCTTTTTTGATCTTGCCAATTTTCGTCTGCCTCTGTTTGTTTTCCTTGTTGATTTGATTAGGCATTATCGTATTAATATTTCCCAGCTTTCGGTTACGGGCGCGTGCAGGATTTCTCATTTTGAGATTTTGTGTCGTGCTCATGGCATTACACCAACTGTTGCTTTGTTTCGTTGCTTTTATGTTAATTCAAAGTCGAGAGGGTGGTTTTCCTTTAGTGAACGCGATGGTGTTCATGTACTTTACACCAAGACTCTTGATTTTGTGAAGAATTGGAACGACCGATTTTTCTGGGTTGATGACTTTGCTTGTCCTGCTTTGTTTCCGTGGCATTCTAACAAGAACATTTTTAAAGACCATGTTCCTCGCCCTGATGAGTAAAATGTTGATCACTATGTTGTTCTTGCTGCCAATCCTTATCCCTTCCGGGCATTCCCCTAGCCTTTTCTTTGCTGGGTTGGCCTGAGCCGCTATTATGCTTTGGGTGAGGAGGTGTACCCTGAGTTTCTTCATAATGATCAAAGCGGTAAGTTTTGTTTCCTTTTTTTTTTTTTTAATTCGATATGTCCTCTTTCTTTGTCTGGTGATGAGTTGACCAGTATATCCGGTCTCGGAACCTCTGAGGTTACGATGGTTGCTTCCTCGTCGTGAGGGAGCCTTCTATTATGGAATTTGTTGTTAGTAAATGCGGTGCCTTATCCCATTGCTCCTCCCTACGAGGGTGAGTGGAGGTGAAGTTGATATTCTTTTGAGCTAGAAGGCGTTGGTGTTATCTTGGTGGTGGATCGACTCTTGAGGCTACGGGTTACGATTCGACCTACTACCTCTGGTCCTTTGTTGAAAAGAAAGGAGGGTCCTTTACTGAGTATCCCGGAATCTTCTAGTCCTGCTAAGAGGTTTCGTTCTGACTTTCTACCGGGTCCGGTCTACTAGTAGCGTTCCCATTGATGGCTTTCAGGCCTTATTGGCTAGTAGTGTCTTAGAGGCTGAGTTAGTTTATACTGCCCCCACACTGGGCCTTTCATTACCTCTTCTATCTCCACTACTCCTGAGAGTGAGGTTGGTTTTCTGTTGGTTCTTCCATTAGGTGTGAGCTTGTTATTGGTTCACCAAAAAGGTTGGTTATTTCTTCCAATTCTTCTTCTGATTCTAGTACCTCTGCTGCTGGGGTTGAGGTTACTTCTTGTACCAGGTCCGAAAAATATTTTGGGTGTCGTTGTTACCACTGTTGCTACAACTGTCTCAGCTGCTGTGCCCGTATTGAAGAATGTTTCTCCTTTCTTTAGTTCGTCTTCCGGCGGAGGGGATGATCAGGATGCTGAAGATCTCGCTGGTCCTTCCGCTAGTCAGCCATTGGCTGGTGATGCTCGGGTTTCTATTGGGTTTGATCCTCTTCGATCATAGGAGCGTTATCTTCCGGATTGGAAAGTGTCTAATGGATCTGTTCTTGACAATCCCTTAGACTGTCGCGAAGTTGTTGATGGAGTTGCCCCTCCTAAGCTTTTCTCTTCACTTCATAAGATGAGTCATGATCGATTGCTTTCAGATTTCGACGTCTTGTCAGCTCGTCACTTGTGCTTTGGTTCTGAGGTGCGGATGCGTGCAGAGCGCTATTTGCAAGAGAATGAGAGGTTATCCACCAAGTGTGGCCTTCAAGTTGACGTGATTCATAGGCTGGAGTCCCAGTTGGCACGGGCTGAATCTGATACTTCTGAGATGCTATCTCTTCGTGGCCAAGTATCATCTTTAGGAGCAGCTGATAAAGAAAATGAAGCATTGCGTGCCAAGATTAAAGAGCTTGAGTCTTCTGTTCTTGGTAAGGATGTCGAGCTTGAGCAGTTACGGTGTGCCAACTCTATTCTTGAATCCCGCAACACTGAACTTGTTAGACAGGTTTTCTTTTTGGTTATCTCTTCTTCTTCCTTCCGCTCCCCTCCTTTTTTTTTTAATTATTACCTTCAACGTTTGTCATTTTCAGGTACAAGTTTTGGAAGGTGAATGTTCGGACCTCCGCCCTCATGTTTCGGAACTTGTTTGTTTAAGGGAGCTTTTTACGAAGGTTGCCCGGTATTCGGAAAAGAAGCTCCACCCGTGTTTGTTTACTGCTATGTCGGTTCGTCGTTGGTTGTTGTCCAAAGGTTTCAAGCTTGCCGTGTCTAAGTGTTGGCGTTCGTAAGGTTACCTTGATGCATTGAGTGATGCCATTAGTTGTGCTATTGATAAAGGGATGCAAGATGGGCTTGTCGCCGGGAATTTTCATGGCGCGGCTGGTACATCTCTTTCCCGTGTTGAGGCCCTTAACCCTTCTGCTGAGGCTGATTATAAAAACGCTCTTCAAGTGCTCCGCGATGTTCAGTTCCCCTTGTTATCCTCACTAGAGGTTCTTAAGGATCCTGCTGTTGAAGATGTCATGCATTTACTTTCCTGAGGTATCCTCTGCTGATCCGTCCGCTATTAATCCGCAGTTTTACTTGGAGCAGCTGACCGTTCCTACTGAGCATTCTGGGAGTCCTGCGGTGAGTGAGTCTCCTCTTTCCGCTTCGATCAAATATTGTTTTGACAGAGCGAAAAAAGGAATGGAAGGTTCTTTGCATGATTGGTTGGCTCTTGCAGATACTTGGTATTCCTTGGTTAGTCCTTTGTCTGTGGAATCTTTAGTGGAATCAGTTCGTGTGTCTGTTTCTGAAGCATCGAACGTACTTAAGCATGGTGGCGATACAAGTGGCCTTGGCGCGGATGTCTGTGGGCAGCCTGGGACAGACCCGCTTACAAACCCTTCCGGCCAGGTGTAGTTTGTTGTAATGATACTCTATGTTTCCTATTTTGTGGCCTGCCGAAGCGCGACACTTTTGTTTATGTAGACAGTCTATCATATGCATATTTTGTTGTTTCGAAACTTTTTAGTGTTTTGCTATTTAATCTTCACACTGGTGTGCCTATTACAATAGTCTTTTTTGAATACTTGTGGGTTATTCGCCCGATACTGGACTTGCAACATCTCTTACGTATCTTGAGTTAATTTTGAGGTTACTCAGCCTTTTGTTATTCGGAATAACGTTGTATGGGTCGTGCCCACATGTATGCGCGTCTTACTTACATATGTTAATATTTTTCTTTTTTTTAAAGTAAATGATCAGGAGTTTTCAAAGTAAAAGCTAGTGAAGGTAGCTAAGCTTCACCTTTTTTCATTCAGTCATAAAAACATTACAATATAAAAAGATAGATTGTGACATTAACCCTCCTCCGTGGAATCCGCGAGGGACGGGTTGCTTACACTTGATGTATGTAACATCTCTTAAGATTGCAAACGTTCCATGTCCGTGGGATAGGATTTCCAGCACGTTCCTTCAACTTGTATGCGGCTTTTCCTAGAGCTTCCGTGACTTCGTAGGGTCCTTCCCATTTGGGTCCTAGTTTCCCTCCTTCTTCGGCATGGCTTGCGTCATTGTTGCGGTATACCAAGTATCCTTGTTTGAAACCTGTATTGCGGACTCTTGAGTTATAATATTTCTCCATTTTTGCCTTGCTTTTTTCTTCACGTATTGCCGCTTGTTCCTTTCTTTCTTCAAAGAGGTCCAAGTTCATTTCCAATGCTTCGTCATTTTCTTCCATGTTAGCTTCCGCTGTCCTCCATGTAGGCATTCCTATCTCAGCCGGGATGACAGCTTCCGTCCCATATGTTAATGAGAATGGAGTGTCTCTGTTGCTAGATTTGATCATTGTGCGGTGTGCCCATAGAACATGCGACAGCTCATCCAGCCAATTCTTGCTTCTTTCTTCCAACCGAGCCTTTATTCCTTCCCCAAGGCTTCTGTTTGCTCTTTCTACCTGTCCATTTGCTTGTGGGTGTTTAACTGAAGCAAAGTGTTGCTTTATATTCATTTTTTCACACCATTCTTTGAATGGGTTGTCTCTGAACTGCTTTCCGTTGTCGGATATTATTTCTCCAGGGAGTCCGAATCTACATACAATATTTTCCCATACGAATTTTTTGATCTGGTTTCCTGTGATAGTGGCGACTGGCATTGCTTCTATCCATTTTGTGTAGTCTATTGCTACTATGAGGAATCTGACTTTTCCAGGTCCTTCCGGTAGAGGTCCTGTGATGTCAATTCCCCATTTTTAGAACGGCCATGGGGAAGTGATAGGCGTTAGTTTTTCTTGCGGTTGCTTCGGAACTGGCCTGTGTACCTGACAGTTTTTGCACGCTTGGATTAGCTTCCGGGCATCCTCATGCATGGTAGGCCAGTAATATCCGGTACACAAGGCTCTAGCCACTACGGACCTTGTTCCAGCATGCATGCTGCAAGACCCTTCATGGATTTCCCTTAGCACATAATTGGCTTGGAAGGGTCCTACACACCGTAGCCATGGTCTAAGAAAAGACTTCTTATAAAGTGTCCGGTTGATTACTGCAAACCTCTGTGATTTTCTTTTAATTTCCCGTGCTTTCTTTTGCTAGGTATTCATATATCGGGACCATCCATGTGTACCCTTCTTCTTTCGTGATTGCTACAATCGGTATCTCCTCTATTGACTTTTGACTAAGTTCTTCTACCAGTACTTGCTTTTTTAGATGCGCGGAGCTGGTAGAAGCCATTTTGCTCAGGGCGTCCGCCATTTTGTTTTCACTTCTGGGTACTTGCTTGATTGAGAACATCCAGAAGTTTTTCAAGAGTTCCTTTACCTTCTCTAGGTATTGGATCATTCTTGATTCTTTTGTGATATACATTCCATTGACTTGGTTTGCCACCAGTTTTGAGTCTACGTTTGCTTGCAAATTCTTAACTCCCATTTGTTCTGCTATCCTTAACCCAACTATTAAAGCTTCATATTCAGCTTCGTTGTTTGTTGTATTGAAACCGAACCTTAAAGCATAAGTGAACTCCGTCCCCTGAGGGTCTGTTAGTATTAGGCCCGCTCTGCAGCCTTCTATGAAAGATGAGCCATCTGTGAATATGATCCATGGTTGCGGAAGTTCCTCTTCTTCCATTGGCTCATCTTCTTCATCGTCCTTTAGGCGTTCTACTATGAAATCTGCTAGAATCTGTCCTTTGATGGATGTTCTTGGCCTGTATTATATATCATATTCCCCCAACTCAATGCTCCATTTTTGCAATCTACCTGCAACATCTGGTTTTCATAGTATTTGTTTTATTGGCTGGTTCGTGATGACCACTAATGTATGCGTTTGAAAATATCTCTTCAGGCGTTTCGTAGCATGTACCAAAGATAATACCAGCTTTTCCATTGGTGTGTAGTTTATTTTCGGTCCTCGCAGGGCTCGGCTCACAAAGTATATTGGTGTTTGCTTGCCTTCCCTTTCGTCATCCGGATCGACCGACCGCTTCTTTAGTCTTTGAAGGTATATTATGAGTTCCTCTTTTTCCTGAGGTGCGGTGAGGGTCGGGAAGTTTGCTATCATTTTCTTCATCTGCTTAAAAGCTTCCTCCGCCTCTTTCGTCCATTGAAAGTCACTCTTTTTTGTACACTTCTTGAGTGTTTTAAAGAAGGGTAGTGACTTTTCAGCAGATTTAGCCAAGAATCTATTCAAACTTGCTAGCTTCCCATTCAGTCTTTGAACCTCCTTAAGGCATTTCGGAGATGGGAGGTTTAGTACGTCTTCCGCTTTGTCTGGGCATACCTTGATTCCTTTGGTGTTCACGGTGTATCCTAAGAACATTCCCTCTTCTATTCCGAAAGTACACTTCTTGGGATTTAGCTTCATGTTTATTTCTCTTAATGTTTTGAAGGTTTCCGCAATGTCCCTTAGTATTTCTTCCTCCGAACGGCTTTTGATCACTAGGTCATCTACATATACTTCTAGATTTCTGCCAATTTGCTTGTGAAAAGCTTTGTCTACTAGCCGCTGGTATGTCGCTCCTGCGTTTTTTAGTCCAAATGGCATTTTGGTGTAGCAGAATATTCCTTGATTTGTGATGAAGGCTATTTTTTCCTCATCTTCCTTTGCCATCTGGATTTGGTGGTAGCCCTTGTATCCATCCAGGAAACATTTGAAAGGGTATCCGCAAAGTGATTCAACCTTCCAATCTATCTCTGGTAACGAGTAACCGTCTTTTGGACAGGCTTTGTTGAGGTCTTTGAAGTCAACGCACATTCTCCAGCTTCTGTCGTGCTTTGTCACTATCACCGGGTTAGCTAACCAACTATGGTAGGTACTTCTTTCATGATTCTTGCATCCACAAGCTTTTCTACTTCTTTTTGTATCGCCTTGTTTCTTTCTGGTGCATGTCCTCTTTTCTTTTGCCTTATGGGAGTGTACCCTTCTCGTATGTTTAAGTTGTGCTCTGATATGTGTCTTGGGACACCCGTCATGTCTGCCGGACACCAGGCGAATATATCTAAGTTCTGCTTCAGCAGGTCGCACAGCTTCTTACGTCCTTCCATTGACAAGTTTGATCCAATGGCTATTGTTTGCTCTGGATGTTCCGGATGTATTGCCACGTGTATTCGTTTTTCCATTTGTTTTTCAGTCGCGGCTTGTGGCGTTGGTTCGGAAACCATATTACATTCCAACGAGACCATCTTGCTACTACGAATCGTGAGCACTCGCCTTCACCGGATTTTATCATTCCATGTCTTTGTTGAAGGCACGACTGCATTTGCACCCCCGCCTTCCTATAATTCCGTTATATGGCGATTAGTACCTTACAATCACGAAGTTCATCCATGCTGATGCTGAATGTTCGTCATCGCCAATTTTGGTTAGCAACGATATATGCCCAATCGGCCATATTACCTCTCCGCTAAATCCAATAAGGGGGGTTGTGGTAGGCATCATTTGCCTTCTTATTTCGGGCCGGAGTCTCTCGAAGCAATGCTCGTATAGGATTTTTGACGCGGAACCTCCATCAACATACATGCGGTGTATGAAGTGCCCACCTATCTCTGCCTCGATGACCATTGGCCCATCGTCCCCTTCTTCTTCAGCAAGTGACGGGAAGGAGATATTCTGGTTTGGTGAAAAGCTTTGTGTAATTTTTTGTCGTATCACTCGCTGCTGAGATCGCACCATCACGATTGCGAGAGGTTTATCTTTTCCTGACTTTTCCCCTTTGTTAGTGCAAATATTACGATATTTAATCTATACAGTCTCGTTTGTTTTGATTGATGACAAACATGTAACTTGTAATACAAAACGTAAAATGTACAAGTTACTTGTAGTTACATTTGTCTCAACATTCATTCAACACCTCTCGATGTCTCAAGTCCTCGTATGTTACAACACAGGTTCGTACATGTTTGTTATGTGGCATTATGATCAAACCCATTAACAAATCATTTAGAATGTTTAAAATACGTTTAGAGTCACCAAGTATTTTAATAGGTTAACCATTCTATTTCGAACCTCATTTTACATTTTGCATTCACAAGTATTTTATATAAATACATCTTTTGTAAAATGTCAAACAAATATATACTTTTATTTGTACAAGTAAACTAACTGTAATATTCATACAAGTACTAAAGTTTACTTACACTTGACAAAATATATTTTATTTTGACAAGCACTCAACTAGATATTTTATTTTACAAAAGGTTACTTACATTTTATTTACAAGTAACTTACCTTTTTAATAAGTATATACATTTGTTTAAATGTATTTTTCATAAAAAGGAAAACACTTTTTTATTACCTCATTGATGAGTGTCTAAATACTCATCATTTTGTATAATCTAAAGCGCAAAATCATCTCGAAAACACTCGAAACACATCAAATGATCAAAATATCACAAATCAGTGTTTTATGTGTTTTAAATGCAAAATATCAAAATCGGATGAAAATGTATAAAGTTTGCAAAATTGGCGCTTTAGTCCCCAAGTTTTAAAAGTTGTCAAATCTAGTCCTCGAAATTCAAAAATGTGGAAATTCATCATTCAAGGTCCTCAAGTATTCTAAGTTGTTAAAATGATCCTTGAATGAATTTTTGGTCAATTAGCAAGAAAGGTCCTCAAACTTTGAAAATTGCAAAATAGTCCTTGGACTTTAAAATAGATTTTATGCAAAAGGGTCCTTGTTTTATCAAAGTTTGTCAAAATAGGTCCTTGTGAGAAGTTTGAAAAAAGTTGCAAGATCAGTCCTTGAAGTTTGGGTGAATTACACTTTTGGTCCTTATTGTTATGACTTAACCAAACCGGATCCTATTAATACCTTAGCCCAAATCCAACATAAGCCCAATCCACTTGACCTTGACCCTTTGCCCTTGACCTCCAGTCCACAATTCATTCTGACCCCAGCCACAACCCATTTTGACCCCCTTGTTATTATTTATCCCCGGTCAAACCAAAGTCAAAACCCACCCTCGCGCTAAAAAACCAGATGCACTGTAGCTCTGTCTCTTCCCCAACAGAAACATCAAAACCAGAGATGGTTTTCACCATATTTTCAACCCCCCTCCATGCTATGTTCCCTCCACCCCCCTCTACACTCCAAATCCTTTAATTACCTCAACCAAACCCAATTAAAGCAAAAACCTGCTAAATGGAAAAATGGCGCCAAAATGCAAGGTGGACGGTTATGATTAGTTTGAGTGATCCAAGGGCTCAAGTTTGGTGGGAAAGATTCAGAAGACATGTGGGAATGTGGAAAAGTCTATAAAGGAGAGAGATATGTATTGTAAAAAATCTATCTAGTGTAATTTAAGTTATTATTGTCGTTTTTAAGCATTTTCAAATTTAAGTGTATGTTTTTATCCTCAAACTCTGTATTTCAAGCTCTTTTGTTATAAGAAAGCTTTTTGTGAAACTTTAATTCAAGTATCATATTGTATTTAAGTTTATGCAATTTCTCATATTTATGCAAAATTTCAAATATTGGTTTAAGTTGTTTATTGTTGTGGTTCTAAGCTCAGTAAGCTTATTTAAGCTTATAATAACTTATTTAAGCTTTTAAAATCATTTATAATTCAGTTTAGCTTCAAAATAGAAAATACCAAAATTACCAAGAAAATAGTCAAAATCAAAATCCATGGATAAGGTGCAAGCAAGTCGATGCGATCGGTTTTGGATGGGAATGGGTTAGTGAACCCGTGGAGGTTCTATAGGAAGTTCTACTTGGTCATTGTTCTCGATTTCGGTTGGGAAGCATTTGTAAGCCTTTAGCTCATTTGTTGCTTTTCTTGTTTAATAGTTTTAAGCTCATATCTCTGTATTTGTATGTTAATTAGCTATAGTTAAGTTAAAATAAACTATAAAATCAGTAGCTAGTTTTTCTCAATTTATAGTTTGCAAAAATTTGGTTCCAACAGTGGAAATGGTATAATCATAAATTATCAGTTTAATGTTGTTTTGATTATTGATTTAGGCTTCATAAGTCTTAACAAGTGATTATTAAAGGTCTGCAATCAAGCTTATGGTTTCTAATTTTGATTTGGTTTGAAAAACTTCATAACAGTCAACATAAAGGTGTGTTTGGTTTATGGTGTTCAAAGGTTCTTTGGTCCTTAGCTTTGTTGGAAATCTGTCTAAATAGGTCTAAGTAACTCAATTCAGTCAAGAAAACAAGTCTTAGTTCAAAGAAAGTCAAAATCCCATTTAATTGTGCCTTATGCAGTCACTGTTGGATTTTTCAAAAGCTTGATCTTGATTTTGTGTTCAAAAGTTGTTAATATTGCTCTAGTTAGTCTTATCTCACCTTAATACAACATATTAAGTGCTTAAGATCAGTTTAAATCTCACTTTGGTCAACTTTTGGTTTTATAAAAAGTCAAAATCTCTTAAGGTCGTTTTGAATAAAATTTGGAATTTCACCGAGGGCTTATTAGTGAGATTCAGTTTATAAAGATTTGGGAATTAAAGTCTAGTTGCTAAAGAAAATTACAAAATGATAGTTCTTTGTTTCTCGGTTGTTTTAGTGCTTTTAGTTAGCTTATTGTGGGTACCTATTCTAAAATCATCACATGCAAGACAGTGAGTGTGCCCATTTTGATAAGCTTGCATTAAGCTTATTACTTGTCCAAATCTCTTGTTCTCTTGTTCTTTGGAAAGCCAACCTGGTCCTCTTAGAGTATCAAGTCTTGTTTTTCACTTTTGAGCTTATTAGCTAGGGCTGCTAAGGGCTTAAAGTTTGTCCCATTTTCTGTTTTTCACTACAAAAGCCAAGTGCTTATTTACCTATTCTTAGCTTATCAGTGTTCTTAATTGTGTTTTCTAGCTTAGTATTAGTAGCTTATAGCTTATTTTAGCTTATTCCACTTTTGGTTCCATTTTACAAGCTTGTTTGAGCTTATTTCTTCAATATAAGCTTATTTTCAAAACTGTTGGGCTAATAAGCCATCAAATCAGCTTATTGGTGTTTTATAAAATTTTTGTCTTTATTAAAGTTTCATATTATTAGTATATAAGTAGTTTTCAAAAATAAAAATCACAAAAACATCAATATAAAAATAGTGATAGCGTTTATTTAAGATTTTTTAGCTTTTTGATTTTTCTTTTCAACTTTTTAATAAGCAAATCTTGTTTTTCTATTTTTCTTAGGTTTCTGTCATCATATAGGATTTTTAGAAAAAGTTTCAGATTTTTCTTTATCTTTTTAGTATTTATTATAATTATAAATAGTTAATAAGTAATAAATAATTAGTAATAAATAATTAAAAAGTCTAAAAAATATATTTTCTGTTTTAAAATTAGTTTTATCATATTTTAGATTTTCAAAGTTAAAATTTTATTTTTCCAAGTTTATTTTCTATTTTCTAGTATTTAAGTGTATTTTAAATAATAATTAATTAATAATAATTAGATAAAAGTGTGAAAATATATTTTAGTTTTAAAATTAGTTTTATAGTATTTTAGATTTTCAGAATCATAAGTTTATTTTTCTAGCCTTATTTTGCATTTTCTTTCATTTTAGAGTATTTATTAAATAGTTAAAATAGTTTTTAATTAATAATAATTAATTAAATAGTGTTAAAATAATTTTCTTTTCTAATATTTTTCTTTTATTTTAGGATTCCAAAATGTCATTTTTATATTTTTAGGCCTTTTATTTCTTAGTTTTCACTTTTTATTTTGTGCGATACGTAGTTTTAAAACTTTCGTTTACGTTTTTCTCATCGATTGTTGTGCTTTCCAATTCGTGTCCAATTCTATTCCAAATCAATCAAGAGTGTAATTTCTAATCATAACCTTTACGATCACTATCCTTAGTGATCATTCCATCTTCGAGTTTGTTTAACACACCATTGAGTCTCCTTGGGACTAAACGACCCGGAATTCAATCTATTCTCCGGACTTCATTGTATTTGTGTTTAAGTCGCTTCAAGTCTGTTAGACTTGACTGCTTAGCATGATCAAAATTTTGGCGCCACGCCGGGAGGCTTTAGCGTGTGTTTAGCCATTTTCGCATCCATTGTTGCGCATACCCATCATTTGTAAAAGTTTTGTAAAGTTATAAGAAAATCAAAAGTCATCAACACTTTTCCTAAAGTGTTAAAACACCAAAAATATAAAACAACAAAACAATCGAACGTTTTCTATTTTGTATTCTCTTTTAAGGTGATTCTTGAAGAGATACGATTTGGTTAAACGGACGATAACAAAAATATTGTCCAAAAGTTTTTGAACCCATCGCACAAATCTTACCTACGTCTTTTCGGTGGTACTTAATATACATAAAATCAACCACCGCAAACCAAGGCGGTGCACTACCTAACTGGGGTGCGACCATTAATAAGTTCCCGAACATCGATTTAAAACTTGCCTTTGTGTCACTTGTGATTTGGTGTACCTTTTTCAAAGCCATTTCATTTGTGATTATTGGTTAAGTTCACTTGTGTTTTGCCTCATTTGTTTTGAAAATTGGTTTTATACATAGTGCATGCGCACTGCTCTTCCATTCTACAAGTCCACTCTCGAACTTGGAAACATTCCTCGTGAGACGTAGAGGACGCTCGGCTCCTTCACCGTGATCGAGGAACGCCTACCACCACCACCTCCCGCCGAAATGGCGAAGACAAACCTATGAATGAGCTTCTCCAAGCACCCATCGAGGGTTACGGATATGCCATTGTTGTTCCACCATCGTGGTCGACACTTTCGAGCTCAAACCGGGTTGCTCAATCTAGTAACCCAAAGCCAATTCTATGGTTTTGGCGGGATGATCCTCATGCACACATTCGATGGTTTAACAAGATAGCATCTACCATCAAGTACAAGAATGTCCCACATGAAGCTATCAAGCTTCTTCTCGTTCCCATTTTCTCTAGAGGACAAGCCGGAATTGGCTTGAGAAACAACCCCTCGTTCTATAGAGACATGGGAAGATCTGGTCACCAAGTTAGTTAATGAGTTCTATCCTCCATCCCGAACCACAAGTCTTAAGAATGAGATAATGAAATTTTCTCGAGATTTGATGAATCATTTGGGAGGCATGGGATCGTTATAAAGAGTTGCTTCGCAAGTGTCCACATCACGGTTTTACCGAAAGTTAATGCAAATGGATACTTTCTACAATGGTCTCAATCAGGCCAATCAAGATTCTTTGAATGCCTCCGCGGAGGTAATTTCTGAGCAATACCACAAAAGAGGCCTTGCGGATCATTGAGAACAAATCTCAGTCCGTCCTTTCGAGCTAAGACATATCGGTCTAATCGCTGGACCTTCTTCTTCTTCATCCCCGGTGAGTACATCTAGCAATCGATGTTAAGATTGATAAACTCACGACATTGTTCAGCTTTGGTTCTTGCTAACGGAAGAAAGTCTCCTTCACTCACCCACCAACACATGTGAAGTGAAGAAAGTCGAGAGTTGTGTCACTTGTGGTGGTCCTCATGCTTACTACAATTGTACCGCCACCGATGGTAGTCCTTTTGAAGCAAATGCTCTAGCGGTAGTTCACAACAAGGAGGTAATCAATACCGTCCTCAAAATGAACCACACTACCGTGCTAACACTAATCGTGCACCACCGGTTTTAACCAAAATCACAACATGCAAAACCAAATCGAACCAACCAAGAATGAACCAAGGTTATCAAAACCAAGGTAATTTCTATCCTCGACCCAACCAAGGTTTCCAACATCAGGAAACCTCATCAAAACAATTTCAATCGAGGGAATCAATTTCATGGGAATATGAATCCTAATCAAGGGAATTTTGGCTATAATCAAAACATACGGCCTCAAATTGTCCCTCCAGCTCCTCCGTCATTACTCCTCCAGACCATCATCCGATGAGTTATCAAGCAGCTTTATGAAATCCCAAGATGAAATGAACAGTTGTTGGTCCGATTGTCGATCCGAAGAAGTCTTTAAATGATCGACCCTCGGGCTGTGTACTTTACCGAGCAACACGATCGCTAACCCGAGGGGCGATGCTAAGGCGATCACAACCAAGTGGTGTTTCATACTGGACCGCTGTTCCTACTACCTCTTCTTCTTCTTCTCTTCCAAAGGTAGTGGACAAAGTGAACCTCCAAAACATAATGGACCCACGACTCCTATGCCACCTCCACCGGTGCCAATGAGTCAAGTTACCAAGGAAACAACGGACAAAGTGCATAATTCAAGCCCACGGCATAAAGACACGCCCTACCTTTGGTAGTCCAACCTCAAGTGGTCCGAAACCCAAGTCAAATCAAGGAGTTGTTTTGAACCTCCTATAGCTCCTGCTGAGAATCGAATCCAAATCTTCTATTCCTTACCCATCACGTTTGAATGAGCAAAGATCCATGAAAAGCTAGTCATCAAATGGATAAATTTTTCCAAATTTTCCAAGAGTTACACTTTGACATAAGCTTTATGGATGCTATCATGCCGATGCCCAAGTTTGCATCAACTCTCAAGCACATGTTAAGCAATAAGGAAAAGTCGTTTGAAATGGCTAAGACTCCTCTTAACGAGAACGCTTCTGCAGCTATTCTAAAAAGCTTCTGAAAGCTTGGAGATCCCGGGAAATTTCTCTTACCTTGTGTATTTCGGGGATGGTTGAATGCTTTGCCCTAGCAGATCTTGGTGCAAGCATTAATCTTATGCCATATTCGATGTGGAAGAAACTTTCTCTCCGAACTCACTCCTACATGCATGACTCTCGAGCTTGCAGATCGTTCCATATCCCGTCCTCTTGGCATTGCCGAGGACGATTTTGAAAGTAGGAAAGTTCCATTTCCCACCGACTTCGTGGTTGTTGATTTTGATGCCGATCATCGGGTTCCTCTCATTATTGGTCGAGGATTCCCGAGAACGGGTCGTGCTCTCATAGATGTATTTGAGCAAGAAATCACATTGCGTGTTGGTAATGAAGTCGTCACCTTCAACCTTGACCAAACTTCGAGGTACTCCGCAAACTATGATTTCAATCTGCTAACCGAATAGATATCATTGATGTTGCTTCGATGAGTACTCTCAAGAAGTTCTTGGTTATTCTCATAATTCGTGCGGGATTCCACCACATCTTCTCTCACCCTATCATAGCCAATTCCACTCCTTCTCTCACTCCGCTTGAGGGAAGCGACTTCATCTTAGATGAGATTGAAGCATACTTGGCTAGTGATTCCGCACTGGGAAATTGATCACGCCCAATTGATATTGAGGGGACATACTTCTTATTGAGAAGTTGCTCAATGATGATCCATCATCAACCCCTCATCCTAGTGATCCAATCCCAATTGAGATTAATCAAAATGAGATTAACTGGAGGAGATATTCTTCTTGAGAAAGTGTCAACTGGATACTTCTCCTCCTCCTCCCATCAAACTTCATAACGAGGAAGTCAATTCATTGAGAAATCAAGAATTTCCGAGGTTGAGCTTAAGGACTTACCTCCTCATCTCGAGTATGCATTCCTTGAGGTGATGATAAATTACCCGTCATTATTGCTCGAGATTTGAGTAAAGATGAAAAAGTCGCTTCTCATTAAAATCTTGAAGTCACACAAGCAAGCAATTGCTTGGAAACCTCCGACATCAAAGGTATAAACCCCGAGTTCTGTACTCATAAAATATTGATGGAGGATGACTTTAAACTCATAGCTCAACATCGAGACGAGTGAATCCAAAATCCATGATGTTATTAAACAAGAGGTTATCAAACTTCTTGATGCGTGATTGATTTACCCGATCTCGGATAGTCCTTCGGTTAGCCCAATTCATTGTGTTCAAAAGGGTGGCATTATCTGTTATCACAAATGAAGATAACGAGTTAATTCCAACTCGATTGGTGACGGATGGCGTGTTTGCATCGATTATCGAAGTTGAATGACGCCACCAGAAAGACCATTTTCCTCACCCTTCATGGACCGGATGCTTGAGAGATTAGCGTGGAATGAGTATTATTGCTTCCTTGATGGTTTCTCGGGTTACTTTGATCCCTATTGATCCACAGGATCAAGAGAAGACCACATTCACTTGCCCATACGGGACTTTTGCCTACAAACGTATGCCTTTTGGCTTATGTAATGCTCCCGGCACGCTCCAACGATGTATGATGGCCATATTCCACGACATGATCGGGAAACAATGGAAGTGTTTATGGATGACTTCTCGGTCATTGGGGATTCGTTTCAAACATGTTTATCCCATTTAGATAAAATGCTTCAAAGGTGTGAAGACACCAATCTTTGTCTAAATTGGGAGAAAAGTCACTTTATGGTCAAAGAAGGCATTGTCCTTGGCCATAAGATTTCCAAGAACGGGATTGAGGTAGATAGAGCAAAAGTTGATGTCATTGCTAAGCTGCCTCATCCTACCACCGTCAAGGGTATTAGGAGTTTTTAGGTCATGCGGTTTCTATCGTAGATTCATACAAGATTTTTCCAAAATCGCTGGCCTATGACCCATCTTCTTGAAAAGGATGCCTTTATCTTCTCACCGAGTGCATCATAGCTTTGAAACATTGAAGAAAAAGCTTCATCAAGCACCCATTCTCGCTGCTCCGACCGGGACTTGCCTTTTGAGCTCATGTGCGATGCAAGTGATTTTGCTATCGGTGCATCCTAGGGCAACGAAGAAATAAGCACTTTCACCTTATTCACTACGCAAGCAAAACTATGACCGAGGCTCAAACTCATTACACCACCACGTAAAAAGAGCTATTAGCCGTGGTGTATGCTTTTGAGAAGTTTCGCCGTATCTTATCTTGACCAAATGCGTAGTGTATACGGACCACTCGGCTCTTAAATATCTCTTTGCAAAACAAGATGCAAAGCCGAGATTGCTTCATTGGATTCTCCTCCTCCAAGAATTTGATATCATTATACGTGATAAAAGGAGTCGAGAATCTAGCGGCCGATCATCTCGTCTGCATTAGAAAACCCTCACCAAGATGTTTTCGAGAAAAGGATATAAATGAAACATTTCCTCGAGACACTCAATGCGGTTTCTTTTCGTGGAAATTCTACCACCCATGGTTTCTCGACTTTGCAAATTACCATGCGGGTAACTTCATTGTGAAAGGATGTCGACCAACAGAAGAACAAATTCTTCAAAGATGTTAAACATTATTTCGGGACGAATCTTTCTTGTTCAAAATCATGCGGATCAAGTCATCCGACGCGGTGTTTATGGACGAAGCTATTGACATTCTCACTTGCCGCCATGCCGACCCACCGGGGCCATCATAGTCCAAACTACACCGCCAAAAGGTGTTTGATTCCGGTTCTATTGGCCCACAATCTATAAGGATGCCCACGAATTTGTCAAAGCTCGTGACGCTTGTCAACGCTATGGAAATATATCTCAAAGGAATGAAATACCACAAATGCCATTCAAGTTTGTGAGATATTTGACATATGGGTATTGATTTTATGGGGCCATTTCCTTCGTCTCGTGGTAACAAGTACATACTCGTGGTGTTGACTATCTGTCAAAATGGGTTGAAGCAAAAGCTTTACCCACCAATGATGCCCGAGTTGTTGTGAAGTTTTGAAATCTCTGTTTGCGTGTTTGGAACTCCGAGAGCGATAATCGATGATCGTGGTACACATTCTGTAATGACCAATTTGAAAGAGTCATGCAAAATATGGTGTTACCCACCGTCTCTCCATCGCATACCACCCCCAAACAAGTGGCGGTGGAAGTTTCAAACCGTGGTCTTAAAAGGATTCTTGAAAGGACGTGGGTTAAAATCGTGCATCCCGGTCGGATAAGCTTGATGACGACTGGGCCTTCCGTGACGACTTTCAAAACACCCATCGGGTGTACTCCATACAAGCTAGTGTACGGAAAGGCATGTCATCTTCCGATTGAGTTAGAGCACAAGGCTTACTGGGCCTTAAAACATGCGAACTTCGATATACGCATACGGTAGGTGATCATAGAAAAGTTCAAATGAATGAACTAAATGAACTTCGTGATCAAGCTTACGAGAACTCTTTGATCTACAAGCAAAGACAAAGAAGATTCATGACTCCAAGATCAAGAACCGCGCTTTCAACGTTGGTGATCGAGTCCTTCTTTTCAATTCCATTGAAGATTTTCTCGGGAAGCTCAAGTCCCTACTGGTCCGTCCATTCACTATTGCTAAGGTTTATCCTTATGGTACCGCTGAGTTATCTCAACCCGATGGTCCTAATTTTAAAGTGAATGGTCATCGAGTTAAACATTACTTTGGAGAGGACATTCCTCCCGTGGTTGTCCGGATTTACAAACATTCCCCATGAACCAATGAATGCGGGGATCGAGTCAAGCTAGTGACTCGGTAATCAAAACATTAGCACACACCATATGGGTTTTCACCCATAATTGCGCTCTTCTTATCCCTTTCTACCACCCTAGTGTGGGGAGTTTCCCACACTATTGTATATTCTCATTCTTTCTAAAAAAAAAAAAAAAAAAAAAAAAATCTTCTTCTAAATAAATGGCGTAGTATTTCCTTTTACGTTCTTTGTTTCGCATAATCATGGTACTTTGAATATTGAGGGCAATATTCATTTCTAAGTGTGGGGAATTCTCACGAATTTCATATATTATCTACCCAATTCCCCGCTTTTGGCCAAATTTTTTTTGGAGTAAGTGTTTTACACTTACTCATTTGGTTATCATCCGCCATGTTTGATAGACAAAAGGATTGGCTAATCCAGAGCAAACGGCTCTTGGTAAAGATTTCTCAAACCGCTTATATGGCTTGCAATTTGCCCAAAATTGTATGGTTCTTCACTCCCATCACCCTCAAAAGATAATGAGTTGGCTAGCCCGCAAGGTTATGGCTTGTGGTAAAGGTCATGGAAAATCCATAATTGGTATTCACTCACCAAAGATAATCCCGATAATTTATCTAAGAGTTGGCTAGTCCGTAAGGGTAACGGCTCGGTAAAGACACATCAAATCCGTTATATGGTTTATGATTTGCCAATAAATCATCTCGTTATCGTTGTACCAAGATTCTTACTTGAATCGAAACAATTGGCTACTCCGTATGATGGCTTTTGGTAAAGAGTTTTCAAATCCATCAAAGTTTTTCAAATCATTGCTAGGGACTAGCAATATCTCAATGTGGGGATTGATGAGTGTCTAAATACTCATCATTTTTGTATAATCTAAACGCAAAATCATCCGAAACACTCTAAACACATCAAAATGATCAAAATATCACAAATCAGTGTTTTATGTGTTTTAAATGCAAAATATCAAAATCGGATGAAAAATGTATAAAGTTTGCAAAATTGGCGCTTTAGTCCCCAAGTTTTAAAAGTTGTCAAATCTAGTCCTCGAAATTCAAAATGTGGAAATTCATCATTCAAGGTCCCTCAAGTATTCTAAGTTGTTAAAATGATCCTTGAATGAATTTTTGGTCAATTGGCAAGAAAGGTCCTCAAACTTTGAAAAATTGCAAAAATAGTCCTTGGACTTTAAAAATAGATTTTATGAAAAAAGGGTCCTTGTTTTATCAAAGTTTGTCAAAATAGGTCCTTGTGAGAAGTTTGAAAAAAGTTGCAAGATCAGTCCTTGAAGTTTGGGTGAATTACACTTTTGGTCCTTATTGTTATGACTTAACCAAACCGGATCCTATTAATACCTTAGCCCAAATCCAACATAAGCCCAATCCACTTGACCTTGACCCTTTGCCCTTGACCTCCAGTCCACAACTCATTCTGACCCCAGCCACAACCCATTTTGACCCCCTTGTTATTATTTATCCCCGGTCAAACCAAAGTCAAAACCCACCTCGCTTAAAAACCGGATGCACAGAGCTCTGCTCTTCCCCAACGAAACATCAAACCGAGATGGTTTTCACCATATTTTCAACCCTCCATGCTATGTTCCTCCACCCCTCTACACTCCAAATCCTTTAATTACCTCAACCAAACCCAATTAAAGCAAAACCGCTAAATGGAAAATGGCGCCAAAATGCAAGGTGGACGGTTCTGATTAGTTTGAGTGATCCAAGGGCTCAAGTTTGGTGGGAAAGATTCAGAAGACATGTGGGAATGTGGAAAAGTCTATAAAGGAGAGAGATATGTATTGTAAAAAATCTATCTAGTGTAATTTAAGTTATTATTGTCGTTTTTAAGCATTTTCAAATTTAAGTGTATGTTTTATCCTCAAACTCAGATTTCAAGCTCTTTTGTTATAAGAAAGCTTTTGTGAAACTTAAATTCAAGTATCATATTGTATTTAAGTTTTTGCAATTTCTCATATTTATGCAAAATTTCAAATATTGGTTTAAGTTGTTTATTGTTGTGGTTCTAAGCTCAGTAAGCTTATTTAAGCTTATAATAACTTATTTAAGCTTTTAAAATCATTTATAATTCAGTTTAGCTTCAAAATAGAAAAATACCAAAAATTACCAAGAAAATAGTCAAAAATCAAAAATCCATGGATAAGGTGCAAGCAAGCTGATGCAGTCTGGTTTTTGGATGGGAATGGGTTAGTGAACTCATGGAGGTTCTATAGGAAGTTCTACTTGGTCATTGTTCTCGATTTCATTGGAAGCATTTGTAAGCCTTTAGCTCATTTGTTGCTTTTTTATTGCTTAATAGTTTTTAAGCTCATATCTCAGATTTGTATGTTAATTAGCTATAGTTAAGTTAAAATAAACTATAAAATCAAGTAGCTAGTTTTTCTCAATTTATAGTTTGCAAAATTTGGTTCCAACAATGGAAATGGTATAATCATAAATTATCAGTTTAATGTTGTTTTGATTATTGATTTAGGCTTCATAAGTCTTAACAAGTGATTATTAAAGGTCTGCAATCAAGCTTATGGTTTCTAATTTTGATTTGGTTTGAAAAACTTCATAACAGTCAACATAAAGGTGTGTTTGGTTTATGGTGTTCAAAGGTTCTTTGGTCCTTAGCTTTGTTGGAAATCTGTCTAAATAGGTCTAAGTAACTCAATTCAGTCAAGAAAACAAGTCTTAGTTCAAAGAAAGTCAAAATCCCATTTAATTGTGCCTTATGCGATCCTCGTTGGATTTTTCAAAAGCTTGATCTTGATTTTGTGTTCAAAGTTGTTAATATTGCTCTAGTTAGTCTTATCTCACCTTAATACAACATATTAAGTGCTTAAGATCAGTTTAAATCTCACTTTGGTCAACTTTTTGGTTTTTATAAAAAAGTCAAAATCTCTTAAGGTCGTTTTTGAATAAAATTTGGAATTTCACTGAGGGCTTATTAGTGAGATTCAGTTTATAAAGATTTGGGGAATTAAAGTCTAGTTGCTAAAGAAAATTACAAAAATGATAGTTCTTTGTTTCTCAGTTGTTTTAGTGCTTTTTAGTTAGCTTATTGTGGGGTACCTATTCTAAAATCTGTCCTGTGCACAGTGAGTGTGCCCATTTTGATAAGCTTGCATTAAGCTTATTACTTGTCCAAATCTCTTGTTCTCTTGTTCTTTGGAAAGCCAACCTGGTCCTCTTAGAGTATCAAGTCTTGTTTTTCACTTTTGAGCTTAT
Organism: Chrysanthemum lavandulifolium; assembly: GCA_022545495.1. Lineage (NCBI taxonomy): Eukaryota > Viridiplantae > Streptophyta > Magnoliopsida > Asterales > Asteraceae > Chrysanthemum > Chrysanthemum lavandulifolium. Next base: position 104,229,751 of record CM040246.1, read on the forward strand.
TAGCTAGGGCTGCTAAGGGCTTAAAGTTTGTCCCATTTTCTGTTTTTCACTACAAAAGCCAAGTGCTTATTTACCTATTCTTAGCTTATCGTTGTTCTTAATTGTGTTTTCTAGCTTAGTATTAGTAGCTTATAGCTTATTTTAGCTTATTCCACTTTTGGTTCCATTTTACAAGCTTGTTTGAGCTTATTTCTTCAATATAAGCTTATTTTCAAAACTGTTGGGCTAATAAGCCATCAAATCAGCTTATTGGTGTTTTATAAAATTTTTGTCTTTATTAAAGTTTCATATTATTAGTATATAAGTAGTTTTCAAAAATAAAAATCACAAGAACATCAATATAAAAATAGTGATAGTTTATTTAAGATTTTTAGCTTTTTGATTTTTCTTTTCAACTTTTAATAAGCAAATCTTGTTTTCTATTTTTCTTAGGTTTCATCATCATATAGGATTTTTAGAAAAGTTTCAGATTTTCTCTATCTTTTAGTATTTATTATAATTATAAATAGTTAATAAATAATAAATAATTAGTAATAAATAATTAAAAGTCTAAAAATATCTTTTCTGTTTTAAAATTAGTTTTATCATATTTTAGATTTTTCAAAGTTAAAATTTTATTTTCCAAGTTTATTTTCTATTTTCTAGTATTTAAGTGTATTTTAAATAATAATTAATTAATAATAATTAGATAAAAGTGTGAAAATATATTTTAGTTTTAAAATTAGTTTTATAGTATTTTAGATTTTCGGAATCATAAGTTTATTTTTCTAGCCTTATTTTGCATTTTCTTTCATTTTAGAGTATTTATTAAATAGTTAAAATAGTTTTTAATTAATAATAATTAATTAAATAGTGTTAAAAATAATTTTCTTTTCTAATAATTTTCTTTTATTTTAGGATTCCAAAATGTCATTTTATATTTTTAGGCCTTTTATTTCTTAGTTTTCACTTTTTATTTTGCGCCAGATACGTAGTTTTAAAACTTTCGCTTACGCTTTTTCTCATCCGATTGTTGTGCTTTCCAATTCGTGTCCAATTCTATTCCAAATCAATCAAGAGTGTAATTTCTAATCATAACCTTTACAGATCACTATCCTTAGTGATCATTCCATCTTCTCGAGTTTGTTTAACACACAACGAGTCTCCTTGGGACTAAACGAACTTGAATTCAATCTATTCTCCAGACTTCATTGTATTTGTGTTTTGTTGTTTCAAGTCTGTTAGACTTGACTGCTTAGCATGATCACTCATGCATAGTGTTATCTAAATTTTAAAAGATTTTGGAAGATATTCTAAGATATCAAATCTAATAAATTATTATATTTTATTACCACTTTTGGTTATAAATACCATCCCATGGTTTTCTCATATCTTCATCCCTTCTAACATACATTCTCTAACATTCTTTCATCACTTAGATCTATAGATAAACATGTAGTAGCATACATCAATCACCCTCACCATCACATGATCATAATGTTCTAACATTTATATTTGTTGTAAGCATATTTTACATTTTGATCAACCAAGGAAAGTTTAGAGATCTAGCCATCCTCATTCACCAAAGCATATCAACATATGAAGATTCAAGATCTCTTGATATCCTCATTGATTGAAGACTTCTTATTTAAGAAGATCATTTAGATTAGTCATTCATATCCATTAGACATTTATGTCATGGGTCATCATTGTAAACATTATTGCATCATCACAACACTTTCACCAAACTAGATTAGATGGGTTATGTGTTTGAACCATAAAACACAAGGTTTGTTATGTTGGGCCATAAAACATAACGGGAGTGGTTGTACCAAAAGAACTCGACATCAAGCTTAGTGTCGGAAATATTGTATAAGCGACGTTAGGTTGGTTCTACCTCGAACTAGAACCCGTATTTAGCTTTGTACCGGAAAAGTGTAAGCGACGATTGTAAGGTTTTCTCCCACGAGAAGGGAGCTTGTTGATTTAGTGAAGTAACTCTCGAGTTGGGTACTCGGGAGTGGAGTAGGCGGAGAGGAGATCCGTGACCGAACCACTATAAATCCTCGTGTTCGGTTTGCACTTTCCTTTCTTTATCTCTTTACTTTTATAATTGCTTGTGATGTGGTTTGATGTTTATGCTTGTGTGACAACTTGGTTTACTATGCTTTATATTAGTCACAAACAATAATTGGTACTTTCATATTATAACAAGCTTCATAAACGATTTGATACAAAAGATCTAACATTTTTAAACGGTAACGTATTCACCCCCCCTCTACGTTTTCACAATTGGTACCAGAGTCTCGTAGCTCTTATTTTCAAAACAAATGGTTTTTAAAATGGAGAACGATCCATGTATCAAATTATCATTGAAGCGAAATATAATATGAAAAATGTTTTGCTAATTATACTTAGAAATTTTGTTGTTAAATGTTTAGATAAGTCACATTAGTAAAAATAATAAACAAAATATGTGTATTATATTTTTTCTATCAAATCTAGTAAGTCCTACACTTTTTCGCTATAAGTAAGTACATTTTTCAACTTTCTGTGAAGACCACGGATTGGGCGGAACCAAAAAAAGGGCTCCTTCCTTGTAAATTTTTGGTTCCTTGGTCTGCACAGTACGCAGTTTTTTTGGCCAACTTAAAAAATTCATAACTTATTAACCATAAGTCCGTAGGAGTCGAGCCACCTATCATTTTAAAGGGAATTGAGTCTACTTTCATTTAAAACTACTCTCATGACCTGAGTCCAATTTTAAATAAGTGAAATAGACCAAATACTATGAGTATGTCCAAGATATTAAGTTTCGATTTAACATAAAACTCAAATTTTGAGTCAAGCAATTTAAGATGGTATTCTTAGAACATTGATATAATTTATTTTGAAACTAAATAATTATGTAATATGTTTAAAGAAAACTAATCAAGCTTGGTAACATCATCACATTTAAACGATAAATGACTTAAAAGTGTTTTTCTTGTTATGCTATGCTAAATGACCACTTGTTTATGTTGTTTGCATATATGTTTCTTGTTTATTTTCAAATTGTTGTTTACACTTGTTTGTTTGAATAATATAAGTGCCAATCTTTCCATGTTATTTATTCGCTTGCTTGACGATTTCTTGTTTATGCACAATAGGACATTTGCTAGATTTTGTGCACTTAGTTGGAAAATTGTTTTACCATCACTTATAGACTTAGATCACTTCCTTTGCATAGGTTATACTAACATCTCGCATAACTTATGAAATGTCATGACTCGCTTAACAATGAGTACTAAGTAAATTATTCAAGTACTTTGAAAAATGGAGGTTTTAAGAGAGTGTTTGGTACAAGGACAAAAACAATGTTGTATGATGTAATTTATTTGTTTTTACTTTGTAGGATGATAATATGACTTAAAACAATGTTGTATGCTAACCGGTTTATGCAGTGGATAGCACAAGTGTGTTATCAATTTTACCCATTTTCACTTTATGTGAAAATCGTTAGCCCTTGGTCAAAGTCTATGCTCCACTATGTTTGTATATGTGTTATCGACTTTTCCTAACTAGAAGTAATTAATGTCACATGTTTTAAGCAAAATTTCGTGTTTCGAAAACTCCCCGACACCTAAAAAATGGGTCTGAACTTTTCGGTGTCCATGGATCGACGGCACCAAAATGTTGGTACTGCCTCGTTATGCATTTTGGTACCGCCATACCAGATAGCGGACCAGCGGCACCAATTTAAGGGTTCCACTGTAAAGAAATGGTGTCGTGGATCCTACAGGTAAGTTGTTGAATTTTACTAAATCCCACAATCTAATTTACCAAATCTTGTTTTTAGGATACTTGTTAATGCATATCTTTCATATATCACTCAACACGTCCTCAATGGATTAAATTAGGATGTTTGACATGATCTTAGACACTTACATCTCATTAGAAACTACCATCTTTGTATGGATTAACATCAAATAAAACACATCTCTCCGTGAATCCTTAGCTCCATAAATCGACACATTCAGGATGGTCATTTTCACACTTACATTGTTACTTTTCCTTAAGCTTAGCATTTCTTAAAGCAAAGTCAAAATTACTAAATCCTCAACCTCAAATAAACCGCTAGGATTAGCATTCGATCTTGTTGCTTCATTAAACTTGAACTCTTCATCCTCGGACTCGTTACCTCTCAACATCTCATCACCCATTCAAGATGTGAACTTTCTAAACTTAAGTACTCCAACTCCACCACCAAAATAACCCATAATTATGACTACTTCACAACCATCCAAAACACCTTCACAACCAAAGTCTCCAAAACTTGTACTTTGTGCAACACCACCAACATCTCCTCACCCATTTCATGGATGACTTAGATGACTTACCGAGACTAACAACTGGACTCATTATTTGCAAAGATATCATACACAAGTCTAACATATGACTATAGATATTGTTTTGTATCCACATGTATTGCCTCACTTGGTTAACATGAAAATAATGTGTCATCCTTCAAGACGATAAGTATTTACATCGAGTCATAACTCACACGTATGTTAAAGACATATTATCAAGTCTTGTTATCCTTGAGTTCAATCTAAGCTTTATAATCTCAACAAATTAGGATTGACAACTTAAGTATTTCATCCAAAATATTCAAGTGCATATGACTTACGATTGTAGTCATTAAAAGTCATATCCGAAAAATCAACACCCAAGTATTTTAACAGCACATGTTGAAAAACTAATCCTAAAATGAATCAAACACTTATCCAAAACAAACAACCCATCGTGCCACTTATCCTCTTTGACACCTACTATCCTCTTCCATCTTTTGGCACCATTAAGCGTATTGCTCATGAACTTCCAAGAGCATCCTTTAAATCAAAAGTACCCTTTCAGGTGAACCTATACCTCAGCCCTAAGCTTCATAGACATAACCAAAACTTCAAGAACTTCACCCACTAGTTGTAGCAACCAATGAACCATAAGAATTAGTATCCATACTTTTTGTGTTCAACATCTATGGACAAATAATCAACCTAAGTACTCCCATAGCACAACAAATCCCTTCCTTATTTAGACACACTAGAAGACCTACCACCTAGATCAACCAATCCACCATCCTTACCATCATTTGAATTCGTTGAGTGTATTGCTCAAAAAGCCCTTGTGTCCAACACTTGTACTGAATCAAATGCACGTTTCAACAAAATCAAACATCCTTTCCCACATATAAGGACTTAGATAATTCATTATGGCTAGAACCTCAACTATCAAATAAGCATGGTGCTCTTGGTAATTGTTGTCAATTTCCACTAGGTATAAGTAGTATTACCTTCCCAAATTATCAAAGTATTAATAATACTTTGTCGTTAAACTTCTGCATAAATTTCGTTAAACCTCAAATCAACATTTTAACAACATAAGTTAAAATGCAATCTCAAAGCCAACATCATACACCCCAAGCAACAATGACTCTTGAGGAGTATACATAAGAAACTCGAGTGAATTCATCTTGTCATCATCTAGTGAATATAATCTTGAGACCAAGTTTATTTAGATGGGACTATCCGATTCAAACACTTTGGCTTCATATCTTCATTTAGGAAAACATTATGCCTAAGAAATCATGCGTTAAGTATTCATCTTGTTAAAAGGATATTGTATATCCTATGCATTATTCTCTCCTTGCGACATAAATGGTTGTGTTACAAGAGATTTCATTACACCTCATTGGCTAAATGATCTTGAAACGAACAAGTTCTATGAACTAGCGTATCCAATTCATCTTGTCATACTTATTTTCATAAGCATGATAACTTTATCCCATGCGATAATCTCATTTGTTGAAAGATACTATTTGTATCCATTTCCTTTCAAGCGTACATCATAACCTAACCTTGCTCAAACCTTGTGCACATCCAAGGTTAAAACTACACATCTCTAGAACATACACATGATCTATTGAAGTTAGTAATCTTGTTTAGATTCTTGTCAAATAAAGTTCCAAAGAGCTTGAGAACATTCTTAATTTAACATATTCCATTCCCTAGTCTTAGATAATCAAATCACTTTTAAAGTACACACTTCAACGTAAAGATGTCATCCATTAGATCATACAATTAGCTATGTAATTTGAAAACCTTAGATTCTAAACACAAGATTAAAAGATATTGTGTATCAACACACCATTGTTAAAATTCATGTGTATAACATGACATCTTCATCACCTTAGTTATATTGCATATTAGTTGTGTCACATTAAGCCAAGTATTGGTAAACTATCATCTTTATGCACTTTAATAGGCAAAAGTAGGAGTTCCCATCTTTCTAACATGAGAATGACTACTTGGAGAACCTATTGCACTAGAAACTCAATTTGTTCTAATGGTTGAATTGCTTCGGAGAAGTTGGGTATGTGGAATCACCCGTAAAATGGTCGTGTTTAGCCTTAATTGAGCACCGCTAGTAATAGTCTCATATTCATTCTCCAACTTGAAAAATCTGTTTCCTATACTTGCCTAAAGTAAGTGTTAAAACATTGATAGTTTGCCTCGCCTTAGGAATACTAATCAAACAAGTAGTATATATAACTTTTCTTTTAAAACCACTTGCATTGCACTTACATGTTCTTGTTTGATACGATAAGTTGATTTGACATTATCTTAGTGTTTGATAACTAGTCAAATGTGTAAACCTTGGTACGGTTTTATCTTCATAATGCTTGTATCCTTGTTTCATGCTACTAAACGTTTAAACCTAAACTTTATTTGCATGATACTTACTTTTGAATTATTTTTAGCATGATTAACATGTTTCTTATGAACTCATAATATGCCATTCTGATACGTGATAATTTTGATATGATATATTTGTGTTTGAAAGCTATTAGTTGGAATTCATTACATCTATGTGTAGTACGATCCAAAAGATACATGCTCCAAATTGCTATGTCTTAAACATGGCTTGCATGAATCTTTCATATTGTTTCTTTTGCTTCTTGTCACACTATTTGTTTGCTACGTGTGCACATATAATCTGTCAAAGTGCTTTTGGTATGACTAACTTTTAGAAGCCTTTTTATCTTACAAATTAATCACATAGATTATTATATATCCAAGTATGCTTAAGTGTCTAAGTCTAACGACAAAACAATCTCATAATGAAATGTCTTGAATAAAGTCGTATTCTTGCATAATATGATTATTTTGATGCTATCTTGTGTGATGATTTCTTGTCTACTAAGTGCAATGTGTTGTTGTTGCTTATATAATATGTTATCATTTGATTTCTATCATGTTAACATCTTTTATCACTAAAAATTTGTTTTGTAGGTTGATAACAAATTATTTGTTATCTCACTTGGTTCTAACTTTTATATGCTCATTTTGCATAATCCCCTTTATTGCTACGTAGATTAGCACTATGCTTTATGGGACCCCTACACTTGCATACGGTTTAAAAGCATATAGAATTAAGTTCTAGAGGTTGGCTTTGCATTTTGTCTTTCAACCGACCTCTTTCCAAATCTCATTTTGCTTCCGGTTTCCAAAATCATCTCCATCATTATTTAGTTATAACAATACTCTAATCCTCTTCACTTCCTATTAGGAAACCACATGCCTCATCATACGATCATCTCGTATTAATCGAGAAGAGGTACGTGACTTTAAGGATGAAGTTCATTGTATGCTAACCATCATCCAGAAAAACCTCACTAAGCTCACCTCTTTCGTTAACCCGAATAACCTCCTAAACACTTTGTTGTCATTCCTTATTTGATACATTACACATTATGTTGGATGTCCACCAATTAAGGGGGAGAGAAATCCATTCACATAATTGTATTTTGTCAAAATTTATGTCTCTTAGACTCTAAAATACCAACACATAGGTAAACACCACTTAGCTAAAACCGGTTCACGAAACCACAACTAGTTCAACCTTTTAACTTTTTATCACAAGTTTGCACCAATACCTCATCAAGTGAAAACGATCATGTGTTTTACAAAACGCCTTCATCTCCACATATAGGATTTTCCTTAAACTAGCACCTTACAACTTCACTATCTAGAACACCATCATAGGATCTTATCCTTTTCCCGCATATCATGCATGTCATTGTCGGCAAACGATATATTAATCAAAACCGCCATTCCCAACACCTTTTCAACACGCTGGTCTATCCAACTCTCAAATGATGTCATCCTCATATAGGTACTCATTATTATTATTAGTATTTTCATATTGTCTTCACTTTTTTCAATGTGATAATCATCCATGACGGTCAAAACCATGCTAATACTACCTTTCCGTTGTCACCTAGAATAGGTCATCTTTATAATTCATGTCAATCAATGAACGAATTTATCTTCATGTTATCACTTTTATATTTTTTGGTATCTTCATTACAATATTCTTAGATAGAACGCATTATTGATTACTCTTGGGTTGAAGCATATGAGAACTTGCTCAAAACAATAGGTTGTTAGCATCAATAAATCATTCAAATCATAACCCTTATGCATCATTGAAATGCAATGTCCATTCATATTTTTTTTCCCTCTTAGCTTTAGTCATCATCACCACCACCTTAATAGCTTCCTACCTAATCACCACCACCTTCCATCACCACTTTCACTAATCATCAGCACCATGGATTAGCGAAAACTTACTTTTGTAAATCTCGAATCATCTACCATCACCACATGAATCCTACTAGTAAACCGATACCAACACTAGCACCACTAGTGGCACACCCGGTGGGAGACTCCATATCTTCTTTCTAGGAACTATTTTGTAGGATTTTATCATATTATATTCTCACTTTTCTTATGATTGTAATTAGGAGACTATACTTCATGAGATCTTTGATTATATCATTTATCACATATATACATCTTGTTTTTCTTTGTGAAAAAGATGAAATATGTTGCACTAATGTTTTTCATTGTAGGTTCATCATCATATACACTCGATTGTATATAACTTACTCATCTAAGGATGAAGTTTGCATCAATTATTTTTCTTATTTTAGGTGCTTCTTGACACCCTTGAACAAGGAGGAATATCCTTCAAGCACTCATATTGCATCGTCTATACACTTGTTTGTATATGACATATTTGTCTAAAGACAAAGCTTCTATTATACTAATATTTATTTTGAAGGTTCATCTTGACGACCTAGAGCAAGGGAGCTTCGTCAAGAATTTATCGAATGCATCTTATACACACTTTGTTGTATATCACTTACTCGTCCAATGACGAATATAGTTTTGCACTAATATTTGTTTTTTTAGGTTTTAATCATACCGACGCCTCAAACAAGGGGAGCAACCGTCAAGGGGAGCATGCACGCATTTAGCATCATTCTCACTTTTCAACAATCATTTTTGCTTCGATAAAAATTGGAGAAAATAGGCTAACATTGCTATGCCTTTTTCTTTTTCATATATTTCTCATATTTTTTGTTGCAGAAAACTAACCTTGATGTAGGTTAAGCCTCTTTAATTGATCCATGGATCCACTACCAAACAAGGGACGGATTGAAGTAGATGATTTTAACTTCACTAGGATGATGCAAGCTCGCTTTTTTGGGAGAAATTGTTAAACTCATGACACACCCTTTTGTTTCGACAAAAGGGGAGAAAAGTGTAAACGGAGAAGGTAATGTAAAGGTAGTAAGGATACAAGTAACTTTTACATTTTACTTTCTATTACGTTTATATATCTTTGTCATCATCAAAAGGGGAGATTGTTAGTGCAAATATTACGATATTTAATCTATACTGCCTCGTTTGTTTTGATTGATGACAAACATGTAACTTGTAATACATAACGTAAAATGTACAAGTTACTTGTAATTACATTTGTCTCAACATACATTCAACACCTCTCGATGTCTCAAGTCCTCGTATGTTACAACACAGGTTCGTACATGTTTGTTATGTGGCATTATGATCAAACCCATTAACAAATCATTTAGAATGTTTAAAATACGTTTAGAGTCACCAAGTATTTTAATAGGTTAACTATTCTATTTCGAACCTCATTTTACATTTTGCATTCACAAGTATTTTATATAAATACATCTTTTGTAAAATGTCTAACAAATATATACTTTTATTTGTACAAGTAAACTAACTATAATATTCATACAAGTACTAAAGTTTACTTACACTTGACAAAATATATTTTATTTTGACAAGCACTCAACTAGATATTTTATTTTACAAAAGGTTACTTACATTTTATTTACAAGTAACTTACCTTTTAATAAGTATATACATTTGTTTAAATGTATTTTTCATAAAAGGAAAACACTCTTTTATTACCTCATGCATAGTGTTATCTAAATTTTTAAAAGATTTTGGAAGATATTCTAAGATATCAAATCTAATAAATTATTATATTTTTTATTACCACTTTTGGTTATAAATACCATCCCATGGTTTTCTCATATCTTCATCCCTTCCAACATACATTCTCTCTAACATTCTTTCATCACTTAGATCTATAGATAAACATGTAGTAGCATACATCAATCACCCTCACCATCACATGATCATAATGCTTCTAACATTTATATTTGTTGTAAGCATATTTTACATTTTGATCAACCAAGGAAAGTTTAGAGATCTAGCCATCCTCATTCACCAAAGCATATCAACATATGAAGATTCAAGATCTCTTGATATCCTCATTGATTGAATACTTCTTATTTAAGAAGATCATTTAGATTAGTCATTCATATCCATTAGACATTTATGTCATGGATCATCATTGTAAACATTATTGCATCATCACAACACTTCCACCAAACTAGATTAGATGGGTTATGTGTTTGAACCATAAAACACAAGGTTTGTTATGTTGGGACATAAAACATAACGGAGTGGTTGTACCGAAAAGAACTCGACATCTAGCTTAGTGTCGGAAATATTGTATAGGCGACGTTAGGTTGGTTCTACCTCGAACTAGAACCCGTATTTAGCTTTGTACCGAAAAAGTGTAGCGACGATTGTAAGGTTTTCTCCACGAGAAGGGAGCTTGTTGATTTAGTGAAGTAACTCTCGAGTTGGGTACTCGGGAGTGGAGTAGGCGGAGAGGAGATCCGTGACCGAACCACTATAAATCCTCGCGTTCGGTTTGCACTTTCCTTTCTTTATCTCTTTACTTTATAATTACTTGTGATGTGGTTTGATGTTTATGCTTGTGTGACAACTTGGTTTACTATGCTTTATATTAGTCACAAACAATAATTGGTACTTTCATATTATAACAAGCTTCATAAACGATTTGATACAAAAGATCTAACGTTTTAAACGATAACGTATTCACCCCCCACGCTTTCACACCCTTTTTAGGCACTTTGGACTGGTCCTTGCCACTATTTTGTTTGAGTTCCTTTATCACGCTTGATGCTTCCCGTTCTCATCGGTTCTTCTATCGCCTTTTCGTGCATGCATTCATTCGTGTTGTGTCCCACTTCTCCGTGGAACTTGCAATATTTGTTGGCGTTCCTTTTCTCAACCGGTGTAAGCATTGGTGGAGGAGTTTTTAATTTCTCCTTTTCCAATGCTAATATTTCTTTGGGTGTTTAGGAAAGGAGGGTAAACCTATCTTGCTTCCTCTCCGAACGGAGCTGATTTCTGTACCCTCTCTTGAAGCCTTGCTTCTGCCCAGATTCATGCGGCTTCCATTGTACTTGGCTTAGCAATCTCTTTCTTTCGTGGTTGCCTGCGGCTACTTCCCCACGAAGGAAAGATGCGGTTACCCTCATCACCTCATCTACCGACTTGGGTATATTATCATGCAACCTTTTAATTAACTCGGGGTTAGTGATCCCATTCATGAAACTGGAGACCTTCATGACTTCCGGAGCTCCTTTGACATCTCTGCTTTCCACCTTGAACCTTTTCACAAAGTCTTCTTTGGTTTCTCCTTCTCTCGTTTGATGTGATGGAGTTCCACATGATCCTTTATGCACTTTTTTGTCAAGGAAAAAATCTCTTCACCATCATAACATCTCACCGATTCGGTGGAGATCGCCAAACCACACCCTAGCGTATCCGGTGAGTGTGGAGTTGAACATGTGGCACCATGTTGGCATGGCCTATCGTTCTACCTTTGTTGTTGCTTGAAAAATCTTCAAGTGATCTTCCGGATCTTTGCTTCCATCGTATGTCTTTACATTGGTAGGCATTCGCGTCTTCTTAGGCATGTCGAAATAGCAAATGCGTGGAGTGAACGGATCAGTCTCCTTGCACACCCATGGCCTAGATAAGTCGTCGTCCTCGACATCCTACTTTTGCCTCTTTGATCCGGAACCCCAACGTTCGTCTCCGTTGTCTTCGCTTCCGGAGAGTCGATCAGTCTTCCGTGAGTATGTTCGGCTACCTTCGTATTCTACGGAGTAGGGTTCCGTTTTTTGTGAATAAGAGTGGTGGTGAGTGCCTCCGTTCTCTTTTTCAGATCCGCGACGGCTAGTTCTCTTTTGACTTTTGGAGCATACAAATATACTTTTTTATCTGTCCCCAAGCCTATGGAATGCGCTTTTGCGCAGCCTTCTGAACACCGCCTTGTTCCGCACCACAGACACGGGAGCGGGTGTTGGGTCAGAGCGAGCCCTTTTGGTGAGCATTTTTTTCTTTCCGAACGCAGTTGTGTACTGGGTCCCACAGATGGCGCCAACTTGTTAGTGCAAAAAGTGTGACGGGTTGTGATGGATGTGAGTGCAACTTGCCAGACTAGGCCAACAAGCTTCTAGTGGGCTGATCTTGTACTAATCCAAGTAGTTTGATTGGTTTCCTGCACAGAAAAGTAAACGTTAGCCTTACTGCGTGGGACGGACCCCACGATTAAACTTGGCGTGAGAGTAAGTACACATTTCGAGAGAGAATTAGGAGTATGTGTGTGTAATTATGAGAGAAAGTTGTACCTTGTATGGGGATTAGAGCCCCTTTTATAAGCGAGGCTTACCGCTAGGGTTTCCTATATACTAGCACATAGTAATTGGTTGCCGAGCCGAACCCTTGTCGGACAAGGTTCGTGTCAATCGCGGATGCGGACACAAGATACCTTCGGTTGATTGTTCACCGCCATGTATCTTGCGTCGTCTTGAGGTCTCGGACCATAGCCAATTTCGTCATTGGGCTTATGGTTGGTCCGAGTTTGTAGTTATTTTATGGGCTAATAACCTATTAAAGCATCATACTTGTCACAAATGTCGATTCGACGTAGCGAACAAACAAAATACCTCTTTTAGACATTAAACTTGACATTGTTGTCTTCAATTGAGTATTATGACAATTTTACCATTCCAAATTACATAAATGGTCCATGTAGGTTTACGAAAATTGCATCCATCGTCCCTATGCTAAATTACAAAAATAGTCCCCGTCATTTATCTTAAGATAAGATACTAAACCTACTATGTGGGTGGTTTAGTGGTTTGATCATTAACCAAACATATAAAACAAAAATAATAAAACCAAAAATTTATTGAACACAAGCTTTCCTCCATAGATATGCATCTTTAACCAAAGGAGCCCATAACCAAATTCATGGTTTCATTGTTGTCTGTCGTTGATGTGTGTCACAAACGACGATTTCAATCTCATGATCTTCTCGATATGTGCTTTTTGTTCGGTTTCACATCCGGTCCTTGTCAAGTGGCTTGTCCAAAATTAATTAACTAATCTTCATCTTCTTCCAACCCATTAATCTTCCTCAACACCATCAATCCGACCACCTAAAAACTCAAAACTCGAAACCCAAACCGTAATAGTGGTGGCGCATGGTAAAACTAGTGCGGATCTCCGGTAGGTGGTCATTGGTGATGGTTGTAGTGGCGGTGATGAGTGGCGGCTATCGAGGTGTTGACGGTTTCGGATGTAGAGTTGGTGATGCGGTGGTGTTGAGGTGGTGATGTAGAGTTGGTGGTCATTGAGGTGGTCATACTTGTGGTGTCGCCAACCGATTTTGGTGTTGGCTTTTACTATTGTAGATAATGAATGATAGATGTTGGATTTTGCTATGTATTTATTAACCTTCATCATTATCATGTTTTATTGATAATCTTTGGGATGACTTTCATAATCAATTCTTAGTTTGAGATAATCTTGGGTTAGGATAGAATAGGAATTAGATGGCAATTGGGATAAGTTGATACCTTGTTCTCAGTTAGAGTAGTTATATTCAATGGATGTAATAGAGGGATCATGGATGTAATTGGGATAAAGCACTTAAAAGCAACTAGTTATAGATCATTTCTCATCGTGAACAAACATGTGCGGATAGAATAGGAATTAGATGGCAATTGTGATAAAGCAACTTATGTATGTAATAGAGGATCATGGATGCAATGGACGCAATTTATGAAAAGAGAGGATCATTTATGTAATTTACCTTTTGGACAATGGATGCAATTTTAAAAATTCAAGGGTAAAATGGTCATCACAATTTTGTATTTTATCTTTATTACTCAATTGAAGACAACAATATCAAGTTTAATGTCTAAAAGAGGTATTTTTTTGTTCGCTACGTCGAATCGACATTTGTGACAAGTATGATGCTTTAATAGGTTATTAGCCCTTATTTTATCGTTATTGGGCCTGGGCCCAATATGTGTATAAAGTGTATTGGGCCTGTTATACATACTATACGCCATCAGCACGGAGCTTTATGTTTTTGTGATGTTGTATCTTATTGTTATCATAGTCAGAGTGAACGGTGGCGCGCCATAAGGATTATTTTTTTTTCTTCCAACAGCCCCACCAAATTGCACTGTTCAGTCATCATTCGCTCGCCATTCGTTTTATCGCCAAGCTATTAACGGCCGTAGTTGATTCTTATTTTTAGTGGGTGAGGTATTTTTAGTGTATGTTATGAGACCCACTTAAGCCTATAACATTTAGGGGACATTTGGTTTGTTAATGGAATTACTATGGGTATGGGAATCACTCTATGTTTGTAGGCTCACCATGCTTGGTGGGTATGAGATATGTCTGGTTTTATGAGTTTTATACCCATATCTCAAAATAAAAAATCATTTACCAAAATAATCAAATTCTAAAGAAGATGTCAATTATCGACACTATTTCATGGTACTAACTGAGAAATATGAACTTTGTAGTACTAAAAAAACATCTAGAAGAAAGGTGGAAAATGGGACACTAATACCCCCTTCCATAAAATACTCTAAGTACAAACCTATCGCATTGTCTTTTAAATCCCCCATGGTAAAACCAGCCGGGGGGAGCCTCGGATGAAGATCGCGAGGAATCGCAGAGGTTTTACCGCCCGCTTTAAACCCCTCGGACATGTTTGAACTATATTTATCTAGATCAAATTTGGGTTTCGGATCCGAAGGACCTTCCAAGCATGCTCGAATTATGATCCGAGGCGATCCGGACTGCTCATCATGGTAACCGTAAGGAACGGAAAATAGCCTAGGTTTAAAAGAGACAGAAAAGCTAAAGTATACCCGAGCAGAGACGAAGGACACAAAGATCGTCCGTGAGAAAAACTCATAAAGTGTGTATGTGCAAGAATTTTACGGTGGTAGAAATGAAACGACCGCTATTTATAGGCAAATAGCGGAAAGGTGAAACGTACCATCCGTCCGACGGTGACGTGTCGCCTAAATCACCAAAGAAACCGCGTCAAGATCCACGTGTCAACATCCTAAGACGCAGAAAAACGGCGCCTCGTTACAGTATGAACATTTATTAGCTTTGGTACCATTCAAAAAAAGGGGGGTGGGGCGAAGCAAAACAAGTTCACCGGCAAGTACCATTATGAAATACTCCCAATATCATGTTATGCATACATTAACACGATACCGAGGGGGGACATGTTGGCGTATGTATTCGAGGCACCAAACCTAAGGGACCAAACCGTTGGGACAAACATACAGCTAATCAGTTAGGCTCCAAGTGTAACACCCCCAATTTCGTGATACGCAGCGGAATTTAAACTGGGTGTTACTTCATGGCACAGCAGTCATAACAATAGAAAACGAACTCTAATGGAGTCGTTTCAAAAGATTTATCATTCAATTTATATAAATATCAGAATTTACAAAAATGAGGTCCCAAATGGTTCCATGTTTACAAAATACATTAAATTGATTTTCGAATGATAATAAAATTTATAGCCTTCTTGAGTATCCGTGCTCCTCCGTGCCAGCCTCGCACAATATGGACCTGAAATACATGCTTAAAACTGTCAACACAAAGGTTGAATGAAATTCATAGAGTTTGTTTGATGGTTGAACACATTATGTTTGTAGTGTGAGCTGTAGACTCACACCAATGGTTTGAAAACAAAACTGATATTATTGCACTAAGCTCATGATACCAAAACGTTAATGTTGTCATATAATAGTAACTGTTGACCTAATAGGTAATTTGCCATTAAACCTATGGATCTTCAAATAGAGTGCGTTTGTTTGCCTACCGGTCAACACAAACGGGATTTGTCATTCGATAGATCTATCCACATTATTCGCGTTCACTCGCAAGTGATTAATGGTTCATGATAATAGGGACTTTGGCAATAGTGTACTTAGTGCAACTAATATATTCAAGTATAATTTGAAAGCAATGTGTTCGATTTAAAATAAAGCATGTATCTCCCCAAGGGTTTGTAAAACAATTAAGTAATAGAAAGTGGGGCTATGAACTCACCTCGAGTAAATGATATCAAATGTATAATGAGAATGATGGATATGCCATGATAACTTCTACGAGCAACCTAAAATAGAATGTTGCGACTTAGGTTTGGAATAATGTTTAGGAAAACATAAACCATCCTATATACGCCTCTATGTTGATCATGATGTAGTACATGGTTTTGTGTATGTTGTTTATAGAAATGGTCTAGTTGTGAAAACATGTTTAGTTTATATATATCGTACTACCGCTCGGGCCATCACAATTCAGAGGTCATGTAGTAAACGTTCGAGGAGCTAGGACACTTTAAATCGTAAATCCAAACAAGTCGTCGATATGTTTTACCCAAATGAAACCCCTCACATGAAGCTCTCTAGTATTGTAGCACTTAGTAGATACAATATATGTTTAGAGTGAAGATTGTTATATCATAAAGTTTATCATGTTTTTAGTAAAAATCTAGTTTTTACAAGTTCTCATTGCTTACTAGTGACTACAACTTATTTAACATGTTCAAGAATGAAGCTTTGGTAAAAATCATCGGAAAAGGTAAAATGGTCATTTTTCCGTTACTTGTGAAAACACTATTTCAAAGATTAAATGAAATTTTGTTAAGTTAATGTGTAACTAGTTATGAAAATAACTTGGTTTCGCTTTTAGTTGTGACAAAGTATAGTCTTGAAACTACATATAAGGCGCTTCGCTTTTGAAAGAATATGGCTCTGTTTAAGCGTTTTCAAGGTCCGAGCTTCTTTAGAATAGTAGGAAAACATCGTTCCGGACAACTTTCGTGGTTTAAATTTTTGATGATTCGGACCAAGTACCACTTTAGCACGACTGCACCCCTTAACAAAGAAGCTATTTGGCGCTTCGCGCTTTGGTTTTGCTAACTTCTTTTGGCCGTATCTTTTGACTCGTTTGTCCGTTTTAGGTGATTCAAATTGCTACATTTTCCTTTTTATCTTGTCTACCATATTATGTAAGTTAAAAAGTCCATATGTAACTGGTTTTAATGGTTTCAAACGTATAGAATATGACTAGTTTACTAGTTTGTTACTTTTACGACAATAGGTGAATTAAAGCATGTGATTGAGTATATGTACGTCATGAATCAACATAGTAACTATATATATAGCATGAAATAGTTAAGATTATGAATAATAAAGATGAGATGATGGTGGTGATTAGTTGCTTACAACTTTTGGCTTTCAGTAAGAAAGGAGTAACTTAGTAAGGATAGGACTTTGATTGATCACTTAAGACTTCGGATTGAGCTAGCTTTCCACACCTTGGCACCCTTGCAATCTTGAAGAGTTGGTGATGAAGTACTAAGTGACTTGAGTGGATCTAAACTCAAGAAGATCACTTAAACTTGCTAGAGATTTGATGTAGTAGCTTGATCTTTGAAACTTCCTTGCATAAACTTGGAGTTTATAGATCAAATGATGGAAGATATGGTGGATTTAAGCTATGAACGACCCAAAACAGCTTTTGAAGGTCTTTAGGATGAATTTCACTTGCTATTTATAGGAGGGTAAGTTTGGTTAACCATATATTGGGTTAAATATTAATCATGGTTAAGTTAGGACACTTGTAATGATCTAAAGGAAGCATGGTTAGAATTATGCCACCAAAATGATGAATCCTCCCCCCCTAGAGGCTGTCACAATTGGTGACAAGGCTTAGATGATAATTCTTGATCTTATCTTAGTTACGGAGTGAGTTTTGGTTCCGTTAAATGTCAACCGTAAGTTGTTAAGCCATAAAACGTAAAACCGGGTATCGTAAAAATACGAAACTTGTAGGAATGATGAAACTCATAATTATACTCCATCTAAAAATATAAAATGAGTGATGAGTCTTATTGGGTGCAAAACGCGCTTAAAGTCGGAAATAAGGGTAAAAACGCAGAATTGCAGTTTATCGGAAAAGAACGAAATTTCGTGGAAACGACCAAGAATTTATTTAGAGTAGACTAAAATTAGTCTAAAAGTGATATGAGATGTTAAATGTGGTTTTAGTCACACGCGGATAACTTTATAGTTATACGTGAAGTCTAAAAGTTACGTGATTTAAGCAAAAATGTAGAATGTACAAGGTTAATTTCTTGATGGTCAAAGGAGGAGGGAAATATGTTTGACTTTTTAAAAAATGTAAAGTTTCTAAAATCTTAGAAATACAAAGCAGGAATGGTTAAGTCTCGGTCTCACGAGAATTGTTTAAAACGTAAGTTTAGTTTAAATGCTGTGCAGGTTTATTTGGTAACATAAAATAAATCTTAAAATTCTCAAATTAATCATGAGTGATCTAAAATTTATCGATGCGAGAAAATTGTCGAGTTGATTTTCGTTATGCGTGATGACTAAATGGTGCTCCGACCAAAATGAAACTTTATAACGATGTTTTCTTAATAACTTTTATGAAAATGATCTAACGATTGTTGAACTCTCAAGTCATTACTAAAATAATTTATCTTACGAGAATGTGAAATAAAAATTTTACGGATAAATAGTGAAAGTGAATAGTAAAAGTGAATAGTAAATTCTTGAAAATGAAAAGTAAAATTTGAGAATGGATAGAAATCCTAAAAATGCGAATTGGTACACCAAGCCAAAGCAAAGGCAACACATGCCGAAGGGTTTGACACAACCTCCCGGCACAACGGCTAAATGGCGTCACCACACATAAAGAGAAAGGAATCTTGGTCAGAATCCCTGACCTGATCCAGGCAGAAGCCAAACAGAGTAAGTCAAACTCACGCCCGAAAGAGTCACTTTCACCCTACGTGACCTTCAGGTAAGGACAAGACTTCTCACCTATAAAAAGAGAGAAGTTACTGCATCTAGGACAACTCACTCACCTTACTTTTACACACAGTAACTCTCCATATTATCATATTCTTACTCTCACGCCAGAGCTCGGTCTAGGATAAAACCCTAGGCGAGGCTAACGCGTGTTGTTTTATTGTTCATGATTCAAGAATTTTTATCCTGAGGGTCGGACGAGAGAGCAGACGAAGGGTAAAAGCTTGTTTAGGTTAAGACATATTTTTACCTCAACATCTTACTTAACATCGACATAACGAGCATTTGCTTTGCTCGCCATTTTCTTGCTCGCCAACCAATACCGACATACCTAATAGCCAACATTGCAAGATGTACATGATAAGTGTTATTCAATAAGTATACAAAAGATATATTATAGCACAAGGTATGGAGGAACCGTTAACACGTTATTGGTATGTCACCTCATCGCCATATCATACACCTTCTAATAACACACCAATAACTAAAACAACCTCCCTCATAACACATCACTAACATGTTATTGGGTCCCACAAAATACCCTACTAAAAATACCCACCACTCACAATAAAAAAAAGGCTTGAGCTATTTCACTAGCTCAAATACCTTTGGCTCACGAATGACACAAGTGACGGTATGGCATTTGGCTAGCCATTGGTAATTTTAAGGTGCATTTGGCGTGTGAATTGCATCCATGCCTTATGCTCTAAGCAACATATCATGATAAAATATCAACACCAATTAATTGGTTACACGTTGGCTTGGGAGCCCAAAGATACCAACACATCATGCATTATTGACCACACAATATATTGGAATAAAAGATAAAGCGTTAAAGCAACCAACTCCATAAAGTCGTCTTCCTCATCTCTCTCTTCATTACAACAAGTTCACACACACAATACACTCCTTCCAAACTGCACAAACACAAACTTAGTTTGCTCACCGATTTCAATAAGATATATGCTAAAAGACATCCAACATCATGAGCAAACTCTTGCTAGCCCCTCGCTTTGCTCGTCGATTTCAAAAGAAAACATAGGATTCGGTGCTAAAAGACAACAAACATAATGAGCAAACCTTGCTCGCCTTTAGTTTGCTCGCTTTGTCGATTTCGAACATAACTCTCGATGGTCCATTTTGGTAATCGGTCTTCAATATTGGTCATTTAAAAAGCGACTCAAAATAAAACCCACCAACCAAACAATTTATTAGAAATTTAATTCATTCCTTCATTTTTATTCTCATAAATTAAATGCTTCCTTATAGCTAAGAATGATATTTTAATTATAGTGGTGTTTGTGTTCATCGAGATGATAACCCAAATTATTGGGTTATCAGAACTCAAGTTATTGGGTTGTCACTATACACAACTCTCTCATAGCTAATGAGTCACTAGATTTATATTATGATTATAAAAATAACCGATTGATTAATGGTGATTAAGTAAATAAGTAGTGTCATGTCGTAATATATTTCTAATGATACAAACAATATACATTATTAAAAGTTTGTATGTAAAGCACGAAGAAAAAAGAAGCAATTACACATAAAAATATGTATAGTTAGTTGGATACATTTAGTAATGATTATCTTATCTATATGTGCATGAAATGTACTCATATAAATTAGAAACGTAGAATATAATAACTAGATAAAGGATCTAAAGGTGATGGTTGTTGTCGATGATGCATAACATATTGAAAGACTATTCAAATGGTATGTTTAATCGATATACTACTCAATGGTATATTTCTCTCACGAAATTGATACTTTATTCGAGAGCCAAGGAGGCTTTAAATACACGATGGAAATAACAAATTAACAAGAAAATAGGAACTACTAAACGTAATGGCTAAAGACTAGATAGTAGCTAAAGACTAGCAAATAGCTAAAGACTAGGTAAAACACAACCCAAAGTCTCGCTTGACCAATCAACTTTATTATTGAATCCTTTCAATAAAAACTCCAACAAACCTTCCCCAAACTAGACATTGTCAATGTCTTGTTTGTCTTCAATCGAGCAAACCCAAGTCTTTCTCTTAGCTTCACAAAGACTTCTCGATGCAATGGCTTAGTGAAAATATCTCGCGATCCGCTCCTTGGTGCCAACATGCTGCAACTAAACAGGTTCCTCTTTCAACGAGATCACGAAGGAAATAAAATTTCACCCCGATATGCTTGCACTTGCCATGAAAAACTAGATTTTTCGAGAGCTTAATTGTTGAAGTGTTATCACACTTGATCACCGTACCATCTTCCTGTTTCATTCCTAGCTCCTCAAGAATACCTTGAATCCATATGACCGACATGCACATGATGTTGCCGCCACGTATTCCACTTCCGTAGAGGATAACGCAACTATACTCGCTTCTTCGAGGACCATGAGACAAGAACTTCATCCCACAAAGACCAAATATCCGGACTTGATTTTTCACCATTTTGATCACCAAATAAATCATTATTTGTAAATACTTCCATTCTACCATTTCCTCCTCTTTTGTACCAAATACCATGATCTAATGTTCCTTGAAGATATCGAACACGCTTTTTTGTACCGCAAAGTGAACTTCATTGGTTTGGACACAAAACGATCGATGTAGCTTACTACAAACCGGATATCTAGTCGTGTGGTGGAAGAGTTTCATTCATAGGTTCACCTTTTTCCAATTTTGACTTGCAACTCGAACAATTGGGTTGCAATCCAACATATTGAAACGAGTTAGATTTCAACCGCATATTTTTGCCGTGACACATGAATCCTCTTGGAGATTGGAATACTTGATTCCCAAAAGTATCTCATTTTTCCCATATCCGCTATCGCAAATTCACCTTTCATGGAACACTGAATTTTACAACATTCTTTATCATTTCACGTATGAGATCACCAACATATATGTTTATAAACAACAATT
Source organism: Chrysanthemum lavandulifolium (assembly GCA_022545495.1). Lineage (NCBI taxonomy): Eukaryota > Viridiplantae > Streptophyta > Magnoliopsida > Asterales > Asteraceae > Chrysanthemum > Chrysanthemum lavandulifolium. Next base: position 104,252,122 of record CM040246.1, read on the forward strand.
TGCCATCTGACGTCATTTTAATAAACAAAGTATGTTCAGAGCTGCTCCTTGTAAAGCCTTCTTTAACGAAATAAGCCTCAATACAACTAAACCAAGCCCTAGGAGCTTGTTTAAGTCCGTAGAAGGCCTTTTGGAGTTTGTATACCTTATGCTCATTGTTTTTTACTACATATCTTTGTGGTCTGCTGACGTATACATCTTCTTCCAAGGTTCCATACATAAATGCGGATTTAACGTCCATTTGATAGATGGTCCAACCCTTTGAGCGGCTAGAGCAATCATTAAGCGAATCGTGTCCATCCGAGCAACTGGAGCATATACTTCTTCAAAATCAACTCCAAATTCTTGACCATACACCCCGACAACTAGTCCGCCTTGTGTTTTCAACCTCTCCTTTCTCATTAAGTTTGTCTTAAAGACCCATTTAACACCGACGATTTGGTTCCCTTTGGTAGATCTACCAATCGCCATGTCTCGATTCTTCTCGATCGCATGAATTTCAAGATCCATGGCCTTCCTCCATTTGACATCCTTGATCGCATCTTCATAATGTATTGGATCTTGATGAATAAGATCGGTGATATTTAACTGATCATCGCCTGAATCTGAAGTTTGGTCATCACCTGAAAAATAATCACTTAGGTAAGCCAGACATGTCTTCTTACTCTTTGTGGCCTTCCTTCCCCAAACGCTGGACTGCTAGGACCGGAGTCAGGTGTCACCGGGCTGGAGTTACCAGTATGTTCGTCATGTATAACATCATTGTCTCGATCAAAGGAATGCTCATCCACAAACTCGTAATCATCATCGAGAAAATCATAATCTCCCCACGTGATTTCCTTTTCTACATCACCGTCATTACTTTGACTCCAACTCCAGGACTTATGTTCTTCAAAGATGACATCTTTGCTCACAATAACCCTTAGTGTTTGTGGATCGATCAGTCGATATGCCTTTGATTCCTCGCTCATTCCTGTCAAAATACAAACAAAACTTTTATCATCTAGTTTAGTTCTTTTTTCTTTTGGCACGTGAACATGAGCTATGCACCCCCAGACACGAAAGTGATGCACTGTTGGTTTGACTCCACTCCAGGCTTCTTGGGGAGTTTTGTTGGCAAGGGCCTTTGTTAGGCATCTGTTCAAAACATAAAAGCTCCACATCGTTGCTTTCCCCCAAAATTTCTTTGGCATATTTTTGGCTGATATCATTGACACTACCATGTTGATGACAGTTTGATTCTTTCGCTCGGCAACCCCATTTTGTTGTGGTGAAAAGCTGGTCGCGAGTTTTCTTTTAATCCCATGCTCCATGCAGAACTTCTTAAAATCATTTAACAAGTATTCACCACCATGATCTGTGCGGAGAGCCTTGATAGTCTTCCTTGTTTCAGTCTCGACCTTCCCTTTGAATTGTCTAAAGCTTTCGAGAGCTTGAGACTTTTCTGTCAACAAATACACCCAACCTTTTCGAATATAGTCATCAATAAAGCTTATAAAATACCTGTTACTAGAGTGTGATACAGGTTTTATAGGCCCACAGATATCCGAGTGTATTAGCTCCAAAATTTCTCCCACTCGCCAATTACTTGTCTTTGGAATCACTACTTTGGTTTGCTTTCCTATCATGCAATCTCCACATACATCCTTGTTGATAGGAAACCATGGGAAATCACGAACCTTATCTTTCTTTTGAGGTGCCTCCATGCTTGTGTTGCTGAGATGTCCCATTCATTCATGTCATAACCTAGCATTGTCTTCATCACTAGTGTACATACACCCATCTGCTACTTGTTCAATGACACCTTCTATTTCTTCACTGATTGGGAACATTCGATTCGTGCTCATGTAACTCTGAAAGATCAAGCCTTTCTCTTGATGAAACACCTTGCAAACATCTGACTGGAAGAGAAAAGACAAGCCCTTTTGTTGAAGTTGCCCTATGCTGAGAATATTGTTCTTGAGATCTGGAACATGATACACATCATTGATCACATATGTTGCTCCATTTAAAAATAGCTTCACGTTTCCCTTTCCAGCCACCATCATACGTGAATTATTTCTCAGCATAACAGAAGTTGTAAACCCTAATCAAGGTTAACAAATCTATCTTTATTACCACACATGTGGTTTGAGCAGCCAGAGTCCAAGAACCACAACATACCCTTGTTCTTAATGGTTGCATCCACCATGAAAGCACTCTCCTCTACATTTATCTCAGCCATGAGCATGACCTCCTTATTCTCATCAAAACCAACATAGTTTGCTTCTTTGGAGTGGGGACACTCATAAGAGTAACGTCCCAACTTGTGACAACTGTAAGATTCTATTGTTTCTTTGTTGAACGATAGTCTTCCTCTGCCTCGTCCTCTTCCTCTACCATTGAAGTGTCCTCTTCCTCTTCCTCGTCCTCTTCTTCTTCCTCGTCCACGACCATTTGGACTGAAACCAACTTTTATCTTTAGTGCTTGATCATCCTCCCTTTCAACTTTTTTGAACTTCTGCTCATGAACTACTAAAGTACTTTGCAATTCTTCTATGGACATCTCTTCAACATTCCTTGATTCTTCAATTGAGACCACCACATACATGTATTTTTCAGTTAGGGTTCTAAGAATCTTTTCAACAATCTTGACATCAGCTATCATCTCTCCATTGCTCCTTATCTGATTGGAGATCTGATAACGCCTAAAATGAACATGTTTTTAGTAGCGTTATTGTTGGTTTTGTGCATGATAATCGGCTATATTTACTCATAACTGTTGCAAAAGTGCAAAGGATGTGTATTGTGTATGTATATGTAGCCAGGTTTCACGAATGATGAAGAAATGAAGTTTTTATGCACATTTGGAAGATTCCCGAGGAAGGAAGTCGAGCAAGGAAGCTTTTGGACTCAATGATTAGGAAGCGCAATGATTTCTAAGTATCTACAGCAAGAAGAGATCAAGTTTTTGATAACGCTACACGCATCGTTCGGGGTCAAAGGAACTTCCTTTTCTTCGAGCAAGTTTTATAACACCCTAGGCAGTGAACCTAATCGTTGTAGTTTAGTATTAGGGTAAGCCACGGGTATTGATATCATTCTCTAGGGGAATAGGAATGCTAGTGAGAAGTTACTACGCTAAGGTTGAGGTTGAGGAAGATTATTTTTTTTATCTTTTTATATTTTTAAGAAAAGGAAAGGTACGAATCTCGGGGTTTGGATTTGGGGGTTGGTATTTCTAACGATTACTCTACTTATCTAATCTAAGGTGTATGTAGTCTATGTCTAATTATTGTGTACTCGTATGATGGTTTAAAGATGTGTTTACTTAGGTTTTATTACTCCTTAATTATCTCCTATTGATGGTTGAATTGTCACGTCCTTATTCTTAATCGCGTTGTGTTTTCTAAAGTCGTAAGGTGTGCATTCCCTAACTCTTTGAAGTCACCTTTAAGTGTAGTAAACGAAATCCACTAAGTCATTTATAAACTAACTTTGAGGTTATCTTTGGGTTTAGTAAACGAAATCCACTAAGTCATTCATAAACTATCAAAGATTTATCAAGTATTAAACACAACGATAGCCTAGTCGCACTACTAAGCCAATTACAATTAAGATAAAAGATGACCTAACAATAATTAACAACTAGGTTTCATATATCTAAGCAAACACACAAGTAATTTAGCTGGACATGGTAAACATGCAAGCTTACACACAAATAATTGAAGACATAATTGAATTAATGAAGTAAAACACTTATCTTGATGTAAGATAGGGTTTGGAACTCTAAAATACTGTACAAGACAGCCTTGGTTCGGTTTAGGTTTTTACTCCAAAAACTACCCACTAAACCGAAAAATTCGGATTCTATATATAATATTACAATCGCGACGGCGCCACCTTATGATTTGTGACGCCGGGTCGCCGCCATTAGGGTTTCATCTTGGCCACGTTAGTCTTGCGACGGCGCCACCTTGTGCTTGTGACACCGCCCTCTTCGACTCTCGACGCCGCCTCGATCAAATCTAGGCCGCCCGAGTTGCGACGGCCTACTCTTTTAAAGCCCGACACCGCCACTTAAAAATAAGAAATTTGGCTTCGTGTCGTCACAAAATGCTCCGACGGCGTCATAGCTTAAGATGACGCCCGCCACCTTGTATTTCAAAGCACTTGAGTGTCTCGATTCTTGACCGCCATTTTCTTCAGATATCCGCGCCTTTTCGTCCAAATAAGTGCCATTACAAGAATTTGCCTTCAAGAGACCTAAAAGTGAAAAGGAACGATATTAAGTAATAACGGATACAAAAGTAATCAAATAAGGGCTTAAACGACTCCTCAAAAGGTACATTTTAAAACCTTATCAAAGATCCCTACACTTGGTATTTGCTTGTCCTCAAGCAAATGTGCTTTTAGCCAATTAATTTATAAGTTGGGGTCATGAAGCATTGGTTTAAAACAGTCCACAACACATATAAGCCCCAAGAAAGTCATAACAAGCACGGAATTACATACTAGCACCTCACATGGGGTGTTGGATACTCACATCTCTCTCGGTGTATATGAAATATAACAAGTTTGAAATGGAAGATAAACACTCATTAACCGGTCCTAGTACATAGATTACCATAGGCTTGAGAATAGATCAAACCTCCATCGCTTTGGCGTAAGCACCTAGGAAAGACTATCAAAGAGGTCTTTAAAGGGTTGTAATGTTAGGCTTACGGTAGGGAAATAAAGAGTTTGGCGGGATAGGCTATTTAGTGGTGGAAAGTCAAAAATCTCTTATGTTACAAGCATACGAAGAATGGCATTGCTAAGCCAAGACTCGACACTCTAAACTCTAGATAACTGAAACAAACAAACATAAATTTAAAGGATAGATGTAGGATGGTAGCCCGTATGTTTATTTATTTATTTATTTTTTGAAACACTCTATTTTTTTTCTTTTCTCTTTTTCTATTTTTTTTCTATTTTTTTTTCATACACTTTTACTCTACCATCCTCTACGGTAACATCAAAATGATAGGGATTTATAGGCACATCCCTACACTTGAGTTTTTATTACTCTAACACTAATTTGACCCGAATTGAAAAGATCAAAACACTTGGGGTACGTTATTACGCAAATAAGGGAATTTAACGCCCTTCCGGTCATTTCATAAACTTTAACCTTTTCCCATGAGTCCCAATCGTCCCAAAACGTGTACAAAAGATATGACTCGACTTAGCAACTCATGCAAGCAACTAGATAATTGAACTAAGGGTTTAGGGTGATAACAATAATGCACTAAAAGTGAGTGCATACAAGGTAGGCTAAAGCGATTTGGGTGTATATTTGGGGGTGGGGTAAACAATGCTCTTCATTGATATTCGAAAACCGAAACATCACGAGAACCGCGAAAAGGATAGGCTCGAGGGTTAACTAGGGTATCGTGTCCTAAAGATGAGTACAACGCAAAGGTGTGGGGAATTACTCAACCGATGTTGAAGAATTAATTATATTACGGGTATCAAACAAGGGTTATCCTAATGCCTCTTATCATTTAGTTATTCCTAACTACACAAGTGTAGTCTTACTAGCGATCTCGGGATGCATCACAAAACAAGTTCTAGAATCTATTATACTACCGGTTCACACACTAAGCATTAAAGATGAATGCTTTAATTCCTACTAATCTAAGGGCGATCCTCACATTTTGGGTGGAATTTAGGTGGTAAGGGTTTTTGTGCTAGTTATGCAACTTCCTATCCGTGAGACGCTTTTTTTAAGACTAATGGCCCACTCCTATATGTCAAGAAAAATTTAAAATTTGGTGCCAAAATTACCCTAACCGACATTTTCTCATGGTTTATTACACAAATACAATTGGACAAAGCAAATAATCAAGGATAAGCATAGTTTCTAAAGTTCTGCTTTTTTTCCTCCCTACACTTAAACCGAACATTGTCCCCAATGTTCCCGAAAAGTATCAAAGTTATGATAATGGAAGGTAATTAAAATGAAAGAAACTAGTACTCCCCGATTAGCTCGGTAGGATCCGTGTGAAGTGGTGGTTAAATCCTTTCCAAGAAAATGTATGCGTGAAAAGCTCCTTCCAATCTTTTGTTTCTTCTTCTTGATAAATAAAACCCGCACATTCGAAAAAACAAACGAAACCTTCGCAAAATCATGGTAATAATATATATAAGACTCTACTAAACTAGGATATAATGCTTGTGGAATGGATGTTTACTGAATTTCGGAAAATTAAGACCGAAAATTCCAAAATTTTATAGTTAGCTCGTAAAACGAGAAAAAGTAATTTGTTGTTTTACTCCTTCCCGACGTCAGTTGCGATCCCGACGTCAAAGTTATCCCGACAAAAATCGGTATGCGATTTTCGGAAAATTTACATCTTTAGAATCGGAAAAATTTCTACAAAACATCCATTATGACTCGATACAAGCATTTGACTCGAACAAACACACATATATATCTTTTAATTAATTGCTATTCTCATGTTTACGTTTCTTTTAAAAACGTGTATAATCCTCCCTACACTTATCCCTTATGTAAAATACCTTTATATGTTATTAAGACGAGGTTAAACACAAAATAAAGCATTTTTACAAATTCAAACATGAGAATAAACAATCAATAAAAGATATACGACACACAAACAAGCAAACAATTAAGCATGGGTTGCCTCCCACGAAGCGCTTTTCTTTATTTATGAGTCTTGTAGCTAGACTCAAGTCGTGCCTCACGTAACTTCATTGTCGTCCTTCTTTTCTTCCACTAAGCCTTCATCATAAGGTTGTAGACGTTGTATGCTCACCGTGAATTCTCTTCCAACATCGTCTATTATGATAACGGTTTTATTTTTAGATTAGTTTCTTTCACCGTATAAGGTCCAAACCATCTTGGCTTATTCCTTCCCATAATGCTTTTATTCTTGATTTATACAAAAGTACCTTTTCTCCATTCAAAATTCCTTAGGTTCTTTTGAGTTTGTGGTATTGTGGTATAGTTATTTCCTAACTTTTATCACGCTTCCACAATGTCGCATTTACCCTTGAACCATGAATTCTCTAAGCCCTTTTTCCCATTCACCATTTTCTTCTTAACGGCATTATTGGACACCGCAAATTCTTATCTTTTACCTTATCCATAATCTTCAAAGGATATCTCGAACAATAGGTATCCTAACTTGTCCTTTTCCACTTTTGAGTATCATAATCCTTCACCGCATTTGATGGTTGCCTTGGCGGTGGTCGAAAGGTGTTCCCGTGATTAATGGCGTGTTTTATCTTCCTCAATGTCTATAATTGCGAAGTCCACGGATAGACAATATTGGCAACCTCAATTAAGACATCCTCCGCTATTCCTATGGGATAAACATATGAATGATTTGCTAAGGAAAGTCTAAGATTGGTCTTGGTCGGTTCCTCCTTAGTCAACTTATTATAGATCGATAGCGGCATTATGTTTACATCGGATCCCGGTCGGCCAAGGAATTTAGGTTCTCTAAGTCACCTATGCTACATGGAATTACAAAGTTCCCGAGATCTCTTGCTTCTTAGTTACCGGCTTCCTCGTAATCGAATCGTACATATGTCCAATAGGCATGGTGTCATACTCTTCCTCTCCTATTTCACCTAAGAGGGCTTTCCTAAGAACATCATTGCACCTAAAGTTTTTCACTTGGTTAACGATTGTTTTCTTATTGATCTCATGCTTAAGGTAATGCTTGATGAATTTGGGTTCATCATCATCCGAGCCTCATTCTTATCCTTACTAACCTTGTCGCCTCGTGCTCCTTCTTCTCAACTGCTCCATCCTCATTGGAAGCAATGGAAATGGCGTTAACAGACAAAGTGGGGTGGCGTGCTCATCGCTCCTCACTAGCACCTTCTCGAGAATCTTCGCCTTAGTGTACTCTTTCACTAAGTCCATCATCTCCGCCATTTTTCTTGTATTTCATCCCTTTGTCCATTGAAGGCTTTTAAGAGGGTGTCGAGCTTGGTTGTCATCTCGCTTTGTCGTTGCTTGAAATCGGCTTCAAGTTGCGTCAATCGAGCTTCTTGAGATGACATGAATTTGGACACCATTCCCTCAAGACTAGTGGAAGTTCCGGTGTTTGGAGGGTTGTTGTAGGATTTTCCTAAGTTATTAGGCTCGAGCTTAGGAGTCTCGTAGGAGCTCATTAGGAATTTGACTTGATCTTCAAGTTCGAGACTCCTACGCTTGGAAGGTTGTGATTCAACGGGAGGCAAAGAGACTGCCTTATCATTTTTGGACAACTCACGAGGGTCATTACAACATTCATTTTCATAGAGGGCAAGGTCCTCTATTGTACCCCACGATTCTTCCACGGTGAGTTTACTAAGTTTACCACCGACCGCTTGGTCGATGGATTTCTTAGTTGAGAAGTCGACACGATTGTAAAAGATTTGGACTTGAAGCCAAAGATCGATGCCGTGATGAGGGACTTTGTGGAGCAAGTCCTTAAATCAAGTCCACGCCTCGTACAGATTTTTGCCTTGACGTTGTTGGAACATCAAGATGTCATTCCTAAGTTTGGTAGTTCTCTCCGATGGGAAAAATTGGGCGAGGAAACGAGTGGTTAGATCATCCCAGCTTGAGATGGATCCGGCAGGAAGTCGGTCAAGCCAATTACTAGCTTGGTCCCGTAGAGAGAATTGGAAGAGACGCAAGTGCGTGGTCTCCCGAGTAGTAGCATCGAGGTCGATGGAATCGACAATTTTAAGGAAATCCTTAAGATGCTGATTAGGATCTTCGGAACGAAGTCCATGGAATGCACATCCGTTTTGCACCAACCGGATGGTGTCGGATCGCAGGCCGTAGTTTGGGCTTGGTCGGAAGCTCAATGGTGTTCCTATAACCTTGGTGGCTAGGTTCGAGTATTCACCAAGAGTACGGTCTCTTGGCGGGTCATTTGGTGGTAGGTTGATGAATGGTGGTTGGTTATCACCTTCCATGATGAAAAGTGATGGGGTACTAACAAAGGTCACGAAGAAGGGGATAGACTACGAGGAAGCTAAATTGAGAAAAAATTACTTGATAAGAATCACAAAGAAACCTAAACGAGGTAGACTACTAACTAGCTATTCTATTCCCGCAGCCGCGCCTAAAACTTGATAACGCCACACGTCGCTCGGGGTCAAAGGAACTTCCTTTCTTCGAGCAAGTTTTATAACACCCCAGGCAAAGTGAACCTAATCGTTGTAGTGTAGTATTAGGTAAGCCACGGTATTGATATCGTTCTCTAGGGAATAGGAATGCTAGTGAGAAGTTACTACGCTAAGGTTGAGGTTGAGGAAGATTATTTTTATCTTTTATATTTTTAAGAAAAGGAAAGGTACGAATCTCGGGGTTTGGATTTGGGGGTTGGTATTTCTACCGATTACTCTACTTATCTACTTATCTAATCTAAGGTGTATGTAGTCTCTGTCTAATTATTGTGTGCTCGTATGATGGTTTAAAGATATGTTTACTTAGGTTTTATTACTCCTTAATTATCTCCTATTGATGGTTGAATTGTCACGTCCTTATTCTTAATCACGTTGTGTTTTCTAAAGTCGTAAGGTGTGCATTCCCTAACTCTTTGAAGTCACCTTTAAGTGTAGTAAACGAAATCCACCAAGTCATTCATAAACTAACTTTGAGGTTATCTTTGGGTTTAGTAAACGAAATCCACTAAGTCATTCACAAACTATCTAAGATTTATCAAGTATTAAACACAACGATAGCCTAGTCGCACTACTAAGCCAATTACAATTAGGATAAGAGACAACCTAACAATAATTAACAACTAGGTTTCATATATCTAAGCAAACACATAAGTAATTTAGCCGGACATGGTAAACATGCAAGCATACACACAAATAATTGAAGACATAATTGAATTAATGAAGTAAAACACTTATCTTGATGTAAGATAGGGTTTGGAACCCTAAAATATCGTACAAGACACCTTGGTTCGGTTTAGGTTTTACTCCAAAAACTACCCACTAAAACCGAAAAATTCGGATTCTATATATAATATTACAATCGCGACGGCCACCTTATGATTTGTGACGCCGGTCGCCGCCATTGGGTTTCGCCTTGGCCACGTTAGTCTTGCGACGGCGCCACCTTGTGCTTGTGACGCCGTCCTCTTCGTGTTTCGACGCCGTCCGGATCAAATCTAGGCCGCCCGAGTTGCGACGGCCTACTCTTTCAAAGCCCGACACCGCCACTTGAAAATAAGAAATTTGGCTTCGTGTCGTCACAAAATGCTCCGACGGCGTCAGCTTAGCAGTTGACGCCACACCTTGTATTTCAAAGCACTTGAGTGTCTCGATTCTTGACTTTGGCCATTTTCTTCAGATATCCGCGCCTTTTCATCCAAATAAGTGCCATTACAGAATTTGCCTTCAAGAGACCTAAAAGTGAAAATGAACGATATTAAGTAATAACGGATACAAAAGTAATCAAATAAGGGCTTAAACGACCCCTAAAAAAGGTACATTTTAAAACCTTATCAGTTTTGCTTTGGAAATCATCAGCAAGAGCAAAGAATGGGCGTATAACAAGAAAGTCAACAAAAAGTCAAATCAACAACACCCAACCGATCGGTCGTAACCCGTAACCGGATTCGGCTGGGCAATTGGTCAAACAGCAACCGATCCGGTTGCCAGAGCAACCGATCCGGTTGCATGGGCTGCAGTTACACAATGTTGCATTTATTGTTGCCTTAACTCCCCATAATCATTGGAGGCCGATCATTTCTTGATATTAACTTATTGGGAACGTTTTTGGCCAGTTGAACAAGTTTCTTTGGCTATATATTGAACCTAGTCTTAGGGGGTGTTTCTTTTTTATGTTAATAAGTCTTAATGGGGAGATAGTGGTGGGGTCACACATATAATATGTTTCTTTTGCTGTTAAATAGTCTATATGGAGAGAGAAACCAAAGGGTGCCCCTCCCCATTAAGACTTATTAACAGAAAGGGGCCCACCCACTTAATCCAGAAAAAAAAAATAAACAAGCCCTAGTTTACTAGGTGTGACACAACCAAAAGTGTAATAGTTTACACCAAAACTATTACCAACCATTTTATTCATCCCAAAAGTTTAGTACTTACTATAAAACGTCCAGGAGGGTGGAGAGAGCAATTATCATCCATAGTTTTGGTAATTTGGAGTTATACGGTTAAGCTAGGTGATTGGAGGCGTGTGGTTGCTATAAGCCACGAATTCTAGTTCTTGTAATCGCAAAAGTTTAGGTATTGTATGAACTTTGTTATGGATTTCTATTCTCTTGAGTTATTGGAATTACTTTGTTATTTCTTGTGTTTTGTTATTATTATCATGGAGTAGTTTTGGATATACTTATGTGTTGGGATGTAGGAAATCATACTAGTGTTCTCATATGTGATGCATGTATATATGATCTTGTTTAAATAAGTTTGTTGGAAAAATACTAGTCTTGGTTTGATTTGTCGGTAAAACATCTTTTAAGAAAAAGGACCGAAAGGATTTCTCTTGTGTTTTATTCCAAAAAGTTGAGTGACAAACTAGTATGGGGATATGGTGATTGACAACCACCATATTTACTTATTAAAACAAGACTAGAAACATTTTCATCACGAAAGGTCGAAAGATTCGTAAGAACGAGTTTAATAAGAACATTTTACAAACAAATGGATTTTCTAAAGGATAATCATTAGGATAAGGACCGAAAGGATTACCTATATGTTTTTGTTCTTAGAATGATTTTTACAAACATATACCATGGTTGGAAATAATTTGCTTATGATTTGTGCATCACATCAAGAGTTTACACCAAGCCTTCATGAACACTATCTATGATTGCCTATAGACTACACACAAGTATATATATATCTTATTATTGAATTTCACTATAACATCACTTTTTGAGGAAGCCTTGACAAAGCTTTCTTGTTTCAAATCTTTTCAAGAAAACAATTTCGAACACAAAATCCCTTGGGACGATCTCGACTTACCCAACTTTGCTATCGCGAACGAGTATACTTGCTCGTATGTGTTTATAGTATTAGACGGTGAAATCGTGTTTACAAATTTTTAAAACTTGCATCAAGTTTAACACATGAAGATCGTCAATACCCTACCAAAATATTCGAGAATAGTCTCGTTTGTCTTCATCTCCAAGACCTCGAAATCCATTCGAAGCTTCTGCAGGATAAACCTTTTCATCCGTTCGTTGACTGCAAATATTTGTTTCATGAAGTCCCATATTGCCTTGGAGGTTTTCCTGTCCATGATCTGCTCAAACGTTACCCGATCAATTGCCTGATACAGGTAATGTTTGACTTGTAGGTCTTTCACCCGCAATTCCTCCAATTTCTTCCTCTCACCTTCACTTTGAGCGACCCCAACCGTCGGGTCCCTAATTCCGGGATCAATCAGGTTCCACACATGTTTTGCACGTAGCAAATTCTCCATCATCTCGCTCCAATGTTCATAATGGCCATCAAAGACCGGAACCTTTATCTTGTCGTCATTCATCATTGTTACTCTCCTCTTAGTGATCAATATTCGCTCTGATACCACAATTTGAAAGACTATTCAAATGGTATGTTTAACTGATATACTACTCAATGGTATATTTCTCTCACGAAAATTGATACTTTATTCAGAGAGCCAAGGAGGCTTTAAATACACGATGGAAATAACAAATTAACAAGAAAATAGGAACTACTAGACGTAATGGCTAAAGACTAGATAGTAGCTAAAGACTAAGTAGTAGCTAAAGACTAGCAAATAGCTAAAGACTAGGTAAAACACAACTCCAAAGTCTGCTTGACGAGTCAACTTTATTCTTGAATCCTTTCAATAAAAAACTCCAACACATATACCATTACACGCATGAAAAACCTTGACTAAGGTTGTGTTTGTCGTAGACTTATAAAAGGCTTATAAAGGCTTGAGCTTATAAAATAAGCTAGTTTACTCAAGACTTAACATTTGCATTTGTTTGTTTCTAACTCGGAATTTTTATTTATTTATTTTTATTTATTTTTTTTCATTTCATTTGTTAGATGTTCGGTACACGTATTTAACGATTCGCCAAACATCTTGAGTACAGAAAAACTGTGAACATTTTGGTGCGTGAAATCACCCAATTATTAAGATAAGTTTTTAGTATGGTCATGTATATATTTTAAACTCTATTGAATCGCAATGTTGTTCTATATTGCAAGTGGTAGACGTAAGTTTCTTATGTAACGAAAACAACCATGTCCCGTAGGATGACAAGTCCTTTCCAATTGATTATCAAATTACGCTAGAGCAACTCAAACTTTTACATAAAATAACATAAATCACTTCTTGTTACATAAGAACACGGTCTAATTTTATATCGCCACCCTTATACCAGAAAAATGTTAACTCGTGTGATAGTTTTTATTTGTAGGAAACCTTTAATAAGCATCATTTTTTAAGACTATTTTCAGCAACCACTTTTATATGGTAGAAGGAATAAGGAAAAGAACAAAAGTAAGAGCAAATAAGGCCCACAAAAAGCCCAATAGCAAAACAAAGAGGACTAACAAAAACCAAAAACAATTACGCCGTTGCCGGGGATCGAACCCGGGTCACCCGCGTGACAGGCGGGAATACTTACCACTATACTACAACGACTTGATGTTTCAGGTGCATGTTACAATAAATTTGAATCTCATGACTCTTAAATCATTAAGATTTTATTAAATCATATTAGGATCGAAGTCGATCTGTTACCTGGGATTTGTTGGCTATTAGATTTCTAAATCCTTTTAATGTGAAACTTCAAGACTGGTAGTGACACATTGTCATTAGTCTTGATCTCTGGAGAGAAGAAGGTCTCTCAGATTGAAACTAAACAAAAGTCGAGTTTTTAAGCGTTATAGAAATTACCAATAACTAGCTCGTCGTGTGCGAAATCAACGCCTTAGAACCTTATGAAGTTATATTAACTTTGAACGAACATCAAGATATGATGATATGATTATTTAAGCCCTTGAATAAATAATTTTTGAAGCAGTAAATATCAAATATATTACAAGTACTATACGTTTTATACAAAACAACAAATGAACGATGTTATATAAGACTACAACTGGTAATAGATGCAATCTGAAGCGACTTCGTTCTTGCTGGCAACATATACGACGCGTCTTTGCTTACTACACTTACCCACACAGCAGGCGTCCTTGGCCAAAATTTGGGGAACTCGGTTTTTGGGAAGACCGAGTCATGAAGTGTTGTTGTTGTTGTGTGTGTGTTTGTGTGATATTTTGGTTTTTATATGGTATATTTGTGTTAATGTTTTGACTGTGAAATTGATTGTCTTATTACACCAAGTTGGTTAGAAAGTTGGTTGTCGAGAAATAAAGTGACGTGCCGCTGAGGTGTCGGTGATGAAATTGCTTGGTGACTCCTTATTACCACTGGGCTAATTACACATGATTCATTTGATTGAGTACAATAAATTTTCTAATGAGTTTGACCCTAACAAAGTAACAAGTAACAACCAACTATCAACTATGAGCTATGGAAAGAAAATGGCCAACATTGTGACCTTGATAAAGCACTTGACAAACTAAACTGGAAAACAAGAACATCTAACAAAGGAAGCAAACCATTGGACAATCTCTTTGCTATATTAAATGTTTGACGTGGCTTGTCACTCAACCCCAACATCATTAATATTGTGTGCATATAGAATTCCAATAAATATTTTATTGGAAAGAAACATATATATTTGTATATGGTAATTGAAATTTTGGATTATCGACCAATTTAGAAGCGTAAGTAGTTGCAACTTGCAACTTTATATCATATTTTTTACTTTTGTGAAAACAACAATAGAAATAGAAAAACATGAAAAAATGTCCATAAATGACATGTATATCTCACCCTAAAATTGTTTAAACTAATTTTGCTTTTACATGTGGATTAGTAAATATGAATGTTATAAATAGCGCGAGGCGTGGCGGCATGATCAAGTCTCACACTTTTGCGGTTAAAGCGAAGCTTTTGTGTTTATAAGGCGTGACATAAGACGACATAAAATATAAAAATATTAATATATTTATATCATATTTCATATTTATCGAATTTACAAAAAAATGTGGCATAAAGAGGCGTGACGGCATAACGTGACGGCATGACCAAGCCTCACGCCTTTGCGAGACCTTTACGAGACTTTTAGAACGATGGTAAATATACATTTCTCAAACTTGTCATGAATTAAAAAAAAATTGTCATTTTTGCATTATAAGTGTAACAAAGATAAGAGTCAAATTTGCCATTTTCTATATTGCAAGCAAATTTTACTGCTACAAAACACAAACAGATTTTTTTTTTACTAAACCAAATTAGTTTAAGTTTTAACCATATTAAATTAAACACTTAGTTTTCTCACAAGCTAACTATTGTACCTTTAATTTAAAAAAAAAAAATGTCAAAAGAAGAACCACTGATTTTTTTCAAATGGTAAGAAGCTTATAACAAACTCAAATATTTGTTTATAACTTAAAATTTTAATGATTAGTTTCCAATAACCAGATTATTAGTCTTTTTCACCTTTTCTATACAAAACCTAAAATCCTAGAGTCATTAATTTGGTAGTCCTAAAGTGATGGACAAGACTAGTTAGAGATGGGAATAAAAATAAGTTGCCTACAAGGTAGGGCATTTGGGTATGACTAGACACAAATTTATCATCTTTCAATTCAAATTGGACAGACAAATTAAACCAACCTGTGTGCATTCAAACCATTGATCAGAAAACATGCATGACCACTGTCTCTGTTGTAATGCTTAGGATGAGTCTCATCACACTTTCCACAAATATATACCAAAATAGAGTAAGCATCGAACCAATCATTATACCCAAATCCGTTAATCATCAAACCAACTTCACATCTTGTTCTGTGTGTTTTTGTGCGTTTGTGTTTTGTTCAAACATTCATGCATGCATAATATTATACGGAATCTTTTTATAATAAATTTCCACAATTTTTTCTATCTATGTTTATGTAGCTACAGGCATATATACTTGTTGATGATCAAGTCTAATGCATAAAATCCTAGGATAATATTTGTATGTACTAGCTACTTATATATGGATTGGTGATATTCGTCTTCAAGTTACACATGCTTAAATGGTATCAAATAAGGGCAGAGATACGTGTAACCGGACTGTACGAAACTTGCTACAAATAAAAGTTCTATCATATGAATAAGAAAACCTTTGGCTTTTTTTTTTTTTTTTTTTTTTTTTTTAATTGTATGGCTAAAACACTATGTGACAATAGTTCGTTTGTAAAAAGATTAGTCGATTTGCTGCAAATCAACAAAATATTGTTCATTTTTTAGATATAAAATTAGACATGTTTGCACTCAAACCAAACATTTCTCTTAGCACATATAAACGCGTACCTATACCAATCAAACACATTTCTTTGAACGAAGAAGTTTTTATAAGAACTCTAGCAAACTGCCAGAGTAAAAAACAAGCATTACAAAGTTACATGATCACAAGCAAAGATTGGACTTGTAATCCAATCGGTCCATGCGAGGTCTAATCTCCTACTTCTATGATAACCCAAACGTGTTACAACGTTTTTACATCCTCCACTAATGTGTCTTTCCTTGAGGGTTTTGGATCAAAACAAATTAAACACTATTCCGGCATTCCAAGCAATCCGGACTTGCAATAATAAAAAGTGGGTCAAGTATGAGATATTTCACAAGGCTAATTTTCTTCTTTTAATTAGTTTAATGGTGATAAACTCGTAACAATTGTTAAGTCCCTGTTACATTGTTCTGAAAACTTGATGAACAAATATGTAACTAAATCCAATACATGCAGAAGCATTTATGTTACAACATAACTAGTAATTCAGTATTTACCGTTTAGTAAAACTAGGTTTTGAGTGCTACCAAGTTGTTATACAAACATGGATAATTGTAGAAAGATGTGAAGAGTAATAGGGTAATTTCTATAAAAGGAAAGTCAGGAAGAGTCTTGTCGATGAAGGGACACTACCTTCCTTCCATTTGTCTCCAATTCAAACTTTTCTGTTCCATATTTATTTAGTAACGTTAATAAAATCATTTCTATTTTCAATAGTAATATTTTTGGGTTTCAAAATATATGTACATCTTCATAGTTTATAGTTTGTTTGGTGTTTATCTTTTGTGAATTGAACTTGGAGCATTCACAATAGGCATGAAGTTGCTCGGGTTGCGTCTTAGTCGCCATTGGAGCCTCCTGTTGGTTGGCTTGGCGTCAAGTGGATCGTTGTCACGGCCATGCACTACACCAAATACTATCATCGGCTACAAACAATTTTTAGCTACTACATATGTTGTAGCCAAAAGTGTGATAGGCCCCACCATTTTCAATGTTTTGGTCAAATGTCAACATTCAATTATAAATTAAATACATGTGAAGGAAAATGGGATGAAGTGATGAACGGATGAACCTTTGGCTACAAAAGTGGAGATGAAAATTTCAGATCCCTCCAACAAAAAAATACTTTAACCCGCCAAATCCTAAAATCTTTATCAAAACCTTATTCAGTTCCCTCCTCACCTCATTTTCTCAATTAGTGAAAACCCTAGATCTAAAAACATAAACACTACCAACAGCACCACATTGAAATTAACCACCACACACACGCACCACCACCATCACAAGCCGTACCTCCACCACCATTTAGTTTAAAGGTTTGTGTTTTAATTCTATTTTTTTTTTGTTTAATTTATATATTTTTAAGTTATTGTTTATATATATATTTGTGTTTGTGTTTGTTAAATTTTGTTTGTGGTTGTGTAGTACCATCGCTCGCCGCCGTCTCGTCTCCCTACCACCACCACCGGTCACCACCGCCTGCTGCCGTCTCGTCTTCCTACCACCACCGCCGGTCACCACCACTCATTAAAGGTTTGTGTTTTTAATTTTTAATTTTAGTTTGTTTATTTTTTGTTTATGTTTATGTTTTAATTCTAATTTGTTTATTTTTTGTGTTTGATTTGGCGAGTACCGCCACTTGCTGTCTTGCCGGTGCCTTCCCGTCTCGTGCCGTACCGATCTCTCGTGTGTGTATTTTTATTATTTACATACTTGCATTTGTTTTAAGGTTAATGTGTTGTAGGTTGTTAATGAATTTTAAGATGTTGAGGCTAAGGTAGTGCGAGCTAAGATGTCGAGGTTAATGTATGTTGATTGTTTAAGGTATGTAGGACATGGGCAACCAATTGTTAAATGGGATAGGAGTCATAATGGATTCAATAATATTCCATTTGATTGGAAAAGTTCGCCATAATATTAATATTGTATTATATATTGGGCGGTGGTCGTCATATTGTCGCAACGGGCTTCAAAGTGAAGTTGGTTTGCGATGGGAGTAAGACTGAATTCTTGCTTGCATACATGAATATGACGATAGAATGATAGATACAAGATTAAACTCAAAAAAATAAACTTGTGTTTTATTTGGTATGTCTAATGTCACTGCTATGACTAATGTCTAATGTAATGAAAGTTTGAAATAAGATATGTCACTGCTATGTCTAATGTCTACGTAGTGAAAGTTTTAATTGGAACATCAGGAGATAGCAACTTACCATCTTGAAGTGACTCATATGTAACTGTTATGTCTAGTACATAGTAAGCTAGTTAGGATGTCGAGGTCGGGCGTGAGCTGTGAATTTGTTTATGGGAGGTCAATTTTTTTAAATACATCAACAAGTAGTAAAATAGTAGGCGTTTATTGGTTGTTAATGAATGTTTTGTTTGATTTTTTTATGTTTGATTGTGTTTATGTTTGTGTTTGATTTTGTGCAGCTGAACCAACACTCATTCTCTTCCTTCTTTTCATCCTCTCATCCTCTATTTCAGCCGTGACACCAGTATGTTTTCTTTTATTCAATTATTTTGTATTTGTTCATTGTACATAATTTAATTATTTTGATTTTTGCGTTTGATTAGTAATGTATTTGGTGTTGGAATAGTATTTAATTATTAAAGGTGTTTATATTGTTTATATATAGTTTGTTTTTATATTGTTTTGTTTATAGTTCATAAAAGAAAAACATCATGAGGACTTGGTCGAGACTTGGTGGCGCACTCATACGGATAAAGACAACGTGTTCCAGACTAAGGAAAACGAGAGGTTATACGTAGTAAATTTTTAATCGGCCATAACCATATACCGAAGTAGTTAAGAAACCGGTAGTTTTTAACCATACTTAATGTTAAATACTTGTTTAATGACCATATACATTAGAAAAGGCGCTTTGGTTTGATAGTCGGTTTGATAGCATCTATTTTTCGTTGATAGAATCTCTAGCTTGTATGATTTATAATGGGTCAAATGGGTCTTTAATAGCCTTCATAAATAGCTACTGCAATCATGCATTTTCGTGTGGTATTGGTGCATTTTTAATCAGTAGTTGTACTCGGTACTTCTATACACCAAGTAGTTAAGAAACCCGGTAGTTGTTTAACCACACTTAATGTTAAATATTTGGTTAATGACCGATACACTCATCATACGATATACACTCATTATTAGAAACCCGTGTTTTTATTTTAGTTTATTATTTGGCCTTGGTTAGTTGTTGACTTGTAGTCCTGTGGAGACTTTGTGTTTACGTTAATGGTATAATGCATTTGAACGCAGAGTGCTACTATCCTGTTTGAATCTCGATTTTGAACCATGAGCGTGCATGATAGGAAACAATGCTTTTGGTTAATTTCAATGTGTTTTAGTTTTAATAAGTCGATATAGTTTTGATTTGCTAGGTTTTAACTTATGAACTAATATATGTTATTTTTGACAGGAGAAATGAAAGCTATTAAAGATGCTATCAAAGAAAAAAGATGGATAACAAGATGATCGCCAGATCATCGAAGATGTCCTGGATTCTCACAATCGAGGACATATCGGGTGTGGGTTGGGTGGTACCGGCACGGCTCGAGTTCTAGGAGCTCAAGCGGACCAAGGTTTTGTACCAGAGGAGGTTGAAGAGATGAAGAAGGCGCATGCTATGGAGCTAGAGGAGCAAAGAAACTTGTTTAAACAATTTCTTGATTTCTACAACCGTCAACACCCGCTTCACAGTTTCATTTTCCCGACTCATCCACTCCTATGTTTCCTGGTTCTACATATACTCGTGGCGGTCCTAGTACTACTCATTCCGACATAACTGTTACATACCGACAAGTGTTGATGAAGATGGTGCTGGTAATAGTGAGCATGATAATGTTGGTGATGGTGGTAGTAGTAGTGAGTTTGATGATGACGAGTAGTCACTTTAGGATAAATTATTAGTATTTCTATGGATCTTCTTTTGTAATTTGAATTACGTAAGTATATTAGTATTTGTATGGATCTTCTTTTGTAATTGGTCGGTTTTGAATGAACGAATGAATGAAAGCATTTTGTATTATTGATTTGAGTGATTTAAAGCATTGGTTTTGGTAGTTTTTTCCGTAAAAAATTCCGGAAAAACAATGGATTTGCAGCAATGCTAACAAAGTTTCCCGCCAAAAATAATTAGCTACAGGCATGAGTTGTAGCCAAAAACGTGGACCCCACTTTGGTCAAGTTTTTGTTTAGAAAATCAAGGCCCCCAACGGTTGTAGCCAAAAGTTACATTCTTCTTTAGCTAAAACTTCTCGCTACGGACCTCGGGAGACAACACATTTGGCTAGAACCATTTGTAGCTAAACTATTTGCTACAACAAAATCCCACTTTGGGCTACCAACATATCTGTATCTAAAAGTGGTTGATGTTGTAGTGATGGAGCAAAACACTCACATTCTCGATCTTTTCTTACATTTTTTTGCACTGTAAAAAGCGGATACTAACCATTGCAGGATAAAACCATAAAAAGTAATGAGAGGGTATGTTGATGTAGTGCTCAGGTGACAGGCATAGTTGGCGAAAGACACCCCACAATTTTAAATGCTCTTACGAGAAATAAATTTCTTATTTCTTTTACTTTAATAGTAAAATTCTCTAAAAAGTAAGCACAAAAGTTTAACGTTTTGTTTAATAATTAATCTTCGAAGAAATCACCTTATTAGGTGTATTGAGATGACCGTCGTACCATTGTCCTCTTTTGTTTAAGCGATGACTTAAAATGTTCATTAGAAATACAAGCAAATAACACGAGGACTATAAGGTACACGTATTATAGGATCATAGATTCAATCGTTTTAGTTTAAATGAAAACCTTATCTTCACAAGAAATCCAAGAGTGAGTGAAGCTTTTGAATTCTTCCCCTATGTCTTTTCGTTGAGGTTTCGTGTCAAAGCACAACCTAGCTATTCCAGCATTGTGGCCTTCTTCTACCTCGCCATCCGAAAAGTTTTCTATTGCAAGTTATTTATATCTTGTTGATTAGTGACCGACAAAGAGGAAAATGTGTAACTAACGGCCATTTTTTTCTAAATACTTGTTCATATATATAATATGTTTGTTTATAAAATGGCTTTCTTATTAAAAGGTAACTTGTTTAAGCGAAACGTGATATATTTGTTTTTAAATGGGGATAAATTGGTATTATGATGATGAAACGATAAGATGAATCATGTTTGATAAGTGTAGACCAATAATATCCGAGGTTTTTTTTATGTATAGTGGTGAATTAATAGGTAACCCTAATTCTATATACGCCCCCTGTTTCGGGAAATTAGGGTTTAAAAATTATGGTTTTTGTGTAATCTCGGTAGAAACTAAATATCGGTACACAGAATCTTGATACACAAGTCTCGGTAAAAGCTCAACTTTCGGTAAATCAGACTTTCGGTAATCAAGTTTCGGTACTCAAGTTTCGGTATTCAAGTTTTGGTAAACACTGAAAGTTTCGGTAAAATGAGGGTTTCAAATGTTTTGGAAAATTCAACTTTCAGTATTTATGAATATCAAAGGTATTTTTGAGTACGAGCTAAAACACCAAAAACAACCTAAAAGATGCATTTTTCGAACATTTTTGGCCATTATTCTCTGTAAATACTTCTTCTAAGAACATTAAACAACTATAAAAATGTTCCCTTTAATGGATTAAATGTCAAAAAATGGGGTTTTTAAAGAAAAGTACAAGTGGAGTCCTAAAAAGGTGCAAACTCAAAAATGACCATTTTTGATGATTTAGACCTGTGTTTTTTGTAAAATGACCTTTGTAAATGTGAAACATAGCCTAAAGATGTTATCTTTCAAGTTATAATCGCCAAAAAAATGTTTTTTTTGATGAAAAAGACACACGCTTTTTACCATATGCATCGAACTCGCCATTTTTCACATCAAAGACAAAAAATTTCAAAAAAAAAAATCACGAATCACCCATGAGGAGCTTTGATGCCAATCATAAGTATCAAGAAACACCTTTCATGTGGTCGGAGAAGATCAAACCATAACAAACAAGACATGGTTCTAGTGAGAGAAGTAGAGTGGGGGTGGAGAAAAATGAAAACTTTATTAAGATCAAAATGAAATAATAAGTTACACACACTTTCTCACAGCCCTCATGGAGAGTCATAAGGGGTATTTATAGGCTCATCACATCATATATTTGCCTCTTTTAGATTATTAGTACTTACGGGCAAAGCTATCTACGTATCTAGTCCAATCCTGTAATGTCATCACTTTTATAAAACAATCTATCCAATTAATTTAAGGTTTTCTGATCTATTAAAGATCTATTAAATAACCAAGTAAGGAGTATGTTTTGATGTCATTGAGAGCAAGGTCCTTGTTAAGTCTTTTGCCCGCGAAAACCACATCATTTCTCGATCTCCAAAGAAGCCAATGGGTGGCTTGGACAACTGGTTTAAACAAAACTGCAAAAGATGCTTGGAAGTGAACTTTATAGACAAAGGTGATTAGGTCATCATTGATATTTGAGATAGTGTCACTATACAAATTCCATTAGGTTATTACCTCTTTCCAAATCTCAATAGCAAAACAACAATTGATGAAAAAGTGGGTTTCTGTTTCAATGCCATGGTCGGAAATAGGGCATGATGTGCAAATCGATTCCACAAAGGAAGAGATGAGATTGGATCATGTTGCTAACCTTCCATTACAAATCCTCCAAGAAGCTATGTTAATGTACTTTGATAGGCAAAATCCTGACATTGTGGCAGGACTCATAACATACATATATACTCTACAAATCTATAAATAAAATTAACATATGTCCGAGTTATAAATAAAATGTATAATGGAGTATGTATGTTTTGTTATTTAAGAAAACTCAAAGCGTAAAATCGAAGTATTTGGTAATGTTGATAGTTATAAAAAAAGCCAATTGCAGGACTTGACCCTCAGTCTTCCAAGTCGAAGGCTTAATAGTTCTATGTACCTAGCTCCCTTCACCATTGGACCAACTACTGATCCTTCGGATCGTCGCTATTTATTTCAAAACCCTAATAGGTTTTTTGTTCGTTGCGTTAGGTTTTGATGTGCTAGGGTTATTGGACGTATGTAATCATATAGAGTGGGAGTTTTTTGAGTCCGGGAGAGAGGGGTGTCAAACAAAAAAAAGGGTAGGAATGTTGTGACTGCAGCTGCGAGCAAAAGGGATAAAGATGATGGTACTACTATGAGCAAAGCAGATAAAGTTGGTTCGGCTAGAGGTCATAAAACCCAAGCATATTTCAATGAGGATTTTCTTACCTTGGAAACTAGTGTGGGGAAACGAACTGAGGAGCCTGTTGGTGTTACTCGGGATTCGAATACTAGATCCTTTGGAATTCAGAATGATGCGAATTTGGCTACTAAGATCTGTGATATCGAAAGCCTAATGTTAGAGGGAAAACTAATATTTGTGGGAGATGATGGGGAACCACTAAAGCCGAGTGTTTCGGGTATTGACAAGGCCACATGTGAAGAATGTGAAAGTTTTGTTATTGCCATGAAAGAGGTAAACTCCCAATTCGATACTAGTGGGTCTATTTTGGTGAAGGAAAATGGTACTAATGTAGTGGTAGAACAGGTTGTACAAACAGCCCCTATATTGTTTGTTAGTGTGTTTAGAATGAATTAGTTAATCGTAAGGTTAATTTTAGATCTTTTGATTCGAGCAAACCTACTAACGACATGGCTGAAGTTCAAATCTCTTTGTCCTCTGTTTTGGAAGTTCATTCACACTTTGAATTCAGCTTGTATGGTTACTTTGTGGGCAAGAGAGTTGCAATTTTGGTTTTTGATACGTGAGGAATGCATGGAAGAAATATGGTATTATTCGTGCTATGATGAACTCAAAAGGTCTTTTCTTTTTCAAGTTTTCTTCGACTGAGGGTATGAATGGACCATGTTTGTTTGATGCATTCATATTATATTGAAAAAGTAGACGCCTAATGCAAGTTTGTTGAAAGAAGACTTGTGCTCGATTTCGGTTTGGGTTAAAATACATGATATTCCAATTGTGGCTTTTACTGAGGATGAATTGAGTGCTATTGCTACTAGACTTGGTAATCCGATTATGCTTGATTCTTACACTAGTACTATGTGCATGCAATCATGGAGGCGTTTGAATTATGCGCCTACATTAATTGGTATTAGAGCTAATCAGGAGCTTGATAAAAACATGGTCATTCCTATTCCGAATTTGGAAGGTAAGGGTGATGTGATTCATACCGTTAGGGTGGAATACGAACAGGAATCACCTAGTTGTAGAGTATGTATGGTCTTTGGTCAAGATGATGAGACATCTCTGAAGCGCGTTGTTGATGAACTAAAGAAACAAAATAGCAAGAATAATGATGGTTTTCAAAAAAGTGCATGGTGTGGCATTAATATGGGTTCTAAAGTTCAATTTAGATCAACTAAACATGTATATAAACCTGTCTCAAAGAAGAATGGTGCTAGCACTAGGGGTGTAAACGAGCCGAGTCGAGTCGAGTACTGCCAAGCTCGAACTCGACTCGATTATTAAACTCGAGCTCGAAACTCGACTCGAGCTCGTTCGAGCTTTGAATTTCAAGCTCGAGCTCGGCTCGTCATCTCAAACTCGAGCTCGAAACTCGACTCGAGCTTGATTATTGCCACTTTTAAAGCTCGAACTCGATGGAAAATGGGCATATCAAGCTCGACTCAACTCAAGTTTACGTAATTATATGTATATAAAAGGGTAAATGTGTAATACCGATGAAGCTCGATAAGGGCTCGCGAGCCTCACGAGCTGAGCATATTCGAGCTCGAACTCGGCTCGAAAGTTTACTCGAGTAGCTCGAGCTCGAGCTCGACTCGTTTATATCGAGTCGATTTCAAATAGTTTACGAGTCAATCTCGAATAGCTCGCGAGCTGTCTAGTCTCGTTTACACCCCTAGCTAGCACAAGTGGTACGGAGAAGAATCTTGAAACAACTAGTCAAGAGGCAGTACTTTGAACCCATTTGATGCTTTAAGGTCGGTGGATAATGATGGTTTTCTAGGTGAAAATGGGGGTAGCTCCGTAGGGGCTGAAACTGTGGTAGAAGAGGGGGCATAAGGCTAATGCAGAGCATGTTCACATCGCGACGAACATGCCAAATGATGCTACACCTATGAATGAGGTTCAATTGACCAATGAGGAGCCATCTCCTACCTTGTCTAATGTAGTTGGTTCAAATACTGGAAAGAACAAGGTAAGTGATGTGGATAATGAGGACAGTGATAGTGAAGTGGAGGAGGTTTTTAACGAAACAACAGGTTTTATTGCATCCAATAGTGGAGGTGAAACTGTAAGTAAGAGTCTATACGAGTGTTGGCAAGAAGATTATGTTGATAAATCATATGATGATGATGAATGCGAAGATTTAAATGAAGAGCACTTAGCATTTTGTGATGCTTGGGATATAAGGTTTGGTAGTTATGCTAGACGTTAGTAGTTTTTATAGAATAGTTTTTCATAATTTGGTTTGTCACTTTTATGATAGGTTTTGGTTTGAAGCACAAATGGTGTATTTGCTTTTCGCCTATAATGGGCTGAAAGATATGGGATTCACTTACATCCTATGTACTGAAATGTTTTTTGAATTAATTATATTTACCGGGTATAAAAACCCTTTAAAAGAAGTAGTGATCCTTCATATTGTAATCAAACATATAGATATTAAACCTGCAAAACTTGATATAAACTTCTCAAACCATATAAAGAAAACAGGCAGGTCATCAAGATTTAATTAAATAAAACTAACAAAGCCGTAGCCGAAGCATGTAAAAGCATATGATTGCTTTAGATATATTGCTAAAGTATATGATTAACGGGACCACTAGAAAGGAAATTAACTCACCATTCATACAACATTCAGAAGAAAAAACAAGTTACCAAGAAAAAATAGGTCTGAATAAGTAAATGTTGAACCATTCAATGATTTTTTAAGATGCAAACAACCATGGAACTAGACAACTAGTGTCGACAAATATTGATATAAAAGAGCAAAAAACAACCGTCACACATAGCATACAATATTATTAAAAAAAACGTAATCTTGCATAATTATGTAATGTTATTGCATGTATAAGTAAATGATTTATATGTATAGAAAAGCCAAAACCAGTATCAAATTATATTGGTGTTAATTAGGCCTTCTTTTTAAAGTTATTGTTGTAATATTCAAGTATCAAATGTAAACTACAAACACATGCTATTTACTTTTATAACTTTAAGAAATCATCATTTCATAGTCAAATATCAAGCATCGTAAAGTTGATTATTACAATTTCAAAATCGTATCACATTCAAACACCTATGTGATGAGATGGGATAGAGCAAAATGAATCGTTTGGAAGCCAAAAATAGCATGTACTGTTGACATTAGTTATAGAAACCCTAAATTTATCCTTTTTCATGCACCAACTAGCTTCCCTAGCACTAAATTTTACTCCTATATATTTTCCTCCTCAACCAAACCCTAATAAGCCATCTCCATATGCAATTTATCTCTCCCTAACTATCTTCTTTGATTAGCATAAAACCAACCACTTGTTATCATCCTTTTATTCTCGATCTCTGTATAATCATGAACTTCGAAGTGCAAGCCGATAGAGTGGTTAATGTGGATCCACCAGCTCAAACTCCTTCCGATCAACATCTTTGCTATGTTCGTTGCAACTTTTGCAACACCCTTCTCGCGGTATTTTCTTGATCTAGCTAGCTACTACTCAACTTTGTATTAAAGAAAACACTACAGAGATTTCATTAAAACGAAACGAAGTGCACAAAATGAGATAAAAAATACATTAGTGAATAAGACTATACATATAATATAAAGTTTGTTGATATGATGGTGAATAAATGGTATTTTTGTAGGTTGGGATACCATGCAAGAGGCTTCTGGATACAGTGACTGTGAAATGTGGCCATTGTAGTAACTTGTCATTTCTCACCATTAGGGCTTCTCCTCCTGATCAACATGCTCTTCAAACTCCCCCCTTCTCTCCTTTCCAGGTACTTTTCTTTGTCTATATAAAGTCTACTGTTTTATATATTGTTTAATCATACGAATGATAGTTGTTCGCGATAAAAAATCGACTAGATTGGTTAGAAATGTAATCATAGCTGCTCGTTGAACGAAAATTTATAACTGTTGTTATTAAGTTAGCCGATTCTTATGGGTATATAGTTTCTCCATCTATATTCCAAGTAAAACAAACTTAACATATATATGGACCTAGCTACAAAATCATAACTTGTGTTCTCTCAAAACCTTGAAATAGTAGAAGTCAAGATTCTATGATAATATATGTGCTGTTAAAAAATCCTCCGTAGTAGAATCCGAAATATTTTATACCTAATTACTTTTCTATGTAAACATCATATAAGCATCTATACCAAATTTACTATCATATATATTATAGTTCAAGCGACTGTGGTAATTACAATTTACTATCATAATCTTGCCAAGCACAATATAATGGTATTTTTTTTTTTTTAATTCCGAGTAAAATAGTTTTAATATAAGATGTGTTATTTTGGAGTTTTTTTTTAGTTATAATGCATGTTTGTGGATGCAAAAGTGTAAACACGAGACTTTAAGTTAGTCCAAAGCGTAATCAATCACTCCGTGTGTAAATATCGATAATCCATCATATGCATTTCGTTTATCGATATTTACATAATTAATTTGCATTACTAAGTAGATAGCCAGTGTTTTACCAAAAAAAACCGTAACCTAATTAAGTTAAACTTAAGATTCTTCTATAACTTGTGTCATAAATTCGCAAGCAGGGTGCTTTCTCCAGTGATTTCAAAAGGGGGCAATCTTCCTCATCTTCATCGTCTACCTCAAATGAACCCACGTCCCCAAAAGCTCCGTTTGTCGTCAAACGTATCATCATTTCTTCTTCATCAACTTCTATCTCTCGAACTATTTATTAATTATTATTTGCAAGACTTATTCTTGTTCTTTACCATGTAGCACCTGAGAAGAAACACAGGCTCCCATCGGCTTACAATCGATTCATGAAGTAAGTTTACAACAAAAATATCAACATTGATTTTTCCACGCTTTAATATATGCCATATTCAAATGCTATATGTTTTCTTATGAATTTTTTATTAATAACTAGAGAGGAAATTCAACGAATCAAGGCTTCGAATCCTTCAATACCTCATCGAGAAGCTTTCAGCACTGCGGCAAAAAATGTAATACGTTTTTATAGTTAGTTTCTTCTTAATTAACCTCATATATATACAATTTTTTTATTTACATTTTGGTGCAGTATGCTAAAACATTATGAAGAGAAAAGTTTATTAGGTTATACTAATTCATTTCTCAATTCTTGCAACAGTGGGCTGGCCACGTACCAAATTCCCTCACTGGAAGCCTCAGCACTGTAAGAAATTTTCCTAGTTTCTTGGTTAATAAATTATAGGATATGTTTTTATTGTTAACTATGTATATGTTCTTGCATATATACGCAATCATGATGTTTAGAATGAACACGATATCATTTGTAAACGGTATATATCTCGTCATCTTGATAAAAATGACGATAAAAACAACACAAATTATATTCGTTATGTTTTCCTTTTTAAGAATTTTAAATGTTCTTTCAATTTTGGTGCTAACGGGTTGTTATGTATTATTAGGGTCTCGATCTTTCTGGATTGAAATGATCTTCAATGTGCAATCTCTCCAAGCAACCGTGAAGAAATTGAAGGATGATGCAACATCACGTATTTAAGCTATGAAACCGATGTTCTATGTAGGATTTATGCAATTTAATATTTCGTATTGAGTTAGAAAAACATCCATGATTATGTAATATATATCTAGATCGAATGAATGGTCTGAGTATCTCTTTCTTTATTCCGCCGAATCATTAGTTTAAATTGAGACAATCCGCATTTTAGAGATGTTTGAAATATTGCTTTTGAACATAGAAATATCAAATGTGTGTGAGATAATACAATCTGAATCCAATCTACAATTAATGAGAGATAGAGCATACAACTTGAAGAAAATACTATGAAACATCGAAACTATTGAATTCAATGAAAAGAGTGAATGAAATGTATTTCCATTAATCAAAATGATGTTACAACTGATGTATTTATACAGATTACAAAGGTGAAAGTCAAATGTAAAAGTCAAACTGTTGAAACTAACTAAGCTACACTATGCTACACATTAGTGTTACATTATATTACAATTGATCAGATTGTTTCTATAAGTAATCAACATCTTGTGAGGACTATGTCTTCTTGTGTTGAGCACAATTGTTTTGTCTTGATAATCCATCTTGACCTGTGTAGCTTGTGAAGGAGTTGTAGCTTCTTTATCCCCCAAGTTGGCACTGTGTAGGGATCACAGATGCTGAACTTGGATAGACATTTGTAGTGTAAGTACTTGCTCAGCCCTTTAGTCAGAATGTCTGCTACTTGTGCCAGAGAAGGAATAAAGACAGACTTAAGTTGACCACATTTATCTTGTCCCTAACAAAATGACAAACTATTTTTATGTGTTTGGTCCTTGCATGTTGGACTGATTATTGGCCAAAGCTATGGTTGATGCATTATCACACATGACTAATGATGGGGTAGGTATTTGGATTCCCAAGTGAAGTAACAGACATTTAAGCCATGAAGTTTCACAAGTGCTATTTGCTAGGTCCCTATATTCTGCTTCAGCTGAAGACCTTAAGACAACTGATTGTTTCTTAGATTGCCATGAGATAGGACTATTACCTGGAAATATAGAAAATCCTGACACAGACCTTCTTGTGGTTGATCAGTTGGCTCAATCACTGTCACAATAAGTAGTTAACTCCATGGTATTGTGTGTTGGAAAGAAAATTCCTTGTCTTTGGCAGAGTTTAATGTATCTGATAACTTTGTGGAGTGCCTGTGAGTGAGGAGTTCTTGGATTATGGGTATATTGGCTAAGGGATTAGGCTTCAAAAGCTTCAGGTCTTGTGATGGTGAGATAAATTAGCTTACCAAAAAGTGTTCTGTCTTAGGTAGGATTACGAAGAGGATCACCATCTGTGTCATTTAGTTTGATAATTGGATCCATAGGTGTGTTCACAGGCTTGACATCAAGATAATCAGCATGTTTGAGGAGGTCCATTGCATATTTTCTTTGACTCATTGTAAGACCAGAAGGATTCCTCAATACCTCAATTCCCAAGTAGTAGTGAATAGGACCCAGGTCTTTGATGCTAAACATATTGTGAAGCTGGTCTTTGACATGTTGAAGAAAGGTAAGATCTTTGCCTGTTAGTAAGATGTCATCAACATAGACCAATAATGATGTGATAAAACCTTGGTGTTTGATTATGAATAGGGAAGTGTCCACATAGCTTTGTCTGAAACCCAAACCAATTAAGAATGTAGTTAGCTTCTCAAACCATTGTTTGTTGGCTTATTTGAGTCCATAGAGAGATTTGGTGAGTTTGCAGACTGTGTTGGGAGGAAAATTCTCGTTGCAGCCTTGTGGTATAGTCATGTAAACCTCTTCATTCAAATCACCTTGGAGAAATGCATTGTTCACATCAAGTTTGTTGGATCGATGTACTCTAACCAAACTAACTTATATAGCTTGTTAAGGGTTTAATAACTTCGGATAAATCCTAAGTTTTTAACAATGAAATACTGAGTAATCTCTATTAAGTACGCGGAATTTACTTAACAAAGCTAAGAAGAATATAATATTAACTTTCAACGATTTTATTAGTAACTCTAAATCTGCTTGTTATGCACTCTTAAACAACTCTAAAACTCTAATAATAATCGTACTTTAGGATTCTAAAATATATAAAACTCGTACTTCTAATGCCAATCTAGGGTCCTTTTATAGGCTTAAGGATAACCCTAGTCGGTTTACAATTTGTATCATTGTACGACAAGTAATCTAAACAAAGAATATTCTAGAATAACAAAGCTTCCATAAACGAATATAGCAATTCTTTAGCTTTGCAAGACTTTGACTTCGACAACAAGATTTTGACTTCTTCTTTAGCAAGCTTTGACTTTTTCCAAGATTTTGTCATTCTTCAAAGACTTTCATATCCCAACAATCCTCTCCTAACTTGAATTCTACTTGCTTGACTTCAAGTTCCTTTGTAAACTTATCTTTAACATCTCCATCTTCAAGGAAAGATTGTGTCTTTGTCTTTGGATTGTATATCCGTATTCTCTCGTGCTTATATCATCATTATCAAAGTATTATTTAGAAATTATTCTTTACAAAGATCCTTGATCAAGAATCTCTTTCAAAGAACATTCAACAAGCTCTATCTTTTCAAAGAACATAAGACATTTTGTACATTAATTCGGTTTAAGTTTCATCTATTCTCATCACTTCTGTGTGTAAACCCCGTGAGAGGTGAATCATTGAAAATTTAATGGATTTGAGTTTTCTTTACCAAAGCCATTAACTCGAGTAGCCAAATGTTTTGGTGTGTAAGACCATGGTACATTGATAACCATATGATTTTTAGCAAATCATCACTATCAATGATTTGATTTATCTTTACCAAAAGTTGTACCCTTTTGGACTAGTTAGTTCTTTCATCTATGGTGAACTAATTACCAAATAATGGTTTTCCACGACCTTTACCACAAGTCATTTTCTTGTGGGCTAGCCAACTCTTCACATTTAATCGATATGGTGAGTTGATTACCATACAACTTATTAGCAAGTTGTCAACTATAAACAGATTTCAGATATCTTTACCGAGCCGTTTGCTCATGGATTAGCCAATCTTTTGTAACCATGGTGGATTGATAACCTATTGTTGTTACCATCTCAAAACCATTTATTTCTTTTAACCTTTGCTTCAAAATATTTATCACTTAACAAAAGTTTTCTTTTCAAAATTATTAAGCGGTTTAATCGCAAGCAAGACTTTGATGAAAGTATTGTTTGATCGCAGATTTTGAATAAAGTAATCGATACTTCAAAAATAATTTATTCAATAAAGATTCATACCGCTTATTCATGCATCATCATCACCATAGTCGCCCATCCGATAAACAATTTGATGACCATAAGAGCAATTTCATTATCTTCTTCAACTTCCATTCCATGCTCTAGCATTCTCCTCATGACATCTGATGTAAGCGGATATCTTCTATCTGCTACCATGTGTATCATAGTCCCATCTTCTAACTCTAGAACATGTACTCCAGACTCTTCAAAGAATCTCCAGCTGATAATCTCTCAATCTTCTTGATTTTTCCAAATCTCATCAGTACTTGTTTCTTCAGTTTCCCAAACAGTTATGAGATCTCCAAGTAAGATTAAACCAACTCCTTCTGATGGAATGTGTTCAAAGTATTCTTGCACCAAATGATATAGATGAAATAAATCCTCTATATCTGTTATGTGCAATAGATCCCATAGCATATTAAACACTCTGAAGCTTTCATCTTCTCTATGAAACATTAGATAATTTCCATCTTTAGATTCTACAACTTCAAAAGTAGTTATTGGAGACTTTTTCTTCTTCTTTTCTCTTCTTTTTCGTGATCGCCTTTAGAATACTTAAATTCTATAATTCTTAAGTAATTCCTTAGTTCATCATTAGTATCGGATCTTAACTCAACTTTCTTTGATGGTCAACATCTTCAACTTCGCTTGTTCTTTTCTTTTTAAGCTTCTTTTCTATCATCTTCTTCTCGAGTATCAACCTCTTTATAGTCTTTGATACTATCAACTTGTTTATGATAAGCTTCAATGACTTCATACAAACCTTTCATCTCAATATAATTCAACTTATTCAATCCAATATATCCTTGCTTCTTTAAATAAGCCATCATAGCATTCCTTTCTTTAGCACGATTTGGTCTTCTTGGTAGAGCAGAAATAGGAATAGGTGACTGTAATGGTACAGCAGCTTCAATATTCAATTCTTCTTGTAATTTCTTAGCTGCTTCTTCATTTTTAGCATCTTGAATATCAGCTTCAGCATTCAATTCAGCCTGTAACTTTCTATCTGCTTCCTCATTCATAGCAACTTGAGCAGCCCTTATTTGTGCTAAAGTGAGCTTCTTCTTCTTTGTTTCTACCATCTTACCTTTCCCTTTATCTTTAGGATCTATCACAGGTTGAGAAGCTTGTTGTTGTTCTTCAGCAATATCAGGAATGCTAACACCCCTTGGCTTTGATAAATCATGCAAGATTTCAGCAATGGTTTCATCATCACTTGCAGTGTGTATAGGTTTAGGTGTATCAACTTCCTTTTCTGGTATGACAATTGAAGGACCAGCTTCTTCTTCAGTTAAAACAGTTGAAGGACCAGCTTCCTCTTCAAAATCTAACAACCTTGGTGTAATTAACTCTTGCATGTAGGTTCCTTGAAAAGCAGTACTTTGATCAGCAGTACCTTGATCATCAGTACTTTGAACTTTAGTGCTTTCTTCCTCAGTACTTTCAATGTTGACTTGTTCTTCAGTACCTTGAGGTTGAACATCAGTACCTTGAGGTTCAACTTCTTCTTCAGTATATGATGGAGCATCTTCATTCAAATTCTTATCTTCCAATTTCCTCCCAATTGGAATGAAGATTGCTTTGAACCTTTTGCTTTTGGTCTTCTTAAACCGCCGTTGTCGCTTATTTTAGCTTTGACCCATAACTGTGATGTTTAACCAAGGGCCAAACAGACTTCTTGAACTTTCTAAACTTGATCTCAGAATCGGGCTATCTCATGCGGCTTGAGCCTCGATAGTTTTCTTCAATCGGACTAACTCTCTTGTCAGAATATAATTATCCAACACCAAACCTTCAGGTGTATAATAGTGGATCTTCCTTAGAAGATGATGAGAAAATAGGAACATCTTGTGCCGGTGATTGAAAAATATAGGTGAAAAGAGAGAAATATGGAAAAGATTATAAGGTATAAAGTTGAGAGGAAATTTGAGAGTAGTTATGTATAGGTGAGATTTAAAAATCACAAATTTTAATAACAAAGTTACCGTTAGTGAAGTTTACCCTCAATATTACCGTTGGAGCAAGATTGATAAGACAAACAATGCTTTCCACGCGTGCTTTCCAAAGCGACTTTCCAAGCAAGACTTTTATATAACCAAAAGCAAGATTTTCCATTCTTCTCTTTACAATAGCAAATACATCAAATAAACATGAATTTTCTCCCTCAGCAATGCATGGACTATACTTACACTAAATAGTCCTCCCTCAAATGTAGCTCAAGAATTAATCATGCCAATGCTTACCACCGAGTGATTGAATCTTGAAACATCAAAGCCTTTGGTGAGTAAGTCACTACATTATCATCTCAGATGCACCTTGACAACATTAATGAGCCTATGCTCATAACAATCTTTGATGAAGTGGTGCCTAATCAATGTGCTTAGTCTTGGAATAATAAACTGGATTCTTCACAATGCAAATAGTACTCTCATTATCAATATTGATAGGAGTATTCTTGAAATTGAACCCATAATCCAATAGTTGATTCTCGCATCCACAAAACTTGTCCACAACAACTTGCAGTGATACGTATTCGCTTCAGAGAGGATGTTGCTGCAATTGTTTGCTTCTTACACGGCCATGAGACTAATCTTCTTCCAAGATATTGGCATCCTCCAGTGGTTGATCTTCTGTCATAGTTGTCACTTGCATAATCACTATCTGAAAAAGCTTCCAAGTGAAAAGGTGAATCCTTTGGATACCACAACCCTAACTTAGGTTGGTGTTTCAAATAGCTGAAAATTCTCTTTACTGCATTCAGATGAGAGACCTTAGGTGAGACTTGATATCGTGCACATAAACAAACATCAAACATGATATCGTGCCTAGATGTTGAGATACATAAGACAACCAATCATTGATCTCAGATAACTTGACTTCAACAGGTTGTCCATCTTCATCTTTTCCCAAGTGAGTTGATAGACTTGATAGATGTAGTTCTTGGCTTCATAGCATCAAAATTGAACTTCTTAAGTATGTCGATACATACTTGTCTTAACTGATAAAATTTCTCCTTTGACGCTTAACTTGAAGTCCCAAAAGAAAGTTAACTCACCCATTGAACTCATTTGAAATTCATTCTGCATCAGCTTCTCAAACTCCTTAACCATGGACTGTTTGGTAGCTCCAAATATGATATCATTAACATATACTTGAACCAACATGATATCCTTCTTGTCTCTCTTGATAAACAAAGTCTTGTCTATAGCTCCTCTCTTGTAACCATGTTGCAATAAGAAGGTAGAGAGCCTTTCATACCAAGCTCTAGGTACTTGATGTAAGCCATAAAGAGCCTTAACAATTTTGTAGACTTTGTTTGGATGTGTAGGATCTTCAAAACCAGGAGGCTGTTTGACATACACCTCCTCTGTAATCTTGCCATATAAAAAGGCACTCTTGACATCCATTTGATAAACCTGAAATCCCATATATGATGCAAAAGCAAGGAAGATTTGAATTGCTTCAATCCTTGCTACAGGAGCAAATAGTTCATCATAATCTACTCCTTCTTCTTGTTTGTAGCCTTGTGCAACTAACCTTGCCTTGTTCTTGATGACATTCCCTCTTTCATCTCTCTTGACTCTGAACACCCATCTTGTACCAATGACCTTCTTTCCATCAGGTAGATCACACAGTACCCAAACTTCTTGAAGCTTGAATTGAAAAAGTTCTTCTTGCATAGCTTCAACCCAACTCTCTTTAGTTAATGCCTGAGCTATGTTTGTGGGTTCTTCTTGAGAGATAAAGCAAGTGAACAGGCATGTTTGATGGTCCTTATGATTTAACATGTTTTGTTTATAAACAAAGCTAAGCAAAGCATTATGTGGTGTAGAAAAGCCCTTAGCTTTGTTTCTTGTCATTACTCCAGAAGTAGAAGGACCAATGATTTGATCAGTAGGATGATTCTTATGAATTCTTAAGATAGGAGTCTGTGGAACTTCACAATTATCACCCAAATTAGTGAAATCAGCATCTTCATTGGAATATGAGAAAATACTTTCATCTTCAAATTCATCATCAGTATCTTCTAAACCAGGCATGGTTGGATCATCCAAATCATCCAAAGTGTCATGTTAATGTGTGAAGACTTTGATCGAAAATCTTGTCACCGAAAGTACCGTGAGTGAACTCTGGATCTTGTTCTTTTCTTTGCTTCCTCATAAGCTCTTCTTTGTTCATCATCATAAGAATGTGCTATGACATCTTGAAAAAGCATCTGATTAAGTTCATCTTGAATATATTGATCCTCACAGACAATGAGGATTTTGGTGTATCGAGATTTTCTTTGGTTCAACAGTTTAGGTTCTTCATCATGAACAAAGATCGGTCTAATATAGACTCCATGAACAACATCTGTAACTCTTCTCCATTGTGTACGGTGTTGATTTTCTTCTAACATGTACATAGTTCATAGAAGGAGTCAAAACTTTAAGATCAAACATCCAATCGGGACCTTTACCCTTCCGATTTTCTTGATCTTCTAAAAATTCAACATGAAGACAATCTTGAACCTTCTTGGTGACTCATTGTACACTCTAAAGCCTTTGTTGTTGGTGCGGTACCTAATAAGTAACCTTCTTCGACTTGCCATCAAATTTGCCCAAATTATCAATGGTGTTGAGAATAGTGAGAGGGCATCCAAAAGGCTTCATAAATCGAATGTTGGGTTTGTTTCCCATCAAGAACTCATAAGGTGTCTTCATCCGAGGTTTTGTGATGATACTCTATTAAGCACATAGCAAGCAAGATTTACAACTTCAAATTTCGAATTGAATAGGTAATTGTGAATCGCAAGCATAGTTCGCCGCTTCAATCAAAGTCTTATTCTTTTCTCTCGCAACACCATTACGCTATGGTGTTCTTGCAATCTTGAACTCCTCTTGATCCCTTTGTTACCACAAAACTCATCTATAAGCTTGTTCTTGAATTCAGGTCCCATTATCACATCTAATACCTCGAACCTTGAGTCTCAATTGGTTTTCAAGTGCTATTATAAGATTATGAATAGCATCAAAGTATCATCTTTAAATCCCAAGAAAAATACCCAATCGAATCCATCGCAATCATCCGTCACAACCAAGCAAGTACTTTTTCTTGTTTAGGCTTGCAATTGAAACAGTCCAAACAAATCCATGTGCAGCAGCTCCAAAGGTTCTCTAACTATTCTTTCCTCAAGCTTCTTGCAGGAAACTTTGTGTTGTTTACCCTTCTTGCACGCCAAACAAGAGTGATCATTCTTGTAAGTCTTTGAAGGTAAACCTCTAACTAAATTCCCTTTGACCAGTTTGTTGATATTCTTGAAATTTACATGGCCCAATCTTCTATGCCATCGATGTGCTTCTTCAGATGTTGCTTTTGCCACTAAACATGTGGCTCTCCCGTAAGAGTGAAGACTCTTCATATCCGGATCGTACACATCATTGGTTTTGGTACTCGAGAACTACCAAGTTATCATCAACAAAGCTTGAATTTAGGGAAAGAATGAGACATTCTCGGTCGTTGAATAACACGGGTTCCTTTTATCACGATTTGAGATACCGACAAAAGATTGAACTTGAGCTCCTTCACATATCTAACATTCTCAAAATCTATACGCCCGGTTTGATGGTTCCTTTCCATGATTCTTCCTCCATTAGGATCATTCCCAAATGCAACTCTTCCTCCACAAATAGATCTAAAATCGATGTAATCTCCTTGTCTCCTGTCATGCTTCCAGAGCAACCACTATCCACAATTAGATGATCTTTAAGCTCCTCTTCCGGGTTGCCCCGCACAAAGATAAAAGAGTTAGTGTCTTTTAGGAACCCAAGCCATTATCGACTTGTGTTCCCTTGTGAGTAACATACTCAAATTCCTTGAGTATGTAATCTTCACGCTTTTGTAGACCTAATCAAGCATTACCTTTTGTTTTAAAACTTGTGGTGGATTTTTAGCAAAACTTTCTTTTCAACAAAATCTCCTTTTCTTTTACCACAAAAGCATCTTTATCAAAATCTGCTTTCACCAAGACTTGTTGAAAGTATTGTTTGTTCATCATCGCACTTTCCTTCTTAACCCATTTAGTTTTAACCATCGTGTAGAGTCCTTGATCTAGCTACTTTCTTGGAGTTGTAATGCCTTCTAGATTGATAGTAATTAGATCTCCTAGGGCTCCTATTCCAAGAGGTGTTTGGTGAAAATTGAGCAAAGACTTTGAGAAAGTCTTGTATTTTGCTTAATAAAGACCTTGAAAAGTGTTTGAAGGCATCTGGAGGTTTTGAAAAAGGTCTTCTCGGTGAGGGTGCCTATATTCGGTGAGAAGTTTCTATGGTTAACCCTATGTGAATGATTCCAAGTGGTCTAGTCTCCTTGGTTTTGGTTGATGACCTGTTCTTGGGAACTTACTTAGGTACTGAATAAGTCACAGTCCTTAATCAAATGATCAGGACTAAAACAAACAAAACATAGTTTTTGATCTGTATACCCAAAATTTCTTCTTCTATGTATATGACCAAACCTATCCTGTCTTCTAGGTGAATGATTAAAACTGTTTTGACCAAAATTATCCCAAAAAGGTTTAGCATTATTGTGAAAAGATTTTCTTAAAGGTACTTCTGAAGGTGTAGCAGTACTTTGAGGTGAAAGTACTGCTTGGCTTTTAGCATCATCTACCTTAGGTGTCTCAACTGTTTCTTTTGGGGTTTCAGACCTAGATTGACCAATAAGCTTCTTTCTAAAATCTAAGCTGTCTACACCAAAACGAGAAACATCGAGCCTAAGAGGTTGATGAATACCGATGGGATGAGGGACGAGATGATAACCTTTGTATTTCTTATATTCGGAGGTGTTTTACTAATTGAGTCCTCATTACTAGATGTGTCAACATAGTTAATAAGTTCATCATCACTAGTGGTTATATCCTCAAAATCAAGGTCATCCTTATCACTAGGTGGGTTTTCTTCTACACCATCAAATCCATACCAAAACCTAGACGGTCTATTGTAAGCCCTTCTCTTTTTCGACATAAGTGACATGAGATGCACGATTCTTTCCAAGCGACAAACTTTGCTAACAATTCATCTCTCTCTTAGTCGGCTTTCAATTTCGTAAATCATACAATTTAACTTCCATTCACTTAATTTTAAGCGATAATCCGTTGTTCATACTTTTACGCCCAAGTCATTTCATTATTTTCATGTGGTATAATTTTAGCTTCCATAGACTCTAAAGTAATTTGATAACCAGCTACCTCAGACCTAGCCTTTACACAGTTATCTCTTTCAATCACATAACTATTAAGTACTTTTTGATAAAAGTCATGATACTTAGAACATACCTCGAGATAGAGGGTGAGCTTGGTGAAGTGGCTACCATAGCAAGTAGAACAGATCATCTTCACTCTCCATGCTCGGTCAAAGCTTCCATAAGCATCTTTAGACTCCATAGCAAGATGTCCGGTTCCTCATCAAAAGTCGTGCTCCGGTCAAACTCTTCCACGTAATCCTCCACGCTACCATACAAGAGTTCTTGGTTCATCATCAAACTCAAAGACTCCAGTCAACCTCGATAATTCTCTTGAGCAACCAAAGCTTTTGTTTCGTAATAGGAATTTCTTTCAACTCTAGCTTTGGTTTCTCAGTCATCCTGCTTGCTTGATATTTAGCAAGCTCGCATTCCCTGCAAAATGTCCGATCTTTTGTGGGTTGAAGCATTCAATCTTGGATTTGTCAAAAGTGATTCCTGTTTTGGTTTTAAGTCAATGCCTCTTCCTGTCTTATTTATAAACTTCTTGATCCTTGCGTTGATCATAGCAACTTGCCACCGATATCAATTTCTTCAAGAGCATCCTCTTCAATCTGAGAGATCTTCTTCATAGGTGACGGGTAAAGTAGCTTGTTGTGCAAAGAAAGAGCATACGACTTCATCCGAGTGGATGGTAGGTGTTGGTGTGGTTTTCTAAGCAAAGGTGGGGTAGAATAGGCACAGATTTTGAGTAGGAGAAGCGGTACTTTTAGTGGAAGCATCGCCTCTCTTTCGATGACAAAAGGCAATCTTGTGAGATTTTGAACTAGTTTGGCCATTCATCTCATGCTCATAAACCTTGAGATGATTGTAAAGATCATCAAAGTCCATAACATCGAGACGGTTGTCCTCCGATCATTGTAGAAATCACATGCCATGTCGATGGAAAACTCCTTAAGAACTTTAGATTAGCATCTTCAATGAAACCTACGCTTTGTATAGCTCCAAAGATGTCGAGAAGATTTTGAATCATCATAGGCGACATCAAGGCCTCTCTTTCTCCAACGTTGAATGTTTCAAATTGTCGCTTCAACAGATTTCATGCATCTTCTTGGAAGCATCATTGCCTCCAAACCTTGTCTTGAGAGCAGCCCGAGTTGCTTTGCATCTTTAACATCATGGAATTTGAGTAAATGACCATCGGAATGGCGCAAGAGTATGTTGAGAGCCTTCTTGATTCCTTATTGTTGTTGCTTGGTAAGACTACTTTAGGTGCTTTGGGTTGTCCAGAACATCAATAGGTTCTCGAACGACTTCATTACCATTGACAATTACATTCCACGATTGCATGGTCCGTAATTGCAATGTACCGCCTCATCTTCATGCTCCATAGGTCGACTCTCCTTCTTAATGATAGGTATCCCGAGTGAGGTGATGGATAGTGGTGGAACAAATTTCATCGACATCTTTAGGTTTTGTTGTTAACTAGGTTTTAAGGTTTCTTCTTAGTCAGGTACTCTAACCAAACTAACTTATATAGCTTGTTAAGGGTTTAATAACTTCGGATAAATCCTAAGTTGTTAACAATGAAACACTGAGTAATCTCTATTAAGTACGTGGAATTTACTTAACAAAGCTAAGAAGAATATAATATTAACTTTCAACGATTTTATT
This sequence comes from Chrysanthemum lavandulifolium, assembly GCA_022545495.1. Classification (NCBI taxonomy): domain Eukaryota; kingdom Viridiplantae; phylum Streptophyta; class Magnoliopsida; order Asterales; family Asteraceae; genus Chrysanthemum; species Chrysanthemum lavandulifolium. The sequence goes on from CM040246.1 coordinate 104,293,451, forward strand.
AATAACTCTAAATCTGCTTGTTATGCAAACTCTTAAACAACTCTAAAACTCTAATAATAATCGTACTTTAGGATTCTAAAATATATAAAACTTCTTACTTCTAATGCCAATCTAGGGTCCTTTATAGGCTTAAGGATAACCCTAGTCGGTTTACAATTTATATCCTTGTACGACAAGTAATCTAAACAAAGAATATTCTAGAATAACAAAGCTTTCCATAAACGAATATAGCAATTCTTTAGCTTTAAGACTTTGACTTCGACAAAGAAGATTTTGACTTCTTCTTAGCAAAGATTGACTTTTCCAATGCTTTGTCATTCTTTAGCACTTTCATATCCCAACAAAGTTGTTGTATTTGCCATCCATTGTGAACATCTATAGCAATTAAGGTTCTAACATGGGCATTTTGTGGTGGAGCAAATGTCTCAATGTAGTCTTCACCTCTGTGGTTGAATCTTTGGCTACTAACCGCCTTGAATCTCTCAATTGTGCCATACTAAGCTTTATCTTGTAGACCCATTTGCACAATCTCTCAATTGTGCCATCACTCGGTGCATAGAGCTTTATCTTGTAGACCCATTGCACCCAATAGGAAGCTTTCTAGGTGGTAGAGTTGTGTAGGTCCGGTGTTGTAATGCTCCAGTGCATAGATTTTCTTGTCCGTTGCTTCAACCCAATTTTGATCTTTAGCAGCTTGAGTAAAAGACTATGGTTCTATGATTTTATATGTACATGTGATAACTTTGTGTGTTTTGGGTGAAAGGTTCTTGTGATTTATGTATTTTGAGTGATGATGTTTGGAAGTGGTGTTGTTAATAAGAGATGATGGTAAATTGCATTTTAAATCTTTGAGGTTTGTAGGGAGAATTTTGGTTATGGTTGATACTTTTTTAGGTTGGGGTGGTGGTATAGGTGGTGTTGGTGATGATGATTGTTCAGTTGGAAGTGTTGTGGGTGGATTTAGGATGGGTGGTAAAGTAGGTTCAGAAGTTGTAGTGGGTTCAGATGTTGGTGCAGGGATATCATGGGTTGTAATGGGTTCAGAGGTTGGTGTAAGGTGTTTGGCATAGCAGTGTTTTGTGATATTGATGGAGTAATAGGAGTTGTGAAGGGTGGGTGATGATGGAGAGGTGTTGGTTGGTCTGTTTGAGGTGTGGTTGGAGGGTGAATTGTGGAGTACTGTAGTGGTGAGGTGAATGGGTCAGATTGATGAGTAGGATGTGTTTTGTGCTATGGGAAGATTGATCCATCAAAGATAACTTTTGTGTTTGTGGATTGTACAAAATGCATCCTTTTTGGTTTTGTGGGTAGCCTATGATGACAGTTGGTGTGGATTTAGGTCCAAATTTGTTTATGGTATGGGTATAAACATTATCTTGGCATCCTATGACCCTGAGATGTTCAAGGTTAATAATGGTTTTGTAAAGTATTTCATAAGGACTTTTGTAGTTTATAACTTTGAAGGGTAGTCATTTATGAGGTAGGTGGAGGCTAGGATACAATATCCCACAGATGGATAGGAAATTAAGCTTGAAAGTACAACGACCTAGCTATCTCCTAGTGATGTATGTGTTTTCTCTCCACTCTTGCATTTTGTTGTGGTGTATATAGGTATGATTTTTGGTGAATTATACAATGAGACTGTGTGAATGTATTGAATGATTGTTTTAGAAACTTTGTCCCATTATCACTTCTGATGACTATTAACATAGGAGTTAAATATTTGGATGGTTGTACAGACATGATGTTTACTAGGAAAAAGATAAGTCCATGTTGCTCTTGAGAAGTCATCAACATTAGTAAGAATATATGTACATTTATTGATTGTTGGATGTTTATATGGGCCCCATACATCAAGATGAATAAGAGAAAACACACTAGTTGCTTGAGAAGTACTGTTTGGAAAAGATAACGAATGTTGTTTAGAAAGTGGACAGACTGTATATTTTGTTTCAACATTACTATGAAAAAATTATGAAATTGGTTTGATTTTCTTCAGAACTTGAAATAAAGGATGTTCTAGCCTTGCATGCCATAGGTAGGTGGAATTAAAACTTGTGGGAGTTGTAGAGGAAGTGGAGATAGCAGTTCTTGGTGTTAAGGTGTAGAGTCCCCCATGAAGTTTGCCTGTGGTTTGGGAGCCATCATGGCCCAGAAAAATACATTGGTTATAAGTGAATGTGACAGAAAAATGTGTTGAGTTTGTGATCCTACTGATAGAAATCAAGTTATATGTGAAGGATGGGATGTAAAGTACTCCTTTGAGTAGTAAGTTTGGTTTAACTTGGACTGATCTAGTCATTGTGACTGTGGTTGTGGTTCCACTATGTAAGTGGACTGGGATTGGTATTGTGCACTGTTGTAAGTCAGTCATGTGGTTTAAACATGTATAGATGTGATGAATAGCACCACTATCAATTATCTATATTTTCCTAGTACCAGAATTAAATGTGGCAATAATGACATATTTACCTGCCATATAAGGGAGATTTGCAGCTGTGAACTCCTTGAGTCCTTGGTTCTGCATCAATAGAAGCATTTGGTTTAATTGGTTCTGCATTTGATCCATCTTCTGATGAACATACGGCCGGTTGTGCCTCTTGATGAGCTGTTATGGTGGTTTGATGACTTTGATCATTATTTGCTTCCTTATCTCCAATAAGCGCATTTGCGACCCTCACATTGATCGAGTTCCTTTGAGATTATGGGAAAATTTTCCATGTAAGGATGACTGGTGGATACCCAACAACCTTATAGCATTCATTCCCATAGTTTCCTTCTTTACCACAATTAGTACGTTTAATACCCTTCATGCTAGGTGTTGTTCTTTTGTAACCTGATGTTTGGTTTGTGGTGTTTTTTGGAGTGTTTGGTTTAGGAGTTTGCTAGTGATTCCTGTTGTTGTAAGTGTTCAGAGCTATTGGGACTGATAAGGGGTTAAGTTTGGATGTATCTCTTTGCTTCTCCTCTTGCCTTAACATGTTATATGCTTTGGTGACCATTGGAAGTGGTTGCATAAGTAAGATCTGACCCCCAACACTGGTGTAGTTGTCATCTAAGCCAATCAAAAACAGATCAACCTCTTCTTTTGTTCTCTTTCACCATTAGTCTTCCCATTTTCACAGTCACATCTACAAGTGCACATGTAAGGAGCCTCTAATGCATCCATTTCATCCCAAAAACCCTTTAACTTGTGGTAATAGAGTTCTAGTGGTGTGTTTGCCTGCTTTAATTCGACTATGTCATTTGAGATTTGATAGATCCTATGCCCATCCAATTGAGAATAATGTTCATTCAATTCAGCCCATAATAAAATAGCAGTGTTGACAAAAATCAAATTATTCCAAATTTGCTCTGAAACTGTGTTTAAGATCCATGATATTATCATATCATTGACTCTTTCCCATAGAGATCTCATTGGTGAGTTGACTGAGGGTTCAACATATTCTCCATTGATAAGTGTGAGTTTTTTCCTTGCATTTAGTGCTATCATCATTGAGCGTCTCCATGTGCTATAGTTTTCAGATCATGTGAGTTTCTTGGAGATCAATACCAATCCAGGATGATCTTGATGGTGAAAGAACAGGGGATGGTTGATTAAGGTGACATCATTTGGATCAATTTCTGTGTTGTGTGATGAGGATGATGGATTGTTGTTATTTGTTGAGTTAGTCATGTTGTATGAAGATCTGTTATGGCAGAAATCAATCAGAACAGTTGATCTTGAAATTTGACGGTAAAAACGGTTATTGGTAATTTTGAATGTTTTTGATGAATTTGAGTGATTGTGTTATGATATTAATGATGATTTGAGTGGTTTTGTGGTTAATTGTGGTGTTTTGGTAATTGGTGGTGGTTCATGGTGGTTTATGGTGGTGGTTGTTTGTTACAGTGGTGATGGAATTCTGTTATGACGGTTTTGGTTTGTTAGAGCTTTGGTGCTCTGATACCATATTGAATTCAGTGAAAAGAGTGAATGAAATGTACTTCCATTAATCAAAATGACGTTACAACTGATGTATTTATACAAATTACAAAGGTGAAAGTCAAATGTAAAAGTCAAACTGTATAAACTAACTAAGCTACACTATGCTACACTTTACTGTTACATTATATTACAATTGATCAGACTGTTTCTATGAGTAATCAACATCTAGTGAGAACTATGTCTTCTTGTGTTGAGCACAATTGCTTTGTCTTGATAATCCATCTTGACCTGTATAGCTTGTGAAGGAGTTGTAGCTTCTTTAGAAACTTAAAACAACTAATCTACATCTACTGATAAAATGTTGCAGAACGAATCTTGAAGATATCTGTTAATACAAATAAACCGTAAAAACGTTTATTAATATTTTGCGATCTCTTTGTGTTTTGTTGATAACAAATATAATGTTATCTTAAGTACGACTATAAGGATACATGTTATTTTTGTAAAGCATTTACATATAGCCATTTAATACAAAAATGTTGTAATTAATCATTTGTTGTAATAGTTTATTAGGATGGGTAAAATCATAACCCATGGACCATAACCCATGGATCATAACCCATACAAGTTGGCTAGATACAATGTATACTTTAGATACATTGAATCTAAGGAAAACCCATGGACCAACCCATAACCCATGACCCATAACCAAAACCCATGGGCAAGAGGGCGTCCCACGGATCCCTAGGATTACACTAGACGGATCCGGTGGGAGGGATCCGTGGATCCGGAAGCAGAAAGAAATTGCCTATAAAGAGAGCCATTTCTTCATTCTAACTCACCCTCTTCTTACTAAATCTCTCAAACACTCCCATTCTCTTCTAACATATAGATCACTTGATCTAGAGAGTTGTTCTTCTTTCTTTCTATTGTGATTCTCATATAGGTCCTTCTCTAAGGCGAGATCACGAGCATTCTACAATTCATCCAAGCAAGGGGTCCTTGATTGATTTGTTCCTCCGCAAGATTTCTATAGCGAAGATCTTGTATTTGATATTTCACATATTTGTTGTGTAATAGTCGTGTTGGTTTGGTCCACCGTGTTACGGACTCGGTATTTAGGTTCGTACTGGAAAAAGGTGTAAGCAACGTTGTGAAGGCTTCTCCGCCAAGTGAAGGAGTTTGTTGACATAGTGCTTGAACTCTCGAGTAGGTGGCTCGGGGAGTAGAGTAGGGCAAGGAAGGTGTCCTTGTAGCCGAACCACTATAAATCGGTTGTGTCATTTCTATCCCTTTGCTTTACTTTATTTAGTTGCTTTATCATTAGATCTATACTTTCTCTACATCCATAAGATCTCACATATTAACGAATCTAAATTTTAGAAACTAACTTAAAATCGGCAAAACTATTCAACCCCCTTCTAGTTTTCCACAATTGGCATCAAGAGCTAAGTTTATAAAAGTTTTAAAGTAAAATTGTATTTTAAAAACTTTTCGATCACTATGGGTTCGAAAATTATAAGGAAGGGCAATCTATGCAACGACCACCACTACTTGAAACTAATGGTTTTATATATTGGAAAAATAGATTCAAACGTATGTGAAGTCTAAAGATATTTATCTTTGGTACATTATTGTTGAAGGCGATTTTGAGGCTACCTCAAAAGATGATAAAGAGAAAACAAAGATTTAAGGTCATTTCTTGAATTGCTCTCCGTTTCTAAGTTAATAGTCTTAGCCTTAATTTAGTTAACATACCTCATGATAAACTAAATGATGAAATGATGAAATGAAGAAAAGCTTTCTAAAAATAGTGAAGCTAAAATGGTTTTATATAATGCTTTACCAAAAAGGAATTCAAAGAATTTCTATGCTCAAAACCTCTAAAGAAATTTGGAATATTTTAGTTGTAACTCATCAAGGTAATCAACAAGTTAAAAAATAATAAAATTGATTTATTTGTTCAACAATATGAACAATTTTCAATATCGGATGAGGAAACTATAGATCATTCATTTGCTAACTTTAATACTATTATTACATCTTTACAAGCACTTGATGAATCTTTTCTAGCCGTAACCATGTTAGGAGATATCTAAGGGCACTTCCATCAAGTGGAGATCCAAGGTGACGGTGATCGAAGAGTCAAAGATTTGACAATCCTCACCCTTGATGAACTCATAGACAACTTAAAAGTCTACGAGCTTGTCCTTGCTAAAGACTCAAGCCTCAAAGGTGAAAGAGAAACACAAATCTCTTGCCCTTAAAGCCAAAAAGGCTTCAAGCGATGAAGAGAACTCCTCTTCGAGTAGTGACGACTAGAGTGCGCTATGATGGTAAGGGACTTTAAAAGTTCTTTAGAAGAAAGGAAGATCGTCAAACAACCGTATGACGATAAGAAAGGCTTCGGAAAAGCAAAGAGGACGAGAAGCCAAAAGATGATCGTACTTGTTTTAAATATGGGGACCCAAACCACTTTATTAGTAAGTGTCCCAATCGGGATGATCAAAAGGCGTTCGTGAGCGGCACGTGGGGAATACGCGACGAGGAGGACGAAGAAATTTGTCTCATGGCAAATGACGAGGTATGTCACGAATACTATAGTAGCTCATCACTTGATGACGACTCATTGCATAATGAATATGACAAATTATGAAATATTAGCTTAAAACTAATTAACAAAAACAAGCTTTTAAAAAGTCAAAACCAACGTTTAGATAAAGAAGTCATAGAATTAAAAGCAAAACTAAAACGTTTAGAAAAGGGTAAAATAGCAAGTGGTGAATGTGAACTTTATGCTCAACTTCAAACACTAGTTGATCAACTAGATTCTAAAATTGCTAGAATGAGTACGAATACCTTAGATATGATATTAGATAGTGTTAAAACCGGCAACAACCAAAAGGTTTAGGTATTCAACAACTTGATCCATCAACTAGTGAAAACAAAGAAACACAATTTGATAAGGCACTAGAAAAACCACCATTGTTGTGGCGGATCCCGGATCCCATCAAAGGGAACCCGCTAGTGTTAATCGAGATTCTTGGGTCTCATTGTAGCAAGCAAAGGGTAATAACGTAGCTTCTTCATCTAGAACCGAGTTTGTTATCGTTAATAGAAAGAAACCAACTCATGTCACCACTAGACAACCACCTCCAAAATATAATCCTACTTTTGCAAGAAACAAAGCTCCATCTTTCTCAAAACCTAATCCATCTAGGAGACCTAATAATGTTTACCCGAGAAGTAACCATCAAATGGGATGGAAACCAAATATGCAAAATGGTTTTCCTTTCAAAACTTTGCTCCATGGAATGCATACTCATCTTATCCATACATGTCTAACATGAATGGAATGTTTAACACTAATGGACCCATGAACAAATGGGGACCAAACTTTGAGTTTATTATTTTCTTAGGTGTGCTTAAAGGTCCACCTAGACCCGGATGAATGGGTCAAGGATAGCGGGTGCACGAGGCACATGACCGCAATAAAGTCTATTCTCCACATATGAATCCTTCAATGGAGGTAATGTGGTGTTTGGAAATAGCAAAAGTAGAATCATCGGTAAATGTACGATTTCTAACAAATCTCTAACCATTAACGATGTGTGTCACGTAGAAAACCTAAACTTTAACCTCTTAAGTATAGGACAAATATGTGATAAAAAGTGCAATGTACTTTTTACCAAAATCGGTAGTAAGATATTAAAAAATGGCATAACCATAGGAAGAGGTATTAGGAAACATGGAGTCTATGTCATTAAAATCGGTAATGAACCTAAAGACAAACTATGTCTTACCTCTATGGATGATACTTCGACCTTATGGCATCGAAGATTGGGTCATGCCAATATGCGACTTCTTCAATCGCTATCATCTAAAGATCTAGTAAGAGATCTACCTAAGTTAAAATATGAACATCACTTTTGTCATGCTTGTAATGTAGGAAAACAAGTTCATTCTAGTCATAAAGCTAAAAACATGGTGTCTACAACTAAGTGTCTAGAATTACTACATATGGATTTATTTGGTCCATCCGCTATCCAAAGTTATGGAGGCAACTACTACACTTTGGTCATAGTGGATGATTATTCTTGGTATACATGGACAAAATTCTTAAAGAACAAAACGGAAACCTTTAATTATTTTGAAATATTAAGCAAAAAGATCCAAAGACAACTAGGAAGTCCTATAGTGTCTATTAGGACGGATCATGGTAGGGAATTCGATAATGAAGTGCAATTTGGATCCTTTTGTGACGCTAATGGTATTACTCACAACTTCTCGGCTCCACGCACTCCACAATCGAATGGGGTAGTAGAAAGAAAGAATAGAACCCTACAAGAAATGAGTCGAACCATGCTTAATGAACAATCCATACCTCAAAAGTTTTGGTGTAACGTTGATACTTCAACGTACATACTCAATCGAGTCTTAATTAGACCAATCTTAGGTAAAACTCCATATGAGTTACTCCGAGGCAAAATCCTACATTAAATCACTTTAGAGTCTTTGGAAGCAAATGTTTTATTCTTAACACTAAAGATTACCTTACAAAATTTGATCCTAAATCAAACCAAGGTATCTTTCTAGGTTACTCTCCAAATAGCAAAGCTTACGTCATATTAAACAAAGAAACAATGAAGGTAGAAGAGTCATTAAATATAAAATTTGATGAAAGTCCACCCAAACCCTCTCCACCTCTTGTCGATGATGAGATTGTAGAAAGTGAAGCTATAGTAATAAAGAAAAGATAAATGAAGAAGAAGAACCTTTAAATGATGAAGTCATAAACATTAAAGAGTCCAAAGATCACCCATAGATAAGGTCATAGGAAAGCTAAACGAAGAACATTAAGGTCTCAAGTTTAAAACCAAAGTAGCTTGTTTTGTTTCGTTTCAACCATAGAACCTAAGAATACACAAGAAGCTATAAAAGATGAGAGTTGGGTAATGGCTATGCAAGAAGAATTAAATCAATTTGTTTCTAATGATGTTTGGACACTTGTCCCTCCACCTAGTAATCAAACCATAATAGGAACTATTGGGTTCGATAAATACCCAAACCCTTAATCTAGGATTTGAATAGAAAATAGCCCAAGTGTTTAATCCGTTAACACTAACAGTCACCGAGTGCATAGTCTCTCAAAGGAGTCATCTTCGTGATACTCAAGATGGAGAAGAAGTCTCTCCACCGATGGCGGAACTTAAAGGGTGAAGGCGGAGTCAAGAAGAAGATGATGGATTCGGTGGTGATGACAATAACTCATCGAATCCCTAAGACCTCTCCAACTACTTACATCAAGACAAACTCAAGTAGAAGATCAAGGATGAAAAGATCAAGAAAGAGCGGGACAAGGCGGGATAAGTTTGAATCGATAAGACGAAGTCCTTATCAACCAAAGTCAACTTTCCCGAATGGCAAAGATCGTGCTCAGTGTCATCACCGAACTTAGGAAAGTAGTCTTGTCTCTTACCTAGAATAGTCTTTAAATGCAGACAAAATACATCGAGATTTTGTCTTACGTAAGATGTCGGTTGTCACTGGGAAAGAGTCAAATATCATACATGTATAAATAGTATAAGAGATGGAGTGAAAAGGTTGCTTGTGAATTGTAAAACACACATACACAGAAGCCATCTTTCACCTCCAAATACAACTTAGTTCCCGAGATAGCTCAATGAGCTCTAAGAGTTGTGCTCGGACTTAGCTGAGCTTAGAGAGAGTCACCCAACTTTGTCATTTCAATCCCAAGTACTATTCCGCAAGTACTTAGGTAACGTATTCTTTGTTGATTTATTTCTAATAAGAATATGATGTTGAAAATTACTTAGTGTGTTTTCTTATGTTAATTTCACCATAGTTCACTATTAACTTGTTTTTATACTTAAACTGTTTTAAACGATAGTGAAAGGGAACAACAAGTGGTATCGAGCAAGGCTAATTATAAAACTCGTTTTTTAGGCCGCTCTAAAAGTTTTAAATTAGGATCCTAAATGGTGAAATTGATGTACCCCAACTAGTCGATAAAAAGGGTGGAGCTTATTAGGTTGTTGCCCTAGACTTGAAGTTGGCAAATTCAACAAATGGAAAAAGCGAATGCTTTGCTATTTGATTAGGATGGAACCTTATTATATCAAGTGTATAAATGAAGGTCCATTTGTCCCAAAGATCGTCAAGGGTTGCCCAAACACAAGCTCGGTGGACCAGGATGAAAGGAGAGTGGTCAACCGGGACCAAAGACTCAAAAGTATCATAATATCTTGTCTTCCGACGATATTATGGAGTCGATATAAGTCGTAGTCTGACTAAGCAAACTGGGATGACCTAGTTCATAGTCATGAAGGACCATCGATAGCAAGGAAAAGCAGGATAATGGACACGAAACTTGAGTATAACACCTTCGTGGCTAAGGACTCGAAACTCTCTCTCAAACTTACACGGTACAAAACTCTTTTAAATGAATTGTATAATGATGGTGTTAAGTTGTCCAAACATGAAATCAATGTTGGTTTTGTCAGGTCTCCACGAGAAGTGGTTGAATTTCTCTCGGGGACTTAGGAATGCTAATCATATCCAAAATCTTGAGCTTCACGAAATTTATGGGAAATTTGTCTATGAGGAAAATCTCATCAAGCAGACGATACCGACTTAAAGAAGTCTCAGAAGTCAAGAAGTCCCCGACCACCACCTCATCACCAATATCAACCGCTTTCTATTCTAACAATGTTGTTCAAGATTTTCGGAAAAATTCGATGATGAGCCCGATGAGAGATCAAGTGAGGAGTACCTAAATGACACGAACAACGAATTTCGGAAAGGGCACTCCTTGCTAACTCTCAAGGTTTATAAAAACAAAGGTTTTCGAATGCCAAAGCAAATGAGGACTTGAATGCTTTAAGTGTCACAAAAGAGGTCATTTTGCAAAGACTATTTTCAAAACAATTTCGAACCTCTTATAAACCACTGTGGTCAAATCGGTCCTCGGGCTTTAGCAAATTTCAACCAAAAATCTATCGGTCTCATCAAAACTTTCAAAACAAATCGATCAAAACAAAACCGTTGACTTTGAAGCTAAGTATAAGAAAGTCAAAGCTAAGCTTGCATTGCTCGAGGCGAGTCCCTCGAAACAACAAAAGTGTTCAATCATGCGGGGTAAAACAAAGGCCTTGTTGTCTTTGAGACCTTCGATGGGATGAAGAGCCGGTGTCATCGATGATGAAATGGTGCATGTCGGTGCACCGATGGCCCTTTTCGAGAAGAGGACAAGCTAGCAGTTGGAAAGAATCATGCCGTAAGCGGGAATGGGTCAACATCACTATGAAGAAGGTAAACATCTTACTATCTATGGATGATGACTCGATTGGCGATCTTATATGAATTATCTTAATGTTGACCTTAAGTTCGTAGAAGAGCAAAGATTAAATCTCTTTTCAAAATACAACAAGCTAAGTTTTGAATTAAACAAGTGTAGAGATGAGCTGCTTATTTTAAAACAAGCCAAGCTTGAGGTCATCACCTTGCAAATTCAAAACACCGAACTAGTTAAGAGAAATCGGGCTCTTCAAGATGAACTTAAAAGGAACAAGATATTCTTGATAGTTGGATCGCTAAGAATCCTGTGGTCTTTGATCTTTGTGGGTGCCCCCAAGAGCAAAAAGAGAGTCATAGGTGAAGATCATCTCCACGACTCTCACAACAAAGACCAAAGTTCAAAACCATTTGTGTCCGGTGGCATAATTACCAACATGTTGACAACTCCAAATTCCAGGATTTGGATTAAAGCGGGTTAATCCCACGAGTAAGCTTCCAAACTTCGATTCGGAAGGATTCTTGAGCACGAGCCAAGCTCTTAAGAGCATGTTAGGACTTCATGAGATGACCGATTAGTAATGAACACATCTCGAGTGCAAGCGAATCTGAAACACCTTCCACCCCGAAACCTCTTGGTCTTGATCCAAGCTCCGAGCTTACTCCTCTAAAATTCAATCCTCACTCACCAAAGGAAAGGTCCGGACTTGGTAGAACCATCCTACAAAGACAAGCAAAACTAATCAAACAAGAGTCTACTCCTACCGAGACTTCAACATCCTCTGTCCCCACCAAGCCGACCAAATTCAAGAACTCACCGAGCTTGTAAGAAGTCACGTAAAAGATGGACTCCATCGAAAAAGCCCCGATTCAATCAAGGAAGCTAAGTCGACCTCATCTAGCTCATCAAAATCAAAATCCACCAACAAACCCAAGCGAAGTGTGAGTGTGTCATTACACGGTCATACTACCGACAAGCGCTCATAATCCTTTACCGCATGATCTCGCAATAAGGATAATCACGTAAGCTGAGACCACTTACAAGTATGTAAGCTCATCGAAGAAGCAAACTACACCAAAGTTGGTCACCAAGATGCTTCATCCTCCAAAATGACTCTCAAGAATAGAGCAAAACCTTTCCTCTTTGCCCTCACTTGTGGGTTTAATGATCATCATCAGACGATCATCTCATGAACACATCTTTGTGATATATGTAAATCCACTCATGAGACATCCCAACATGACGTCATTCATGCAAGGAGAAGCACAAAACAACCCAAAATCACCGAGTCTTCCTCGTCTCTAAATGAAAACACGTGGTAGCACAATGCACACAACCACCGACCATGAATCGATTGCAAAATTCAAAGAAACCTTGAGACCCAAGCCCACTAGCAAGTGGGTCACTAAGAGAAACTAATTCGGTTTACTACTTGTGCAGAGACACGCCAGAGCCTATCGGCATCTAGACAGAGGATGCTCAAGAAGCATGACTTGTGTAAAGGAGTATCTGCACAAGTATGTAAAGGAACCAGACCCAAGGTAGTATTTGGTGATAACTCATCATGTCCCATCAAGGTTATGGTTCGAGAACCGCAATGGAATAGTTTTCTCTAGAATTGCTTACGTCAATGGTCTCAAATACAATCTCATCGATGTCGGTCAACTATGTGATGCTAAGTACATTGTGCAATTTAATGACAAACAAGGTACCATCTTCAATGCCAACAAGGAAGTAGTATTGATAGCTCCAAGAGAGATGATGTTTATGTGTTAGACATGTCAACACTCTCAAGATGGAACTGTCTCTTTGCTAAAGCCACTTTGAAACTATCAATTGGCTATGGCATAAGAGACTCTCACACTTAAACTTCAAAACCTCAACAACTTGGCAAAACAAAACAAGGTCCTTAGCTTACCATCTTTGGTTTTGCAAAAGATAAACCATGCTCGCTGTGAAAAGGTAAACACCATAGAGCATCATTCAAAACCAAACAAAATTTCTCCATCAAAGCGCCTTCACCTCTGCGCATGGATCTCTTTGGACTGTCGGTCCCGGATCAATCCAAAGATGAGAAGTATACACTTGTCATTGTTGATGAGTTCTCAAGATACACTTGGGTATACTTTCTTTCAAAAAGAGTCAGAGCGGTGATACAATAATGTCATTTATCGTGAAGATTGAAAACCGTAATGACATTCTTGTTAAACAAATCGGGACTAACAATGGTACCGAGTTCAAATCAAGAGCTTGAGAGTTTCGTGATGAAAAGGAATTTCTCAAAATTTCTCATCTCCATATACCCCCGAACAAAATGGGGTTCTTTGAAAGGAAAAGCAGAACCCTCATTGAGGTTGCTAGAACCATGTTAAATGGCTCACCTCTCCAAGCATTTACGATCAAGCGATCAAAGCACTGTTACACTCAAAGCAGTCAATCATTGTCAAAGACATAATAAAACCCCATATGAGATCTTCAAAGGTAGACTTCCTAACATCGACTATTTTCATGTGTTTGGATGTCTGTGTTCATTCATAACCACAAGGATCATCTAGGCAAGTTTGATGCAAAAGTCGATGATGGATACTTCTTAGGCTACTCACGGATCTCCAAAGCCTTCATGGTTTTAACACAAGGAGACAACAAGTCGAGAAACCTTTCATGTCACCTTTGATGAAAGTGTTGATAGCATCAGTTCACCAACACCTCGCTGGAGGAAATAGAATTGATAACTCATCAAGATATCCTCGATGAGTACAACAACAATTTAATTCCTCATATCAAGTCGATGTCGACATCTCATATTATGTCTTACCTCACAACCTACCCCAACCAACTATCGGTGAGTTCATTGATAATCAATCGGTCCTTCTTTGGGATAAGGAACACCGATCCAAATAATCGAGAACCCGTAACTCATGATCCTCAACTCAACTAGACATCTCTACGGATGATCTAAATGATTCGTGACTCTTGCACCGAACTCACATCTCGAACACCCGGTGACATCATCAAGCTCGGATCCCGGACCACAAAGTAAGTGGACAAGAACTCGGGATATTGAGCTTGTAAACATCATTGGTGAACCCACCGAGGGCTTGCTCACTAGAAGCATGGTCGCTAGTCTAATCTGCAATTCTCACCAATGAATGTCTATATCGATTACCTATCGAAATAGAACCCAAAAGTGTCACCGAGGCTCTAAAATACCCAAGTGGGTTCAAAGCTACGCAAGAAGAACCGCTGTGATTTGATAAAAACAAGGTCATGACCTTGATCAAATGTCCTCGGGATGTAGTAGTCATAGGAATGAAGTGGGTTTTCGAAACAAAACCGATGAAAAGCGGTAATCGTCATTAAAAACAAAGCGGACTTGTAGCCAAAGGTTACTGATCAACAAGAAGGCATTGACTATGATGAGACATTTGCTCTGTTGCAAGAATGGAAGCCATCGGGATTTTCCTTGCATATGCAACATACATGAACTTGGGGTCTACCAAATGGATGTTAAAAGTGCATTCTTAAATGGTGATCTCAAGGAAGATGTGTATGTTCAAGAACCTCCGTGCTTTGAGAGTAGTGAATTCATCGACTATGTCGAAAGCTTGACAAAGCCCTTTATGGACTTAAACAAGCTCCCGGGCATGGTATGAAACTCTCTCGGATTTCTTTCGATAAAAACAAGTTTGTCGAGGAAAGATAGACAACACAATCGTTTGTCTATAGAACTCAACAGGATGTGATTCTAGTCCAAGTGTATGTTGATGATATCATCTTTGGCTCAACAAACTACAAACTTTGCAAGCAGTTTGAAAACCGATGACAAAGAAGTTTGAAATGAGCATGATGGGAGAACTCACATACTTTCTTGTACTACAAATCGAACAACCGATAAAGGAATATCCATCGGTCAAGAGAAATACACGAAATCTCTTGAAGAAATATGAGATATCGACTATGCCTCGGTGAAGACACCAATGGTCCCACCTAACAACCTTGGACCCGATCTCACCGGCAAATCATCAATCAAACCCATTTCGGAGGGATTGTTGGCTCATCGATGTATCTAACCGCTACTAGACCGGACATACAATTTTCATCATTTAATAGCAAGATATCGGCCCAATCCTAAAGAATCTCACCTCACCGCAGCCAAAAGAATACTCGGTACTGAAGGGAACCCCAAACCTTGGACTCTATTATCCAAAATGCTCGGGGTTTGATCTCAAGGGTTACTCGATTACGATTATCTTTGCTGCAACATGGACAAAAAAGTACCTCGGTCTTGTCAATTTCTAGGAGGAAAAGCGGTTTGTTGGGTGCAAAAGCAACAATCGGTGGCTATGTCCTCACCGAAGTCGAATATGTAGTCATGCAGCAGGATGTTGTGCCAATGTATTATGGATGAAAAGTCAACTCGGTGACTATGAAATCCATTACAAAATGGTGCCGATCTTACGTGATAACACGGTGCTATTGCAATCTCCAACAACCCCGTCCTCCACCAAAGAACCAAACACATTGATATCGATATCACTTCATCGGGGATCACATAATGAAAGGAGACATTGAACTTCATTTCATCCCTAATGAATATCAACTGGCCGATATCTTCACAAAACCCCTGGATGAACCTACCTTGAGACCGAAAGGCGAATTGGGAATGCTTGACATTGAAAGCCAAGTATCCGAAACCAATCTCGATAAGTTCTACGAAATGGCTCATCCTCCCCGAACATCCAAAACCAACCTCTCACCGAATGAGTAAGACTCATTCAGGTCCCGACACTTGACAAAGAGCATTGAATGAATAACTAAATGATCCAAGTATCGATTACTTTAATGTCCTAGGTTGGTAACTATGCCAATTTAATAAAGGAATATATGTCTCTTTGTCTTCATGTCATCCCATTTGGCATTTAATGCTCTCACAAAAATATCAAATTGATATTTTATCTCGCAAAGTGCACTTTTCATCGCACCGCAATCGCTATTCCCTTGAAAACGGATTTTTCTTTGGTAATGGGTGGTAGCATTAAATGAGGAAATTCAAACGTTCTTCAAAACCGACTCTTAATATTCCCATTTGTGCACAAATTACCCTCTTACCACTCTATAAATACCCCTTCCAACACAAACAAACACACACAAATTATTTTCTGCAACAAAACTACTGTCAAAATCATTTCTAAAACTCAGAAATATTTGTGCGTGCTAAAAAAAACTCTTTAAACCTCTTTTGGAAAACCTTTCTTGTAAACATTTACAAAAGTTTTCATCACAAACTTGAGAGATCAAAAATAAAAACCTTGATTATTCTAGTCAAAATATTTTCAAAACCCTAAAATCTTTTAATGGAAATGGCTAGAACTCAATCTCTCCAGTTTGCTTCTCGATGGGTGGGGATCTTACAAACTTTGAATTTAAAACTAATAATGTCATAGGCAATTTTGAATACCACCGAAGCTGTCCGACCTACAAAGACATTATGAAATTTACATTTAATTGCCCGAAACGGCCTTTATTCGGTGTCCTCCATTGTTTACCAAAATCTCCTCGGGAGTTTTGGGCAAGACCAAGGCCTATGACCCGACACCTCCACTAATGAGAACAACCTCGGACCTCTCGTGGAATATCTCATTAGATTCGGTCTTCACGGGGCAACAACAAATCACCACGGATTACAAAACGTTTTGCACTTCAACATGGTTGGATTACAACAAAGGAGTTTATGTAGCCCATCACGAACCCTCCACAGAACCCCGTCACCAAGAGTTCATTCCCGTGGCTTGGAGGATCCTATTCACTTTTGTGATTCGGGTTCTCGTGGGAACTACTCATCCATCGAACAAGTTAACTCTATTCAGTTGATGATGGCGTCATCGCTTAATGAATGGGGTCACTGTCGACATAGGGAGATCATTTACAAGTGATCTCGTAACCAAGCTCTGAGCAAAACTAGGACGAAATACGTTTCGTATCCTAGGTTTGTCTCTTGCGCTTTAAGTGTTCTTGGGTTCAAATTATCCTCGGGAAGAAAATTTTGCGCTTTACCATGCATCCCGAGCCAATCAAATTTTCAAAAGACCCATCCCTTGTCACTCCTATTGAATTGATGACCCATATGGTTGTAAACAACCAAGAGGATCGGTGTCTCCAAACCCCGCCTCCTAAAGGAGAAAGGGAAGTCTCGGACCGGGACTAAGACTAAACCCAGTCCGGGGCCACGAGGCTTCAGAACACTGACCTAAAAGGCACAAAAGGCCCGAGACTAAAAGACACCCACCGATGACCGTGCAACATCCACCCCGTGACAACGAAGGACACGATACATCACGGTCGGTGCCCTTGGTCACATCCACTACTCCCAAGATCCGAGAGGAAACAAACAACCCGTTGGTAGGGGCGCCTTCCACAATGCCCGGTGATGACATTAGCAAATCCAAGCCTTTGTGCGAGGGCACACCGATCGATCCCAAAGACTCGGAGGAAAAATACAACCCGATGATAGGGATACAACTATCATCGACTCCGCCAAAGGCGGAAAACTCCACCGGTGTCTCGGGGGTCATTGGGGACAAAGACTCGGAGGAAAGAAACAACCCGCCGATCACGGAACCCACAACCAATCACGGCTCCAACGAAGGCACGGGAAACACCCACCAAAGTGTCCGAGGGTCAACGGGGACAAAGACGAGAGGAAACATACCACCACGATATGGAACCCATCACCAACCCCGTTAGCGCTGTCGATGTCACGGAATACTCTTTTCTGGAAGATGAGCTTGCTGAGATCGAAACATGTGGGAAGATGAGCTTGATCGGTGGATCACCAAAGCTTGAAGGTTATACTGGGGTCCATCAAACACCGTGGGAACAACACACCGAGGTTTGCCGCCGATTCTGCGATCTTAAATCCGATGTGCTCACCTTCAATGAAAATGTTCACGAACACGGGGATCTTATGTATCAACAGTTATTGACGAATACAAACAAACAGGTAAGATTCGAGAGTCTCTTCAGAAGTGTGGCTCATCAATTGATGATATCAAAGAGACTGTCAAGGAGGACCCAACACTCAATTCTAAAGTACTGGAAGCCACTGAAGTTTATATGAAGAATTCCTCCCGTCTCACTGACCTGGTTGATATGCTTCAGTCTGCCAATGTTCAAGGCCTACAGAGTTATGTTCAGTCTCTACAATCTACATTGGGCTCTCTTGATACTCAGGTGGCTAATCTGGCTAAGGCATCATCCTCCATGGCTTGGAATCTTGGGCCTCGGATGACCGCCTTAGAATTATCTCATACTAACTTGGAAGCAAAGGTCAGCCGGTATTCAAGCGACACATCGAGATCAAGGCAATGATCTCTCAAATTTATCGAGCCTTCAAGGGTCAAGAGGATCCGTCCCCTTCATCACCAACTCCAACTCTTGCCCTCACCGACGCCTCCGCAGCAGTTGAGGGGAGAATATTCTTGAAGAAACTCCTTCTCACACCGAGGGGAGCCAACACCAATGACATCGGTGGCTCAAATCTCATCATCACCACCGGCCTCAAGAACACCTATCTCATCAATCCCACCAACAACATCAACAACAACAACACCGACAATAATCACACCAATAACAACAACACCACCACCCCGGTAGCAACTTCATCTTCCTCGGGCCGGGACAAAGGAAAAGGAAAAATGACAACTTCGAGCACGAGAAGATTCCCTTTAAAATCGGCAACACCATGTATCTGCCACACCACTACGACTAAGTGCTCACCTTGCAAAGGAGGAAAGAAAAAGAAACTTCTTTGAAGAAGAAAGAAAGAGAGGAAGCCTCGGTACAAGTAGTTCTTGAGGAAGTCGAAAATATTGGGATAGATGCAAAGAAGCTCGAAAAGGGTGAGCGGGACAAAAGTTCAAGGAAGCTCGGTGCACGGATGGGTGAAATGAGAAAGCAGTTGGAAGAAAAGAAGAAGAAAGCAAGCCATCGAGCAAAGCGAAATTGAGCATTACAATGGACAATGACAAGCGAAGGCTTCTGAAAAGATCACAGATGTCGAATCATCCCCAATACCAAACCACTAGCCATGAGCGTTTATAGAGGGGTTGATAAAGACACTTGAGGTTCATGATCCTCAAATTCTCGACTTTGGGATCACCGAACTTGATGAACTTGGTCCAATTATTGAAAAGAAGAAGAATGCGGTGGTTAAGGACACGATGAAGATGCTCAAGAAAGATATGAAAGGCGAGAGATTGTCCAACTTAACTGGAATTGAGCCATATAATCGCATCTCGAGGATCTCAACCACAATCATCCACCGCAAAAGGAAGAGTTGAGTTCAACACGAAATAAAAGTGCACAGGTGGAATGTAACAGGAGCTACACGAATGTGTTAAGTTTGTGAACTGTCTAGTGATCGAGAAGCTCGAAGAGGGCTATTCCACATAGATGTCTATGGAAACCCTGCTTTCAAAGATGGAGTGATATTGACCGGTGGTGT
Source organism: Chrysanthemum lavandulifolium (assembly GCA_022545495.1). Lineage (NCBI taxonomy): Eukaryota > Viridiplantae > Streptophyta > Magnoliopsida > Asterales > Asteraceae > Chrysanthemum > Chrysanthemum lavandulifolium. Next base: position 104,313,197 of record CM040246.1, read on the forward strand.
AGGCGCAATCTTGAGCTACATACCGGTGGCCTCTCGAGATCAAACCCCAAAGCAAACATTAGGTTACGCGAGACACGAATGCCAAGATAAGAGACCATCTGAGAGAAACACTCATCACCAAGAAAGTCAAGCTTGAAGCATTGGGAATCCATCGGATTGACATCATCTTGTTTTATCTTTTGTACTAGTGATAGGAACTATGTAATCGATCAATAAAGATGTATGTTTTATTCATTTACTCGGTGTTCCTTATTGTATTCATTAGTACATTCGGTGTAAGAAGAAGCCTCTTGCTCACTTACATTGATCAAACACTTAGGCTATTTGTATATCCAAATGGGGAGGCTGTTGGGTTCGATAAATACCCAAACCCTTAATCTAGGATTTGAATAGAAAATAGCCCAAGTGTTTAATCCGTTAACACTAACAGTCTTTGAGTGCATAGTCTCGGTGAGTCATCTTCGAGATACTCAAGATGAGGCGAAGAAGAAGTCTCTCCACTCGATGGGCGGAACTTAAAGGGTGAAGGCGAGTCAAGAAGAAGATGATGGATTCGGGTGGTGATGACAATAACTCATGAATCCCTAAGACTCTCTCCAACTACTTGCGAAGACAAACCAAGTAGAGGCGAAGGATGAAAAGGCGAAGAAAGAGCGGGACAAGGCGGGATAAGTTTGAATCGGATAAGACAAGTCCTTATCAACCAAAGTCAACTTTCCACGAATGGCAAAGATCGTGCTCAGTGTCATCACCGAACTTAGGAAAGTTGTCTTGTCTCTTACCTAGAATAGTCTTTATGTGAGACAAAATACATCGATATTTTGTCTTCGTAAGATGTCGGTTGTCACTGGGAAAGAGTCAAATATCATACATGTATAAATAGCATAAGAGATGGAGTGAAAAGGTTAAGCTTGTGAATTGTAAAAAACACATACATGAAGCCATCTTTTCACTCCTCCAAATCAACTTAGTTCCCGAGATAGCTCAATGAGCTCTAAGAGTTGTGCTGGACTTAGCCCGAGCTTAGAGAGAGTCACCCAACTTTGTCATTTCAATCCCAAGTACTATTCCCAAGTACTTGGGTAGCGATTCTTTGTTGATTTATTTCTAATAAGAATATGATGTTGAAAATTACTTAGTGTGTTTTCTTATGTTAATTTCAGATCATAGTTCACTATTAACTTGTTTTATATACTTAAAGCTGTTTTAAGCGATAGTGAAAGGGGAACAACAGGAACCAAATGGGTTTATAAAACAAATTAGATGCAAAGCAGAAGTAGTGTCTAGGAACAAGGCTAGACTCGTTTCCCAAGGGTATAACCAACAAGAAGGAATAAACTTTGATGAGACCTATGCCCCCGTGGCTAGATTATAGTCTATAAGAATACTTCTTGCGTATGCTTGTGCTAATGATCTAAAGCTTTATCAAATGGATGTCAAAAGCGCTTTTCTAAATGGTTTCATTAATGAAGAAGTATATGTAGTTCAACTTCCGGGCTTCATCGATTTTGAAAAACCTAAACATGTGTATAAATTAAAGAAAGCCCTTTATGGTCTTAAACAAGCTCCAAAAGCTTGGTATGATAGACTCAGTCATTTTAATTAAACACAACTATACCATGGGGTTAGTTGACAACACACTTTTACTAAGAAAAGAGAGTCACATATAATCATAGTGCAAATATATGTAGATGATATTATATTCGGATCCACTTGTCAAGACATGTGTAATGATTTCTCTAAAATTATGCATGGCGAGTTTGAAATGAGTATGATGGAGAACTTAGTTTCTTTCTTGGTCTACAATCAAGCAAGTAGAAGATGGTATCTTCTTTAATCAATCTAAATACATAAAGGAGATGTTAAATAAATTCGGTCTAGAAGAGTCGAAACCAATTAGGACACCAATGTCATCCGACACCAAACTCATAAAAGATGAAGGCGGCGAATCCGTCGATAATACTAAATATCGTGGCATGATAGGTAGTCTCTCTACCTCACGGCAAGTAGGCGGATATCATGTTTAGTGTTTGCTTATGTGCTAGGTTTCAAAAGACCCTAAAACATCACACCTAGAAGCCGCAAAAGGATATTTAGATACATTAAGGGTACAACACAATTAGGATTATGGTATCCTAAGGGCACGGGAGTAGAAACAATTGTATATGTAGATTCGACCATGCGGTGATTACGTTGATAGTAAAAGTACTAGTGGGTATGTACTTTCATGGGACGTTGTTTAACATCTTGGTTTCTAAGAAACAAAGCGGCACTAGCAATATCAACAACCGAAGCCGAATCGTCTCCGTGGCAAAGCATGCCAACAAGCACTATGGATGAAACAAGCGTTAGTCGACTCGACATTCATCTTAGTGACATAGCAATTCTATGTGACAACAAGGGTTCCATAGATCTAAGCAAGAATCCGGTATTACATTCTCGCACAAAGCATATAGAGATTCGTCATCACTTAAGAGACAATGTTCAAAGGGAACATCTCTATTGAGAAGGTAGCATCCATGAGACAACATACCGACGCGTCCTTACCAAACCGCTGAAGCGTGAACAATTCAACCTACGCCGTCTTGGTCTTGGTCTCATGGAACAAACGTCGTAATTTACTTTTTGACTTACAAGGTATGTAAACACTAGCCTTCTTCTTTCTGAGTCTAGGATCTCTATTTCACGCACAAATCACAAACAATACGGGAATTTTCAAAACCCAAGATAAGTTTTTCACTTATAATTTTCTTATTTTCTTTCAAAATAAGTACGAGTTACATACACATCCTTCTTTCAAAAGGATAAAACGTTTGTATTTCAAAATGCTCTCTAAAATGATACTCCTTCCCATATCAATTTCACAAAAGCAACTTCTCACGTCTAGGACAAATCGCTTTTTCATTATTAATACAACGTAAAACTCGTTTCATTGCATCTCATGTCTTTTGAATGCTAAAGGGACACATAACTAATATGTGTTTTGGTACATTCATTTAAGCCACAATGAATTAGGAGCATTGGCAACACTAAATTACGTACTCAAAGTACTAAGTATGTGTTTTCGGGTTATCTCACATAATAGTATGCTTTTTCATTTCTACTTTATTTTTCTTTTCTTAGGAGTCGAGATAACCGTAACTCCAAATAGTTTGCATATAAGCACACTAGGCAAAAATGTTTCCAAAAGAAAATTTTGTCTTTGCTGAATCACCGCACTCCACGGATCCACCTTTATCTTTGAATGGATCCCTCGAGGAAGGAACCGTGAGACATAAGCTGTTTTACTTTCTAGTTTTCTCACTTTTGATGAAAAATCCACATTTGTTTTATTTTTTGGAGTATGCTCTTTAATGCTTGTGTTCTCATGATCATATGCCTTAAATTCATATCTAATCATTAGATTTTAATCCACATTTTGGGTCAAGCATTCATTACAATGCTTTGTTTTTCTATATATAGAACTCCCAAAATGCTTGCATAACCCATCTCATCTTCTCAAACAAACTACACCATGTCATTCACAAACTCTTTTGATGAATCACCTAGTACAAACAATCATATTCATGAAATCCAAACCTTTGTACTTCCACATTCCAAAATACCAAAATCAAACTCTAGGATATCCGCACGGATTAACATCCAATCTTGTTGCTTAGGAAAACCATCATCATATGGCTCATCACCATCAACTAACTCACCACAAGATGCTTCCATTATAGCACCTCCTTCATCACCAACGAGTACACCAACATCATCACCAAATCACTCACCACCTAAAATCACTTTTTTGGAACTTACGACTCCAACAAGATCTCAACAACCAAAGAAAAAAGAATTTGCCTTTTTGACACCTCCAACTTCTCCAAACACAATATTCAATGATCTTGAAACATCACCACCTTTAGCTCCCATTAAACTACAAGAACATCTAGGTTATTTTCCACCACCACTTCCAATCATTCCGGACTTTGATCCATATTCTCATATTTTTCCACCACAACTTTTGCAACTCATAAATCAAAACAACCCGGACGATTTACGTACTCATTACCACATCACTTACATTGTGAACATTGCCAATCCACTAGGAAATTGCAATAGAAGTTAGGAAGAAATGCGATTCATACTCAACCTCATCCTTGATCGCATCAATACTATTACTCATCGAACCTCCATCCATAACCTTATGCAAGCATGGAAAGAATCATTATTACTATTTTCTATTTTTAGTACTTTTTCTTTTTGAGTCATTTTCAAGAACAAGTCTTGTTCTTATTTTTACATGCTTGTAGGTGGCATAAATACCACTACACTTTGTTGTTTTATTACAAGGCCTTGTTTACATACCTTGGGTCCCAATCTTGATTCTCGTCAATCACAAGATTACATAAGCATGTTACTAACCTTCTCTTTGTAGGATTTTTTATTTTCTTCACTTGGCGCCCCAAACAAGGAGAGCTACCGTCGAGGGGAGTAAGCAACACGTGGACTAATTTTCCACACTTTTATTTCTTGAAGGGTTAACTTTTGTTTTGACAAAAAGGGAAGAAGTAAAACTTAGGGGCTTCAAAACATACATCTATTCTTAAGTTTTACTCATCATAACATTATATTTTGTCATCAACAAAAGGGAGATTGTTAATATAAATAAACCGTAAAAGCGTTTATTAATATTTTGCGATCTCTTTGTGTTTTGTTGATAACAAATATAATGTTATCTTAAATACGACTATAAGGATACATGTTATTTTTGTAAAGCATTTACATATAGTCATTTAATACAAAATGTTGTAATTAATCATTTGTTGTAATAGTTTATTAGGATGGGTAAAACCATAACCCATGGATCATAACCCATACCCAAGTTGGCTAGATACAATGTATACTTTAGATACATTGAATCTAAGAAAACCCATGGACCAACCCATAACCCATGACCCATAACCAAAAACCCATGGGCAAAGAAGAGCGTCCGGATCCCACAGAATTACACTAGGCGGATCACGGTGGGAGGGATCCGTGAATCCGGGAACGGTGAAAGAAATTGCCTATAAATGAGAGCCATTTCTTCATTCTAACTCACCCTCTTCTTACTAAATCTCAAATACTCTCATTCTCTTCTAACATATAGATCACTTGATCTAGAGAGTTGTTCTTCTTTCTTTCTATTGTGATTCTCATATAGGTCCTTTCTAAAGGCGAGATCACGAGCATTCTACAAGTCATCAAGCAAGGGGTCCTTGATTGATTTGTTCCTCCGCAAGATTTACGTAGCGAAGATCTTGTATTTGATATTTCACATATTTGTTGTGTAATAGTCGTGTTGGTTTGGTCCATCGTGTTACTGGACTCGGTATTTAGCCGTCTTGGAAAAAGGTGTAAGCAACGTTGTGAAGGCTTCTCCCATGTGAAGGAGTTTGTTGACATAGTGCTTGAACTCTCGAGTAGGTGACTCGGGGAGTAGAGTAGAGCGAGGAAGGTGTCCTTGTGGCGAACCACTATAAATTGGTTGTTTCATTTCTATCCCTTTGCTTTACTTTATTTACTTGCTTTATCATTAGATCTATACTTTCTCTACATCCATAAGATCTCACATATTAACGAATCTAAAGTTTTAGAGACTAACTTAAAATCGGCAAAACTATTCAACCCCCCCCTTCTAGTTTTCCACAATATCAACTACACTTAGGCTAGTTGAATTTACATAAATGTAGTACAATATTTGATTATTACTTAAGCATCCCCAATGCAATAGTTTTTCTCTAAAGACTTTCTACAATTGTAAAAAGCTAGCTTGCATTATAAAAAGCTCTAAGGTTTCCCTTTATAGCATAAGCATACATGCTCCAAGTAAAGGCTACTCTAAAGATGTTTTTTAGTTGGATTCATTGTCTTCTATTTACATACTGCATAATCAATCTACCCTATACAAACTGCGACCATGTTCTCAGATTTTTATCTAACTTTTTTGCTTTTGACATTTGTAATTGGTCGTTTATAAGAGGAGGCAAATTATGGTAACTCGTAGTATAGCGTCATTGGCCCTATAAATGGGATGCATTGGCGAGGTTATATATGTCATAGAAGAGGAATTTTAAAATCACATAATTTTCACAACAAGATTTTCACACAATGATGTGTCATAGTGACTTTTACATCATTGTCTGATAAAAAATATGATAAAATGTGAATTTGAATCCAATTAATTAGCATGCCATGTAAAGTTTTGTGATCCTAAGTCAAAGTTTCAAGTTACGCGTTTGTATCAATCATGAAAGATGTTATATTGTCCAATCAGGGCCTTTCTATGAATTTTGGGCGCCCTGTGCCATTATCGCGAAAGAGGCCCCTTAAACCCAAAATTTTAAGCTGATGCAAAATAAATTTATTAACATTCTAAAAATGCTATAAGTATCCATGTATGTTAATTTAACGATAACAAAGTACTTTCAATCATAGGTACGTACACATTACACTGTATAGGTATTATTGCATAAAGAAAACTATAAAACTGCATGTTTACTAATTGATGTTACGAGTTGAGTTTTATTGTAATGACAAAGTCAATTATATAGCATTGTATCATTGTATCAAGTTTCAAATCCATCCAGTGATTCTAATTTGTTCAAATATCAGATAACATAAGCACACAACTCAAATAAATATTTAAAATCGGTTAATTCCCAATCCCAACAGTTGTAAATTATAGTTCAAAAACTAGTAAACTAATATCGAAATTAAGCTAAAGAAAAAGGGACTACTGAAAAATAGAGATATGAACTTGTTTGTGAGAAATTGAGAAATCGAAAGAATGATGGTGCCGATGTCGAATGTCGAATCTTGAATGCGTAACACTTTAGACGAATTGGTAACTTATTGCGTTTAAATTTTTTACTACGTATATGGGTTTTTTCTAACAACATTCTTAAGGGTTGTGGTCAATTTTCATTACAATACCACATATGAATTGATTTTTATTGGATGGTAATCTCGAAAAAAGTGAAGACAATCGTGAAAATAATGAATACACAATTGACATTTGATTGTGATTAGTTGAATTGTATTTTTACAAACAATTGTAATAAAATACTACCAAAATAAAAAGCGTACTTGACTAGGATTACTATTGAACGTTTAATACACTATACAAACACTGGACAATTATGAAGGCATCTTTGGATTTTGAACTTTGTCTGGATTGATCATTTCTGAGCCCGAATCCACGTGTCTAATATTGAATTATATACTTACTTTTTACTGCTATAAGAAAGTACACTACATAAGTTAACAAAACAAATCATGTATCATCAGTTCATCACCAAATGTCCAAAACAAATAACATTTTACTTTTTGAGATAACACACAATTAGGGGTGAGCGAAAAAACCGAAAAGACCGAATAAACCGAAAACAAACCGAACCGAACTATTAATTTGGTTCTTGGTTTCAGATATGGGTTTAGCGAGTTGGAACAAGCGAATTCATATAAATATATATATATTTTATATATTTATATATATATATATATTTATATACTTTTATGTATATTTATATATAAATAAATACTATTAAAGGTTGTCATAATATAATAAAACACTTTTTATTTTTGAAATATATTTTTTGCTAAATATATATGTAATTATTAATTTTTTTTAAATAGTGAAATTCGGGTTATTGAATTGATCAGAAAAGAACAGAACGAATTAAATTCAACCGAACCGAACCGAAACCGAATTTGAATTTGGTTTTGTTCGGTTCTTGATGACCTAAAAAATTAAAGAATTAATCGAGCCAACTAGCAAAACAATAGATATGAGCCAGGTCACACCCTTACACATAATCGAATTAATTTGTAAAACTACAGTAAAGAATTGTACAGCTTTGGGCCAGCCCAACAATAAATCCTATCCTCTCCATATATAACTGGGCCACCTTTACAGTGGTTAGTTCATTTTTATTTTTATTACCAGAGATTGATAAACCTTGAATTGAAACAATAAACCCTAACATAAAACCTCACCAAAAGAGCGCGAATTACAGTTAATGGCAATCGATTGTCTTGTTTTAGGTAACTGTTCTGCTTCATATAATTCATATGTAACATGTTTTTATTTAAATGACAATAATCTCATTTGTTTTTTTTTAAAAAATAATTAGGTGCAGGACAAGAAGTAGGAAAGAGCTGTGTTGTTGTAACAATCCATGGAAAAAAGATTATGTTTGATTGTGGGATGCATATGGGTCACGAGAATCTCAAGCGTTACCCCGATTTTTCCCTCATTTCGAAGTCGGGTGATTTCAATAGTGTTCTCGATTGTATTGTCATTACTCACTTGTAAGTTTCGCTAATTCGATATTCATTTCAATTGTTATACAATATTAAGTGTTATCTAGTTTATTTGAGTCTATATGTATTTGGGTGTTATCATTTATGCATAAAGAGGGTGTTTGGGATTGCTTTTTTTGTTTTTTGTTTGTTAAAAATGCAATAAATGTAACTGCTCAGGGGTGGCCTAGTAGTGAATGGATTGTGATTATTATCACTGAAATGTTATAGGTCTCGAGTTCAAGTCCTGATAGGTGCAAATAAAGGTGGCAAATTGAGTGGGTCGGGTCGGGTCGGGTTTGGTCACGTGACCCAACTAGACCCATCCTCTACTAGATATGTACCCAACTAGACCCATGTTTAACCAGTGAGTCTCAAATTGCCACCTCTAGGTGCAAACAACTGCCACGCCAACCTCCCCCAAAAAAGGGAGGGGCTTTACCTGGTCTGTGTTTGTGTGGCATGGGCTCAAACCCGATGGATTAGTCAGCCAAAAAAGACAAACCATGGTTACCCAAAAAGAATGCAATAATACTTCAACAAATTAATAAGCACTTTGAATTAAGCAGCTTATTATATTACCCTCAATTATAGAAGGATAAGCACAAGTAGCTTGGCTGACATAAAAATACATTCTTAAAAATGAGCAATCCCAAACAGCCCCTAAAAATAAGTTTATTTTTTATTTTTTATCTTTTATTTTTATTTTTAAGAAAATGGTGTTTTGATTTGCTTATGCTATACAAAACTGCATAAGACCCAAAGAAAAATTAAAGGATCAATAAATCTATTTTATTAAGGGGTTTAGTTTAGATATGAGGGTCAAAAAGTAATTCTAAATCCATTTTAAATAAGCCTAATAAGCATACTAGCAGAAGCAGTTTATTCTATGGAAGCACTATAGAATGTTTAATAGCTTAAAATTAAGCAGAAAAAAGTAGCAACCTCAAACACCCTCTAGGTGAGCATGAACTAATGGTGGCTTTATTTTGCAGTCACTTGGATCATATTGGCGCTCTTCCATACTTCACTGAAGTTTGTGGTTACAATGGACCAATTTACATGACGGTATACTCAGCTCAAATTTATTAACTTTGCCATGATTATGTTCCAACTATACTTTTGACATACATAATTGATATTTTCACAGTACCCTACAAAAGCTTTGGCTCCAATTATGTTGGAAGACTTTCGAAAAGTGTTGGAGGATAGGAAGGAAAATAAATACTTCACTAATGAGCACATTCTTAGTTGTATGAAGAAAGGTATCAGTCCATCCTTTTTGGCTATTTCTTGTAAGGACGTGGAAAATGTGATTTACTTATTCGTTACCCAATTTCATTCTTGAAAGATGCAATTCAAAAGATGCAACTCCTCATACAACTGAATGCTTTTGAAATAGTAAGCACGATGTCATAAAAATGTCATCAAACTCATGTGGTGATTACCTGTTTTTTTCAGTTACCGCAATTGATCTCAAGCAAACTGTGCAAGTTGATAAAGACCTTCAAATCCGTGCATACTATGCTGGACATGTATGCTTCTAGAACTTTTAAGCTATTAACCTAGTAATGCATTTTGAATATATTCTGCTTTTGATTATATAATTCAATTAAATGTTAAGCACCGTACCTTTGTCTGAAACACGCAATCTTGTATCGATGTCAAAGTTGATCTATTTAGCCTACAAAAGTCGAATAAACACCTTTACCCAAAAAAAAAGTCGAATAAACACATTCTGCATAATGAGAGAACTACTTGTTTTCTGTGAAAATAATCAATATATTGCTTCTACCTTGAACTTTGTACTATTCTGAAGGTACTTGGAGCTGCAATGGTTTATGCTAGTGTGGGAGACGCTGCTATGGTTTATACAGGAGATTATAACATGACACCTGATAGGCATCTTGGAGCGGCTCAAATTGACCGATTGCCATTAGACCTTCTTATAACTGAGTAAGACACATCTATGCCTACTCTCTGATAACATCCATAAAAACCTTGTTTTTGGGGTATCCTTTAGAGGTTTAAATAATTAAGAATTTGTATGTATTATCTTATAGAAGCATCTCAAGTAACAATTTACTGCTTGCAGGTCAACATATACAAATACTTATCGTGATTGAAATATGTTCGGGAGGGAATTTCTTAAGGCTGTATGTAAGCTTCATTAAATCCTGTTTAGTAGTAATAATTGTCCTTATAAAGCTTCATTAAAGGCAACACTGTAACAAGAAAACCACGCGTAAATGCTTTGAGAATGGGTTAGACAACACTAATGAAGGATAATGAATCCTATCATCAATGGGATAATTATTTTTGGTTTTTAGTGACACAACTAATCTATTAGGCAATATCATAATAGCGCCCTTCATTTCATCTGGATATTTTGTAGTATCCATTTTACAATTATATATACCTTTATCTTACTTTTGGATGAATGCTTGCAGATTCATAAATGTGTTGCCAATGGAGGAAAGGTGTTGATTCCTACATTTGCTCTTGGAAGGCTCAGGTTCTCTATTACTTATCGATAACTAGTCATTGTCCTTATAAAGTTTCGTTTCAACCTTTTGTTTGTAATTGGCTTATAAATTGCTGTATAGGAACTCTGTATACTGTTGCATGATTATTGGGAGCGGATGAATCTTAAGGTTCCTATCTACTTTTCAACAGGTTTAGTTTCTTATCCTTCAAATCGATACAATATAGATATCAGGTATGTGTAAATGAAAAAGGGCCAAAAATGCTTTATAGTAATATGCGTATCTGTGTCAAATTTTGCTCTACTGCAGGTTTGACTATTCAAGCTAATTTGTACTACAAAGCGCTGATCAATTGGACTAGCCAGAAAGTGAAAGATACATTTGCTAGCAGGAATGCGTTCGATTTTATAAACGGTATTTCATATTATTGTCTTTTATGGCGTAACCTTGCGTACTTAGCTTATAACTAACTGCACTTTGGTTGCTGCAGCTCGTAATTTTGCGACAAGTTACTAGATGCTCCTGGACCATGTGTTCTTTTGCTACACGGGAATGATTACTGGTGGTTTCTCACTAAAAGCTTTTACTCATTGGGCTCCATGTGAAACAAATCTTGTAACCCTTCAGGGTACTGTGCTGTTGGAACTGTAGGCCATAAATTGACGTCTAAAGATAAGCCCAAAAGGTTTATGTGGGCAATAATACACATATTGATGTTCGCTGTCAGGTTATTGTCTAAAACTTCTAGCCTTTATTGTAAGGATATACATATATATATTTTATTTCTTTTCTTTTTCAGATTCATCAATTGGCTTTTAGCCCCCATACCGACGCCAAAGGAATAATAGATCTTGTGAAATTTCTTTCCCCAAGAATGTAATGCTTGTACATGGTGAAAAACCTAATATGGATAAGCTGAAAGGAATAATCGAATCAGAACTGGAATTTCATGCTCTATCCGGCAAATACCGAGTCTGTATCTTTCCTTCAACCAACTTTATCAAAGCTGACGCGTCAAACATGTTTATTAAAAGTTCTTTAACACCCAACTTCAAGTTTTAAAGATGAAAGTACAGAAATGGCCCTTCTAAGTTCGTGATGAAAGAGTAACCGAAGGAATTTTAATGAATCAGAAAGGTCAAAAGTCATGATTCTACACCAGGATGAGCTTTTAACCATGCTTGGAACTGAAAAATCTGAAGTTGAATTTGCTTATTGTTTTCCATTAGATTCACGCAGTTTGAAGAATATTTTGTCTATCAATGAAGAGGTTAATGCTTCTGATGATAATTCAATCATTAGGATTTTGAATACAAAGTTGTCGAATGAAGTGGCGAATTTGGTGTGAATGATTGTGTGGGATGTATAGAGGTGAATTCTTTTAGTCTTGTGCTATGTAAGAACGATAAGTGCCCATAGAGTTAGTAGTGGTGGATCTACAGAGAGCTCTGAGCGTATGTTTTTGCTGCAAGTGGTCGATTGTGGACAAGGATCTTGCTTGGAGAGTTATATCTGTAATGAAGAACATGGACACAAGTGTAGTTGACTCTGTTATGGCTGATGTCTAAAATTTATGTTTATCGAAGGAGACATTTTTTTAAGGTTGAATTTTCTACTGGTATCTAGTTTTGTTAGCTTTTGAGATGTGTTTATATGATTCATTTGCTGCTTGTTTATTTTCCTCTTAACCAGATAATAAGGAAATATGGTGATATGTGACAAACTGTCCCTAAATAGCTAGACAATCTAGGATTAAAAAACAAGTCTCTTTGAAGTACTTATTCCTCCTCATGTCAGAAACTGTACAGTTAAATAGTTGATCAACACATACAGCCTCAAGTTACAACAAATAGTTATGCAAGTCATTGAAACTAACACAAAGAAATAATATCGTATTGACTTGACCAGCTCTGTAACCTTGTTTACAGAATATTTTAATTGAAGTTTATGGTATGCAATGATCAATCCTGCTGGTAATATTTGTTGGGATTTACTTGTGTTTAAACATACTCATTGACATTTTGTTTTTTCAATTGACAGACATCTTGTTCATAATCACTCTCTTAGGGCATCTAGAATGCACTTATGTGGCAAGGTATTAATGTATGAAAAATGATAGTTAGGCCTAATAAACATGCCTACAATTATACCTACAAATCTTATTGGTGGCGCTTGTCATTAGTTTCTAAATTAAACTAATCCCTTTTCTGTTATTACTTATATACCCCTCTGTAATAATTGTAAATAATAATTTCTATTTATATTTTCTGCTTAACCTTTCTTTCTCTATCATCTCCAAAAAGTCTTCATCACATCTCCTCAAGCCCCCAGAACCCCATCACCATTAACATAGCAGTCGAAATATCTCGTAATATTAAACTTTTTTGTTTTATTTTCTTATTGCTTTCTATTTCATAATCTTTTTTCAAGATTCAAGATACATGGTTAGACGCCTACAAAATTTGAATACTTCACATGATTGTATAAGAATTAAAAATCGTGTATATGATGTCATGAATGTGATGAGTTTTAATGGGTTTTAATGAATTTAAATTGTGAGCAGTCTTTTTTATTATTATTTTTATTATATTTTTTTTGGGTTTCATTCATTTATTACTTTTGTCAAAGTATTTTTAATGAGACTATGTTGACGTGGTTACCTTGGATTATAACGATACGAGTAGAAATTATTTTGTATCATAACCTTTGTTTATGAAGGCAAAAAGACGGAATCAAAAAAATGGACGGGTAAACAAAAAGATACCAGAATGAGGAATTGAAAAGGAGGAGAAAACTAAAAATTAGGAAAATATTTACCAAGGGCAAAAGTGGATTAACACTAATAATGTGGTTAGGCATATTAGTAGGTCTAATTAGTAGGCCTAAATATCAAAACTCTTAATGTATTATTATACATTGAACAATCCAAAATGTCTGCGTTGTGAAAGCCAAAAAACTTGAAGGGTCACCAGTATTTGACTCTTTTAAAACCCTTCATGTAGGGCTACTCTAGTCATGGGGTCATCACATGATTATTTGACATAAGAAAATTCATAGGATTTGTATATAGTCATGTGAAAGTTGTATTAAGGTTCATGCACCGCTGTAGTTTTGCATAAAAACTTAAAACGTTGATGTCGAAATGTACTGGACCTGTAACGTACTATGCACCGGATATGTTCAGGTTATTTTTAATTGTACAAAACGAGTATGTTAGAGCCGCGGCGTTTAAATACATATAATTTTTTTGATGAATGAGCTATAAGTTAGTGTCGAACGATCAAAATATAAGAGTTATAATACTACTTGAATGTTTGAAGACCGAAGTTATATTGGGCGTGTTTGTTTGGTGAATTTTGAGCGGGTGGCATGACTTTAGGATTTATTCGAAGTGTTTGGTTTGTTTATTAAAGAAAATATTTGTCAAGACCCAGACGTCAACCCAATCGAATAGGTGGGTTTAGAAATTTTGGATGGTACTCTACATATAATTCAACTCTCTCTGCTTCGATAAATTATAATATATTTTATTATCATACTTGAATATAAAATTATTTATTCATTAAAATATATTTATTTATCTCTCCTACGTAATCCAAATCCACACACAATCCAAATCCTACACCAAATCCAAATCCTAATCATAAACCCGTCTACAAACCAAACGGGTAATTTGTTGCAACATGAAAAAACATCTTAAACCTACCCTTACCCAATCAATATAGATGGTATAATCCTGCACACTTGTTTTTTACAGCTCAATCTCCATTCGTGAAAAGCAAAATATCAGATATTAAGATCTTTTTAAATTTATCCTCATTAAAAAATGAAATTAAAAGGAGTGAGTCATGCACCAACAAAACATAAAATAAAACAAATAAAAACATTTCGTAAAACACTATTGTCCTTAAAAAAAACACCAATCACTCAAACAAAAAAAAACCAACAACAGAAACAAAAGAACATTCAAGATGTCCTCATCGGACGAGATGTCGACAACCACCACCACCTCACCGTTACTCACACCACACAACAACAACCGGCCCACATCACTCTCCTTATTACTAGGCCGTGCATCTGGCCGGACACGTCACGGAGCATCTATGCTGGTACGAGAAACAGCAGCGCGTCAGCTGGAAGAGCGGCGCGCCGACTGGGGGTACTCCAAGCCGGTTGTGGCGTTGGATATGACGTGGAATATGGCTTTTGTGGTTGTGAGTGTTGTCATGTTGTTTGTTACTTGGAATGAGAAGCCTAATGTTCCTGTTAGGGTTTGGGTGGTTGGGTATGGTTTGCAGTGTGCTTTGCATGTGGTGCTTGTTTGGTTGGAGTATCGTAGGAGGAATAGGAGGGAGGAGGGTGTGGCAGTGGGTGGGGGAAGTGATAATGGGATTGGGGTTGATAGTGATGAGGAGGAAGGGCGGATTGGGGCTTTTTTGACGTCTAATCGAGTCAGGTCAGTTTTCGTCTGTTTAGTTGTGATTTTGTACTAATTGAGAACTTTTTTTATTACTTGCGTTATTTGTATCCCGTTAGTTATAGAATTAATATTTGTAGGAGTAGATTGATATATAAGGTTTTCCCTGGTTACCTAGGTACGTGACCTCTTGTGAGGACATCAGGATGCCCCCTGGAAATGAGAATATGTGTAGGAGTAGATTGACATATAAACTTTTCCCTGTTTTAGGTTACCAAGGTACGTGGCGTCTTGTGAGGACATGAAATGAGACTATTTGTAGGAGTAGATTGACATATAAGGTTTGAACTTGAGACTTCTTGTGAGGACATTGGGGTGCCTGACCACTTGCCAGTGGTCAGTTGGTTTATTTATGATTAAGAGCCTATGATTGCTGAGAAATGATATTTATTCCTACTAATCCTCCTACTTACAGGATCGTCACAAGTGGAAAAATTGACGGTTTAGATCAGGGGGATAATGAGTGGAATACACATGTCAGATTTTTATATGGGTAGACGATAAATAGGCAAAAGATGTAGGAGGATATAGCAATGCTCATGATTGTTTCATCGTTTTGTGTTTGTTGGATGATTTGTATACTTATTTAGACGGATAAACGGATGAGGTTTTCCATGTTTAGGTTACCCAGGGAAAGCGAATCTTTGACTTAGATGTACGTGGCCTAACCGGATTATCCCATGACCGTTTCTGACTCTTTCCCTCACCACCCCCAGATGTTTATCTAGTGAGGTTTGAACCCTAGACCTCTTGTGATGACATAAGGTGCCTTACAAGTATTGGTTTGATTTGTATACTTATTTGTTATAGAATAAATGTGGGAAGAATAGAGTTATCCAAGTTACTAGGATTTGCCTGTTATAGGTACGGTTTGGTTTATAAAACATGGAAGTGGTTAAATGCATGGATCATTGTTCTTAGGAGTTAGCATGGGAACTGCCGACTGCGTTAATTGTGTAAATAAGAAGAAGCTGAGATAAGAAAAGGTTAAGCTTTGAATAGAGGGGAGGATGACTGGGTGAGAGGTTTAAGGGTGAATAAAGAAATTACTTTATGTGACTGTGTTAATGTCCAATGAAAGAGTTAAAACCATGATTCTTTAGATTTTAAATAGAGGGGTGATTCTTAGGACTTCCTAGTTGACATTATTGCCAGGTTCTTTTTTTAAGTCGGTGCAAAAGATGTAGTTATTGTCAAATCTGTTCAAATAGGGATAATTAGTTGAAGAAGGATGCTATGTGAAATTTTTAAAAGAGAAGTAAATGTTGTGTGATAGTAGCAAATATACTTGAAATTCATTTGGTTGGCAAACATTACGAACAGTGTGATTTGAAATCTTGTTTGTTTTTTGTAAGTTAAAAGTTATTGCTACTGTACTTACAAGTATTGAAGTTCATTTGGTCGGCAAACATTACAAACAGTTTGATTTGATAGGAATTGTTGAAAGTTTGAGCTATTGTGCTGCGGTTAGGGTAAAATGCACCAAATAGCACTTAGAATCTCTGTGATTCTGTTTGGTTATTTAGTCATAAAGACTCGATATGAACTGCACATGATGTAAGTAGAATGCCAGTATGTCGTTAATTCAAATTCAGGTTTAAGCTATCATCGTATTTCTCTCAGTTTGAGCGGGTGGCTTAATCAAATAGTAGTGTTTGAACATGATGTACTTGCTGTTTCTTGTAATCAAATAGGATTTTAGGGCTATGAGAACAAGACTTTATGTACTTCAGGTGCTTTAAAAAAATGGTGAGGAGTAAGAAATGCTTGAGTACCAATTTGAGTGCGTATATTGCATCATTATTTGTAGATCAAACAAATATTAAGAGGGTGCTTAGGATCACTTATTTTCTTTCTGCTTATTTTTGAGGCAGGTTGTGCCCTGCTCATTTGAAATGAAATTGGAATACCTTATAACCTCGAATTCAACCTAAGCTTTCGTTTAGTTGGAGGAAAACATCCTATTTTCCACAAAAAAGTTATGTACAAAGCAAGGAAAAGGGAGATCGCGTTCAAACTTCAAAAAATCACAAAACTGTAATCTTTAATCTCCCAACTTACCAATAAAAATTACAAAACACCTTTTGACATTTTCTTTCTTTCCTTAGTAATCCACAACCCTCACTTATCTTCTTCAAAATGGAAAATACAAATCATCTAAATGCATTTTCAAAAATTTAAAGTTTTTTGTAAAGATCAACACCCCCCTCCCTCCCCCTCTCCCCTCCCTCCTCTGTCCCTTTTCCAAATGCCAACAAAATTAGAGCGAGAAGACTAAGAAATGAATCCTCCAACTAAACGCACCCTAAGAATCCTTAAAACAAGTATGCAACCCCCTAACTTTGTATTTCTACTGTTAGCTAAGATAATCGTGAAATAAGCAAACCCAAACACTATTTTCTGAACTGCTAATTCTTAATTTATCTGCTTCCGCTAATAAGCATAAAACATAAGCAATTTCAAATGCCTTCAAAGAGTAGAATGTATGCTTCCAATATAGTGAATTCCTGGAAGGAAAAGCAATTTGCAACTGAGTTCCCTTGGGAAAAATTACACATTTTGAGGCCATTCCATGGGCTGTTTTTAATGTATATGTTCTACCAAGCTAGGCTTATCTAACCATCTGTGAGGTTCATTGCAGTTCTCTTGATCTACTACTGTCCAATATGAAAAAGTTCACTAAAAAATAGTACTCCCTCCGTCCCAAAATTATAGTCCCCTTTTGACTTTTTCGGTCTTTCTATTACAACTTTGACCATGAATATTTTTTTTTATGTTATATGATACTTGATGCAATATATATGAATTGATTGGGTTTTTTAATGTATTTTCATTGGTATAATTTTTATCAATTATTGTTTAACACAAATAAAAATATTTAAGGTCAAAGTTGAAAAAAAAGACAAAAAGTCAAACGAGGGACTATAATTTGAGACGAGGTAATAATAAGTGTGTCTTTGGCCTCGGCACATGCTTCTTTGACTAATGTATTATATTTTGGAATTGCAGCTACACAAAAGATGTGAGAATCTTATCTGATGGTATCGTTTGTCTGGTGGCTAGTTGGCTTTTACTGGATGGTATCTGGTGGTGATGTTCTTCTGCACAATGCTCCACGGCTGTACTGGTATGTCTTGAACCAATTTGACATTACCCTCTGCCCTCTGGAACATAAAATTGCTGTTCACCGACCCTGGTGCTGGCTTTGCATTACTTATAGAACATAGATTAGGATTATTGACAAGTACGAGAAGTTCATCTGGTATGATAACAGCTTACAAATACTTTTTGGCAACAGTCAGGCACAGCTCCAAGCCAATTTGTTTTAACCAAGTGAAGCATAAGATTCAAAGAACCCCTGTAAACGGAAAATATGAGGCATAGGTTATTTTGAAAAACAAAAAGGAAAACTGTCCTAAAACTCCTGTGACCTGAGCTCTAGTTCCTGTGCAATCACGAATTTAATAAGCATGAATGAAAGATATTAAACATGTTAAAACAAAAGTTTGTTGATTTTAGGCAACACTTTAGCTCTTGACATAAACTTTTGG
Source organism: Chrysanthemum lavandulifolium (assembly GCA_022545495.1). Classification (NCBI taxonomy): domain Eukaryota; kingdom Viridiplantae; phylum Streptophyta; class Magnoliopsida; order Asterales; family Asteraceae; genus Chrysanthemum; species Chrysanthemum lavandulifolium. Next base: position 104,332,039 of record CM040246.1, read on the forward strand.
GTATTATAATTCTTTCTTTTTTATAATGGCAGGTTGACCGTGGTCTTTTTGGCATTCGATGTGTTCTTTGCCATATTTTGTGTTGTTTTGGCATGTTTAATTGGGATTGCTCTTTGTTGTTGCTTACCCTGCATCATTGCAATATTGTATGCAATTGCTGGCCAGGTAATATCTGAATAAAAATTCTTGATTTTTAGTATCTATTATCTTTCATTAAAAGGTGTTTGATACTTTGATGGCATGCCATGTGAATACTACAGGAAGGTGCATCAGAGGCAGACCTCAATGTTCTTCCCAAGTACAGATTTCAGGTTTCCAATGATGAGAACAAGCCTGATGTAGGAGCAGGTAGAATGGTCCCTATCGAATCAAATGCTAGTAGCTACATGGCTGTTGAACGCGTTCTTCTACCCGAAGATGCTGTAAGTTTACAAGTTCATATTAAATACGGAGTATCTGTCAAATAATTAGAATTTTATTTTTAATCAGATCTTTCATTTTTCTTTCTGCAGGACTGCTGCATATGTCTAAGCACATATGAAGATGGAACAGAACTTCATTCGCTTCCTTGCAACCATCATTTCCACGCGACTTGCATTGTGAAATGGCTGAAAATGAATGCGACATGCCCCCTTTGCAAGTACAACATCCTCAAGGGAAACGAACAAGTTTAAACACCAACTCAACTCTACATGCGCTACTATGTATTTATGGATGTACAGGAGGGAATGTAAGCTTTGGTGAGCAAAGAAGAATCAAAATAAATCTCTGACATTCATTAGATCGACACCATCCTTTACGTGTTTTTGGTAGGAGTTTGGTCTTGTTGGCTCAAATGAACAGAATAATGCAACATATCTAGGGTTAAGTTTTAATACAGTAGTATATATTATGTAGCTATGCTTGGGAGTGACTAGTTTGTAATAGGGAGGTTACAGTTAATTTCTAGTGTATAGATGCATTTGCAAGTTAAGTCTGAAAGAACATGATTGTTAAAATGGAAATGATATATACTAGTAAATAAGTTTATAGATGTCCGACTTGATGAGTGTTAAAATTTTCGAGAGATTAATATTTACATAATGATGTTTTGCGTTTTATAAAAAAGTTACACCGAAGTACGTAAGGCTGTCAAGAATACCCCGTACCCGCTTAAACAGACCCAACCCGTGACGTATAACTGTATAAGTCTATTTGGGTCGACTCAAATGGGTTTAAAAATCTTGAACGGGTTATTCGAGTAACCCGAACTCTTATTGGGGTCGGGTTTTGGGTGAGAGTTTAAAGCTTCTTCGGGTTAAGCCATACCTTAAACCCAAATGTATAATTATTAAAGGATTTATTAAAGTGAAAATAAATCCTTTAATAACAAGTGTATAATTAAAATTTCTATTACTAATGCTAAGGTGCAGCTAATACGCTTTATCACTCGGGCTTTCCTATTGAACTCGGGTTGGCGAGAGGAAGTTTTCGAGCTCTCCTTCCCTTGAGCCTAAGACGAAATCGATTGAATGAGACTTAGAAAGCCAACCTCTAGATCACAAGAAGACTCGAAGTGACAGTGTATCACTGAATTTGCCAGAACTATTCTTCGTCTCCACTGTTAGGACCCAACCACATGCATATAGACCCGAGCCCTAGTTGTTTTAGATGTTGATCCGGAAACAAGGATGCTAGGGATGGTAGAGGATAATAATAAGAGGGTTCCAAACCTATAGACCCATAAAACTGCAGTAACCTTTAAACAACCTAAGAAAGCCATAAAGCAACCGACTCTTTCCAAGCTTTGTGCCGAAGCAGAAGGTACTCGCCTTTACTACCTTTGCACTTTTATTTCTTACTTGCTACACGATCTAGCGATGCCATTTCGCTCTCAATTTCTCCGGCTCTGTTCTAGTGTTAGCCTTACACACTTGGCAGCAAATCTTGTGTTCCATGCCCGTTCTAAGTCTGGTGCTTTCTTTTCTTCTAAGATTAAACCCGCTTATACTTATATAAGAATTAACTAACCAGAGGCGAGGGAAAATTTCCTAGTCTAACTAGAATAGTGGGTGCCACCGGCCCTTATTGCTTGAATTTCGTAGATGTAAGCGTGGAGTCGAACGTCACTCTATAATGTACCATAGGTAGATTGATTATTGTAGGTGCTTTATTGGTTTAGAGATAGTTCTCTTGCTAACAATTTCTTTCTTTGTAGTCTAATAGATCCCCATAGTCTAGCGGATCTAAAGTAGGTTTTTTCGGCAACAAAAAGAGGTTTTGTTCTGCCGAGAATATTTCCAAGGGGGGAGCCTCGAAAGGCATACGAGTGCACCTCGTAGAAGAGTACCGACTCAGTCCGCTCCTACTACGAGGGAGAATATACAGGTCGTAGTGAGCATCCCAGGACGTACCCTAGGGCACTCTTCTACAAGCTCAAGCTAATTTAAATGAGCTTTTAAAAATGAGTAAAACTCATAATTAATCAAAATACTTAAATCTTTTTGAAAATTTAAAGTTATGTATTTTTATGTCATTTTACAACAATAAATTGCAACTACATTAATTCGTCAAACATCTTTAAAAAAATTCAAATGTTAATCATAGGATCTTACGATTTTACGATATTGCAAAAAAAAAAAAAAAAAAAAAAATCGATCCCGATTTTGCATAGAATATTCTGTTTAAGATCTAATAGGATTCCGATCTTGATGATAGGATCTTAAGATATATCCTACTTTTCTTGAACCACAAACTAAGAAAATAAAAATTTACGGATTGTGTTTTGTAGAATTTAAAAAACGACATGTTAATCTTCTTAAACATTCCATATTCATAATCTATGACAATATTTTCATTAAACATTCATATAATTTTGTGTTTATAATTTGTAGATTTGAATAATCTTACAAGATCATTAAAAACTAGTAAATTACTATACACTGGCCAGATGCATGTGCGCATGGCGATAAGTATAGTTTCTACCCATTTAGTGGTCGTTTAACAACGAATGTATATGTGTTAGTTGTAAGTGTTTGTTTGGGTTCAGTAACTTTCCGTAGCTTTTCATGACATCATTATTCCGTATATGAAATACGCCATGATCTCTCTGCGTCAAATCTACCCCAAAAGTATATGATTTTGTGAATCAAGATTATATTGATTGAAATAAATGAAATAAAGGTTAAAGTTGTAAAAATTTGAATTAAAATAAAATAAACCCATTAAAAATATAAAACTAAAAACTCATAAAAATATATCAAAATGGATGTTGAATTAAAGGCGTAAAATTTTAGAAAATATGGTGAAATTATATTATAAAAAAATAAGTAGATAAAAGATATTTTAATTTAAAAATAAAGATGAATTTTAGTTGAAAAATAGCATGTCGTTTTATAATTTAATTTCTTTATCTTAATTTTTAGTGGTTAGGAGTTAGGTTTGGAGTTTGTTAGAAGTTAGAACTTGGAGTTTGTTAAAAGTCTTTCCATAATAAGCAAGTAAAAAGTCAGAATTTTTAAGCCTTTTAATTTTAGAAGGCTAAATCATTATAAAGTAGTATAGATTATAGTAGGATCTTAAAATCAGATTACAATTTCGATCGCGTCTTTCAGCAGATGAAAACGATCTTAGATAGGATCCTGCGAAACTGCTCTCTATAGGTTGTGGTGAGCTTGAAAAAGTTAGAAAGTATCGTGTGTTAATAACAAAACAAGTAAAGATTTGTGCAAAAACTTAAAATTCAAATACAAAAAGTCAGACTTCCCTCTTCGAAGTTGATGGTGAAAAAATGACGGTCCGTAACGCCGCCGTAGAAGCTTTCAAATCCACCGCCTTAATCTCATGGATATCCGTACGCCCTTCTCACTCCATCATAACACTTAACAAATTTTTCGGCTTATTTTGAGACTTATATAAAAGTTTATTATATCATAATAAGCTTATATAAGTCTCAAAATAAGCCAAAAAGTTTGGGCTTATGAAATATAAGCCGAAATCAAATAAGGTTTAACAAACACCCTTTACTTTATAATTGCAGACAGGTAAGCAGCAGCACACGATCAGTAACTGTATTGAAAAAACAGGTATAACGCTTCATTCGGGTAAAAATACGACTGTCAGGTTATGGCCTGAGGTTGCTGGAAAAGGAAGGTATTTTGAATTTGGTGCGAGTTTCATTCCTGCGTCGATTGAGTATGCGCAAGAGGTGACGCCGTTATGTACTACGGTTTGTAAAGATGGATGGAGTGTGAGGACTGTGGAGCATTTGCTTTCGGCTTTGGAGGGGAGCGGTGTTGATAATTGTCGTATCGAGATTGTTAGCTCTGATCACAATGACACGTCAGCTGAGGTATGCTCATTTTGGCATTGTGATCAAAAAGTAATTACGTATTTGATAGTTGGATAATCTGGTTCAGTTTTTCGCAGTAACACGAGTATAGATAAGTAGGAGGGTGTTTGGAATTGCTTATCTGCTTATTTTGAAGCAGATAAGAAGTCTCAGACGTTTGGCAATAACTACTTATTGAATTATTTTTCATTGAAATAAGCATTAAAAAATAATCAGCTTGGCACTTGCTTATATTTAAGCAAATAAGCACTTTCAGATCAGCATCCCAAACACCCCCCATAATACGGTTGATATGATCATTTTCTATACACCCAATGACTTGAAACAGATTAATAAGATGATCACTTACAAAATGCAATGCCAAACACCACCAAACTAATTTGTGACTCATGGTCATGGACAGTTGGTTTGGCCTGTTACGAAATTTGGATTGATTGGATACATCAAAGTTGTTAAGTTGAAGAATCTTAATATCTGTTTTTATGGTTTCAAGTTGTGGGGGAAGTTAAAATGTATGTTCTTGTTGATTTTGGGATGGGTATATAGTTTTGGTTCAGAAGGTTGACTGTGTCGATGACTGGTACAGGTTCCTATTTTTGATGGGTCGGCTAGGGAATGGGTGGAGGCTATCCAGCAAGTTGGGCTGACGGTTGCTATGGATTCCAATGGCAGAAGTTGTGATAAACTAGCACCATATCTTACTCAACCTGTTCATGTGTCAAAAGGAGATTCTGTTATAGCTGCATTCCCTTCTAAGGAAACTAATATCAGTTACGGAATTAATTTTCCTCAGGTAATGCTTCTGATCAGATATGCAGTGTGATCTCAATGGCCAGTAAGGCATTCATTTGCCAAAGGTTTTAAAATTGGACATATAGGTCGACTGGATCTTTTGTTACTGACTTCTATATATGCAATTTCAGGTACCAGCTATTGGTCTCCAATGGTTTTCTTCCGTAGTTGGCACCGGCTCTTACTATTCTAAGCAAATAGCTCCTTCAAGAACCTTCTGTGTTTATGAAGAGGTCAGTTCATTGCTCCTCTTTCCTTCATCCCTTGTCGGGACATTACAACGTAACTTGCTAAGATGCTGTTACTTGTTTATGTAATCCCAAGATAACATCATGTTGATATCTGTCTTATTGGCTAAGCCAAATAGTTCTTTAAAATCTATCTATGCAACTTACAATAACAGCAAGAGTCTTTCAGTATGCAAACGGATTTTTTTGTAGTTTTAGTGCAAAGTAACATTATATAAAGTTCCCTTATCCTTGTTGTTTTGCAATTTGCAAGTGTTTCATCTTGAATCAGTATGGTAAAGAACTGTTTAATTCAAAACCATTGAAGACAGTAGAATGGATGAATTCCTTTTTCTTCATTATTCATGCTAATTGGTTCATGTTTGTATGTTCTATGTTGGAACGAAAACTTATGTTGCAGGTGGAGAAAATGCGTGGTGCAGGGCTCATTAAAGGGGGTTCTGCAGAGAATGCGGTTGCTTTCAGGTGAGATGCTTTGCAGAATAGTTGCTTTTGATGTTTCAGTTTTCTTCTATATCTATCTGAATAGCCATAACCATAAATTGTGAAAGGTATCTGAAAACAATGTCATTTAAAAAAGTGCTATGCATCTGATCATTGTGCTGAATAGTTTTTATGTTAATTTCTAGTATCAGTAAAGGTTTGCTGAATCCACCTTTGCGTGCACCCGAGGAGCCGTGCAGGCACAAGATTCTGGATTTTATTGGTGATGTTTCTCTCTTTGCTCGAAATGGTAGTCAAGGGCTCCCAATTGCAAATATCATAGCTTATAAGGTGAGTCATTTGAAAAATTGCAACATTCATTTCATTATTCAAACTACATGGTCCGAGAGGTTCTTGACATCTTTAGTTTGATAAGTGAGTCATTTGAAAATTTGCAACATTCATCTCATTATTCAAACTAGATGGTCCGAGAGGTTCTTGACATCTTTAGTTTGAAAAGTTGCTCATCATGAAAGTTATGCTACCATTTAGGATATTGGGGGCGGATAACAGGACCCTAGACAAACAAATTTATAGGTGAACAGATTAGAGGTCGAAATTTTGACCCGTTGACTTATAAATGAATCTATTTTGGTTAAGTATATTGAAAGTCGTCGTATTTTCGATGCATGCAACCTCATGTTGCCTTTTTTGCAAAGCTTAGATTATATCATTGTTTCCATACTCATATTTAACACATCCAAAAGTGCTTGTGGGTCAACCTGACCGCTTTTGACCCATTACTCTACCCGCCCATTCTGCAACCTCTAGCGAATACCTATCTGACAAACAATCATACGGTTGAACAAACATAGCCCCGTTCTCGGTATCTATTATATGACAGATCCTAAGCGTTGTATGATGCAGGAGGACATGCACTCCATGCTGAATTTGTTCGCCGACTATCAGGAAGTTCTTGAACAGCAGTAGCTACTCAGTTCAGCTCAAAATGTCGTCATCATTGTTTCTGAGCAAGTATGCAAAATCTGTGCTTGTGTATACACAGCTCTAGTGTTTACTAGCACACGTGTCAGCAGTATGGTAAAGCTGCTGAAGCATGATATTGAACTATTAGCTGAGGGTTCACGAAATGATTTTTCCGTCTGAAGTTTTTGAATGTGCTATATTGATTGAAGCGGTAAAAGAATAAGGATGTATATTTAATAACTTATCGAACAATTGAGCAAACATACAGTTGCAGGTGATATTAGCTTTTGGTATAAACTTTTTAATTTGAATTTGCATGTTGTAAAAGCTACTGTAACAATAACGGCATTTTGTCAGCGTAATAGCCATTCGTTTTATCTTTTTTCATAATCAGTTAATCACTGATGATCTAGTAAGTAAGATTTGTAAAAAATAATTATTTTTGCAAATGATATCAAACTTTTCACAAGAGTTAGGTGCAGTGTAGGATGAATAACACTTTGGTGTGTCAACACAACAATAACTAAAACATCATAACACTTATTGGTGCAAACACATTTTTTTTTCATTCTTTTAATACAAACACATTTTAAGCTAACAATTCAAATACGAAACATTAAATAACGATACTACAAATATTAAAAATACGATATAATACGACAAATATGAAAAACTACAATACGAAAAATACTAATTTGAGCCAAAAATGTCTTGCTCAGATCTCGTCTTTGTTTTTTACGATGCTCGCCGCATCTTGCGGCCTCATCCCCTCAGTGCTAAAATTTAGAAACTTCAATTCCTCGAATTGCTTTTGCGTGCAGATAAAATCATGTTTTTAGCACGTTGTTGTCGTAACTCTTCTTCGTCCATTTCCTTGAAAGTTTCTAGTAGCGCGTAGAGTCCGGCTTTTGACTCTTGGAAGGCATTGGCTTGCCGGGATGACGTGGTATTGTATCATCTCGAAATAGCTCGTTTGGTTCTTCATCATCATCGACCATATGAACATGTCTTCCGGGTTGAACGACTTTGGCACCACGCAATTTGTGGTGATCTTTCAAGACCTCCCATGCTTCATAATGGACAAACTGAAACCCCCGCTTGTCTCTAAATAATTTATAACAACGAGCTAGCCACGTCGAATCGCTTTCCCCACTCATTCGTTCATGTTCGACGACAATCCCGACGAACTAGTTGCAATCTTGTGTCAACATTGTCCACTTTCCTGTGATCATATCCTTGGTACGTTCGTGGGTTGTATTCACTTGTTACTTTTGCCCAAAACAATTTTGAATTTCGGTCAGTGCCAAGTCTTGGATCCTCGGATATTTGTATGTAAGTTTCGGCCAAAAGTTTTTCATCCGCTTGTGTCCAACGAGTATGTACGACGTCGGTTTTCTTTGATCTTGGCTTTTTTTTCCTTTTTCTTTTCCGACGGGAGAAGACTCGGTTTGTGAAGCTTGTGATGGTGAGTGTGATAGTGAGTTTGGTGGTGAGTCGTGTAAAGTTTATAGTAGCATCATTTGTGTTGGTTGTGAAGAATTACCGAGATTCATTGGTTGAAGTATTGTTATTGTTGAAGTTGTAGTAAAGTCATTTGATATATTGATCTTGGTTCATTTGTGGTGCGAAAGAGGTGGTGGAAAATACGGCATTGGGTTTTGCAGGTATTGTGAAAATGAGGGTTTTGGTTTGCATATTGTGCGAATGATGGCATTGGGTTTTTGGGTGTTGGGAAGAAAAGAATAGGCGGATGATGGTGTAGCGGTGTGAGGAACTAGAATTACCGAACAGAAAGCGGAGAAATATATTTAAGTAGCCAATCATTGTTGTTTTGTGACATTTTGAAAGATAAAATGGGCAGTGCGTGAAAGTGTAGTTAAATTGTGATGTGGGTTGAATATATGAAAAATGTTTAGTTAAAAGTGGGTATATATAAGTGAAAAGCGGGTATTTTTTAGCCGTTTATATCCGTTGCCCAACGTTCAAAATTTGGAAAAAAAAAATACGAACAACGGCTCGTTAGAAATTTGGTTGGGAATGAATGGCATTGCTACCGGTGCGAGCAGCACCGCCATTGGAGCATTTTGGCGGGCGATGGACGAAAAGCGACATGCACCGTGCACTCTTAATGATGTTGGTTGACATGTGAACGTTACCCGATTTATATTAAGAAATGTTTTTATACTCCCTATGTCTCAAAATATAAGTCCATTTTGCTATTTTTGATTGTCCCAAAATTAATGTCCAATTTTAATTTCAACCAATCAAATGCTTTTAAGTGGGTGAGAATGAAAATTTATTGGTTAATATTGTAAGGGGCTCACTTTTAATAAACTTTGTGAAATATAAACACGGATATATAATTTGGGACGGGGGGAGTATTAATTCCGTGTATTGTTGTGATTAAAAAGCCAAGAGATAACAGTTAGACTAGTTGTAATAAGAGAAGATAGTCGATTGATTAGCCACGTGCCACTTGTTATACTCGGTCGAGGAGAAATCGATCGTCAAAATGAAAATGAGGGGTGGGTCGGTTAAGTGACCATTTCATTTTACATAAAAACAAAATTGTGTGAGGCTTGTGTTTCTAGAGTGTGTATTTAAATATATTTTTGTAGTGTATGTTTTTTAGTTGTTAGTTTGATCGTAATGTCGAGTTAGAAAAGCAGCTTAAAAAAATAAAATAAATAAAAATAAAAATAAGTTGGTCAAAAAAAAGCTAAAAGGGTGAGTTATCACGTCCTCTCATAAGAAGGTATCCAATCATTGAATGCATCATTGGTTTATACGGTGTGCATTATAGATTATCTGATTTAATAAAATCTCTTGATATATGATATAAGGAGGTTTATATAAGGTGTCGTTTGTTTTTCGGTATTACGTCTTCATGATAGTAAACCATAGAAGAAGTACGTTTAGCTCTTTCATCTGAAGAAGGCCGTTTGTTTTTGTCTTATTGAAGTCTTCTTTCGTTTTCTCTTATGCTGCGTTGGTGTAGAGGAAAGAAGTGGAAAAAAGAGCACAAATTATCTGCGTTAGTGAAGAGGAAAGAAGTGATTCAACCTCTTATGCGAAAAAAAGCAAGCGGTCTTGGCGTAATGTGCTGGCATGCAGACGTAAGAGAAAAGAAGAACTTTGAAAAAACGAACAAAGACTAAGATAGACAAAACTAAAATAGCAAAGAGATGTAGTTTACTTTGGACTCGTATATCAACTAGGGGAAAAGAAGGAAAGCTAATGTTGACTCATAACTTGGTTATCCAATTAATTCCATCCAATATTCAACTGTTTCACACATACCCACCTCACATCTTTAGCTGTCATATACACTGACACATTTCATCATATCAAGGCAAATAACCCCATACCAAATCACCCAAATATCACAAACATACCAACTAATGGCGATTGAACGAACAACATCAAACATTTCACAAGAAAAGGAAAAAGAAAGCAGAATGGAAGAAGAATCAGTGGAGAGAATATTCGAAAGCAAGAAAGTTCCAGCATGGGAGAAACAACTAACACTTCGTGCATTTGTTGTTAGTTTTATTCTGGGAATCTTGTTTACGTTTATTGTTATGAAACTGAATCTTACTACTGGGATTATTCCCTCTTTAAATGTTTCTGCGGGTTTGTTGGGGTTTTTCTTTGTCAAAACATGGACCAAGTTTCTTGGTAAGTCTGGTTTGTTGAAGCAGCCTTTTACCAGGCAGGAGAATACTGTTATTCAGACCTGTGTTGTTGCTACTTCTGGCATCGCTTTTTCTGGTACGTTACTTTTTCCGTTCTTGTTTACGTTTTATATCTCGCGGATAGCGGCGGCGATAATTATAGTTATATTATAAATATGAAAATATATTAGCTACAATTTATTGTAGCTAATTGGCATAATGTGGGTCCATGATTCTTTTTGTGGGTCATGTCTGTGGTCCCAGATTTGATGTTAGTGTATTTTTTATGAAGGATTGTAGCCAATTGGCTACAAAAATTGTAGCCAAGTTATCCCCTATAAATATAGTGAATGAATTGCTAACCTACCCACTCAGTAATTTGTTTCGCAACACTCCGAATGTATATGTGTTCGTTGTATGTGTTTGTTTGGGTTTCTTGTAGCTTTTTCCGCAACACCATATTGACATCATTATTCCTGCATATACAAAGACTCTCGAACTCTTTTACCCGTCAAAAACTCCCTCCAAAAGTACATAATTTTGAAGAATCAAGTTTGTATTGATTCAAATTATGGTTAAAGTTGTAAAACATTTGGAATCAAAATAAAATAAGTAAAAACTAAAAGTTTATAAAAATATATCAAAATAGATATTTAATTAAAGAGTACAAAATTTGGTGAAATTAGATAATAAAAAAATAAATAGATTAAAAATATTTCAATTTGAAAATAAATATGATTTTTAGTTGATAAGTAATACGTGTCACTTTATGATTCATTTTCTTATCTTAATATTTTAATATAGCGTAAACTTAATCGCTTTTATAATAGTATAGATATAGTCATATAGATATAGATAAGCTATTAAGACATTCAAATAATATGACCAATGACTTGTTAATATTAGTTTGTGTGGACTAAAACTAGTAGCTGAATAACTGGTGACCAACTTAGATCATAATGTACTTATCAAGAGTCGTATTTCAATTCTTTGGAGTGAGATTATCATTTTTTGTGGTCAGATTTGTGTCTTGCAACTAACATTAGCCGAAACAAGATATCACAGTGACACAAGCCAAATACAGTAATTCACAAATGTACAACACTAGTTAGATACTCCGTGTAACAAAGATCCTTATTAATATTCCTACAAGAAGCAAACAACAAGACAAATAAAGTTATCAGAAACGAAAGCGCCTGATAATAAACTATAACAGGATAGCAAACATAACTACTGACAAATAAGGGATGAACAAAATCATAACTGGTTTAACTAATCTGATTTCATATACATATTAGTCCAACAACCCAAGATTTCACTATCTGTTACTCCTTGTTTATGGAACTTGCATGCCAAGTACTTTTATGATAAACTTATGCTATATTTAAGGAAGATGTTTTCTTCTATGTGTCACTTCATATTTGTGTTTGCTTTAAATTTTCACATGAATCCCCCTATGCCAATACACACTTGATCAGTTATTTCTTCCAATAAACAGTACAATGAAGTGATCACTTTCCAGCTACTTGGTCACTTTCTCAATAAATGTTGAAACATGGTTTTCCTATTTACAATAAATATATTCAATAATGAAAACCTCGTGCATTGACATTTTCAAACCTTGTTGCAAGTGATGGATATTGGATCAAAAGTCGTTGTAAAGTAAACGTACAGCTATTTCAAATATCGTGGATGCTAATCAATTGATTTGCACTGACACTAGAGATGAAAATAGTTATCAATAGGCACTTTTTAAACAAAATTGTCTTTTGAACAAGCTGTTGTTGATCTAGGTTTAAAGGTATTAGTTAAGTTAGATGGATATTTTAATACCCAACCTTTTGTCTAAGGTATAGAGACCTAATCACATCGATTATTGTTGCTAAATAGGTATGCATCCATATAAACTTTTAAACCAAACAGGCCATAAAAAATATATGAAACCATCTAAATAATGAGCATATGTAGGATGTGGCACCAAAATAGGCTTGAATGGTGGACAATATTGATGATCATGTGGTCCATATTCCATTATCTAATTAAAGTCCACAATCCACATGATAGTGTATTATTTTCTACTCTACAAAGGGATCTTTGGATTTCAACTTTCAACTTGTCTCTTTCTTAAACTTCAATAATATTTGTCTTCTGGCTCCAATTTTCTATTTTGTTACTCTATTTAATAAGAGAATAAATAAATGGTACTACATAACAAAGAAAAACAAAGAAAATTAGATTTTTTTTTGTCGGATTAGGGTCTTAATCAAAGAAATTTAAAAAAAAAATAATAATAATAATAACTAAAGAGTCATGTATAGTTGGAGTATGGTGGAAAAGTCATTTCATATTGGCCCCTTTGCTATTGATTTATAAACAGAATCCTTTGAGTTGGCAATATGAATCTGTGAACATGCACAAATCCACTTACTTGAGACATACAAAAAAAGTTGTTTGGTCAGTTGGTGGAATGCTCAAAATCAATACAGCAACGTATTAGTTTCCTTACCAAATATGTATATATTTTGTTGGAGAACATAACTATATTTAAATAGTAACTGGTATGTTACCAAAAAAAACTAAGCATGTTACACACCTGGTTGACCCGTTTGATCTGAGCATGTTTCAACCCATTAACCAACTCGGGCCGTCCATGTTGCCAACTCCGTTATTAACCAATTATAAGTTGTTGGCACTTCTGGTTACAAAAAACGTAACACATAGCTTGATTTTAGTTTTGATACTGTGATTTTAGGTATGAGTAATTGAGTATGGTTAAACAAAAAGATATATAACCATAAAACCAAATAAGAAGCTTGCATCCAATTTATAATGTCAGTCTGTATTAAGAATTTATACTTAAATCTTTAGTTTTGCATTATGATTGATACAAGAAAGACTAATCCTTGCCTTACCGATTCTTATAATGAACAAAATGACATTATTGAAGTTTCTGTCCTAAGGTGATAGTTGTTTTCTATTGTTGATGTAGGTATTTGATTGCAAACGCAGTTTGTAGGAGTTAAGTGAGATTCGTTAAATTGTCAATCTAGTTGTTTTAAGAAAAATAAGCCAAATCAAATAAGCTTATAAGCCCAAAATAAAAGGTAAAACAAACACCCCCAAGTATAATTATCAAAACCGCTGCTTGTGAATGAAGCAATTCAGCAGTATGCTTGGGGTACTTTATGACCCGTAGACCATTTATTATGTTTACGTTTTCAGATTTGCATGTTTGGGTCAATTGTAAAAAATGTAAAATGCAACTCAAATTGACTCTTTTTTACATAAAATAGCAGAAGTTGCTTGTTGAGACATTAGCCATATGACACGGAAATTATATCCATCTTACTTGTGAAACTTGTGTTCTTATTTTGTGTACATCAACTTTATTAAGCATTATTTTGTGTTCTTATTTTGAAAACACTTGTGTTCTTATTTGATGCAATGAATCCTTGTATGGTTTTACCTGAACGTGCATATAATAAGCATCACAATTATTCAACTTTAACAGGAGGGTTCGGTAGTTACCTGTTCGGCATGAGTGAAGTTATTGCCAAACAATCACATGAAGCAAACTCCGCACAGAACACGAAGAACCCTTCTCTTGGATGGATGATTGGTTTCTTTTTGTTGTTAGCTTCCTTGGGCTGTTTTCTGTTGTCCCTCTCCATGAGGTACAATTGCAAAATTTCATTTATTTGATGGTAACACCACACACACAATTAAGGGTTCCAAACACATAACCTGCTTAAATTGGTCAAAACTGAAAACTGGCTGGGTTGCAATTGCCAATCAACGTTTTTTGTCTACTTTTTTAAAATGTTAAATTGTTAATGTTAATTAAGAATGTGATTTGAATATATTTTGGTAACTTTTCTAAATATTATCTGTTTGACTGTTTGGATATAAAACATAGCCTGGAATGATCAATTTTTTGGTGAAATGATCGAAATTTCCACCTAACATACTTGTTACAGATAATGATTATTGACTTCAAACTGATCTATCCAAGCGGCACTGCAACTGCTCACCTTATCAACAGTTTCCACACTCCCCAGGGTGCCAAGTTAGCCAAGTAAGATCATCATTTCTGCTTGCATCGTAACATATTTCTCCCAAGACTCCTTGCATAATTCTTAATGCTTGAACTGCAGGAAACAAGTGAAAACTTTAGGAAATTCTTCTCCTTCAGTTTCCTATGGGGTTCTTTCAGTGGTTCTACGGGTGGAGATAATTGTGGATTTGCAAGCTTCCCAACACTCGGTCTTAAGGCCTTTGAGAACAAGTATGCCTCCTGTTCCTGGATTTTTTCTTCATTCTTTAACTTACAAGTGTCACAGGATAGATGCATCGTATTTGTGTTTTAATAAATGCTGATAACGCAGCTTCAAAAGATTTTGAATGTTTTGAAGATAATTTTCAATAGCTACAATCAGTTGTTTACATAGGTCGCTGCTATTTCTAACAAACTCAGGTCAAGTTTAAATTATTTAAAAAATGATGAATATCGCAGAACATAGTACGTGAGTAATGAAAATCTCCAGTTTCATGCAATGTACATTTGATTAACAAAGTAACATAAAGACCAAAAAACACTGAACTTCTGAGGGAAATTCGAAAATGGACCTTTTGTGAGCTGCTTAGAGGCCTGGATCATAAGTTAGATCAGTTTGAAGTTGAAGCGTTTCTGCAATCCCTTGTTCCGTATTTTATTTGAATCGGTCAATTTCGTTATTCATTTCTCATCAAAAAGCTTATTTTTCTGTCGAAACAGGTTTTTCTTCGACTTCTCAGCAACTTATGTCGGTGTTGGCATGATATGCCCCTATTTGATTAATGTATCATTGTTAGTCGGAGCGATCCTTTCATGGGGTATAATGTGGCCGCTCATAAGTGAAAAGAAGGGTGATTGGTATCCTGCTGATCTCAGCCCAAGTAGTCTTCATGGCTTGCAAGGTTACAGGGTAAAATTCTGATATCCAACTCTTGATTGTGTATTACAGTTTTGAGGAAGTTGCTTTTAACATTATCCGATTGCAGGTATTCATCGGCATATCCATGATCCTAGGTGACGGACTCTACAACTTCATTAAAGTACTTGGTTACACTTTGTTTGGATTATATCGTCAATTTAATGAATCAAAAATCCAAGGCGATGTCTCCATTAGCGGTAATTCACCACCTGATCTTCCTTCTCTATCTTATGATGATGAAAGCAGCGCCGTTTGTTTCTCAAGGATCAAATTCCTATGTGGATTTCAATTGTTGGCTATCTAACCATCGCTATAGTCTCTGCTGCTACTCTTCCACACATCTTCCATCAACTCGAGTGGTACTACATTGCTGCTATTTACGTTTTTGCCCCTGCATTGGCCTTCTGTAATGCTTACGGATGTGGACTCACTGACTGGTCCTTAGCATCAACCTATGGAAAGCTCGCCATCTTCATAATAGGAGCTTGGGCTGGTGCGTCAAATGGGGGTGTTCTAGCTGGATTAGCAGCATGTGGGGTCATGATGAACATCGTCTCAACTGCTTCTGACTTGATGCAGGATTTCAAAACTGGTTACTTGACCTTGGCTTCACCTCGATCTATGTTTGTGAGCCAAGTGATCGGGACTGCAATGGGTTGTATTATCTCTCCCTGTGTATTCTGGCTCTTCTACAAAGCTTTTGGCGATCTTGGAGTTCCTGGTTCCGAATATCCTGCACCCTATGCTCTCATTTATCGAAACATAGCAATATTGGGGGTTGAAGGAGTTTCAGCATTACCCGGTAAATGCCTCACGCTTTGCTATATATTCTTTGCTTTTGCTATATTCGTCAATGGGATGAGAGACGCTATGGGTAAAAACCTGGCAAGGTTTATTCCCATTCCAATGGCAATGGCGATTCCTTTCTATATTGGAGGCTACTTTGCTATTGACATGTGTGTTGGAAGCTTGATATTATTCATTTGGTCAAAGATTAACAAGGAGAAAGCGGCTGCATTTGGGCCTGCAGTTGCTTCGGGTTTGATTTGTGGTGATGGGATCTGGACTCTACCGAGTTCCATACTTGCTTTGGCAGGTGTTAATCCTCCCATTTGCATGAAGTTTCTTTCGAGGTCAACTAATATCAGAGTTGACAAATTCTTAGCTCCTTAAGCCATTCTTACAGATCGATATAGTTTAAATACAGTATTCATACAAGTATCAAACTGTAACATAGTATAAATGGTCCTGTGTTGCTTTTCTTCTTCTAAATCTGTTTATAAGGATATGACTGTAATGGGATTTAGAATACGTGGTATCAAATATTGGTGTGACACTTGTGGTTTTTAAGGAAAATGAATGATGGAAACTAAAATGCTACAAGGATGGTCTCTTCTCATTTTAAAACCTTCTATAAAATACTACTGTAATCTATTAGACATAAATTCATTTAGACACCAGTTCATTTAGAGTTGAATACAAAAAACGAGAATTGCATATATATATAATCAAAGTGGCAAAACATGAAAAAGTCACAGATTGAAAATCAACGTCTTTTATTACTTTCGTGATCGATACCTTTAGTTTCACTGTTTGTGGAGCTCCTCAATAGAGTCTAACGAGTTATGCATGTGATGTTATGACGTCCAGGTACAAACGTAATTTTAAAAGAATTGACTTTGCAATTCAAAAAATTTGCCACGGCGAACTGTTCGTTAGATTGACTTGCACCTCTATGTAATCGATTACCTTAATAAAAGCTCAAAGTCGTATTATACTTAAACTTATAATTACATATATATATCCTCCCAAAAGATCAAAAACATATTGTTGCAGGTGATATTAGCTTTTTTTAAGTTTTAATTTGAGTTTGCATGTTGTAAAAGCTACGGTAACACTAACGGCATTTTGTCAGCGTAATTGCCATTCATTTTATCTTGTCATAATCACTGATTGATGATCTGGTAAGTAATATCTGTAAAATTGTTTGCAAGTACAACATCCTCAGGAAAGCGAACAAGTTTAAACACCAACTCAACTCTACATGCGCTACTATGTATTTATGGATGTACAGGAGGAATGTAGCTTTGGTGAGCAAGAAGAATCAAAATAAATCTCTGACATTCATTAGATCGACACCATCCTTCGTGTTTTTGGTAGGAGTTTGGTCTTGTTGGCTCAAATGAACAGAATAATGCAACATATCTAGGGTTAAGTTTTAATACAGTAGTATATATTATGTAGCTATGCTTGGGGTGACTAGTTTGTAATAGGGAGGTTACAGTTAATTTCTAGTGTATAGATGCATTTGCAAGTTAAGTCTGAAAGAACATGATTGTTAAAATGGAAATGATATATACTAGTAAATAAGTTTATAGATGTCCGACTTGATGAGTGTTAAAATTTTAGATTAATATTTACATAATGATGTTTTCGTTTTATAAAAAGTTACACAATGCGTAAGGCTGTCAAGAATACCCGTACCGGCAAACAGACCCAACCCGTGACGTATAACTGTATAAGTCTATTTGGGTCGACTCAAATGGGTTTAAAAATCTTGAGCGGGTTATTGGTAACCCGAACTCTTATTGGGGTCGGGTTTGGGTGAAGTTTAAAAGCTTCTTGGGTTAAGCCATACCTTAAACCCAAATGTATAATTATTAAAGTTTATTAAAGTGAAAATAAATCCTTTAATAACAAGTGTATAATTAAAATTTCTATTACTAATGCTAAGTGCAGCTAATCGCTTTATCACTCGGGCTTTCCTATTGAACTCGGGTTGGCGAGAGGAAGTTTCGAGCTCTCCTTCCCTTGAGCCTAAGGCGAAATCGATTGAATGAGACTTAGAAAGCCAACCTCTAGATCACAAGAAGACTCGAGTGACAGTGTATCACTGAATTTGCCAGAACTATTCTTACGTCTCCACTGTTGGGACCCAACCACATGCATATAGACCCGAGCCCTAGTTGTTTTAGATGTTGATCCGGAAACAAGGATGCTAGGGATGGTAGAGGATAATAATAAGAGGTTCCAAACCTATAGACCCATAAAACTGCAGTAACCTTTAAACAACCTAAAGCCATAAAACAACCGACTCTTTCAAGCTTTGTGCGAAGCAGAAGGTACTGCTTTACTACCTTTGCACTTTTATTTCTTACTTGCTACGATCTAGCGATGCCATTTCGCTCTCAATTTCTCCGGCTCTGTTCTAGTGTTAGCCTTACACATGGCAGCAAATCTTGTGTTCCATGCCGTTCTAAGTCTGGTGCTTTCTTTTCTTCTAAGATTAAACCGCTTATACTATAAGAATTAACTAACCAGAGGCGAGGAAAATTTCCTAGTCTAACTAGAATAGTGGGTGCCACCAGCCTTATTGCTTGAATTTCGTAGATGTAAGCGTGAGTCGAACGTCACTCTATAATGTACCATAGGTAGATTGATTATTGTAGGTGCTTTATTGGTTTAGAGATAGTTCTCTTGCTAACAATTTCTTTCTTTGTAGTCTAATAGATCCCCATAGTCTAGCGGATCTAAAGTAGGTTTTTTCGGCAACAAAAAGAGGTTTTGTTCTGCCGAGAATATTTCCAAGGGGGGAGCCTCGAAAGGCATACGAGTGCACCTCGTAGAAGAGTACCGACTCAGTCCGCTCCTACTACGAGGGAGAATATACAGGTCGTAGTGAGCATCCGGGGCGTACCTAGGGCACTCTTCTAGCTCAAGCTAATTTAAATGAGCTTTTAAAAATGAGTAAAACTCATAATTAATCAAAATACTTAAATCTTTTGAAAATTTAAAGTTATGTATTTTATGTCATTTACAACAATAAATTACAACTTCATTAATTAGTCAAACATCTTTAAAAATTGAAATGTTAATCATAGGATCTTACGATTTTACGATATTGCAAAAAAAAAAAAAAAAAAAAATCGATCCAGATTTTGCATAGAATATTCTGTTTAAGATACAATAGGATTCGATCTTGATGATAGGATCTTAATATATCCTACTTTTCTTGAACCACATTAAGAAAATAAAAATTCTGGTTGTGTTTTGTAAATTTAAAAACGACGTGTTAATCTAAGCATTAAAGTATTCATGTCTTAATAATATTTTCATTAAACATTCATATAATTTTGTGTTTATAATTTGTGATTTGAATAATCTTACAAGATCATTAAAACTAGTAAATTACTATTTAGCCCAGATGCCGCCTTGGCGTGGCGGCGATAAGTATAGTTCTTTACATTTAGTGAATTCGTTTAATAACGAATATATATGTGTTAGTTGTAAGTGTTTGTTTGGGTTACCGTAACTTTCCGTAGCTTTTCATGACATCATTATTCGCATAGAAATCGCCATGATCTCACGTCAAATCACTACAAAGTATATGATTTTGTGAATCGAATTATGATTGAAATAAATGAAATAAAGGTTAAAGTTGTAAAATTTGAATTAAAATAAAATAAACCCATTAAAATATAAAACTAAAACTCATAAAAATATATCAAAATGGATGTTGAATTAAAAGCGTAAAATTTTAGAAAATATGGTGAAATTATATATAAAAAATAAGTAGATAAAGATATTTAATTTAAAAAGATGAATTTTAGTTGAGAATAATAGCATGTCGTTTTATAATTGTTTCTTTATCTTAATTTTTAGTGGTTAGGAGTTAGGTTTGAGTTTGTTAGAGTTAGAACTGGAGTTTGTTAAAAATTTCCGTAATAATGAAGTAAAAAGTCTGAATTTTAAGCGCTTTTAATTTTAGAAGGCAAATCGTTATAAAGTAGTATGATTATAGTAGGATCTTAAAATCAGATTACAATTTCGATCGCGTCTTTAAGATGAAACGATCTTGAATAGGATCATGTGACTGCTCTCTATAGGTTGTGGTGAGCTTGAAAAAGTTAGAAAGTATCGTGTGTTAATAACAAAACAAGTAAAGATTTGTGCAAAAACTTAAAATTCAAATACAAAAGTCAGACTTCCCTCTTCGAAGTTGATGGTGAAAAATGACGGTCCGTAACGCCGCCGTAGAAGCTTTCAAATCCACCGCCTTAATCTCATGGATATCCGTACGCCCTTCTCACTCCATCATAACACTTAACAAATTTTCGGCTTATTTTGAGACTTATATAAAGTTTATTATATCATAAACATATAGAATCTCAAAATAAACCAAAAAGTTTGGGCTTATGAAATATAAGCCGAAATCAAATAAGGTTTAACAAACACCCTTTACTTTATAATTGCAGACAGGTAAGCAGCAGCACACGATCAGTAACTGTATTGAAAAACAGGTATAACGCTTCATTCGGGTAAAAATCGACTGTCAGGTTATGGCCTGAGGTTGCTGGAAAAGGAAGGTATTTTGAATTTGGTGCGAGTTTCATTCCTCGTCGATTGAGTATGCGCAAGAGGTGGCCCGTTATGTACTACGGTTTGTAAAGATGGATGGAGTGTGAGGACTGTGGAGCATTTGCTTTCGGCTTTGGAGGGCCGGTGTTGATAATTGTCGTGTCGAGTTGTTAGCTCTGATCACAATGACACGTCAGCTGAGGTATGCTCATTTTGGCATTGTGATCAAAAAGTAATTACGTATTTGATAGTTGGATAATCTGGTTCAGTTTTTCGCAGTAACACGAGTATAGATAAGTAGGAGGGTGTTTGGAATTGCTTATCTGCTTATTTTGAAGCAGATAAGAAGTCTCAGACGTTTGGCAATAACTACTTATTGAATTATTTTTCATTGAAATAAGCATTAAAAAAATAATCAGCAGCGCTTATATTTAAGCAAATAAGCACTTTCAGATCAGCATCCCAAACACCCCATGTCGGTTGATATGATCATTTCTATACACCAATGACTTGAAACAGATTAATAAGATGATCACTTACAAAATGCAATGCCAAACACCACCAAACTAATTTGTGACTCATGGTCATGGACAGTTGGTTTGGCCTATTCAAATTGGATTGATTGGATACATCAAAGTTGTTAAGTTGAAGAATCTTAATATCTGTTTTATGGTTTCAAGTTGTGGGGAAGTTAAAATGTATGTTCTTGTTGATTTTGGGATGGGTATATAGTTTTGTTCAGAAGGTTGACTGTGTCGATGACTGGTACAGGTTCCTATTTTGATGGGTCGGCTAGGGAATGGGTGGAGGCTATCCAGCAAGTTGGGCTGACGGTTGCTATGGATTCCAATGGCAGAAGTTGTGATAAACTAGCACCATATCTTACTCAACCTGTTCATGTGTCAAAAGGAGATTCTGTTATGGCATTCCTTCTAAGGAAACTAATATCAGTTCTGAATTAATTTTCCTCAGGTAATGCTTCTGATCAGATATGCAGTGTGATCTCAATGGCCAGTAAGGCATTCATTTGCCAAAGGTTTTAAAATTGGACATATAGGTCGACTGGATCTTTTGTTACTGACTTCTATATATGCAATTTCAGGTACCAGCTATTGGTCTCAATGGTTTTCTTCCGTGTTGGCACGGACTCTTACTATTCTAAGCAAATAGCTCCTTCAAGAACCTTCTGTGTTTATGAAGAGGTCAGTTCATTGCTCCTCTTTCCTTCATCCCTTGTCGGGACATTACAACGCTTGCTAAGATGCTGTTACTTGTTTATGTAATCCCAAGATAACATCATGTTGATATCTGTCTTATTGGCTAAGCCAAATAGTTCTTTAAAATCTATCTATGCAACTTACAATAACAGCAAGAGTCTTTCAGTATGCAAAGCGGATTTTTGTAGTTTTAGTGCAAAGTAACATTATATAAAGTTCCCTTATCCTTGTTGTTTTGCAATTTGCAAGTGTTTCATCTTGAATCAGTATGGTAAGAACTGTTTAATTCAAAACCATTGAAGACAGTAGAATGGATGAATTCCTTTTCTTCATTATTCATGCTAATTGGTTCATGTTTGTATGTTCTATGTTGGAGCGAAAACTTATGTTGCAGGTGGAGAAAATGTGGTGCAGGGCTCATTAAAGGGGTTCTGCAGAGAATGCGGTTGCTTTCAGGTGAGATGCTTTGCAGAATAGTTGCTTTTGATGTTTCAGTTTTCTTCTATATCTATCTGAATAGCCATAACCATAAATTGTGAAAGGTATCTGAAAACAATGTCATTTAAAAAGTGCTATGCATCTGATCATTGTGCTGAATAGTTTTATGTTAATTTCTAGTATCAGTAAAGGTTTGCTGAATCCACCTCTGCGTGCACCGAGGGCCGTGCAGGCACAAGATTCTGGATTTTATTGGTGATGTTTCTCTTTGCTCGAAATGGTAGTCAAGGGCTCCCAATTGCAAATATCATAGCTTATAAGGTGAGTCATTTGAAAAATTGCAACATTCATTTCATTATTCAAACTACATGGTCCGAGAGGTTCTTGACATCTTTAGTTTGATAAGTGAGTCATTTGAAAATTTGCAACATTCATCTCATTATTCAAACTAGATGGTCCGAGAGGTTCTTGACATCTTTAGTTTGAAAAGTTGCTCATCATGAAAGTTATGCTACCATTTAGGATATTGGGGGCGGATAACAGGACCCTAGACAAACAAATTTATAGGTGAACAGATTAGAGGTCGAAATTTTGACCCGTTGACTTATAAATGAATCTATTTTGGTTAAGTATATTGAAAGTCGTCATTTTCGATGCATGCAACCTCATGTTGCCTTTTTGCAAAGCTTAGATTATATCATTGTTTCCATACTCATATTTAACACATCCAAAGTGCTTGTGGGTCAACCTGACGCTTTTGACCCATTACTCTACCACCCATTCTGCAACCTCTAGCGAATACCTATCTGACAAACAATCATACGGTTGAACAAACATAGCCCGTTCTCGGTATCTATTATATGACAGATCCTAAGCGTTGTATGATGCAGGAGGACATGCACTCCATGCTGAATTTGTTGCCGACTATCAGGAAGTTCTTGAACAGCAGTAGCTACTCAGTTCAGCTCAAAATGTCGTCATCATTGTTTCTGAGCAAGTATGCAAAATCTGTGCTTGTGTATACACAGCTCTAGTGTTTACTAGCACACGTGTCAGCAGTATGGTAAAGCTGCTGAAGCATGATATTGAACTATTAGCTGAGGGTTCACGAAATGATTTTTCCGTCTGAAGTTTTTGAATGTGCTATATTGATTGAGCGGTAAAAGAATAAGGATGTATATTTAATAACTTATCGAACAATTGAGCAAACATACAGTTGCAGGTGATATTAGCTTTTGGTATAAACTTTTAATTTGAATTTGCATGTTGTAAAAGCTACTGTAACAATAACGGCATTTTGTCAGCGTAATAGCCATTCGTTTTATCTTTTTTCATAATCAGTTAATCACTGATGATCTAGTAAGTAAGATTTGTAAAAATAATTATTTTTGCAAATGATATCAAACTTTTCACAAGAGTTAGGTGCAGTGTAGGATGAATAACACGGTGTGTCAACACAACATAACTAAAACATCATAACTTATTGGTGCAAACACATTTTTTCATTCTTTTAATACAAACACATTTAAGCTAACAATTCAAATCGAAACATTAAATAACGATACTACAAATATTAAAATCGATATAATCGACAAATATGAAAAACTACAATACGAAAATACTAATTTGAGCCAAAAATGTCTTGCTCAGATCTCGTCTTTGTTTTTCACGATGCTAGCATCTTGCGGCCTCATCGGTGCTAAAATTTAGAAACTTCAATTCCTCGAATTGCTTTTGCGTGCAGATAAAATCATGTTTTATACGTTGTTGTCGTAACTCTTCTTCGTCCATTTCCTGAAAGTTTCTAGGCGCGTAGAGTCGGCTTTTGACTCTTGGAAGGCATGGCTTGCGGGATGACGTGGTATTGTCATCTCGAAATAGCTCGTTTGGTTCTTCATCATCATCGACCATATGAACATGTCTTCCGGGTTGAGCGACTTTGGCACCACCGATTTGTGGTGATCTTTCAAGACCTCCATATGTCATAATGGACAATAAACCCGCTTGTCTAAATAATTTATAACAAGAGCTAGCCGTCGAATCGCTTTCCCACTCATTCGTTCATGTTCGGCGACAATCCCACAACTAGTTGCAATCTTGTGTCAACATTGTCCACTTTCACGTGATCATATCCTTGGTGCGTTCGTGGGTTGTATTCACACTTTTGCCCAAACAATTTTGAATTTGTCGGTGCGAGTCTTGGATCTCGGATATTTGTATAAGTTTGGCAAAGTTTTCATCCGCTTGTGTCAGCGAGTATACGGCGTCGGTTTCTTTGATCTTGGCTTTTTTCCTTTTCTTTTCGACGGGAAGACTCGGTTTGTGAAGCTTGTGATGGTGAGTGTGATAGTGAGTTTGGTGGTGAGTCGTGTAAAGTTTATAGTAGCATCATTTGTGTTGGTTGTGAAGAATTAAATTCATTGGTTGAAGTATTGTTATTGTTGAAGTTGTAGTAAAGTCATTTGATATATTGATCTTGGTTCATTTGTGGTGCGAAAAGGGTGGTGGAAAATCGGCATTGGGTTTTGCGGTATTGTGAAAATGAGGGTTTTGGTTTGCATATTGTGCGAATGATGGCATTGGGTTTCTGGTGTTGGGAAGAAAAGAATGGGCGGATGATGGTGTAGCGGTGTGGGGAACTAGAATTACCGAGCAAGAAGAAGCGGAGAAATATATTTAAGTAGCCAATCATTGTTGTTTTTGTGACATTTTGAAAGATAAAATGGAGCAGTGCGTGAAAGTGTAGTTAAATTGTGATGTGGGTTGAATATATGAAAAATGTTTAGTTAAAAGTGGGTATATATAAGTGAAAGCGGGTATTTTTAGCGTTTATATCAGATTGCTAACGTTCAAAATTTGGAAAAAAATACGAACAACGGCTCGTTAGAGGTGGTGAGGAATGAATGGTGCTACCGGTGCGAGCAGCACCGCCATTGGAGCATTTTGGCGGGCGATGGACGAAAACGACATGCCGTGCACTCTTAATGATGTTGGTTGACATGTGAGCGTTACGTTTATATTGAAATGTTTTATACTCCGCATGCCGAAATATAAGTCCATTTCTATTTTTGATTGTCCCAAAATTAATGTCAATTTTAATTTCAACCAATCAAATGCTTTTAAGTGGGTGAGAATGAAAATTTATTGGTTAATATTGTAAGGCTCACTTTTAATAAACTGTGAAATATAAACACGGATATATAATTTGGACGGAGGTATTAATTCCGTGTGTTGTGATTAAAAAGCCAGAGATATGATTAGACTAGTTGTAATAAGAAGATAGTCGATTGATCATCACTGTGCCTTGTTATACTTTCGATCGGGAGAAATCGGTCGTCGAAAATGAAAATGAGGGTGGGTCGGTTAAGTGACCATTTCATTTACATAAAAACAAAATTGTGTGAGGCTTGTTTTCTGTAGTGTGTATTTAAATATATTTTTGTAGTGTGTTTTTTAGTTGTTAGTTTGATCGTAATGTCGGTTAAACGGTTTAAAAATAAAAATAAATAAAAATAAAAAATAAGTTGGTCATAAAAAAAAGCTAAAAGGGTGAGTTATCGCGTCCATAATAAGAAGGTGTCCAATCGTTGAATCGTCGTTGGTTTATCTGATTGTGCGTTATAGATTATCTGATTTGTTAAATCTCGATATATGATATAAGGAGGTTTATATAAGGTGTCGTTTGTTTTCGGGTATTACACGTCTGTCATAATAGTATACGAAGAAGAAGTCGTTAAAATTCTTCGTACTGCGAAGAAGGCCGTTTGTTTTGTCTTATTAAATCTTCTTTCGTTTTTCTCTTATGTCTGCGTTGGTGTGAGGAAAGAAGTGGAAAAAAGCGCAAATTATGTGCGTTAGTGAAGGAAAGAAGTGATTACAACATCATATGCGAAAAAAGCAAGATGCTGGCGTAATGTCTGTGGCACCTGCAGAGTAAGAAGAAACTGCTGAAAAACGAACAAAGACTAAGATAGACAAAACTAAAATAGCAAGAGAGATGTAGTTTACTTTGGACTCGTATATCAACTAGGGGAAAAAGAAGGAAAGCTAATGTTGACTCATAACTTGGTTATCCAATTAATTCCATCCAATATTCAACTGTTTCACACATACCCACCTCACATCTTTAGCTGTCATATACTGACACATTTCATCATATCAAGGCAAATAACCCCATACCAAATCACCCAAATATCACAAACATACCAACTAATGGCGATTGAACGAACAACATCAAACATTTCACAAGAAAAGGAAAGAAAGCAGAATGGAAGAAGAATCAGTGGAGAGATATTCGAAAGCAAGAAAGTTCCAGCATGGGAGAAACAACTAACACTTCGTGCATTTGTTGTTAGTTTTATTCTGGGAATCTTGTTTACGTTTATTGTTATGAAACTGAATCTTACTACTGGGATTATTCCCTCTTTAAATGTTTCTGCGGGTTTGTTGGGTTTTCTTTGTCAAAACATGGACCAAGTTTCTTGGTAAGTCTGGTTTGTTGAAGCAGCCTTTTACCAGGCAGGAGAATACTGTTATTCAGACCTGTGTTGTTGCTACTTCTGGCATCGCTTTTCTGGTACGTTACTTTTCCGTTCTTGTTTACGTTTTATATCTCGCGGATATGGCGATAATTATAGTTATATTATAAATATGAAATATATTATTACGATTTATTGTGGTAATTAGCATAATATGGGTCCATGATTCTTTTTGTGGGTCATGTCGTGATCAGATTTGATGTTAGTGTATTTTTATGAAGGATTGTGGATTAGGCTACAAAATTATGTAAAGTTATCCTATAAATATAGTGAATGAATTACCTCCCACTCATTTGTTTGCATTTCCAAGAATATATGTGTTCGTTGTATGTGTTTGTTTGGGTTCTTGTAGCTTTTTCCAACAACAATGACATCATTATTCACTGCATATCTGAAAACTCCAGAACTCTTTTACCCGTCAAAACTCCCTAAAAGTACATAATTTTGAAGAATCAAGTTTGTATTGATTCAAATTATGGTTAAAGTTGTAAAACATTTGGAATCAAAATAAAATAAGTAAAAAAAGTTTATAAAAATATATCAAAATAGATATTTAATTAAAGTCAAAATTTGGTGAAATTAGATAATAAAAATAAATAGATTAAAAATATTTGATTTGAAAATAAATATGATTTTTAGTTGATAAGTAATAATATCGACTTTATGATTACGTTCTTATCTTAATATTTTAATAGAGCGTAAACTTAATTACTTTTTATAATAGTATAGATATATCATATAGATATAGATAAGCTATTAAGACATTCAAATAATATGACCAATGACTTGTTAATATTAGTTTGTGTGGACTAAAACTAGTAGCTGAATAACTGGTGACCAACTTAGATCATAATGTACTTATCAAGAGTCGTATTTCAATTCTTTGGGTGAGATTATCATTTTTGTGGTCAGATTGTGTCTTGCAACCATTAGCCGAAACAAGATATCACAGTGACACAAGCCAAATACAGTAATTCACAAATGTACAACACTAGTTAGATACTCCGTGTAACAAAGATCCTTATTAATATTCCTACAAGAAGCAAACAACAAGACAAATAAAGTTATCAGAAACAGCGCCTGATAATAAACTATAACAGGATAGCAAACATAACTACTGACAAATAAGGGATGAACAAAATCATAACTGGTTTAACTAATCTGATTTCATATACATATTAGTCCAACAACCCAAGATTTCACTATCTGTTACTCCTTGTTTATGGAACTTGCATGCCAAGTACTTTTATGATAAACTTATGCTATATTTAAGGAAGATGTTTTCTTCTGTGTCACTTCATATTTGTGTTTGCTTTAAATTTTCACATGAATCCCCTATGCCAATACACTTGATCAGTTATTTCTTCCAATAAACAGTACAATGAAGTCACTTTCCAGCTACTTGGTCACTTTCTCAATAAATGTTGAAACATGGTTTTCCTATTTACAATAAATATATTCAATAATGAAAACCTCGTGCATTGACATTTTCAAACCTTGTTGCAAGTGATGGATATTGGATCAAAAGTCGTTGTAAAGTAAACGTACAGCTATTTCAAATATCGTGGATGCTAATCAATTGATTTGCACTGACACTAG
Source organism: Chrysanthemum lavandulifolium (assembly GCA_022545495.1). NCBI lineage: Eukaryota > Viridiplantae > Streptophyta > Magnoliopsida > Asterales > Asteraceae > Chrysanthemum > Chrysanthemum lavandulifolium. The sequence goes on from CM040246.1 coordinate 104,360,616, forward strand.
AGATGAAAATAGTTATCAATAGGCACTTTTTAAACAAAATTGTCTTTTGAACAAGCTGTTGTTGATCTAGGTTTAAAGGTATTAGTTAAGTTAGATGGATATTTTAATACCCAACCTTTTGTCTAAGGTATAGAGACCTAATCACATCGATTATTGTTGCTAAATAGGTATGCATCCATATAAACTTTTAAACCAAACAGGCCATAAAAAATATATGAAACCATCTAAATAATGAGCATATGTAGGATGTGGCACCAAAATAGGCTTGAATGGTGGACAATATTGATGATCATGTGGTCCATATTCCATTATCTAATTAAAGTCCACAATCCACATGATAGTGTATTATTTTCTACTCTACAAAGGGATCTTTGGTTTCAACTTTCAACTTGTCTCTTTCTTAAACTTCAATAATATTTGTCTTCTGGCTTTTCTATTTTGTTACTCTATTTAATAAGAGAATAAATAAATGGTACTCATAACAAAGAAAAACAAAGAAAATTAGATTTTTTTTGTCGGATTAGGGTCTTAATCAAAGAAATTTAAAAAAATAATAATAATAATAACTAAAGAGTCATGTATAGTTGGAGTATGGTGGAAAAGTCATTTCATATTGGCCCCTTTGCTATTGATTTATAAACAGAATCCTTTGAGTTGGCAATATGAATCTGTGAACATGCACAAATCCACTTACTTGAGACATACAAAAAAAGTTGTTTGGTCAGTTGGTGGAATGCTCAAAATCAATACAGCAACGTATTAGTTTCCTTACCAAATATGTATATATTTTGTTGGAGAACATAACTATATTTAAATAGTAACTGGTATGTTACCAAAAAACTAAGCATGTTACACACCTGGTTGACCCGTTTGATCTGAGCATGTTTCAACCCATTAACCAACTCGGGCGTCCATGTTGCCAACTCCGTTATTAACCAATTATAAGTTGTTGGCACTTCTGGTTTAAAAGCGTAACACATAGCTTGATTTTAGTTTTGATACTGTGATTTTAGGTATGAGTAATTGAGTATGGTTAAACAAAAGATATATAACCATAAAACCAAATAAGAAGCTTGCATCAATTTATAATGTCAGTCTGTATTAAATTTATACTTAAATCTTTAGTTTTGCATTATGATTGATACAAGAAAGACTAATCCTTGCCTTACCGATTCTTATAATGAACAAAATGACATTATTGAAGTTTCTGTCCTAAGGTGATAGTTGTTTTCTATTGTTGATGTAGGTATTTGATTGCAAGCGCGGTTGTAGGAGTTAAGTGAGATTAGTTAAATTGTCAATCTAGTTGTTTTAAAAAAAATCCAAATCAAATACATATGGGTAAAACAAACACCAGTATGCTTGGGGTGCTTTGTCCGTAGACCATTTATTATGTTTACGTTTTCAGATTTGCATGTTTGGGTCAATTGTAAAAATGTAAATGCAACTCAAATTGACTCTTTTTACATAAAATAGCAGAAGTTGCTTGTTGAGACATTAGCCATATGACACGGTATATCCATCTTACTTGTGAAACTTGTGTTCTTATTTTGTACATCAACTTTATTAAGCATTATTTTGTGTTCTTATTTTGAAAACACTTGTGTTCTTATTTGATGCAATGAATCCTTGTATGGTTTTACCTGAGCGTGCATATAATAAGCATCACAATTATTCAACTTTAACAGGAGGGTTCGGTAGTTACCTGTTCGGCATGAGTGAAGTTATTGCCAAACAATCACATGAAGCAAACTCCGCACAGAACGAAGAACCCTTCTCTTGGATGGATGATTGGTTTCTTTTGTTGTTAGCTTCCTTGGGCTGTTTCTGTTGTCCCTCTCATAGGTACAATTGCAAAATTTCATTTATTTGATGGTAACACCACACACACAATTAAGGGTTCCAAACACATAACCTGCTTAAATTGGTCAAAACTGAAAACTGGCTGGGTTGCAATTGCCAATCAACGTTTTTGTCTACTTTTTAAAATGTTAAATTGTTAATGTTAATTAAGAATGTGATTTGAATATATTTTGGTAACTTTTCTAAATATTATCTGTTTGACTGTTTGGATATAAAACATAGCCTGGAATGATCAATTTTTGGTGAAATGATCGAAATTTCCACCTAACATACTTGTTACAGATAATGATTATTGACTTCAAACTGATCTATCAAGCGGCACTGCAACTGCTCACCTTATCAACAGTTTCCACACTCCCCAGGGTGCCAAGTTAGCCAAGTAAGATCATCATTTTCTGCTTGCATCGTAACATATTTCTCCCAAGACTCCTTGCATAATTCTTAATGCTTGAACTGCAGGAAACAAGTGAAAACTTTAGGAAATTCTTCTCCTTCAGTTTCCTATGGGGTTCTTTCAGTGGTTCTACGGTGGAGATAATTGTGGATTTGCAAGCTTCCCAACACTCGGTCTTAAGGCCTTTGAGAACAAGTATGCCTCCTGTTCCTGGATTTTTTTTCTTCATTCTTTAACTTACAAGTGTCACAGGATAGATGCATCGTATTTGTGTTTTTAATAAATGCTGATAAACGCAGCTTCAAAAAGATTTTTGAATGTTTTGAAGATAATTTTCAATAGCTACAATCAGTTGTTTACATAGGTCGCTGCTATTTCTAACAAACTCAGGTCAAGTTTAAATTATTTAAAAAATGATGAATATCGCAGAACATAGTACGTGAGTAATGAAAATCTCCAGTTTCATGCAATGTACATTTGATTAACAAAGTAACATAAAGACCAAAAACACTGAACTTCAGGGAAATTAGAAAATGGACCTTTGTGAGCTGCTTAGAGGCCTGGATCATAAGTTAGATCAGTTTGAAGTTGAAGCGTTTCTGCAATCCCTTGTTCCGTATTTTATTTGAATCGGTCAATTTCGTTATTCATTTCTCATCAAAAGCTTATTTTCTGTCGAAACAGGTTTTCTTCGACTTCTCAGCAACTTATGTCGGTGTTGGCATGATACCCTATTTGATTAATGTATCATTGTTAGTCGGACGATCCTTTCATGGGGTATAATGTGGCGCTCATAAGTGAAAAGAAGGGTGATTGGTATCCTGCTGATCTCAGCCCAAGTAGTCTTCATGGCTTGCAAGGTTACAGGGTAAAATTCTGATATCCAACTCTTGATTGTGTATTACAGTTTTGAGGAAGTTGCTTTTAACATTATCCGATTGCAGGTATTCATCGGCATATCCATGATCCTAGGTGACGGACTCTACAACTTCATTAAAGTACTTGGTTACACTTTGTTTGGATTATATCGTCAATTTAATGAATCAAAAATCCAAGCGATGTCTCCATTAGCGGTAATTCACCACCTGATCTTCCTTCTCTATCTTATGATGATGAGAAGCAGCGTTGTTTCTCAAGGATCAAATTCTATGTGGTTTCAATTGTTGGCTATCTAACCATCGCTATAGTCTCTGCTGCTACTCTTCCACATCTTCCATCAACTCGAGTGGTACTACATTGCTGCTATTTACGTTTTGCCCTGCATTGGCCTTCTGTAATGCTTACGGATGTGGACTCACTGACTGGTCCTTAGCATCAACCTATGGAAAGCTCGCCATCTTCATAATAGGAGCTTGGGCTGGTCGTCAAATGGGGTGTTCTAGCTGGATTAGCAGCATGTGGGGTCATGATGAACATCGTCTCAACTGCTTCTGACTTGATGCAGGATTTCAAAACTGGTTACTTGACCTTGGCTTCACCTCGATCTATGTTTGTGAGCCAAGTGATCGGGACTGCAATGGGTTGTATTATCTCTCCTGTATTCTGGCTCTTCTACAAAGCTTTTGGCGATCTTGGAGTTCCTGGTTCGAATATCCTGAGGTTCGAAATAGAATGGTTAACCTATTAAAATACTTAGTGACTCTAGCGTATTTTAAACATTCTAAATGATTTGTTAATGGGTTTGATCATAATGCCACATAACAAACATGTACGAACTGTGTTGTAACATCTGAGGACTTGAGACATCGAGAGGTGTTGAATGTATGTTGAGACAACGTGTGATTACAAGTAACTTGTACATTTTACGTTATGAATTACAAGTTACATGTTTGTCATCAATCAAAACAAACGAGACTGTATAGATTAAATATCGTAATATTTGCACTAACACAATAAGTCGTCTTTTCTTCCCTTGCATCATGAAGATAAGGGTGGTGTATGCTTATTGCTTATTGCTCGTCTTTATTTGTATTCTTGTAGGGGTTTCTTTTCCTCCTCAGCATCATGAAGATAAGGGTGGTGATGAAGACGGGAAGGCTTCGTCCAGTGCAACTTATGTGCCAGGGTGGTCTATCAATAAAGATGAAAGAGTCAAGGGTTATGACAAGTGCAGGGATCTGCATGTTCATCTGCCCCGCCGAGGAGACCTATTTGCATAGTATGACAGACACCGAAGCGGTGCAAAGGTCGTGGACTATTCTGGCTAGGGGGTGTCTTGCCTTTACAGACATGCTTGTTTGTTTTGAAAATCTTGGCATGGAACATAAAGATTTGGTTGAGGAGCATAAGGGGTGTGAGACTGCTGCTAGGGAGAATTTTGATTTCTGAGTAAGGCGTTGGGGAGTTAAAGGTTCGAAAGATGAGCTTCTTTAATATTACGCGGGAGGAGAGAGTTGAAGGTTACGAAAGATGAGCTTGATTTTCTCTAAAGGAGCATAATTCCGTTCGGCCTCATGAAATGTTCTCCTAACATTGTGCACTGGCATTTGGTTTCCCTTCCTTTCCACCATCAATACGGCGCTTATGGCTTCCTCGGTCGCCGCTAAATATACGAACAGATCCTCTTCTGCTACTGGGGCGGTTAGGTTGGGTAACTCCAGAATTATACTCTTCATCTTCTGAAATGCTTCTTCGGCTTGCTCGCTCACCGGTATTCGCTTTGGTTTTCTTTTGTTATGTTCTTTAATGTATTGAAAATGGTAAGGCTTTTTACGCGACCGTGAAAGGAACACATTCATGGCGGCCAATTTCCACCTGAGGCTCTGCATCTCCTTGAGTGTTTTGGGTGATTGCATGTCACTATCGCCTTTGTTTTCTTAGGATTTGCCTTATCCTTGAGCGTCACCACATGCAGAAACTTTCCTCTTGACTCCAAATGAACACTTTTGAGGTTAAGTTTCATGTTGATCCCGGAGATTATCAAGCGTTTCCGCCATGTCCTTGATAACTCCATTTCACTACGCTCTTGATTACCATGTCGTCTACGTATACTTCCAAATTCCTGCCACTTTGTCTTTTGAATGTGGAGTCGACCAGCCTTTGATACGTTGCCCCGACGTTTCTCAGACCGAAGGGCATTTTGGTATAACAAAAGGTTCCGTGTTCCATGTAGAAAGTCGTTTTCTCTTCGTCTTCTTTTTCCATTTATACTTGATGATATCCTTTATATGCATCGAGAAAACATTTGTACTTATATCCCATCACGGACTCTATCTTCCAGTCAATCTCCGGGAGGGGGTAGTAATCTTTTGGACATGAAGCATTGATGCTTTTGAAATCCATGCACATTCTCCATGTTCCGTCCGACTTCTTTACCAACACTGGGTTGGAAATCCATGTGGGGTATTTTACCGACCGGACTATCCTTGCTTTTAGCCATTCTTCTACTTGACGTTGATTGCTTGGTTTTTCTCTGTTGAGAAGGTTCTTTTCTTTTGGGCGATCGACCTATCGTGCTCATTGACGTTTAACTTGTGTTCTATGATTCGCCGAGGGACTCCTGTCATACCGGCCGGTTGCCATGCGAAAACATCCTTGTTATTTTTCAACAATTCGATCAGCTGCCTCCTACATTCCATGGAAAAGTTGCATCCAATGGTGACCAACTACTGAGGAAATTTCGGGTTTATCATTACCTCCTCCGTCTTTCCATGGGTTCCTCTTCTTCCACGGTGTGCTCGGTTTCTTACTCTTTGACCCTTCATCTAGGAATTGCTTTTCTAACCTCCTACATTCGGAGATTATGGTGATCGGTGACAAGGGTTGCAATTCCCTCGGTGTCGGGAACTTTATCATAGAATGCATGGTAGAGGGGATCGCCCGCAACTCTCTGATGCCAGACCGTCCTAGTATGATGTTGTAGGGAGAGGGGAATCTTATCACTGCGAATGTCATCTCTGTTCGGCGAAATAAACCATCATTTCCAAAACAAACATTCAGATCGATTTTTCCAAGAGGCTTGATTGCTTCACCCGAGAATCCCACCAGTGGAGTGTTTGTGTCTTTCAGCTTTGCTTTGATCGATGGGCACACATTTTGAAAGCAGTGCTCATACATCACCTCTACTGCTGCTCCTTGATCGACGTAAATCCTCCTAACCGTATATCCTTGACCTGCCTCGATTATTAACGGTTCTTGGATCGTCCCGGGTAACTTTCTTGGAGGGAAGGCTATGGAGCGTTCATCAATCTTCTTCTTGGTTAGTGGCCTTTCTTTTTGTCTTTTCCTCCGCCATACACCATGTTGATTACTCTTCCTCTGTCGGTGATTGTCTGTGGGGAGTTCTACCTCTTTGCCTAACGTCTTCGGAGATGATCTAATTTGCCCATTTCAAGGCTACCTTCAATTGTTCCTTGAGGTGGTAGCAATCGTTAGTGGTGGCCTTTCACCATGGTAATCACGAAATTTGTCTAGGTTTTCCTTTGGCGCTCCCCCGGAGGTGGGAGGTTGTAACTTCAGCCGGAGATCATTGCTAAGATTTCTTCGGCGGTTTTGTGAGGAGACTTAGGTCTATTGGCGGGTATCACTTCTCTAATTGTTTCTCCTATATTCACCTCGGTGATTATCGACCTTCTTAGGGTAACAAGGGCATATTGACCACAGGGTCGATGTTCCGTTCTTTGGTCTCTCTCCGTCTATCGAGTAGTATGAGACCCGGGAGATCGGTCTGGTGTTGTCTGACAACATCGATTTTCGGTTTAGTTCTCCTACGGGGAGTTCCGTGGTGTTATAGGCCTCTTGAGCCTTGCGAAGTCATCTACCCTATTCATCATCTCGATCGCGGTTTTGGGATCTTATCAGAAAAGCTTCCCAACTCAAGGCACTTACTTCCATTTATGAAAGATGATATTTGCATGACCTCCGGCACTCCCGGGATGTAACTAGCCTCATTTGTCCATCTTTCCTTGAACTCTGGTAGCGTTTCGTTTGCTTTCCGTATGATTTTTATGATTTCCATTGGATCCTTGAGACACTTCCTTCTGCGTGCGAATCTTTCGAGGAAACCCTCCCGGAGTTCCTCCCAGTTGTTTATGCTTCCGCTGGGCAAGCGATCAAACCAGCCTCTTGCTGACCCGTCCAAAGTTTGTTGAAACATCCAGCACCATACAGACATCTGCCATCCACCGTGAGTGGTTGCCCCCGAGAAACGAGTGATGTGATCGTCCGGATCTGTGGATCCATCGTAGAGTATGATATTCTTAGGTAGTTCATGCTTCGGTCCTGCAAACTCTATGATCCGTCGGGTGAATGGACATCTGGGGGCGTCCTTGTAGGGTTTCTACAGGTCTTCTTCTTCGACCCTTTTCCCTTTTGGATCTTTTTCTTTTTCCACCTCCTAGGTCGGTTCCTCTGTTTCATCCCCAAAGTCGATCCGTATATATTTGTAAAGGTTGTTTTCCTTTGAGTTGTGTTCTTTTATCGGGCTTTTAGTGATGTGATGTGGCTTAGTATTTGTTCTTCTAGGTTGGGAGGTTGTCTCCGGATGGTGTTTCGGTTGAGGACACGCCATTTACTAGTCTTAGTAGTTTGAATAACGGTCCGGATGGCGTCAATTTGTTGAGGTAAAATATGTCTTCACCTAAACAAGCGAGATATCCTTGGTGACTCTTCGTCCGGCTCTTTGGATCTGGATCCTTGGATCTGTTAACACAAGGAAAGCACACGTTAGCCTCGCCTAGGGTTTTATCCCTAGACCAAGCTCCGGCGTGAGAATGAGAATACGATATGTCAGAATTACTATGTTTAAAAGTAGGGTAGAGAGAGTTGACCTAGATGCAGTAATTTCTCCCCTTTTATAGATGAGAAGTCTTGTCCTTACCAGAGGGTCACATGTGATGAGAGTGACCTTTTCGGGCGGGAGGTTGACTTACCCTGTTTGGCTTTTGCTTGTATCAGGTCAGGGATCTTGACTTAAGATTCCCTTCCCTTTATGGCTGGTGAAGCCATTTAGCCGTTACGCCGGAGGGTTGTGTTCGGCCCTTCGACCTATGTTGTCTTGGAGCCTGTTTGGTCTAAGTAGTTTCGTGCGTTCGCCGAATGGTTTAGGACCCTTTGGCTCGGCACTTCGGGTACATACGCCAATAATTAGAATGATTTCATTAATTACTGAATAAGGTAATGTTACAATATAAATAATTATAAGTTGGGCTAGGCCTCTCAATAACTTAGGGCCCAGACTAATAAACATACAAATAATAATAAAAGCCTTCCGCTGTTGGAGCGGGAGATGAAGGAATACTCAAACTGTAACGAAACTCATCAAATAACGTCGTAGGTAAGCCCTTAGTAAAAATGTCAACATATTGGTAACGAGATGGGACATGAAGAACCCGAACATGACATCAGCAACCAAATCACGAACAACATGTATATCAATCTCAATATGTTTCGTATGTTGATGCAGCACGGGAGTAGATGATAAATTAAACCGCACTAACATTGTCACAATAAATAAGAGTAGCCGAAAACAAAGGAGTGTGGAGCTCACGTAACAAGTTCCGCAACCAACAAGTTTCAGCAACAGCATGAACAACACCACGATACTGGGCATCAACAATAAAGCGAGAGAGCGTCAGCTGATGCTTAGAAGACCATGAGAATAAATTGTTGTCAAGAAACACATAGTAACAAAAAATAAACCTACGAATAGTAGGACAACTTTCCCATTCCGCATCCGAATCCAACTTTTACAACTTTTTAGATAAATCTATCTTATGGTTGTTTACATGTTATTGATGTTTACATATGTTTCTTGTGATTTGATTTGTGAGTTGATGTTAGATTTATACAAAAAAGTTATTACTTACCTAACATAAATGTATTATGTAAAAGAATGCATTTGTTATAACTTTGGATTTGTCAAAGTTAAAAAAAAAAAAAAAAAAAAAAAATTGTTGTTTGACAATTATTTAATGTTTTATTTAATTTTGTGTACATGATACTATGATAGACATAAACCGGTTTACTTATTTTTTCTATTAGATAATTAATTTGAGACATATTAAAAAAGAAAAATGAACAATAGTATTTAAACGGAGATGGTATTAGGTACTTGATATTTCGTATATTTTAGATAAATAACTTTCAAAATGTATACACTTCTTCTAAAACACCAACATTACATTAAGGATACATGAAATGTCATCTTGAATTTATAAAAAAATATTTTAATTCTAGTTTTGTACAAACTAAGATAAAAAAAAAATTGATATTTCGTATGACATGAACTAAGAGCACTCACATTAGTAACGCCATAACGGCGTTATAGCACAAAAAACGGCGTTATGGCCGTTACCCTTGTTTTGACCTCGGTGTTAAAGAGAAAGGAAGCCAGCGTTGCCAAAGCAGCAGGCGTTAAGGGGCGCAAAAAAAAAAAAATCAAAAATCAAAAATTTACATTTTCTACCCTATAAATGCTACTAGCCGTTATTTAAAAAATTCAAAAACCACCTAGCGGCTACTAGCGTTATTTTTCAAAAAATTTTCAAAATCTTTTTACCACTATAAATACCCAATTAAAACACCATTTCTTTTCACACTTCCACTACTAAATCCTCTTCAATCTCTCAATCTTTCAACTTCTATTAGCGCAAAAAAAAAAACAATGTCGGGAGGCAACGGCGATACTTTCTACAATCTTCTTGCTGGTGGGTGGAATCCACCGAACCCGGGTTCATCATCTAACCCGAGCGGGTTCATCTTCAATCCCAACCCACTAGGCTTATCGAGCCAAGAAATGTATCAACAACATCAAGCATTTACGTATTGGCAACAACAAAACCAACAAAACACCTTAAACTCCAACTTTCAAAACCTACAATTCACACAACAATCACAACAATCACAAATGAAACACATGATGTTCTTGACACACCCACGTCTCCTCCAAAAAAGGAAAAGGTCGCATTAAGCGAAAATCAAAGAAATCAAAGACCCCGAGCCGCTTGATTCGATGAAGAGGAAGTTGTTGTTAACGCACGTTGGACTCAAGAGAGAAGCATTACTTGCAACATGTTACATAATTTGTTTGGAGGATCCGAAAGTTGGAAAGTGCCAACCCAAAGATACGTTTGGTATCGGGTCGAAATGAGTTCAATAAAACAACTATCAGCGGCGCAACAAGGACATCTTTGTCAAGCAAGTGGAAAACTTTGAGCGGCATATGCACAAAGTTCAACTCTCATTACAAGCGTGCGGCAGGATCAACGAAGGCGGGAAAGTGAGTGGATGTGATGCAACAGGCAAAGCAATGGTATCGTGAGGAAACCAAGGGATCGCTTTTGGTCTCGAAGGCGCTTGGGAGGTTTTGCGTCATTATAAGAAATGGAACACGGGAACGGTTGATTTAACCGCGAAGTCCCAAGCGAAACCAACGAGGCTTTGTTTGGTCAAGATGAACAACCTCGCCCATGGGAAAGAAGCGTGCTACCAAGAAAGCAAGATCCGAGACTACAACAAGTCTTGGGGAACAAGCCTTTGGAGGAACGAGCTCGTCGACTTATTTCACGAAACTATGGCAAGCGAGTTTCGTATGAAACGAGAAGTCTCAAGCGGCGTGTCGGGCGCGCGGAAAAAGATCTCAATAACCGGTTGGAAGAAATAAAGTTTTGATGGCGCCTCTTGACGGGCAAGATCCAATGGTCGTCGGTGGATCAATGACGAAAAAGATCGAATCATCGCAAAATATAACTTGAAACCTCGTCGGTAGAAGCGTTTTATTTCGTTGTATTTTTTTATTTCGTTGTATTTTTTATTTTTATTTTCGTTGTATTTTTTTTAGTCCCGTATTGTAATATGTTTTAAGTTTTAATGAAATGTTTGTTTTAGTTTAAAAAATGAAGTGTTTGATTTAGTTTAGGGTTAAAATTGAAAATATGAAATATTAGTGGTGTTATGGTGTTATTGGGATGTTATTGTTGTGGGTGTTTTTGAGGATGTTAATGTTAAATGGTAAAGGCGATGTGGCGGCGTGGGCGGTGTTATTGGTGTTATGGTGTTATTGTTGTGAGTGCCCTAAATATAATATTTTTCTCAAGTTATGTGTCTTTCCTACTATTTTGGAGGTATTAGATTCATCATTTTATCTTATTGAAAGGGTTGTGTTATGCAGGCACCCCAAAAGGCTATGGGGTGCCTAGCAAATAAAAATTTAGGGTTGTTGCCAATCATTGGCAATGATTTGGTGAAATGTTTTTTTCGATTTCCGTGCTAATTATTGATATTTGGGTGTTTTGGTTTGCAGAAATTTTTAATACAAGTTTTTTAGGTTTTTACACACCTCATTTATTGTTTTACAAGTTTTTAGGTTTTACAAGTTTTGTTTTACAATTAATAAAGATGTATGTTTTACAAGTTTTTTAGTTTTTACAAGTTTTTTTTTTTTTTTTTTTTTTTTTTTTTTAACTTTTAGAAAAAAACGTAGTCGGAAAATTTTTGAGGCTCAGATTCGAAGGTTGCAAAGTGAGATTTTATCTCACTTTACCGTCCATTCGGTTTTCATCATCGCCTCGGAAAATTATAAGGCTCAAAAATCATCATCGCCTCGGAAGTATTTTTCATCGACAAAGTTCACATTCACAATAGTAAAGATTCTCAAATTTGCAATAGTAAAGATTCTCAATTTGCAGGCTTTCCTTCGTTATAAAGAATATCACATTCACAATTCACAGTTCATACCACAAAGAAGCAATCACAGTTCATACCACAAAGAAGCAAACAAGGGGTAATAAATTTGGCTTCGGAAAATGTCGAGTTCACCATTTTACACTAATGAGGTAATAAATTTTACATTTTATCAATATGACATGCAAAATTTATAAAAAACGACAAAAAGACATATCGAGATTTTTAATAGGCTCAGATTATTATCGTTTTATCATTTTGGCTGCAAATTTGAAGGTTGCAAAGTGGAAAAACTCATTTTACCGTCCATTCGATTATGCCATGCCAAATCATTTTGGCTGCAAATCAACAAAAGTTTTTTTTTTATCATCATCGCCGTATCTCGAATTTTTTAAACCATTTAAAAAAAACCAAGTTTAGATAAGCAACCATTAGAAACTGCTTATTACATAAGCGGTTTGAATCTGCAAACAAGCGCCTCAAGAACCAAAAACAGATATTATTACATAACCAGATCTTAAAAAACTACTTATGTATCATCACGAGCCATGGCTCAAGAATACCATAGAAACCATCACGAGCCATGGCTCAAAAAAAATTTCCAAACCAAAAAAATTTCCAAACCAAAGTTTACATAACAACAGGCCTCAAGAATACCAACAACAAGAATACCATAGAAACCATCACGAGCCATAGCTCAAGAATATCAATAGAAACTGCTTATGTATCATCACGAGCCATCACGAGCCATGGCTCAAGAATACCATAGAAACCATCACGAGCCATGGCTCAAGAATACCAATAGAAACCATCACGAGCCATGGCTCAAAAAAAAATTCACCCCCACCATTTTTATTCCTTTTTCTTTCTTGGTTACCAAAAACAAAAATGGGTTGAGATATGGCGGCACCCCAAAAAATACAAGCCAGGCACCCATAGGCCATGGTATCAACTGAGAAAGCAATCCCACGGTATCAACATGCACAACAAAAACTCAAAAACCCGAATCTGAAACTTTAGATGTAGGTGGCGTCGATGAGAAATACGCGCGTGCCCTATGTTAAAATGATCACCTTTTCGATCTATCGTTTGGTATATGGGGTGAAAAGTTCGGTGGTGCGTGACCAAAATATTGGTCGGAGAAGGCGCGGAAAGGAGAGAGTGAGAGTATTATTAGTGTTTGTGTGTGAGAGAGTGAGAGAGTGATAGACATATATGAGTACAAAGACAAAGACAAAAGGGGTGGGTAAAAATGGGGGCGGCACACGATTTTGCAAAACCGCTTTTAATTTTTTTTTTTTTTCAAAAGTAAACGTAAATTTGTGTAAGTTTTGTTAAAAAAAAGTTATTTGTAAAGTTGTTAAAAAAAAGTTATTTGTAAAGTTATTTCAAAAGTAAACGTAAATTTGTGTAAGGTTTGTAAATTTGTGTAAGGTTTGTTAAAAAAAAGTAAACGTAAATTTGTAAAGTTATTTGTGTAAGGTTTGTTAAAAAAAAAGTTTGTTAAAAGTTTGTTAAAAAAATAAAGTAACAATAAAAATAAAACTAATATAAAAAAAATGTAACAATAAATAAAGTTGTATTTTTTATAAAAGTTTGTTAAAAATAAAAGTTGTAAAAGTTGTTGTGTTTTTTATTTTTTAGGTGTTCGGTACTGAAGTTGCTTTAACTGCTTGGGTGCGATCTACTGCTGAATCGATTGGTTTTCTTATTGTTATAGGAAAAAGTAAAACATATAGGGGCTATAAGTACTCTATCGAATTTTTGTGTTCTAGACATGGGACGTCTGCACGTGAAGGTTTAGAAGATGAACTTGAATGGCAGACTAGTACCGCTAAAATTAATTGCCCATTCAGATTACTGGCGAAATTTATAAAAGGTCGAAATAGTTGGATCTTGAGGGTCAAATGTCCGAGGCATAATCATGACTTTGTAGACTCGTTCCATGGTTTTTCACAGGCCATGCGATTAAAAGAAAGTGAGTTAGTTTTGGTGAAGCAGTTGACAAAACATCAAGTAGCACCACGAATTATACTTTCTTCACTAAAAGAGAGGGATCCGAATAACGTGTCTAGCATTAGAACGGTATATAATGCACAAAACAAGATACGCAGAGAAGATCGTGGTGATTTGACTCCGATACAACAACTTTTAGTACATTTGAGGCGTAAAGGTTATACTTATTACGAAATGGTAAATGAGCACACTGATGAGCTCGAGGAAATATTTTTTGTTCACCCGACGTCATATGCCCTGTGGACAACATTTCCGGAAATCATGATGATGGACTCCACATACAACACAGCGTTGTTTAAACTGCCATTCTTTACAGTTGTTGGAGTTACTTCAACAAACAAAACATTCTCAATGGCGTTTAGCTTTTTGGACAAGAAAAAAGAGCCAAATTTCAAATGGGTGTTGAAACGTATTAAGTTGGTGATACAAGAACAATATTCCCCGCGGGTTATCGTCACCGACAGAGATTTAGCGTTGCTTGGGGCATGCAGAGGAGAATTCCCAAACGCTAACAGATTACTCTGTCGATGGCATATCAATCAAAATGTGCTCAAGTATTGCGAAACAAATTCGATACGGTAAAGGAGTACGAGTCCGTTAGATGGACATGGATTTGATGGTTCTGACTCAGGCCGAAGATGTGTTCACGCATTATTACCGGCACCTACAAGATTTATTAGTCCAAAAAGGGTACTTACCCATTAATACATTTTTATTATTTAATAAATAACTACTCGAATTGTTTTCTCACTTTATTAATTATTTGTTTTCTCGGATGTTTTGCGGTATTTCCGTGGCGGTCTGCGACATTACGACAACATGTTTGTGTCGTACATTACCGATCAATATCGCGACCGCCAAACAACAACATGTAGGGTTGAGAGTCAACCTGTTGTTGAAGTTATACTTGGGCTCCACACGGTCCAACTTAGACACGTTGTTGTGTTCGGTCGACAAGATTATAGCTGCAAGAAACTGCGATCGAGCCACTTTGAATACAAGCGAGAATCAAGCGCATGCGTGTAAGGGCACACTATTTAGCGGTGCGCTATAATGTTTCAAGAGATGCTTTACTACCGTTACTCGCGAGAAGTAAGCGGGATGTCGACCCGCATCAATGTGATCATCACGAGCGCTATCACGGCGTATTACCTTCAAGCAAGCGGTATGTATTTCAAATTTATGCCTATCAAGTTATTCTCCCCATCAATACCGATAAGTTTAACTAGTTCCTTTTTCGAATCGGGATTGCCTATTCCGCTTGGTTTTGTTGATAATTTTGGAGAACCCTAGCGTTCCTCGGCATGTTGAGCGAAATACTCGAGGCGTGATGAGCCTAAATATCACGAAGAGCCTCAAGGGCACGAAGAGCACGAATATTTTTCTTGTCAAGATGACGTACAAAAATTCCAACGTGTTTTTACCAAAGCATCGTCGTTTGTCAAAAAAAATATGTTAAAGCTCGTGAGGTATATACGCTCTGAATCTGTGTCAACCCAACAACTTCTTTGTTAAAGACAATAATCGTGGACGTCCGAGCGCAAATGTGGCCCATGATTCGAGCTATTTCGAGGAAGAGGTAGACACTAACGAGGAAGTTTACATGCAAATGTGGGGATTATTTTACAAATATTAAGTAACTTTCGATGAATTGGTTTGAAGGTCCGGCACCCTACGGTTCTTGGATGACTATGCGTAAAGCAGGCGTGGCTATTGCTGACTCTTAACCGTCCTATTGTATGTATAGCCAATAGACAATCTATTATGTGTCTTCACGAGAGATGGTCCAAATCTGACACAAATATTGTCACTCGTTGTGATTCTTCGTGTGGGGGAAGACCAGTCGCCACTTCGTTCTTGCGTTTCTTGATGAAAACTCACCACTCCCGTATAATCACCCACAATGGAGATGGTACAGAAATGACGTGGCCGGGAGATGGGCACATATGTTTACTCAACGACAGAGCATGTTTAGACAGACGTAGAAAACGATTATTGATTTATATTGTAAATGACAAAACATGTATTGAAGATTATACAAATTCTATAACAAGATTGGTTATTTATGTATTCGAAGCTTCTAATTTTGTGAACCATGATATTACTGATTTATGTTGTGAATAATTATACAAATTCTTTTGGCCAGATGCAACAAGAAAATCCTTTTTTGTGTCGTTGTCGACGTGGTTTTATAATTGAAAGAACATCCCACAAGCCCAAAATTTGTGGTCTGAAGTATTATTCATGTCCTTTGTCAAATAATTAAACGTTTGCTTATTTACGTAAATATATCAATAACTTGTTTGTTTAGAATACATTTCTTATAATTGTTTCATCATGTAACAGTCAGGGACTGAAGACTATGGGTGTCGATACTTCATGTGGAAGGAAATATTTCAACAAAAGTACTTTGGTGAAGCCTCTTCTTCAACGCAGTGCTCAAACTGCGAAACTAAAGATAAAACAATTAACATGCTATTGGCTCAAAACAATTTGTTGAAGGCAAGAATAAAGACGTTGGAGGCATCACTGGAATTGGCAAGAAATCCAGTTGATCACGCATGTCAGTCGAGTGGAATACTCTATGAGCTTATAGATGACATTAATAATCTTCATGTGGAGTAGATTTCGTTGTAATATTGAAAACATTTGTTGTTGTACTTGTTTAATGTTTTAATGTCTAATGTTTTATTGTTATTGTTTAATTAAATGAAAACAATACACAAATAAATACACTATACATATAAAAACAGTACAAAAATTAAATATACCACACAAATAAATACACTATACATATAAAAACACTACACAAATTAAATATACCACACAAAATAAACACTACACAATTAAATAAAATAAAAAAACAAAAAAAATAAAATAAATAAAAAGGGTACCTGCAGGCGTACGGACGGCGGGCCCCATGGCCTATGGGGTGCCTGGCTTGTATTTTTTGTGGTGCCGCGATATCTCAGCCCTATTGAAATAGGTTAATATGTCAAGGTCAATATTTTAGATGTACTGTCACTGGAATTTATCTTGAAAGACTATTGGTTATCTTAAGGGTGGAGGTGTGGTTGAATATTTTCCTTCGATACATCAGATTCACATCATCAAAAAACACTTTATTTATCTTTTCCCTAAACTTTTCTTGAACCATTGCAACACCTTCTCTCTTACATTAATTTTTTTTCTTCTATTTTTTATCATTTAAAAATACCCTCAAAATACAAATACCCACTCACATCACAATAAAATATATATTCTCTCTCCTCTAATCTTTTATCTCTCTCTTTTCTTTCATCGGGACTACACTCCCGCAAAGTATACTTTTTGGTCTTCCCGTTGGTTTCTTGCAAGGGAGGGGTGGAAAAAGTGGTCCTAACTTACTTCCTTTTGAGTGTTTCCCGTGGTGCACCCTGCACACTAAGAACTTAGTGACTAAACTATGTGACGTTTGGTTAACCAAAAAATAGGAAAACCTAAGGCTGGTCCCAATCGTGACCTGGGATGACCCAGGTCGCCAGCGCCACGTCAGCTTTCTCTCTCCAACGACCAGACATGACCCGAATGCCACAGTCGATGACCCAAGTTGTTTTATTTTTTTTTTTATTTTTTTTTTTATTATTTTTTTTTAATTCAAACATTTTAAACAACAAATTTAAAATTCATTAAAATTAAAAAAAAAAAACATTACATTACGAAATTCAAATAAACATTAAAAACATTACGTAACTTATTCAAATAACGTTAAAAACATTACAAAAACTCTTCATCGTCTTCGTCATCGTCACTATCGACTTGATTCACTTCATCGACATGATGTCGACGATTTCTCCAAATGTGTTCGACCAAATCAGATTTTAAGTTTTGATGAGTTGATAAGTCCATTAGCTCTGAGTAACCACCAACGATTCTTCATGCGTTCTTAAGGGATCATGATCTTGGTGTCCTCATCTTCAAACCATGTAGGACATATCGCCCCGCTTGTGTCGGATGATCATATTATGTAATATGATACATGTATACATAATATCTTGGATATCATTTTATAAAACCCTCGGCGGGAACTTTAAGCATTTTCCACTTCTTCAACACATCAAAAGCCCGTTCCACATCTTTCCTTCTTTGCCGTGCCTCCTCTTGTACAATATTCTTTTATGATCACCCGTGGGAGGATTTGAAATAGACTTCATAAGAGCGGACCATTGTGGATATATCCCATCGGTAAGATAATATCCCTTTTATAAGCCGCATCGTTAGCCTCGAATTCAAGGTCCGGTGCTCTCCGGTTTGATATCATTGAAAGCAATTGAGCGGCGTAAAGCGTTTACGTCGTTATTCATTCGGAGACACCAAAGACGCATGCCAAATCCATAAATCTTGAGAAGCGACCGCTTCCAACAAAATGAATGGATGTGGCCCGTGATCACCCCTACAATGTTGAGCTCTCACACTATTCGGGCAATTCTCCCACTCCCAACTTGTACAATCAATGCTTCCCATCATCCCAGGAAAGCTATGCTTATGCTCGTGATGACCATATATTCTTTCAAGGTCAGAATACGTGGGCTTTTGCAAATACTCACGACCATATAACTCCATGATAACCTCGCAAAACTTACGAAGACATTCACGGGATGTGGATGCACCGAGTGCCAGATTCTCATCAAGAGAATCGAGAACGCCGCGTATCCCAATTGATGAATGGCGTAGTACACTTGACCAATGGGCTAATACTAGGTACGCCCTAGCATCAAGAGTTTGGCGAAAATAAGTAGAGTGATCGGTTATCTCTCGAACAATTTACGTGAATAACTCTCGGCTCATACGGAACCGCCGACGGAATGTTCTTGCGTCGAACTGCGGGTTTTCGGAGAAGTATGCCGCCACTAAACGATTATGAGCACCCTCATGATCCCTACGTATGTACCTTCGTCGGGTTTTTGGCTGTGATGCTTTGTAAGCCTTCCAAGCAAAATCCGCAAACTCAACAAACTCACTAAAAACTTCTTCATCGTCGGAAGACGAAGAAGAACCGAATAAACGCTCGAATGACGACATATTAAAGATTGTGTTTCGTAGGTATTTCGTTAGAATGGTTGATTGAAATTGTGTGTTTTAGAAATCTTTTGAGTTAGTATTTATAGAGTGGTAAAGTTTTTTAAAATAAAAGGGCTTTTTTTTTTATAATGCAACGGTCGAAATGGAATAAATTTGTGTAAATGTTAACGTTTGGAAATCGGTTGCTTTTTAGCCCGATATTGCGTTTTCCTTAGGACGACCGATGTCACCTTTCGATGTCCATAACCCAATTGACCGATGTTCACATCGGTCGAGAATCAATTTCGTTGCTCAACCGATGTTGGGGTTGCGATTGGGACCAGCCTAAGTTTCTAAGTATGTGATAGTTACATTTTTTTTTAAAGAAAATCAACAATATATTATAACCCACAAAGAAACAAAATACAAAGAAAAGACAACCCACCGCAATTAATCAAAGCAAATTAAAAGACGGAAAGATCTAAAAGTTCAAAATATAAAATAAAAAAGAAAGAGTAGAGTTATTTTACATACCAAACTTTTACCATATCAAGGACTCATCTCACCATCCATCTAAAAAGAAATCAATGGTGAGATTAAAATCATTTTATTATTTCACCTATTTTTATAATTTAAATATCTCTTAAACCGTTAATCGTTAAGTGAAAATATTTACACCATCGACGAGCATTTAATTATCTTTCTATAAGCGGGCACTTTGATATATTTTCGAAAAAAGAAAAATTCGTTTTTCACGTTTTTCGTTATTTTTTCGTTCTTGAATTTGCATGAAAAAATCATATATGATAAAACACTAAATTGAATATCACATGTGTGTTAATTCTTATATGATATGTAATATCATATGTGATATTACACTAATATCACATGTGATATTACATATCATATATGATATTACACTAATATCACATGTGATATTCAAATTAGTGTTTTATCATATATGATTTTTAATGCAAATTTCGAGAACGTAAAAACGAAAAACTTAAAAAAATGTGAAAATACGAATTTTTTTTGTCGAAAGTATATCAAAGTGCCTATCTATAGATAGATAATTAAATGCTCGTCATATATATTTTTTCGCTTAACGATTAACGGTTTGAAAGTTATTAATATTTGAAAAAAAAGATGAAAGTGAATTTTTTAAATTGTTGGGATTAATCTTATCCATTAGATCAAATAAAAATGGAGGGTGGAGATTGATCCCTTGATATGTAAATAATCTTTTGTCCTCAAATGATCTTAAATCAAAAAGAAAATATACATTTAATGTGATTCGGTCTTGATTTAAAATGTCACATGATTGCGTCCAAACCGTCAAGTCTAACAGACTTAAAACAGCTTAAACACAAATGCAATTAAGATCAGAGGAATATAGGGAATTCCTGGGTCGTTAAGTCCCACGGAGGATGAATTGGTGTTTAAACAACTTCAGATGATAGAATGATCACTAAGGATAGTGATCAATAAGGGTATTGATGGATAATTACCTAAAGAAAAGATTTACAAATTAAAGCGACTTAAATGCAAATTAAAAGAAATAAAAGATAAAATCTATTAAATAAACGCTATCACTATTTTTACGGATCGATGAGCGTTTATGATTTTATAAAACAAAATAACTTAAATAACCTATTTTAATCAAAGCGTAAACTTAAATTACTTAAAAGCGTTATTTAAAACTAAAGCAGCGTTATTTACGAAAATGGCGTGGGCGCAAGCAAAACGTAAATTTTATGAAATAAAAGGCCTAAGAGTGTAAAACTAATTTTCTTACAAAATATATGATAAAAGAAAATTTTAGAAAAAGATTTATATTTTTTGACTTTTATATTTTTATTATGAATTAATTACTATAAAACACTAATTAAATGTTTAAAATACTAAAACTATTAGGAAAAATCAAACCTTTTTATAAATTACTTTATACTAATACAAAGACAAGAAAAATACAAAACATGAAAAAGCTATTCTTAATAAGCTACAAATAAGCTAAAATGTTCGAATAAGCTAAATGAGAAAAGAGTGGTTATGTATTTGTTTGTGTAAACCTTGACAAGAAAGACCCAAGGGCGCTATTGGTACAGGTACACTCACTAACACTCTTGTAAAGGGGGAGGTCTCAGGTTCGAGCCTGCCTACCCCCTTTTTGCTAACATTTTTATTTTTGATTTTTTTCTTTACAAACCAATTAAACACATAATATTAAGCAACTATTGTAACTAGAGCTTTCTATGAAAATGACCAAT
Source organism: Chrysanthemum lavandulifolium (assembly GCA_022545495.1). NCBI lineage: Eukaryota > Viridiplantae > Streptophyta > Magnoliopsida > Asterales > Asteraceae > Chrysanthemum > Chrysanthemum lavandulifolium. Next base: position 104,381,817 of record CM040246.1, read on the forward strand.
AAGCTCAGTAATGAGCTTATTTTTCTAACAGTGGGCTTTAAAGATTGAATAAGCACAAGATTTAGCTAAAATGCTTATGAGCTATTTAATAAGCAAAATGTGAACTGGAAAGAAGCTAAGCAATTATTATTAAGCTAATATTGAAACAGAATAAGCACCAAACTTAGAAATAAGCACTAAATCAATCCAAATAAGCACAAGCTTATCGGTTTGCCAGTGGTACTACTTAGTTTTCTAGGCAACTATGAGCTTATTTTAAGCTCCTAAATAAGCTAGGCAATTGAAAAGGAAATTGGAATCTACAAATACCTTAGATAAGCTATCCAAAAATTTAATTTACAAAGATTAACTTACTCTAATAAGCTTGGTAGAAGCTTATGAAAAAGCTCATGTACACTGCTTAACTGGTTTACTAAAAATGGACAAAAACAAAAGCCATGAGCAAGCTTATTAAATAGGCTAATAAGGTGAAAATAAGTACTGGACTAGAAAGAAAGCTAGGTGGGCTATTCAAAAATCTAATTTGCAAAAGCTAAAGACAACTAAGGAGCTTATGGTGAGCTTATGAAGTTGGTGACAAGTCACTGCTTACACAGTTAAGACAGAAAAATGGGACAAAGTTTAAGCTAGGTGCAGCCTAATCAAACAACATACAAAGTGAAATCTTAAGCTTGGATATTCAAGATGGCTTGGTTGGCTATCCATAGAACCAAGATTTACAAGCTAAGGCCAAATGACAAGCTATCTATGAGCTTATGAAAATGACTGGCTAAACTGTGCACAGGGCACATTTTGAAAATGGTGGCTGAAATAAGCTAAGAGAAAAGCTAGTAAATAAGCTAATGATAAAATAAAAAAAAACACTAGGCTAAAGCTAGGCAACTGAAGTTTTGATATCCCTAAAGCCTAAGTATTAAATCCTAACAGGTAGTCCTATAAAGATTAATCTAGTTGATTCAAAAACTGTAAAACTGAAAATTTTGACTTTTTTGATTAACACTAAAAGTTGACTAAACTTAACTTTGAACTGATTATACTAACTGGTTATGTAATATTAAGCTAAAATGATATGGAATTAAGCAACAGTAACAAGTTCTAAGCCTCTATGATGAATTTTACCTATCAAATCCTAACAGTGAGCTTTATGAGAGGAGATTAAAGGTACTTTGACTTTTTTACTGAATGAAGACAAGTTTTTACTGCTAATATGAGTTATTAGGACCTAATGCAACATGTATCAACAACAGATAACATCACAACAGGTCTTTAGCTCAGCTAACTGAACAATTCCAAACACTGCTTAACTAAACAGTTTAGAGATTTTTCAAAGCTTATCACAGCTTAAGACCATGCAGGTGATTTCAGACCTTATATTATCCTATACTGAGACTGAATGAGCATAAAGCAACAACAATAACAACATTCAACTAGGAAATGGTGATTATGCAAATTTGACTATCAAAATAAAATTTATAGTAACTATCAATTTAAAAGAACAAGTGACAGGTTTATTTGGTTAATAACACTTAACTATAGCTAATAAACATGGAAAAACAAGTATTAGAGCTTATTACTCCCTTACACAGTGAAATGAGATAATAGCTTTAAAAGGCTTACAAATGGATCCAAGCTCAAGACAGGGAACCAAAAACTGAAATTACTTCCTATGGCTTCCCATGAAGCTTTAAACCCACAAGCAATCCAAAGATCAGTTCTGAACCAGCTTCTTGATCATCTCCCATAGATTTTTTATTTTACAACTAATTTATTGCTATTTTTGGTAATTTTAGATTATTAAGTAAAACTGGATCTTTAATGTTCCTAAGAGCTTATAAGCTTTATTAAAAGCTTATATGAGCTTAAAAAGCATTAATAACAACCATTAACAACTTTTTGCAAATTATGAGGATTTGAACATAAAAATTGCATATAGTAAATTCTTGCATAAAAGCGAAATTAAAAGCGGAAATAGGTTTATATTATTGAAATATGATTACAAGATCTTTGAAAGCTTTGAAATGAGCGAAAACTAATTTACACTACCTACGACATAAAAACTAAAACTATTCTACATATATTTTCCCTGCTTCTTTTTATCTCTTTATAGCCTCTTTTAGTCTCTTGTCGACCTGGTCAAATCCACCTCTTTCCCACTTTCCATTGCATCTTAATCGTCCAGTTGTAATTTGGCGGGAAAAAGTCATGGAGTTGGTTATTTCATTAATTGAGATGGTGAGTGGGCTTGCAAGGTGGAGGGGCATGGTGGGAAAGGTAGGTGTGGTGGAGAGATAAGGGAGTGAGAAAAGTGGTGGTGAAACCACCGTATTGGGTTCAGAGTGGGAGAGGAGAAGGAGCGATGATGGCGGTATTTGATTTTAAATCTTGGGTTAATGGTATTGGGCTAAAGGGTTTAGTGGATTGGATTTGGATTGGTTTGTTTTAATAACTAGGTCGGTTTGGATTTGTAGAAATATAACACAAGGACCATAAATGAAATTCTGCCAAAGTTAAGGGTTGAACCTGCCAATTATCCCAAGGTTATTACAAGGACCAAAAATGCCAAACTTGATAAACCAAGGACCATACATGTAATTATTTTCCATTTTTAAATGTATGAGGACCAAAAATGTCAAGTTTGAAACTTGAGGGACCAAATATGTAATTTTCCAAAAGTTCATTATAAGGACCAATCTTGTCATTTATGAATAGTACAAGGGTGTAATTTGATAATTTACCATTTTAAAACACCCAGGGACTAATTTTGACACTTTTGCAAAGTTGAGGGACCAAAGTTGTAATTTTGTGATTTTAAAATTCAAAGGATTATTTTGAACAACTTAGAATCCCAAGGACCTAAAATGACTTTTACAAGTTTTTGAATTACGAGGACTAGATTTGACAACTTTTGAAACTTGGGGACTAAAGCGCCAATTATGCAAACTTGATCGTTTTCACAGATTTTGATGTTTTGCATTTAAAACATATAAAACACTTGTTTGTGATATTTTATCATTTTGAAGCATTTAAAGTGTTTTCGGATGTTTTTGGCATTTAACGATATAAAATGATGAGTATTTAGACACTCATCAATCCCCACACTAAGATATTGCTAGTCCCTAGCAATGATTTATAAAATTTAATGGATTTTATCTCTTTACCAAAAGCCATTACTACGGAGTAGCCAAATGTTTTAGTTCAAGTAAGAACCATGGTACACCGATAACCATATGATTTTGAGCAAATCATAAGTTGTGAGCGGTTTGATTTGTCTTTACCGAAGCCGTACCCTACGGACTAGCCAACTCTTAGATAAATTATCAATATTATCTTTGGTGAGTCGATTACCAATTATGGATTTTCCATCGCCTTTACCACAAGCCATAAACTTGCGGGCTAGCCAACTTTTCACTAGTTTAAAGATATGGTGAGTTGAACACCATACAATTTTGGGCAAATTGCAAGCCATAAGCGGTTTGAGATATCTTTACCAAGAGCCGTTTGCTCTGGATTAGCCAATCCTTATGTGGGTTAGACATGGTGGACTGATTACCATTTGTTGTGTTTAGTACATAGTACTTCCACTAAATAAAAATTTTAAAATTTGGCCATTTTGGGGAAAAAGGGACTAAAGGGTACATTTATGATCAAATTAGCGAATTTCCCCACACTTAGAAATGAATATTGTCCTCAATATTCAAAGTACCTATTGTAATGTCTAGAAACTTAAACGTAAGAAGATAACATTTACTAACTAAGTGTAGAAACACAACAATTATTCTCTTTTTAATATTTACAATTTTCATTTATTTTAAGGTCTATATACAACATGTGGGGCATCTCCCCACTGTGGTGGTATGCACGGTGAAAACCCATGTTTAGCTCCTGTTTTTGATTACCGAGTCGCTAGCTTGACTCGACCCCGAATTAATTTGTTCATGGGGAAGCAAAATGGAAGAAACAATCTTCATCGGACTTTCACTCAAGATGTTTGTATAAACATTTGAAGTACATGAAAGTTCCACACCGATGAGATATACACAGAACCGGCTCATAATTGATAAATGAAAATGCCGGGGTCAAAGATAATGTCTTCATTCCCGAAGGAGTGAAGAACAGGAGAAGCTACGGGATAAGCGAAGAAGAGAAAGAAAGTCATGATAAAGATCATGATTAACTCATCATCACTCACAGGAGAATTCATGGTTTCATGAATTTCATCTTTTAAGCTCAATTGGTCTAGACATATCCCGGGTGTGTCTAGATCAAAGTAGAAATTATCATACTCCGGTAGAGATATGATATGATTGAGTTCACAGGAGAACTCCTCAAAGGCGAATGATTCATATTCAGGATTGATTTGACTGAGTTCATTAGGGAACTCATCAAAAGTGAATGATTCATAATCGGGGAGAGAATTATGAGAATGAGAAGTGGTAATACCACTAATCTTCTCTCCCATATGATCAAAATGGAACGTTTGCAATTCGGGAATAGAATCATTGAACAAAAGTTCATTATCCTCAAAGGGGATAGGATATGAAGTAGGCTTTTCATCAAAGCCTCGATTCTAGAAATGAGAAGATTAACATTTAATAATGTAAAGCGAAGAGCTTCGTCTTGGATTATTTCTTCATCATTCTCTTCTCTGGTCGACAGCTCGGAAGGTAATTCCCACATAACTTATGTCTCCACAAGATAAAGAATAGTCCTCATCGAATCGAGCACATCTCAACATGATTACTTGGAAAGACAAGAGGAGGAGGATATCACACATATGATCGAAAGTTCCTGTGACTCTCTTGGGATTGGGACAAGGTTCTCAACACTAGACTTTATGAATTCGTCCGATTCCTTTTGAGGAGCAGTGTCAAGATGCTCATCCCCATGCTCGTAGAGTGAGTGTGAACCTCGGGTGTGATAGCGGTTGTTTGAGAATGAATCTCAGCTCTTTGGAATATCCATCGATGAATCGATGAATCTTGAGTGTATCATCATCATCACTATCATCGAGGAATAAAAGCGAAATTGCGAGCTAGATCATTGCTTTTTCTTGTGCAATTGATTCCTTAATAGCTTTTTCAAAGGCAATTTGGGAATTAATTTTAGCAACACTGCTCTTGACTAGCAATTCTTCCATGGATTTCTCATGTGAATTTTGAATTACACAAGAAAAGCGGGAACATTATGAAATCTTTGTCTTACTCGACTCCTCGGTTCTTTTCATCGACTCCGAAGCTCTAGATAAGTGTCTTGTTGAGCTTCTTTGAGGAGTTTGAGTTATTTGGCTTGTGGAGATTGGTCGTGATAGTCATAATCGTTACAAGGAAATGGATTCCTGTTTGACAATCGAGTGAAATGGGGACCTCCACAGTTCTCACAACAAGAAAGCGTGATCTGGATTGGTGAATCATATGGATATTGGTCATACCCAAAGTTCGAGCATCACCGAAAGCTGTTCATAGACAATCGTGTTTCGGGTTGACACTCAAATCCTGGTGAGGACCTCCACAAAATTCACAGCGGTATTGTTGATTATATGAAGATAAGTCGGGTGTGGTGGGTAGTTAGAAAATTTGAGGATCGTTAAATGAGTTCGGATTAGGATCATAATCAAATGAATTCCTCGAACCACAAAACAAACAACTCCTGTTCGAATATCATTACCACACCTTGTACACGCGTACACCGGCGACATGGTGAACCAAAAGAGACTCACCACAACCGACACAAGGAATAAGCGATTCAATTTGAGAGTTATGAGAAGGAATCGATCCATTCAAAGAATCAACAAAACCAACATGGTGATCCGAATGACTATTTAGACTCAAAGAACATTTTGAAAAATCCGGAGGTGGAACAAGTAGTGTGCTCGAGAGCTAGCAATTTCCACCACTTCCGTTATGGACTCCGTTTTGGTTCTTGAGAAGCGTGAAGATTAGGTAAGTCATTCTTGCTAGTCACCGGATGAATTACGCATGTTTGCTTTTAACCGTAAATCGTGAAAGTTTATTATCAATTCTAGGCGACTTAGGAGCAATCGAGGATTAGATCTTTGAATAACCGTAGGTTGGACGTATTAGTACCTCCATTATCGGATGAAAGTACCGGTCCTTTGTCACCTCGGTTTTCTTTCCATTTCCTGGCGAATTAATGGATCTTCTGAACAACACGAATTCTAGACATTTGTGATAAAGTCGAAGCTTTTCGACTTAGTCCCGAGTCGTTCTCGAGAGATTCCATGAGAATAGAAGTTTAGAATCAAATTGATAGAGGTAAAGGGATAAAGAATCAAAAAGGGTAGGAGGTTAAAGATGAATATTTTTGGATTTTTGGAAAACATGCCATAAAAACAAAGAATGAAAAATATTTTTTGATGTTATCAACACTTGGGAAAAGTGTTAATGAACTTTTGATTTTGATTAACTTTTTACAAAAGGTGGTATATGTGCAAGTACGGTCGGAAATGCTTAAAACACGCTTCTGACCTCCCGTGGCGCCAAAATTTGATTGCGTCCAAACCGTCAAGTCTATGAGACTTAAAGCGACAAACACAAATGCAATTAAGATCGAGGAATATAGGAATTCACAGGTCGTTAAGTCCCACGGAGGATGAATTGGTGTTTAAACAACTTCAGATGATAGAATGATCACTAAGGATAGTGATCAATAAAGGTATTGATGGATAATTACCTAAAGAAAAGATTTACAAATTAAAGCGACTTAAATGCAAATTAAAAGAAATAAAAGATAAAATCTATTAAATAAACGCTATCACTATTTTTACGGATCGATGAGCGTTTATGATTTTATAAAACAAAATAACTTAAATAACCTATTTTAATCAAAGCGTAAACTTAAATTACTTAAAAGCGTTATTTAAAACTAAAGCAGCGTTATTTACGAAAATGGCTCCGGGCGCAAGCAAAAGCGTAAATTTTATGAAATAAAAGGCCTAAGAGTGTAAAACTAATTTTCTTACAAAATATATGATAAAAGAAAATTTTAGAAAAAAGATTTATATTTTTTTGACTTTTATATTTTTTATTATGAATTAATTACTATAAAACACTAATTAAATGTTTAAAAATACTAAAACTATTAGGAAAAATCTGAAACTTTTTTATAAATTACTTTATACTAATACAAAGACAAGAAAAATACAAAACATGAAAAAGCTATTCTTAATAAGCTACAAATAAGCTAAAATGTTCGAATAAGCTAAATGAGAAAAGAGTGGTTATGTATTTGTTTGTGTAAACCTTGACAAGAAAGACCCAAGGGCGCTATTGGTACAGGTACACTCACTAACACTCTTGTAAAGGGAGGTCTCGGGGTTCGAGCACGCCTACCCCTTTTGCTAACATTTTATTTTGATTTTTTCTTTACAAACCAATTAAACACATAATATTAAGCAACTATTGTAACTAGAGCTTTCTATGAAAATGACCAATAAGCTCAAGAATGAGCTTATTTTTCTAACGATGGGCTTTAAAGATTGAATAAGCACAAGATTTAGCTAAAATGCTTATGAGCTATTTAATAAGCAAAATGTGGTGGAAAGAAGCTAAGCAATTATTATTAAGCTAATATTGAAGCAGAATAAGCACCAAACTTAGAAATAAGCACTAAATCAATCCAAATAAGCACAAGCTTATCGGTTGCATTGTGGTACTACTTAGTTTTCTAGGCAACTATGAGCTTATTTTAAGCTCCTAAATAAGCTAGGCATCGAAAAGGAAATTGGAATCTACAAATACCTTAGATAAGCTATCCAAAATTTAATTTACAAAGATTAACTTACTCTAATAAGCTTGGTAGAAGCTTATGAAAAAGCTCATGTACAACGCTTAAGCGGTTTACTAAAATGGACAAAACAAAAGCCATGAGCAAGCTTATTAAATAGGCTAATAAGGTGAAAATAAGTACTGGACTAGAAAGAAAGCTAGGTGGGCTATTCAAAAATCTAATTTGCAAAAGCTAAAGACAACTAAGGAGCTTATGGTGAGCTTATGAAGTTGGTGACAAGTCACTGCTTACACAGTTAAGACAGAAAAATGGGACAAAGTTTAAGCTAGGTGCAGCCTAATCAAACAACATACAAAGTGAAATCTTAAGCTTGGATATTCAAGATGGCTTGGTTGGCTATCCATAGAACCAAGATTTACAAGCTAAGGCCAAATGACAAGCTATCTATGAGCTTATGAAAATGACTGGCTAAACTGTGCACAGGGCACATTTTGAAAATGGTGGCTGAAATAAGCTAAGAGAAAAGCTAGTAAATAAGCTAATGATAAAATAAAAAAAAACACTAGGCTAAAGCTAGGCAACTGAAGTTTTGATATCCCTAAAGCCTAAGTATTAAATCCTAACGGTAGTCCTATAAAGATTAATCTAGTTGATTCAAAAATCAGAAAGCGAAAATTTTGACTTTTTGATTAACACTAAAAGTTGACTAAACTTAACTTTGGGCGATTATACTAGCGGTTATGTAATATTAAGCTAAAATGATATGGAATTAAGCAACAAGAACAAGTTCTAAGCCTACATGATGAATTTTACCTATCAAATCCTAACAAATGAGCTTTATGAGAGGAGATTAAAGGTACTTTGACTTTTTCTTGAATGAAGACAAGTTTTACCGCTAATATGAGTTATTAGGACCTAATGCAACATGTATCAACAATGATAACATCACAACAGGTCTTTAGCTCATTAATCGAACAATTCCAAACACCGCTAACTAAGCAGTTTAGAGATTTTTCAAAGCTTATCACGACTTAAGACCATGCAGTGATTCGGACCTTATATTATCCTATCACGAGGCGAATGAGCATAAAGCAACAACAATAACAACATTCAACTAGAAATGGTGATTATGCAAATTTGACTATCAAAATAAAATTTATAGTAACTATCAATTTAAAGAACAAGTGTGAGTTTATTTGGTTAATAACACTTAACTATAGCTAATAAACATGGAAAAACAAGTATTAGAGCTTATTACTCCTTACACGGTGAAATGAGATAATAGCTTTAAAGGCTTACAAATGGATCCAAGCTCAAGCAGGGAACCAAAAGCGAAATTACTTCCTATGGCTTCCATGAAGCTTTAAACCCACAAGCAATCCAAAGATCGATTCGAACCGACTTCTTGATCATCTCCATAGATTTTTATTTTACAACTAATTTATTGCTATTTTGGTAATTTTATATTATTAAGTAAAAGCGGATCTTTAATGTTCCTAAGAGCTTATAAGCTTTATTAAAAGCTTATATGAGCTTAAAAGCATTAATAACAACCATTAACAACTTTTGCAAATTATGAGGATTTGAACATAAAATTGCATATAGTAAATTCTTACATAAAAGCGAAATTAAAAGCGGAAATAGGTTTATATTATCTTGAAATATGATTACAAGATCTTTGAAAGCTTTGAAATGAACTCGAAAACTAATTTACACTACCTACGACATAAAAACTAAAACTATTCTACATATATTTTCCTCCGCTTCTTTTTATCTCTTTATAGCCTCTTTAGTCTCTTGTCGACCTCGGTCAAATCCCACCTCTTTCCGATTTTCCATTGCATCTTAATCGTCCGGTTGTAATTTGGCGGGAAAAAGTCATGGAGTTAGTTATTTCATTAATTGAGATGGTGAGTGGGCTTGCAAGGTGGAGGGCATGGTGGGAAAGGTAGGTGTGGTGGAGAGATAAGGGAGTGAGAAAAGTGGTGGTGAAACCCTTGGTATTGGGTTCAGAGGTGGGAGAGGAGAAGGAGCGGTGATGGCGGTATTTGATTTTTAAATCTTGGGTTGAATGGTATTGGGCTAAAGGGTTTAGTGGATTGGATTTGGATTGGTTTGTTTTAATAACTAGGGTAGGTTTGGATTTGTAGAAATATAACACAAGGACCATAAATGAAATTCGCCAAAGTTAAGGGTTGAACTCGCCAATTATCCCAAGGTTATTACAAGGACCAAAATGCCAAACTTGATAAACCAAGGACCATACATGTAATTATTTTCCATTTTAAATGTATGAGGACCAAAAATGTCAAGTTTGAAACTTGAGGGACCAAATATGTAATTTTCCAAAAGTTCATTATAAGGACCAATCTTGTCATTTATGAATAGTACAAGGGTGTAATTTGATAATTTACCATTTTAAAACACCCAGGGACTAATTTTGACACTTTTGCAAAGTTGAGGGACCAAAGTTGTAATTTTGTGATTTTAAAATTCAAAGGATTATTTTGAACAACTTGTGAATCCCAAGGACCTAAAATGACTTTTTACAAGTTTTTGAATTACCAGGGACTAGATTTGACAACTTTTGAAACTTGGGGGACTAAAACTGCCAATTATGCAAACTTGATACGTTTTTCACCAGATTTTGATGTTTTTGCATTTAAAACATATAAAACACTTGTTTGTGATATTTTTATCATTTTGAAGCATTTCGAGTGTTTTCAGATGTTTTTGGCATTCTAACAGTATAAAAATGATGAGTATTTAGACACTCATCATCACACATTAGATCATCTTTATACATTGAATCGCACCACATATAAGTTTATATGTCGTTATATCCATACGCTTTATAATTAGAGAAGAGTTATTTTACATACCAAACTTTTCTAACATACCAAGGGACTCATCTCCACCATCCATCTAAAATAAAATCAATGGGTGAGATTAAAAGATTTTATTATTTCACTCATTTTTATAATTTAAATATCTCTTGAACAGTTTATCGTTAGCGAAAATATTTACATCGTCGCGACGCGTTTAATTATCTTTCATAGATTGGCACTTTGATATACTTTCGAAAAATAAAAAATTCGCTTTTTCACGTTTTCGTCTTTTTTCGGTTATTTTACGTTCTTCGAAATTTGCATGGAAAAAATCACATATGATAAAACACTAAATTGAATATCACATGTGATATTAGTGTTAAATCATATATGATATGTTATATCACATGTGATATCATACGTGATTTTACACTAATATCACATGTGATTTTACACTAGTATCAAATTAGTGTTTTATCATATATGATTTTTAAGCAAATTTCGATGGCGTAAAAACGAAAAACTTGGAAAAAAAGTGAAAATACGATTTTTTTTTTTTTTTTGTCGAAAGATATCAAAGTGCCTATCTATGTAAAAGATAATTAAATCGTCATAACGTTATATTTTTTTTTTCGGCGATTAACGGTTTGAAAGATATTAATATTGAAAAAATGATGAAAGTGAGTTTTAAATTGTTGGGATTAATCTCATCCATTAGATCGAATAAAAATGGAGAGTGGAGATTGATCATGGATATAAATAATCTTTGTCTCAAATGATCTTATATCTTATAATTATCTCTAAAGATTATCATGTACTACATATTCATATGTTTTATAATTTTGATTATCGATGCCTATTTAAAAAAGAAAAAAAAACTGTACTAACAATATGTTATATAAGGTTTCTTGAATATGGTATTGGCACACGTCTAAATTTAACTCACAAATACTCCAAAATGACACAATTTTAACTTAACTTATCTTTAAAACCTTTAATTTTAATGAGTTAAGGATGTACCCTATTCTACCCTAAATAAAAGTTGAAGTTGACTTTATTGATATTTTGTATTCATACATTTAGCTTTTTATATATATTAATGTTGGTTTTACCGAAGATGGCGATTGTATATATACGATGAACCTTAGTTAAAGACTATTAATCATTTTACGTTTTTTCTAAAGCATTAAACAATCGTTTTGCCGTGTTTGTCAACATCATAATTATTCTTCTAGCAGGTATAATTTAATTTTGGTTTACTTGTATGTAATGATGTATTTATTATTATTTTATGTTAAATTATGTTATATTATACTAGTTATAATCTTAAGATCGCGTCGGGGTTTGACAAAAAAAAACGTATTAATCTTGAATATTTTGTATTTAAAGGTAATTACATATAATTATATACTTATGCATAAGTTTTCCATTATATATTAATATTCATTAAATTTGTTAAAATAAAATTTTGTAAAATTTCTCTTAGATAACTCAAGATTTAACTATATTTAGCAGACGTATATGTTGATGTTCTTATTTAAATTTCACTATTGATATTATGTTGACACAAGATCGCGAGTTTAAGAACACATAATTAAGCGTCGATGAAGTTAAAATATATTCCTTAAAGTTTAAAAAAATGTTTTTACATATCCTTATATAAATAAATAAAATTACATGATTAGTTGTTAAAGACAATCACGTATATTTTTTTTTCATATTACGATGCCGTACTTCTGATTTCATAATTATATTTTCGTTTTCAAAAATTTAGCCGTATTTAATATTCAAAATCGTGTCCACATAAACATACTTTTAAAATAAAATAAATGAGTCTTTATTGAACTTATATAGTAAAATAAATATTTTGATATTTATAATCCTATGCATATTTATATGTTGTAATTTTAAAACAACATATATATTGTATTTTTAATATATAAAGTATAGGGGGTATAAAGTATAAAGGTAAATTTGTTTAATTTCTAAAGTTATTATAAAACATGAAAACTTATAATATTACACTTAACCTTATATAATTTTAAAAATTCAACCACTAAAGTTTTATTAATTACCTCATATTTTTTAAGTTTTGTTTTTACAAATATTGTTATAAGTATAATCGCGTATATTTATTTTTATATTAAAGTAACCCGTCTTACAATTTGATAATTATATTCTCGTTTTCGATGAATTTAGCCGTATTTAAAATGTAAACTCCGTGTCACATAAGTTAAACTTTTAAAATGAAATAAGTGGGTCCTTATTGAACATAAAAAGTAAAAAATTGATCTTATAATCTTATCAAATTTATATGTTGTTATTTTAAAACAACATATGCATTGTATTTTTAAGATATAAAGTATAAATGGTATAAAGTATAAGGGGTATTTGTTTATAATTCAAAGTTATTAAAAACATGGAGCTTATAACATTACACTTAACTCTATATAGTTTTTAAAATTCAACCACTAAAGTTTTATTAATTACCTCATCTTTTTAAGTTTTGTTTTCACAAATTTGACACCTATATTTTTATGTGTTTTTCTATCAACCAAAATTTTTCACCAAATTTATTAAAGTTCAAGTAAAATCAATTTAATTTTGACTTTTATTAACCAATCGCATCACACGATTTTGCTTACGTGGCAAATCGAGCTCTCCTATCGCCCAATTGTTTTCAATAAGAATGAATTCTCTCAGATGACCAGACACGTAGAGTTCTGCGATCGATGACGAGTTAAAAAAAAAAAAAATGATTGAAAGGAAAGTGTGTGTAAATATCGGTTGAAAAAACAACCGATTTTGTTTTAGGTTGCCTCGACCGATCCTCGACCTACACCCCATTGGTCATTTCAAAGTTATTTTGTCGAGAAAGGCGATGTAGACCCGTTGACCAGGTCACGATCGTGTCAAATTTTAAATGTTGGCCAAAATCAATTTAATTTTGACTTTAATTAACCAATCGCATCTCACTTTGCATACTAAGGGATAAATCCCCCTTCCATATAGTTTTATCTAATGGTGATAATTAACCTAAGATTTAATATGTCTAACCTAAGTCCATATTTTTTTCTTGTCTTTTTCTTTTCTTTTTATCTTTCTTATTTATTTTCTCATTATTTGTATTTTTTTAATCATTTTTTTTAATTTCACGTTTTTTTTTAATTTCACTTTTTTTTTTTTTCGTTTTCGTCAGTTTTCATATGTTTTTGTCCGTTTTTTTCGCTTTTTATACGTTTCCGTCTGTTTTCTTACGTTTTCGTCCGTTTTCATACGTTTTAAATCGTTTTCTTACGTTTCGTCATTTTCATACGTTTCCATCCGTTTTCTTACGTTTCGTCTGTTTTCTTACGTTTCGTCCGTTTCATCGTTTTCATCCCTTTTGTTACGTTTTCGTCACTCTTGTTACGTTTTAAATCATTTTCTTACGTTTTCGTCCGTTTTGTCCGTTTTCGTCCGTTTACATACGTTTTCGTCCGTTTCCTTACGTTTTCATCCGTTTTCATACGTTTTCGTCTTTTTTCTTACATTTTCGTCCGTTTTCCTATGTTTTTGTATGTTTTCTTACGTTTTCGTCTGTTTTCTTACGTTTTGTCCGTTTTCGTCCGTTTTTGTCCGTTTTCATAAGTTTTCATTCGTTTTCGTCTGTTTTCTTACGTTTTTGTCCGTTTTCCTACGTTTTCGTCCGTTTTCGTCTGTTTTCTTACATTTTCGTCCGTTTTCCTATGTTTTGTTCGTTTTCTTACGTTTTCGTCCATTTTCTTACGTTTTTGTCCGTTTTCATACCTTTTCGTCTATTTTCTTATATTTTCGTCGGTTTTAATATGTTTTCGTATGTTTTCTTACGTTTTTGTCCATTTTTTTTTATGTTTTCTTACGTTTTCATCGGTTTTCATAGGTTTATGTACGCTTTCGTCCGTTTTTTTATGTTTTCGTCCATTTTTAAACGCTTTCGTCTATTTTCATACGTTTTCGTCCATTTTCATCCGTTTTTATACGTTTTCGTCCGTTTTCAAACACTTTTTTGGTTTTCATACGTTTTTATACACTTTTCATTCGTTTTTATACGTTTTTCCGTTTTCATACGTTTTCGTTCGTTTTTTGCAGTTTTTATACGTTTTCGTCTATTTTCATTTTTTTCTTGCTTATTGTTAAACTTTATTATATTACATGTCTAATATCAATTGTGATATTTTATTATAAAAAGTTAATATTTCATAAACAAACAAGTATGTTTTTAACCTTTAATATCACACGAAATATTTCATTGCTCTGTATATTTTTATATGTTATCACTATGTGTTTTCTAATATTTTATAATTTTCGATTACAAGATAGTTTTTATGCCTTTCATCGCAATTGACAAGCGCACATTTTTTTAATGCAACCAATGTTATCTATCACTTGTGATATTATACTCTTAGTAGAAATAAAAGGGTTAAAGTCTCTTTAGGTGAATTCTTATTTTATTCAAAAAAATGCTAATTTAATGCAACATTTTTTTGATTTTGAGAATATGTCAAGTCTCTATTTTCATAGTTTGCTTCCTTTTTATTCATTTTGATATTTTTAAGTGACACTTATTTATCTCTTGTGATATAACACTGTAAGAAAGATGAAGAGTATTACACTCGTCATCATATATGTGTTATCGGTTGTGATCTCAACTAAGAATGTGAAATATTAAATTCATACCAAATGTGATAAGAATTTAGTATTTTACCAAGTATATATGAAAGAAATGGTAATAAACATCACTTATTATAATATTGTGATGTTTTACATTCATTTTCTTATTTGTGTTTTAAAAATATTTAAGAAGATTTTTGTGTTTTATGATAATATGAAATATTAGAAAAGGTGTTTAGCGAAAACAAAAGATGTTATGAAACTTTTGTTAGACTTGTGGTGGATTTTCTATTGGATACATTGTGCATGTTTCGATGGGTTTTATAGCGAATTTAAAAATATCTATGGTTGAATCGACAAACTAAAAGTTATGGTTGAAGAAAGCACACATCTTTATAAACAAACCGAGTAAGCTCAAACACTTGTGATATCACATGATATCACGGTGATATCACCTCACTTGTGATATCGGACTATATCACGGTGATATCACATGATATCACCGGTGATATCACAAGTGATATAAACTATGATATCACACATGCTATCACCGGTAATATCACACATGATATCACGGTGACATCAACGGTGTTATCACACATGATATCACGTGTGATATCACAAGTGAGGTGATATCACCTGTGATATCACAAGTGTTTGAGCTTCCTCAGTTTGTTTATAAAGATGTGTGCTATCTTCAACCATAGATATTTTCAAATCCTGCTATAAAACCTATCGAAACATGCACAATGTATCCATTAAATAGAAAAATACACCACAAGTCTAACAAAAGTATCATAACATCTCTTGTTTTTAGTTGAACAACTTTTCTAATATTTCATAATATCATAAAACACAAAATCTTCCTAAATATTTTCAAAACACAACCATCACATTCTTAGTTTAGTATCATGGCGATAACACATACATGATGAAGAATGTAATACTTTTCATGTTCCTTACGGTGTTATATCACAAGAGATAAATAAGTGTCACTTACAAATATCAAAATAAAACGTTGAAAACGGACAAAGCGTATAAATTCGAATGAAAAGCGATAAAATGTATGAAAGCGGACAAAAGCGTCGAAAGCGGACAAAAGCGATCAAAATAGACAAAAGCGTGTAAAAGCGGATGAAAGCGTATAAAAGCGGACAAAAGCGTGAAAAGCGGACGAAAGCACGACGGCGTCTAAAATGGATGGCGTAAAACGGATGACAGCGTGTGAAAACGTCAAAACGGATGAAAGCGTATAAAAGCGGACGAAAATACATGGCGTAAAATACGACGGCGTCTAAAAGCGGACGAAATACATGAAAACCTAAAAAGCGGACAAAAAGTATGAAAATGGCGGCGTAAGAAAACGGACGAAAACGTAAGAAAGCGTATGAGCGCGTAAAACACGTCTAAAAGCGTATGAAAATGGACGAAACGCGTGAAAACGAACAAAAGCGTGAAAATGGACAAAGCGTATGAAAACAAGCGGCGTAAGAAAGCGAGCGCGGCGTATGAAAGCGGACGTAAACGGCGGGCGGCGAAAACAGATTTAAAACGTAAAAGCGGACGGCGTATGAAAGCGGACAAAAACGTCTAAAAGCGAGGCGGCGATTTAAGCGTGAAACGCATTTAAAACGTTAGAAAGCGGACGGCGTTAGAAAGCGGATGTAAAGCGTGCAACAGATGAAAGCAGAGCGGCGTAATAAAAAGGGCGAAAACATATGAACACGGAAAACGTATGAATACGAGATAAAGCGTGAAAGCGAAAAAAACTTTAATAAAAAGCGTGAATTTGAAATTAAAAATAATAATAAAAAGCGTGAAAAAAAAAAAAAAAAAAAAAAAAAAAAACCTGAATTTAAAATAAAAGCGTGAATTTTAAAAAAAAAAAAAAAAAAAAAAAAAATGTTACTAATAAATAAGAAAGACAAAAGACAAAGAAAAGGAGAAAAAAAACATGAACAGGTTTAGTATTAAATCTTAGGTTTATCCCACCATTAGATCAAACTAGATGGATGGTGGAGATTTGTCCTAGTAAGACCAAAATAAGAGTAAGTATTTGAAAATTCCTCTATATATTAAAAGGAAAACCTAAATCTTACAATTCAACTTGACGACCTTTGGGGTTCTTAAACATATAAACTACATAATTTGTGAAATTGTTTCAGGCAATTTCCTTTTTATGTAAGCCACCAAGTTGTGTGCAAGGAATTCATATGTCATCTTATTGCGAAGTCTATTTTACATATTTTCATTATGGCGCCTTATCCTATTATAGAAATTGGAATATGACTCGCTTCTAACTTTTCAATAGAATTTTGCATATATTAGGCGATAATGATTAGCTCAAGTTACTTTGCACATCAATGCTCAAAAGCTCCAACTCTCATCTCGGTCATAACCTCTTAAACATTCGATTGGAATATGTGGGATGATAGTTGTAACACCCCACCCGAAAGTGGTGAATGTCACACTTACGAAACCAATTCAAATGCAAGCGGAATACTTTACTATATAAATGGCTCAACAAAATTCATCGGGAAAATACAAAGTCAATAAGATAGACCTTCTATGATAACAATAGATCCAAAATCCAATATCTAAACAACTTATAGCATAGATGTGGTATGCTAGTATTCAAGATAGTCCAATATCAGGGCTTATGCACTCTTTACTCCTATCCCAAATTCCCTTAAGTACCTGCCACGAAGAAAAGAAATGGTTGAGCTAAAGGCCCAATGAACAGATATAAATGAATCAAATAAATAAAGCATAGATAAGTAAGCAGTAATTGCAATAACCGGTTAACAAAGATGCGATTTCATAAGAGTTTAGCGAAAAGGTAATCAAATGAATCATATAGAAATGTCCACAAGCTCGAAACATATGCCTAACGATGTCATATGCATATACCAAATAATCAAATATATATCATATCAAATTGTACATGGGGCTGCAGACTCCACTTGTCTTGAAACAAATGTGTGATGGGGTGTTGGCACCACACAACCATCTACCAAATCAAATTAGCCTAGGGTGAAATCCATCGCCCCAAATCAAATCAAATCAAACATGGCTAAGTGCATAATAGAGAACACAAAAGTAGAGGCGTTTTGGTGATCACACCGCCACAGATAATGTCACGCCATTGGTGCCTCGATGGCGCGACCATGGTACCTCTATAACTAGTTAATAGCTCGGGCATCGAGAACAAATCAAAGGGTTCATATAGCATATTGAAACAAGCGTAGTATGTCAGCGAGAAAGTCATGTCTAAACAAATGAATATATTCATATCATGACAATGTCAAATGAAGCATATGTCAAAGCGAATTCAAGGGATTCGAATGAAGTTATCAAATGGGTGCAAACGAATATCGAGTCAAAGGATAGGAAACATATATAGTGAAGGTGCAAACATATATGAATCAAATGTTATAAGAATCCTTAAAAGAAAGGATAAATATTTATACGAATAATCAGTACGAACAAAAGAACCAACAAATCATACTAAAATCTAAAAAAAACGAATATTGAACAAACAACATGTACCTAAAATGCTGCATGAGAAAAGGTATAATATTCGTACTAATAATTACAAAAACGAATGCTTAAAGAAAGATTAGATATATCAGTAACTTAGTCAATGTTGATGCTAAATGTTGGCGTATGTACCGAAGTGCCGAGCGAAGGGTCCTAAACCATTCGGCGAACACACGAAACTACTTAGACCAAGCAGGCTTCAAGACAACATAGGCGAAGGGCCCAACACAACCCTCCGACGTAACGGCTAAATGGCGTCACCGACCATAAAGGAAGGAATCTTAAGTCGGGATCACGACCGATACAAGCGAAGCCAAGCAGGGTAAGTCAACCTCCCACCGAAAAGGTCACTCTCATCACATGTGACCCTCGGTAAGGACAAGACTTCTCATCTATAAAAGGGAGAAATTTCGCATCTAGGTCAACTCTCACCCTACTTTTACACATAGTAATTCGACATATCATATTCTCATTCTCATGCGGAGCTTGGTCTAGGATAAAACCCTAAGCGAGGCTAAGCGTGCTTTCCTTGTGTTAACAGATCCAAGGATCTCTATCCAAGAGAGTGGACGAAGAGTCAGCCGAAGGATATCTACTTGTTTAGGTGAAGACATATTTTACCTCAACAAATTGGCGCCATCCGTGGGAATGTTATTCAAACTACTAAGACTAGTAAATGGCGGGTCCTCAACCGAAACACCATCGAAGACAACCCTCCCGGCTAGAAGAACAAATACTAAGCCACATCACATCACTAAAAGCCACGATAAAGAACACAACACCAAAGGAAACAACCCTTTACTGACTATACGGATCGACTTTGGGGATGAAAGCAGAGGAACCGACCAAAGAGGTGGAAAAGAAAAAGATCCAAAAGGAAAAGGGAAGAAGAAGACTGCAGAAACCTACAAGGGCGCCCCAAATGTCCATTCACCCGACGGACATAGAGTTCGCAGGACCGAAGCATGAACTACCTAAGAATATCGAGACTCTACGATGGATCCACAAATTCGGACGATCACATCACACATTTCTCGGGCGACCACTACGGTGGATGGGTGATGCTCATATGGTCTTGGATGTTTGAAAGAACTTTGGACGGGTCAGGAAGAGGCTGGTTTGATCGCTTGCCCAACGGAAGCATAAACAACTGGGAGGAACTCCGGGAGGGTTTCCTCGAAAGATTCGCGCTAAGAAGGAAGTGTCTCAAGGATCCAATGGAAATCACAAAAATCATACGGAAAGCAAACGAAACGCTACCAGAGTTCAAGGAAAGATGGACAAATGAGGCTAGTTACATCCCGGGAGTGCCGGAGGTCATGCAAATATCATCTTTCATAAATGGAAGTAAGTGCCCGGAGTTGGTGAAGCGTTTTTCGGATAAGATCCCAAAAACCGTGATTGAGATGATGAATAGGGTAGATGACTTCGTGCGCTCTGAAGAGGCCTATAACACCACGGAACTCCCCAGAGGAGAACTAAACCGAAAATCGTATGTTGCTGCACAACACCAGGACCGATCTCCCCGGGTCTCATACTACTCAGACAGACGGAGAGGAGACCAAAGAACGGAACATCGACCCCGTGGTCAATATGCCCCTTGTTACCCGGCAAGGTCAGATAATCACCGAGGTGAATATAGGAGAAACAATTAGAGAAGTGATACCGCCCAATAGACCTAAGTCTCCTCACAAAACCGCCGAAGAAATCTTAGCAGATCTCGATTGAAGTTACAACCTCCCCACCTTTCGGGGAGGCGCGAAGGAAAACCTAGACAAATTCGTGATTACCATGGTGAGAAAGGCCACCTCACTAACGATTGCTACCACTCAAGGAACAATTGAAGGTAGCCTTGGAAATGGGCAAATTAGATCATCTCACGAAGGCGTTAGGCAAGGCGTAGGAATCCCCACGAGACAATCGACCGAGCGGAGGAAGAGTAATCAACATGGTGTATGGCGGAGGAAAAGGCGTAAAAGAAAGGCCACTAACCAAGAAGAAGATTGGATGAACGTTCCCATAGCCTTCCCTCCAGTGTTACCCGGGGACGTATCCGAAGAACCGTTAATAATCGAGGCAGAGGTCGAAGGATATACGGTTAGGAGGATTTACGTCGATCAAGGAGCAGCAGTAGAGGTGATGTATGAGCATTGCTTTCAAAATTTGTGCCCATCGATCAAAACAAAGCTGAAAGACACAAACACTCCACTGGTGGGATTCTCGGGCGAAGCAATCAAGCCTCTTGGAAAAATCGATCTGAATGTTTGTTTTGGAAATGATGGTTTATTTCACGAACGATGATGACATTCGCGGTGATAAGATCCCCTCTCCTACAACATCATACTAGGATGGTGCGGCATCGAGAGTGCAGGCGATCCCTACCATTCATTCTATGATAAAGTTCCCGACACCGGGGAATTGCAACCCTTGTCACCGGATCGGTCATAATCTCGAATGTAGGAGGTTAGAAAAGCAATTCCTAGATGAAGGGTCAAAGAGTAAGAAACCGGAGCACACCGTGGAAGAAGAGGAACCCGCGGAAGGCGGAGGAGGTAATGATAAACCGAAATTTCTCAAGAATGGTCACCATTGGATGCAACTTTTCCATGGAATGTAGGAGGCGGTGATCGAATTGTTGAAAAATAACAAGGATGTTTTCGAGTGGCAACCGGCCGACATGACAGAGTCCTCGGCGAATCATAGAACACAAGTTAAGCGTCAATGAGCACGATAGGTCGATCGCCCGAGAAGAAAAGAACTTTCTCAAGATAGAAAACCAAGCAATCAACGCCGAAGTAGAAGAATGGCTAAAGCGAGGATAGTCCGGTCGGTAAAATACCCACATGGATTTCCAACCCAGTCTTGGTAAAAAGCCGGACGGAACATGGAGAATGTGCATGGATTTCAAAAGCATCAATGCTTCTGTCCAAAATTACTACCCTCCCGGAGATTGGTGGAAGATAGAGTCCGTGATGGGATATAAGTACAAATGTTTTCTCGATGCATATAAAGGATATCATCAAGTACAAATGGAAAAAGAAGACTAAGCGAAAAAGCATTTCTACGGAACACGGAACCTTTGTTATACCAAAATGCCCTTGATGCGAGAAACGCCGGGCAATGTATCAAAGGTGGTCGACTCCACATTCAAAAGACAAATTGGCGAGAATTTGGAAGTATCGTGAGCGACATGGTAATTAAGAGCGTAGTGAAATTGAGTTATTGGCGGACATGGCGGAAACGTTTGCTTATCTCCGGGGGATCAACATGAAACTTAACCCCAAAAATTGTTCATTTGGAGTCGAAGAGGGAAAGTTTCTCGGGTACGTGGTGACGTCCGAAGGGATAAGGGCAAATCCCAAGAAAACAAAGGCGATAGCTGACATGCAATCACCCAAAAGACTCAAGAAGATGCAGAGCCTCAGTGGGAAATTGGCCGCCATGAACAGGTTCCTTTCACGGTCTGCAGAAAAAGCCTTACCATTTTTCAATACATTAAAGAACATAACAAAAGAAAACCAAAGCGAATACCGGTGGAGCTAGCAAGCCGAAGAAGCATTTCAGAAGATGAAGAGTATAATTCTGGAGTTACCCAACCTAACCGCCCCAGTAGCAGAAGAGGATGTGTTCGTATATTTAGCGGCGGCCGAGGAAGCCATAAGCGCCGTATTGATGGTGGAAAGGAAGGGAAAGCAAATGCCAGTGCACTATGTTAGCAGAACATTGCATGAGGCCGAACGGAATTATGCTCCTTTAGAGAAATTGGCTCTAGCTCTTTTGCATTGTTCCAGAAGACTCAGAAGGTACTTCGAGGCCCATCCAGTTAAGGTAATCACAGACCAACCCATTCGGGACGTGTTGAACAAACTTGAATAATCGGGAAAGCTGATGAAGTATGCAGTGGAATTGGGAGCATACAAAATTACCTACGTCCCAAGACACGCCGTCAAGGGCCAGGTCTTGGCAGATTTCATAAATGAAGTACAAGTTGGCAGAGAGGATGGGCGAGGAAAAAGCGGGAAATATGTGATATCTCCACGGTCGAGGAGAGTGGACTTTATTCATTGTGGGCGCCCAACAAAAAGGCGCCGGAGCGGGTCTAGTGTTAATCGGCCGGATCGGACATAATATACCTATGTTCTTCGGCTAAACTTCCCTAGCACCAACAACGAGGCAGAATACGAAGCATTACTAGCCGGTCTAAGAATCGCAAAAGATATGAAAATCCAAGTTTTGAATGCTAAAGTAGATTCAAATCTGGTATCAAGCCAAATCAACGGAGAGTTCACCATTTACAAGGAGAGCATGGCGAAGTACCTGGCAAAAGCAAAGGAATACATTGGATGTTTCAAACGGTTCCGAATACAGAACATTCCCAGAGCACAAAACCAGAAGGCCGATGTACTAAGCAAACTAGCGTCGGTTGCTTTCGATCATTTAACCAAGGAAATACTCGTGGAGGTCTCGGAAACGCCTTCAACGTAAGAAGAAATCATCGAAGCAATAGTGGAGGAGGAAGAGAGAAGCTGGATGTCTCGATCATCCGGTGCATCACCGAAGGAAAATGGCCGGACGATGAGAACGATGCAAGAACCCTTCGGATGAAAATCAATCACTATACAATGGAAGACGGGGTTTTGTTCAAAAAATCGTACCTGGGCCCAATGTTAAGGTGCGTGGGCCCGCTGCAGGCCAATTACGTGATAAGGGAAGTGCATGAAGGAGCATGCAGAATGCATTCGGGCCCAAGATCCGTGGTAGCGAAGTTAATAAGACAAGGTTATTACTGGCCGACAATGCACAGGGACACGGAGAAGTCATTCAAAATGTAAGTCCCGCCGGATACACGCTCCGGTACCTAAGTTACCAAAACCCTCGTGACCTCCATCATGTCACCATGGCCTTTCTTTCGATGGGGAATGGACGTCTTTGGGTTCTCTCCCCGAAGCCCCCAGGAAGGTGAAGTATGTCATCGTGGCCATTGACTACTTTACGAAATGGATGGAAGCCAAGCCTTTAGCAAGAACTACAGGGAAAGAAGTCATAAAATTCGTCTGGGAAAACATCGTATGCCGTTTCGGCTTGCCGCACATAATAGTAACAGACAACGGTAGCAATTTCATCCATGACCCCTTCAAGAGCTGGTGTGAAAAGCTAAACATAAAGCAACTAAACACCATGTAGCACACCCACAAGCCAATGGTCTAGTAGAAAGGCGAACAAAAGCGATGCATGGTTTCAAGACAAGGCGGGAAAAAGCAGGTAGGATGGGTGGACGAATTGCCAAATGTATTATGGGCTCACCGAACATCTCTCAAGACAAGCAAGCGAAACCCGTTCACCGACATACGGGAGCGGCGGTAATCCGGCGAGATAGGGATGCCAACCTTAGGACAATGATGGTGAAGGAGGAAGGAGTGAAGAGGAAATCCGTCTAAACCTAGACCTACTACAAGAAAGGAGGGATTCAAGAAGATTGAAGAAGCGGATACAAGAACAAAATCCAAACTTATATCCTCATCAAATGGTCTACATGAATTAACCAGCTACTAATTAAAGCTTTTGACTAACTTAACTCACATTATATCTCTGCCATATATATAGTGCTCTTTAATCTGTGATAATTTGCTTTAGCATCATAGTTCGATTAGTGTTGTATAAAAGAGCTAGATGATATTATAAAAAGATACATAAAATATTCATTAAAAGTTTGAGGAGTTATTTTACATACCAAACTTATCTCACATACTAGGGACTCATCTCCACCATCCATCTAAAAAGAAATCGATGGTGAGATTAAAACATTTTATTATTTCACCTATTTTTATAATTTACATATCTCTTAAACCGTTAATCGTTAGTCGAAAATATTTCTGGCATCGTGAAGATTTAATTATCTTTTCATGAGCGGGACTTTGATATACTTTCGAAAAAGAAAAAATTTCATTTTTTCACGTTTTTCGTTGTTTTCGTTTTTACGTTCTTGAAATTTCATGAAAAAATCGTATATGATAAAACACTAAATTGAATATCACACGTGATATTGGTGTTAAATCATATATGATATGTAATATCATATGTTATATTACACTAATATCACGTGTGATATTACATATCATATATGATATTACACTAATATCACGTGCGATATTCAAATTAGTGTTTTATCATATATGATTTTTAACGCAAATTTCAAGAACGTAAAAACGAAAAACTTAAAAAAAACGTGAAAATACGAAAAAATTTTGTGAAAATATATCAAAGTCTTATCTAGAAAAGATAATTAAATCTTCGTCGAACGATATATTTTTTCGCTTAACGATTAACGGTTTGAAAGATATTAATATTCAAAAAATGATGTAAGTGGGTTTTTAAATTATCGGATTAATCTCATCTATTAGATCGAATAAAAATGGATGGTGGAGATTGATCCCCAGATGTAAATAATCTTTGTCCTCAAATGATCTTAAATCTAAAAGTTTTATGTCAAACTAAAGGACCAACACGAGTTCGTGCTAGTTGCACCAACAGTAAGGTCAAATGGTGTAAAACTGATTTTTAGAAAACTAACACATTTAAAGATACTGATACTTAGGAGGTTGTTTCGAAAAGTAATTAGAAAAGATTAGACTTGCCGATTCATTTCAGGTTAATTTAGAAGCATAAATGAACCTCTAGGCTAAATGTTAATTAATAGATCGAATAGAAACCGGAAGCAAGAACACAAACACAAATACGAAGTTCCAGTAAAATCAATCAGAGGCTTAAACCAAAACACCAACTTTAACCTCCAACAAACGAAATCATGACCGTGACCGAGAAAGAACCGGTACTTAACCTAGACATGAACTCTTAACTTGAGAGATATATCGGATTCGTATTGGATGAGTTATATCCCAATCATTTTGATCATTACTGTATCTTGGATATCGGGTTAGGGATAACATAATTTGTCACCTAACGTACTAAATGACCTATAGCATCTAGAACAAATAGCCTTCTTCTCAAAGCGATAAGACCCGTGACAAAATTTACAGATCCCTTTAAGGTGCTGACCTTTGTTTCCCATGTGTCATTGCCGATAAACTTGGCATGTATAAACATTCCTTCCACATCCACTTCTCCAAATCCTGATACCGTTCCATTCCGTTCTTTTTCTCCAAATCAGTCTCCCCGAGCTCGATGTTAAAAGTAGGTGATGAGTCTGTTGAATTCCCATCACTAGCACTCTTGGAATTTCGTCTGATGTTTTCCTTGAAGTCTGCCTCAATTTCTTGTAGCATCACGTTCAAATGAGATTCTCGGGTCCGTGTGTGTCCAGTAACAGTAAAAGAGCATTGAATACCTACATTCACGAAGAGAAGAAAAAAATTGAATATGTATGATTAAAACGATAATTAGTAAGACCCTTTTCCTTGAAGTGTCAATTATTCAAGTGTTTGATGGTCTATACTCCTGTTAAACTGTGCCAACTGACTTAATTAGCAATCAATATCCCGCAAAACGAACTGTGTGCACTCAAACAAGATCCCGTGGACCCAAATCATGATAATCAATTCTTTGTAAGATGACAAGGACCAAGTAAAATATTTTTAAAATTTCAGTGGTTTTACCTCTTCTGAATCGATTAGCTTCCAACCACCGCTTTGTAGCTCAACAAATATCCTACCAGACCCGGGATCACGTGAAGAAATAGATGCAACAAATTGCCAATATCGATTACGCTCCGATCCTGTCCTAATGGCAAAGATCGGTACACATACATCTCTTCTTCTTTGTGACCAATGTATGCTTTTAATCGCAATCGTGATCTTTCAGCCGTATATATCCATTGTTATTGATTTGACCCACAGTCTGACCCGCGACATAACCATCTTGACCCTCAATTACGGGTATCAACGGGCTTTGGCTGCCTTCTGTGGTGGGCATGGGAGAAGAATCTTGAAATTTGGATATAAATTCTTCTTTTAGTCAAGTCTTTTATCAAGCTGTGCTTCTGCCCACATTTGCTTTCGAACTGCAGTTGCAGCATCTAGCCGATCCTGTAGAAGAGCCATATCAGACCAGATAACACGATATAAATCATTAGAAGAAAATTGATTTAATAAAAGTTGAAAATTTATATTCAAAATTACCTCAAGAACTAATCGGATAATGTTTCCTTCATTGGCAACACTAATTAGAACAACAAGTGAGGCGCTCTTCAACGCAAATATCCGAATACTCTCCTTCTGTAAGCCCTCGAACCCATGACTCCCCAGATTTTTTCCATCAATCTCAGTATTTCCTTGATCAATACTACTGTACCAACACCTTAAACAGAAGAAAAAATACAGTAACCAAATGTTTTATCAAGAAACCATGAAAAGGGAATAATCACATATATAAAATATCAAAATTAGAGGTGGCCAAATTGTTTTGGACTCTTTCTTATGGCACAAAATACTATGTTATAAACTCACCAGCATTTTCAGAGTCGGTTTTCATTTCCACATCACCTTCATTGACAGTAGATGGAGTACCAAGATCGATTTTTTGACCTTCAGCAACCTCAGATTCAAAATCTTCGTCTTTCTCAACATCCTTAACATTGACCACATCCATCATGGCGAAGTTTTGTATTCTCTCCTTAGCTCCAGCAATTACTTCATCAGCATCAGCAGGATCTTTCCTATGAGGGGGGCGAACACAATAAGTTAAAGGTGCTACTCTTTCAAACAAAATGGGGTCCCTTGATAAAGCTACAGATATTGAAGGATCTGGGGTCTTGCTTGTTGTAAGATCACGCAGTCCCGTTTTCTTCAAAAATTATAACAAAATACAAGTCAAGATACAATTATTTATAGCAAAACGGAAGTCAAAATCCAATGAAGTCAAATACACTCCTTACAACAAAATAGAAGTCCAAAAACGATCTTTATAGCAAAAGAATTTAATATTGGAATATTTACAGAAGAAGAAAAGTAAAATACAATCTTTATAACAAAAGAAAGTAAACACAGAAATTTTCTATACAAACCTGAATCCTTGCGGCAATATCTAAAACGTTAAGGCCCTTGTCACCCTCGAGACACAGAACATGATAAGCAGCAAAATTTACTGTCCCGGGAGTTAAATGATGCCTAGACTTTTTTGGCTGGTTAGCCCCTTTTTCTTGCATTAAAATGGCTGCATTTTCGGCAGCTGAACCATTTCTTAGCATGGTGATTACATCTTCACAGCCTTTAACCTGCACGAAACCAAATTATTACAGAAGTTAACTTTACTAATGGTCTATGTCAAGTTTGATCCCATTAACCCGTTGATTAATATATTACCCAAACCTAGCAAATTGAAAAAGTGTATGTTTTTACAATAAAACTCGTCCATTTCAGGCAAGGAAGCGTTTGACTTCATCCTTTTCAAGTGAGGTCCAAAACTGGCATCGTCAAAGTACTTCAGGCCATGTTAATGGATTTAGATGTTCAAGCCAGTTGCGAATATCAAAACCCCACATGTATGCTTATCAGAAATAACCATAACTAATTATACATATACCATAAGTAGTTTTATTGAACAACATACGAACCGCTAGAAGGGACATTTACAGGTTCTATTCCCCACGTTTGCTCAGCATAATCTTCTATAGTCCGGTCGCTACTAAATCTACCAGATCCAGCAGTACAAACTATGCTCATCTCGCTCCACTTATCCTTGTCAACATATGCTTTGTCTGCAGCAGCCTGCAATTGCACAGATTGGAGGAAATTTAAAAAAAATTAGGTACAAAATCAAGAATTGTTAAACTCGATATATTAAGCATACAATAAGCTTACCTGAGCTTCTAAATAGCTAGCTAAATCCGATAGAATGGTTTGCAATGCTTTTAAATAACAAAAGCAAACTAAAAATGGGATTTGTAATAAGTTTGAAGTTAGTATGTTTTCTGCGCCTATCTCTTTAATAATTTCATTTGTTGATCCATTGTCTGTGGCGAGTAATAAACATCCGTTCATAAGAAACTTCATGCTTCCGGTCCCTGAAGCCTCATAGCCTGCAGTGCTGCATACAAACAAACACAAACAATGATATTTTAAAGAGTAAATTACACAAATCGTCCCTATGCCTCCAAAAAATTATTATATAATCAATATATCGATATGTACCTAATGTGTTGTGAAAGGTCACTTCCGGGAATAACTAACTCAGCAACCAAAACATTGTAAGCGGGAATGAAAACCTGCAAGAGCAATATCATGTACGGCACACTAGAAGAATAAAAGATATACCAAATTGTATGACAATTTTACCAGTTTAAGGAGGTTCCCGACATCACTGTCGTTGTTGATTGTTTCTGCAACAGCGTGACAAAGCTTGATGATCTTCTTTGCAATCTCATAACCTGAAGGAGCTTTCCCGCCAATAATGCAGACACGACTGAAACTAGGTAAAGCCCTCCCTTTTCAGGAGGAGGTTGGCGTTGCCGCTTCAGGAGGTTGTTTGCACCTAGCATGAATTAAACTTGAGACCTCACATATTTTAGTGTGATAGTCACAAGCCTTTTTGCCACTAGGCCACCCAAAGTGGTTAATTCTGCATAGTTTCTTAATTGAGATGCTAATTTTGACCCGTTTACATGTAAATGGGTCATGTTGGGTTAATGTTTTATGTCTACCGGGTCAACTTGTATACTAAAAAAGTTAGCTAAGCATGAATTAGATGTGTCAAACACAGTTGTAAGTCACCTTATGTGTATTTCTAATGGATATACTAAAATCATTATATATAGGAAGTTAGTTATCATATTGGATGCACTATATTAACAGTACATTCACAATGGAGTAATGTGTTTCAGGTCGATCCCCAACCAAATCCAGTTTGATCTGCATAAAAATTTTACCAAACTAATACTTGACCCGCCCAATTTCCTTGCTAATTGCTTTAAAATAACTTGCAGTTGTGATATTAAATAAAGCTATTGTTGTTCATTATGCAACTTTGAAGGTAAGTAAAATACAAAATTTCAAGGGAACTTGTTCAACTCACACCTAGTATTAACCATAAATGAAGGCAATACGTTTCTTTAAGAAAGATTTTACCTTGTAAAGCTTTACCAATAATCGCCACAAGAACAAGATCCGTCTCTGAAATGGTGGAACCGTTTGATGTCTCTGACAATTATTTCTCTCGCAACAGCTTTACTAACATATTTCAAAAAAGTATGGCAGTCTATGCATACTCGAAGGTTCTTTTGAACCCTAATTGGAGCTCTTGGAGGCGTGGCTATGAGCCCAAAAGCAACTGTGAGTTTCTCACTATGGTATGATAAGAGAAGCTCCTTTTCGCTATTTTTCACATTGTGTAGATCAATCTCTAAAACAGGAACATACCCTTCTTTACCAACTAGCTCCATTAGTTCAGCAAGTTTTGCATAAATTTCGTCTGTCATAGAATGACTTCTGTCCCCAACTACGAAACTGTAAACACTATCTTTGACTTCAATCCAGCTAATCCCAGGTTCCTTCTTTACCTTACTATCTTTCATTAACCTTCTCACATCCACAACATTTTCCCATAAACCAGCTGATGCGTATATATTGGAAAGAATAACATGGGTTCCTGATTTTTCTGGTTCAAGAAGCATCAGCTTGCGGGCAGCTATTTCGCCAAGGTCAACGTTTTTATGAGTTTTTGCAGCACCAAGAAGTGCCCCCCAAACAGAAGCATTGGCCTCAAACGGCATGTTATTTACAAGATCCATTGCCTCATCTAATTTCCCAACACGACCAAGAATATCAATCATGCAAGCATAATGCTCTTGTGTTGGTTTAATTCCAAACAAGTCTTCCATTGATTCAAAGTATCTTTTTGCATGTGTCACTAACCCAGCATGGTTACATGCACACAAGACACTAACTAGAGTGATGTTATTAGGGGCGACACCTTCTTCTAACATCTCGTCAAATAAAGAGAGGGCCTCTTTTCCATGTCCGTGTTGAGCAAGTCCTCCAATCATTGCTGACCACGACACTATACCCTTCTCGGGAACCTCAGAAAAAGCACGATTTGCATCATCTATATTCCCACATCTAGCATACATGTTGACTAAAGAATTGGCAGTAAAACGTCGGATAAAAGTCCAAATTTTAGGGTATGAACATGGATCTGCTTACCTTGTTGATAAGCCGATAAACTGGCGGCAGTATTTATAAGAGAACTGCATATAAAGGAATCTGGTTTAAGCTCCAAATCTTGCATCTTTAAGTAGAGCTTTATAGCCTCTTCACCTTGTCCTGTTTGAGCATAAGCGGATATCAAAGATGTAAAAGTTGCCAAATCTGCAACAGGCGATTCGTCAAAAGCCAGTGTTGCCTTTGCAACATGACCACATTTTGCATAAGAATCAATAAGACTATTTATCACAAAAGGATCAGCCTCGAATCCGGTTTTTAAAGAAAGTCCATGAACTTGTTCAGTAACAAAAATAGCTTGTAAACTAGCTGCAGAGTTAAGGATTGCTAGTAAAGTGGTCTCGTTAAATCCTATTCCATCTCTATGTTTCTCTGCAAAAAGTGATAAAGCTTCAATATCATTGTTGTTCTGTGCGTATCCGCATAACAAAGCGTTTAGTGCGATCAACTCTTTTTCTGGCATCATATTATATACTCTTGTAGCATCATTTATTTCACCGCATTTAGAATATATGTCTATAAGCCCACAACATAGAAATGGATCCAATTCTATGTCTGACTTTATCAAAACACAATGAAACTGCGAGCCTAAATCTTGTAGACCTAATCCAGAGCAAGCTTTAAGAACACTAGAAAGCGTAAACATATTTGGTGTTATCCCGATCTTCTCATCTTTAACATCAACTCTAAAGCCATACTGTAGTATTCACGAAGAACACAGCCAGCAATAACAGCATTCCACGAAACAATATCAGGCTTAGGAATGTGCTCAAATACCGCCTTAGCATCTTCGAAATTTCCAACTTTTGAATACATATCAACAAGCGCATTACACGAGAATGGATCAGAAGTGTAGCCATGTTTCACCAAATACCCGTGAATCTTCCTCCCTTGGTTTATATCACGCAAACCTGTACACGCATTAATTATAGTCGACAAACTAAACTCATCAGGTCTAATCCCACTCCCAACCATATCTCCAAACAACCCAATCGCTTCCTTAAAAAATCCCTTGCGTATAAGAAGAAAACAACGATTCCACGAAACAATATTCCTATCCCTAATCTCATCAAAAGCCTCCTTGAATCCAAAACTCACCACATTTCGCGTAAACCACAACTAACGTATTCGCCACAAAACATCCTTTTCAAAACCAGTCACCACCACAATCCCATGTATCACCTTCCCTCCAACAATATCCTTCTTCATGGCACACGCCTTAAGCACACTAGGAAACGTAAACTCATTACACTTAATCCCTAACCCATGCATCTCCCTAAACCCCATAATCGCCTCGTCCCCATACCCATTCTGCGCATACCCGGATATCAAAGCAGACCAACCAACCAAATCCGGTTCGGGACTTTCATCAAGCACCTTACGCGCACTCCCAAAAACCCGACATTTAGCATACAAATTAACCAAATGGTTCCTGCACTTGGAGTGGTTCTGAATTCCAAGTTTGAACAAATGGGTATGGATCTGTTGACCTGGATTTAAAGACTTAGTTTGGCAACATTGGGATAAGAGTTTGGAGTAGGAAATGGAAGTGGGAGTCCATTCGACGTCGTGGGTGAGGGTTAAAGTGGTTACGGCTTGCGGGTTTTCGGTTATTATGGCGAGAGCTTGTATTGATTTAGTGAATGTTAAGAACGGTTTGTGAGGATGTTTGAAATGTGGTTTTTTTTGGAGGGTAAATACCCTCTGAAGAAACATGGGTTTTAAGACTTTTATGCTTCAAAGAGTTGAAGAAAATTATATATCGTGGCAATAAAAAAGGTTTCCATTGGCTCTATTCATCTACATTACTAACTTGTCAGGTATTTTTTAAGTTAAAGTTCGGTTAGTGTGGAAACAAGCAATAACAATGGTATGTTAAAACCTGAGTTAAAACGTATTAATTTTGATAGAACCACAAAAAAAATCATCTGAAATCGTCCGATCGTTGGCGTGTCGTGGTGATTTGCTTAATCGATCATCCCCATCGATTAAACCAATCACAGACGCGTCGGTGAGTGGATGATTTACATGGATTCTTTTGTGGATGTATCACACCTCAAAACGTATATTGGTGAAGAAGGAGATTCGTTTGGGGATTCGATGAAAGAAGGTAATTTTGTTCTGCTTTTTTAATTGAATGAATGTTGGTATGTCTAGTGTGAACCTAAAAGAAATGATAAGAGCGATCTGCCGTTGCTTTAGGTTTTTTCTTTTTTTCCAACTAAAGACCCATAAATACCAATTATTATTGTATATGTTCGCATATCTAAAGTAAAGTGAAGGTAGTGGGTTTATATTAGTCACATTAGGTTAGCCGAGTTCAGTTCGTTGATGGTGTAAAAACATTAGCTTGGGAGTGGCGTAGGAACCCTTCTACTAACGAGGAAGTTAATGAACTTTTTGTATAGTTATCGGCCATTTATGATCATCAGTGGGAGAATGGAGATGATTCTTTGGAAGTGGGAAGGCGACAAAGGCGGTATATACACGGTGAATAATGCAAAGAAGGTGATAGCCGCTAGGCGGATGCCACCAACGTTTGAAACTCAAATGGGTAGGTTGGACGCCTCTTAAATGCAAAATTATGGTCAGCGGGCGGATCTAAACAGTCCTACAAGGGTGGAATTGGTTAAACATGGGATTCGACTAGACAACGATTTGTGTCCTATGTGTGAAGTCGATCGGGAAACTTCTACGATTTGTTCACGGGATGCTGTTTACATCCAAATCGGTCTAGAGTGGGAGCATGGTGTAGACTAAGTCCGTGTTCGCGTTTGACATTAGCGATCTTTTGATGTTGGCCGATAATCGACAAAGACTAAAAAGAGATCCAAGTCCTTCGAGGTATCATTTATCTGACTATGTGGTCTATATGGAATGAAAGGAATGCTAGAGTCTTCAACAACAAGTCCCGGAGAGCGATTGAAGTGATGGAAAATATTAAGTTGTCGTCGTTTTTTTGGATTCGTCATAGATCAAGACTAAAAGGTATTGATTGGAATAGATGGTATAAATATCCTTTAGACTTGATGTAATGTCGTTTGTCCCGGGGGTCCTTGCTTTGAGGACCGTCAGTGGCGTTTGTGGTTGAATGAAATTTATCTTTCAAAAAAAAACATTGGGTTATCATAACGAAATAGTAGAAATAAAAATAAGAGAAACAAATGTTTGATGTTGTTGGAAAATGTTGGTATCATAATAAATAATTATAACTTAAGCTTATTGGGTCACACACGTATTTACGAAAGTATCATTATTTATTATATAATTAATGTAATTATAGTAGTTATGCTATTTATATTGATTACATCTTGGGATTAACCAATTGTCGTTTAATTAATTGGTTAGGCGATTAATTAATTGACAAGTTATTAATTATCAAGTAATGGACTAAATAATTGGGTTGGACCAAAACATTTCTCAATGTACTTCACGCAATCTCATTTCATTCCGGCTACCAATACTTTGATTTATGGGCTTCACTTAAAAGTAGATATTTCACGTTGTTTCTAACCGAATGTAAACTCTCCGAAACAAGTCTTGATCTCACGACTATCATCTACTAAGTGTGAAATTTGGGATAAAATACGTTTGGTCTTTCAATTTTCTTCCTTCAATGCTTTTACTTGAGCCAATTTGATTTGTTCAAAGAGATCGGATGTGACAATCATCCATAAGGAACTCACTTTAGTGACTTCCTTCTGTCTTGACGACTTAAAGCATCCAATACTACATTCGTTTTTCCCGAATGATAGCGAGTCTCACAATCGTAATCCTTTAATAAATCTAACCACCTTCATTGCCTCATGTTCGGGTCTTTCTTTTCTATAAATTATTGGAAACTTCTATGGTCGGTGTAAATAATAAACTTTACACCATATAGGTAATGTCTCCAAATCTTCAAGGAAAAGACTACCTCCACGAATTTGAGATCATGGGTCAGGTAATTTTCTTTGTGTTTCTTTAACTGCCTAGAAGCATAAGCAATCCCTTTACCTCTTTGCATGAGAATACACCTCAACTCAGAATATGAAGCATCGCTAAACACCACCATGTCTTTAGTTCCTCGGTAATACAAGAATCGGTGCTTCACATATTCTTCTTCAAGGAACAAAAGGCTTTTATTGGTCTTTACTCCACTTAAATAGAGCATTTTTCTTCATTAGCTTTGTGGAAAACTAGAAGGGTGGGTTGAATAGTTTTACCAATTAAAACTTGGTTTTAAACTATTTAGATCGACTTATGTCAATCTATATGAACGTGTGTGTTGGATGTTGATAGACAAGCATATAAATAAATAAAAGCTAAGATAAAGAGTAAGAAGCACAAAACCACAACGCGAGTATTTATAGTGGTTCGGCTACAAGGACACCTTCCTTGCCCTACTCCACTCCCCGAGTCACCTACTCGAGAGTTCGTAATCAATACACAACACCAACTCCTTGTGGCGGAGAAGCCTTCACAACGTCGCCTACTCTTTATCCAGTACTAGGCTAGACACCGGGTTCTTCCACTAGGTAGAACCACACCTAACACAACGTCGCCTACCCTTTATCCGGTACAAGGCTAAATACCGAGTTCCATTACGAAGGAGGAACTACTACCCAACACTACACAACACCTATCCCAAAAGGAGACCCTCCTTGTTACAACATCATCAAGGATATCAAAGTCCTTGGATATACCCTATCTCTATTTGTACTTTGATACACCTTATCGATTGTACACCCTTGGCATTCTTCACTAATTCCTTTGACACGGACGTTCGACACCTTTCACTAATGTCTTCGTCTTGACTCTTTTGGCATCCTTCACTAATGCCTTTGACACGGACGTTAAGCACCTTTCACCAATGCCTACGTCTTGACTCTTTCGGCATCCTTCACTAATGCCTTCGACACAACACTTCTATGGAGGAAGAAAGAACTATCAACAAGATAACCTTAGTAGTCTTGATGATGACGAAGCATGTCAACTCATGAACTTGAGTTTGCTCGACTTCAAGAGGTGGTGATCTCGCCTTTAGGAGGAACCTAGAGAATCACACAAAAACAAAACATAAACTACATACAAAGATCACTTGGATCTGTGGTTAAAGAGTTTACAACTCAAAGAGAAAATATATGTGAAAGGGGTGAGTTATAATGAAGAAATGGCTCACTATTTATAGAGGAAAATGTGCTACTGTCCCACGGATCCCTTACTTGAGGGATCCGTCTAGTGTAAAGTGGGGGAACCGTGGGACGCTCCTCTTTGCCCATGGGTTTTGGGTCATGGGTCATGGGTCATGGGTCATAGGTTATGGGTCATGGGTCCTAGACTTTGGACCATGGGTATCCAAGTAGATACAATGTATCTACTAGATGCAATGCATCTAGTCCATGGGTCATGGGTTAGCTCTATGGGTCATGAATAATACTCAATATGACTTATGCATGATGTCATGCAATGGGTTATGCTCCATGGGTATGGGTCATGGACTTTGGGTTTTACCCAACTACATTCAATGTATTTAGTCAATGGGTCCGTGAAAACGTGGGGGTGAATCGTTACCGTTTAAAACGTTAGATCTTTTGTATCAAATCGTTTATGAAGCTTGTTATAATATGAAAGTACCAATTATTGTTTGTGACTAATATAAAGCATAGTAAACCAAGTTGTCACACAAGCATAAACATCAAACCACATCACAAGCAATTATAAAAGTAAAGAGATAAAGAAAGGAAAGTGCAAACCGAACACGAGGATTTATAGTGGTTCAATTATAAAAGTAAAGGTCACGGATCTCTCTCCTCCGCCTACTCCACTCCCGAGTACCCAACTCGAGAGTTACTTCACTAAATCAACAAGCTCCCTTCTCGCGGAGAAAACCTTACAATCGCCGCTACACTTTTTCGGTACAAAGCTAAATATCGGGTTCTAGTTCGAGGTAGAACCAACCTAACGTCGCCTATACAATATTTCCGACACTAAGCTAGATATCGAGTTCTTTTCGGGTACAACCACTCCCGTTATGTTTTATGGCCCAACATAACAAACCTTGTGTTTTATGGTTCAAACACATAACCCATCTAATCTAGTTTGGTGAAAGTGTTGTGATGATGCAATAATGTTTACAATGATGATCCATGACATAAATGTCTAATGGATATAAATGACTAATCTAAATGATCTTCTTAAATAAGAAGTCTTCAATCAATGAGGATATCAAGAGATCTTGAATCTTCATATGTTGATATGCTTCGGTGAATGAGGATGGCTAGATCTCTAAACTTTCCTTGGTTGATCAAAATGTAAAATATGCTTACAACAAAGATGAATGTTAGAAACATTATGATCATGTGATGGTGAGGTGATTGATGTATGCTACTACATGTTTATCTATAGATCTAAGTGATGAAAGAATGTTAGAGAGAATGTATGTTGGAAGGGATGAAGATATGAGAAAACCATGGGATGGTATTTATAACCAAAAGTGGTAACGATAACGCTACACGCGTCGCTCGGGGTCAAAGGAACTTCCTTTTCTTGAGCAAGTTTTATAACACCCTAGGCGATGAACCTAATCGTTGTAGTGTAGTATTAGGGTAAGCCACGAGTATTGATATCATTCTCTAGGGAATAGGAATGCTAGTGAGAAGTTACTACGCTAAGGTTGGGGTTGAGGAAGATTATTTTTTTATCTTTTTATGATTTTTTAGGAAATGGAAAGGTACGAATCTCGGGGTTTGGATTTGGGGGTTGGTATTTCTACCGATTACTCTACTTATCTAATTATCTAATCTAAGGTATATGTAGTCTATGTCTAATTATTGTGTGCTCGTATGATAGTTTAAAGATGTGTTCACTTAGGTTTTATTACTCCTTAATTATCTCCTATTGATGGTTGAATTGTCACGTCCTTATTCTTAATCGCGTTGTGTGTCTAAAGTCGTAGGGTATGCGTTTATCCCTAACTCTTTGAACTTACCAAAGGTTCTCGTCTACAAAACCCACTATGGATTATAAACTCTAACTCTAAGGCCTCTTTGGATGGTTTAGCCTACAACCGCTCTAAGTGCTATAGCCTAAGGTTCACAAAGATTAATCAAGCATTAATTACACAACGAATGACCTATCGCATTACTAGATCATTAATCAATTAAGATAAGAGACAACCAATCAATATTTAATAATTAAGTTTCATATTCCCTAAGCAAACACACAAGTAAATTAGCCGGACATGGAGAACATGCAAGCATACACACAAATAATTGAAGACATAATTGAATTAATGAAGTAAAACACTTATCTTGATGTAAGTTAGGGTTTGGAACCCTAAAATATTGTACAAGACAGCCTTGGTTCGGTTTAGGTTTTTACTCCAAAAGACTACACACAAATACTAAAAAATTCGGATTCTATATATAAGATTACATATGCGACGGCGTCACCTTATGATTTGTGACGCCGTCGGGTCGCCGTCATTAGGGTTTCGTCTTGGCCACGTTAGTCTTGCGACGGCGTCACCTTGTGCTTGTGACGCCGTCCCTTGATCTCGGCGCCGTCTGGATCAAATCTAGGTCGTGCGAGTTGCGACGACCTACTCTTTTAAAGCCCGACACCGTCACTTGAAAATAATAAATTTCGCGTCGTCACAAAATGCTCCGACGGCGTCATAGTTAAGCGATGGCCGCCACCTTGTATTTCAAAGACTTGAGTGTCTCGATTCTTGACTTTGGTCATTTCTTCAGATATCCGCGCCTTTTCGTCCAAATAAGTGCCATTACTGACAATTTGCCTTCAAGAGACCTAAAAGTGAAAAGGAACGATATTAAGTAATAACGGATACAAAAGTGATCAAATAAGGGCTTAAACTCAAAAAGGTACATTTTAAAACCTTATCAAATATCCCTACACTTGGTGTTTGCTTGTCCTCAAGCAAATGTGCTTTTAGCCAATTAATTTATAAGTTAGGGGTCATGAAGCATTGGTTTAAAACAGTCTACAACACATATAAGCCCAGCAAAAATCATAACAAGCACGGAAATTACATACTAGCACCTCACATGGGGTGTTTGGATACTCACATCTCTCGGGTGTATATGAAATATAACAAGTTGGAAATGGAAGATAAACACTCACTAACCGGTCCTAGTACATAGATTACCATAGGCTTGAGAATAGATCAAACCTCCATCGCTTTGGCGTAAGCACCTAGGAAAGACTATCAAAGAGGTCTTTAAAGGGTTGTAATGTTAGGCTTACGGTAGGAAACAAAGGGTTTGGTGGGATAGGCTATATAGTGGTGGCAAGTCAAAATCTCTTATGTTACAAGCATACGAAGAATGGCGTTGCTAAGCCAAGACTCGACACTCTAAACTCTAGATAACTGAAACAAACAAACATAAATTTAAAGGATAGGCGTAGGATGGTAGTCCGTATTTTTTTTTTTTTTTTTTTTTTTAACACTCTATTTTTTTCATACACTTTTACTCTACCATCCTCTACGGTAACATCAAAATGATAGGGATTTATAGGCACATCCCTACACTTGAGTTTTTATTACTCTAACACTAATTTGACCCGAATTGAAAAGATCCAAACACTTGGGATACGTTATTACGCAAATAAGGGAATTTAACGTTCCCTTCCGGTCATTTCATAAACTTTAACTTTTTCCCATGAGTCCCAATCGTCCCAAAAGCGTGTACAAAGATATGACTCGACTTAGCAACTCATGCAAGCAACTAGATAATTGAACTAAGGGTTTAGGGTGATAACAATAATGCACTAAAAGTGAGTGCATACAAGGTAGGCTAAGGCGATTTGGGTGTATATTTGGGGGTGGGGTGTAAACAATGCTCTTCATTGATATTCCGGAAAAACCGAAACATCACGAGAACCGCGAAAATGATATGCTCTGAGGGGTTAACTAGGGGTATCGTGTACTAAAAATGAGTACATCGCAAAGGTGTGGGAGAATTACTCAACCGATGTGGAAGAAGTAATTATAGTACGGGTATCAAACAAGGGTTATCCTAATGCCTCTTATCATTTAGTTATTCCTAACTACACAAGTGTAGTCTCACTAGCGATCTCGGGATGCATCACAAAACAAGTTCTAGAATCTAATATACTTTAAAAGCAGCATAGCTTTAAAAGCTAAAGGTGGTCTGGATATGATTACCTTTGATGAGTTGTATCACAAACTTAAAGCTCTTGAACATGATGTACGAAGCCCTTTTCGATCATCTTCTTCTG
This sequence comes from Chrysanthemum lavandulifolium, assembly GCA_022545495.1. Classification (NCBI taxonomy): domain Eukaryota; kingdom Viridiplantae; phylum Streptophyta; class Magnoliopsida; order Asterales; family Asteraceae; genus Chrysanthemum; species Chrysanthemum lavandulifolium. Next base: position 104,421,976 of record CM040246.1, read on the forward strand.
CTAGTCATACTGCATTTGTTGGAGCCTCTACTCCAAAGTCTAGCTATGGTCCAAGCCCATATCCATCATCATCTTATCTTGCTCCTTCATCAAGTTCTCACTCTAAATCAAGCAACATTATGGAAGATGTACTTGAATCCTTCTTTCTCGATTATGATTCTCACAGGATCCGCTTATGAGGATTTTGATCGGGTGGACCCGATTGAGATGGAAGAGATGAAGTCGAGGTGGCGGTGGCCATGCTTTCCATAGATATCAAGAACTTTGAGCGCAAAGTGGCGAAGGTTTGGATTCAAAGGACGCGATCCAAAGAAGGTTTGACAAAAGGAAGGTTAAATGCTTCACATGTCAGCGGATGGGTCACTTTTCTAGAGAATGCAAAACAGGAAAGGCGGTGATGAGACAAGATACTCTACTTCTCGAAGTATCGGAAGGATGCAGGAACTTCAAAGGGTTGTTGCTTTGGTCACTCTGGATAGCAATGTGGATTTGGAAGCAACATGAGGAGGCGATAATGATGGTCCCGATAATGTTGGGTTGATTGCAAGTCGTAATTCGGAGGATAGGCATGATCGATTGCCTTGATGGGCATCTCTCGGTACAAAGCTGTTTGTTTGGTTGTAGTGAGCGTTATAATGAACTCGAACAAGCTTATGATATTATGGAACCTAAATATAATGAATGCTATGTGGAAGTAGAAGCTTATAAGCAGGCTTTAAAAACACTAGAAAGACAAAAGGTTTGGTTTCGGAAGAATGAAATAGCTTATGATGAGAAAATAGGTGTTTTAGAAAGAGATCTCGAATGTGCTACAAATGAATTAAAATGGTGCGAGAAGTTAAGAGCGGATGTAGAGTCGGAAAATCTAGAGCTTAAGGAGAAACTTAAGGAGGAAATTGCTAGGCATAAAGAATGGATGATGAATGGTAATAAGTTATTTGGTCTCATTTATAGTAGTCAAGCTCCCAATTCTACGGTGGCTTTAGGCTTTAAGAAATATGTAGGCTTAAAAGCTAGGGATGACACACGTAAATCTACATCAGAGCCTAGCTAATTTTGTGAAAGAAGGTGACCTTCATGTCAGACGTGGACCAATTAGAGGTGAGCACATGCCCATTGACCTTTCCACTCTTAATGACTTTGATGGATCACACCATCAGATGGCAAAAGTCAAGAGACATGCGGACCTAATACTTCTACTAATGACTTTGTCTCTTGTGTTAATGATGACAAGTCCTCCAAGCAAAGGTCTCTGAGTGTGATTCAAATGACAAGTCGACCTTCCCAAGTCGACCTTCCCAAGTCCGACCTTCCCAAGTCGCCCTTCCAAAGTCTTCACCCACCGCACCCAAGACTACCAATAAGCATGTCGAGTTCTTGCCAAGGAATCAATTCCAAGACAGTTGCCTCAAGACTTGCATTTTAATTCTTTGCATAATAGTCTTGTTAAAACAATTCTTTTCATGGTTTTGGTTTGAATACTACGCTTGTAAGAATACTTCTTTTGGTTTAAATAAATCTTCTAATCGGAAGAAATGTTTTGTGTGTGGAAGTAAATCTCATTTAATTAAGGATTGTGATTATCATGAGCAAAGGATGAGTAGGTGTGGTACTTCTAGGAAATCTAGACCAATGTGGACAAATGTAAATGATATACCACCTTATGTTCCACAAGATACAAATTATAATACTCCTTTTTCTTGGAGGAAACCAGTTGTAAAACCATATGTTCAACCAATCAGTGAATATTTTAAAAATGGTTTTGGCCTAGATATGTTAACCCAATGACCGATGGGAAAGTGCTGGGATCTGATTTGTCAAGACCTCGTGAGTTGTTCTTGGAATAAACGAGGACCTAAGTTTCATTGGAAACCCAAGAACAATAGTGGATCTTATACTTCTACATGGCACAACTCATATGATCCATAAGGCGGGTTCAAGTCAAGAATGACTTGAGCCTCCATAGTGTACTAATTATCTGTATATTTTGTTGTTGTAGGATCATCCCTTAAGCATAAAGATGTTGGAATTGTTGGATGATGGTTGTTCTAGAAGTATGTCGAAGCAGGACATGATGCATAACTTTGTACCTATTGAAGGAGGAGGCTTGTAACCTTTGGAGGAAGTGATGGACTAATTCATGGAAAAGGACCATCAAAACACCTCATTTGGATTTTGAGAATGTTTATTATGTCAAGGAACTTCAACACTTCAATTTGTTTTAGTCTCACAAATATGTGACACTAAGAACAAAGTACTCTTCACAGAGGATGAATGTCTTGTCTTTGTCTAAAGACTTCAAACTCCCGGAAGAAACTTCAATTCATCAAGGTTCCTCGCAATACAATCTTTATACATTCAACTTAACTAATGTCCAACCGGTGACTTAACATGTTTGGTGGCTAAAGCATCCGTGGATGAGTCCACCAAATGGCATGAAGGATGGCCCATGTCAATTTCAAGACCATAAACCGACTCTCTAAAGCGGGCCTAGTTCAAGGTCTTCCCGCCAAAGTATTCACAAATGATCATAAGCGTGTTGCATGCAACAAAGGGAAGCGACCTGAGCCTCATACAAAGGTGTTCTGTATATACAGTAAGCATTATTTACGAACCTCTTCACCGCTTCATATGGATCTGTTTGGTCCAACTAAAGTGAGAAGCATTGATCATAAATATTTTTGTCGGTGATCAGCGATGGTTATAGCAAATTTTGTTGGGTATTCTTTTAAGGACCAAAGATGAAACATCGAAGTATTGAAGACTTCATTACCCTTATTGAGAATCGGTTGAACAAAAGGTGAAAGGAATTAGGTGTGATAATGGTACGAGTTCAAAAATGCAATTACGATAGAACTCTGCGGGTTAAAGGGAATCAAAAGGGACTATAGCACTCCAAGAACCCTCAACAAAATGGGGTGGTGAAAGAAAAATAGGACCTTAATAGAGGTCGCAAGATCAATGCTAGCGACTCTAAACTTCCTACCATGTTTTGGATCGAGGTTGTTAGTGCGACTTGTTATGTACTAAATAGAGTGTCCATTACTAGACCACACCTTAAAACACCATATGAACTTCTTTTTGGGAAAGTTCACGTTATTCATTACCTTAAACCGTTTGGTCGCTAAGTGACTATTTTGAATACAAGTGATCCATTGGGCAAATTTGATGAGAAAGGCGATGATGGTTACATTGTGGGGTATTACGCTCATAGTAAGGCATCTGAGTTTACAATGTATCGCTAAGAAGATTGAGGAGACATTGAATCTGAGGTATCTTGAAGACAAGCCTAATGTTCAAGGGCGTGGTCATGTTTGGTCATTTGACCTTGATTACTTGATGATTACTTGGGTTATGCTAGACATATGGCTAACCAAAATGCAGATTCAAGCATCTCCAACTACTAGTGCGAAACTTTGAAGCTCATTCGACGATGGGTCCGATGATGATGAACAACCCATTGTAGTACCTTCCTTCTCTCCTAACAATTTTGTAGGTGACACTTCTAAAGATTATCTTGATGTGGGTGAAGATGAATTCTATTATCCGAGGACCTTGCGGTGAAGAAACAAGAGTATGCGACCAATTTAGATCTTTGAGAGGAATGTTGAAAATAGTACAGTGAAGCAATCGGTGGAACATTCAATTACCGAAAGTGGTTCTGCTTTCTCCTCACCTCTCCAATTAAATTTGAAAGACATGTTGCCTCTACTCCTATTTCTACTAGAGTGTCAACAGACCTTGGAGAACCTTATACAAGGTTTCCAAAACCTTGAGATCTTGGTCATCATCAACCCAAAGCGAGGCATCTTCAACACACCTTCCTATGATATCGACTTTGAACCCATCGTGACTAATCTTGATTCCTCCATTGATGTCAACACCACCCTACTACAAGGATCAACAATGTTCATCCACGTCTAATATTATTGGTGATCCTAATGCACTGTTAGAACAAGAGGTTACGTGGCGCGTTCTAAATATGGACGGTGGCTTTTATCTCTTATGTCTCAAATCGGCGGAGAGACAATCACACGGACTATGAACATTATCATTTGCTTATTTTCTCTCACAAGTGGAACCAACCGGTGTTACTCGGGCTCTTGAAGACTCAAGTTGGCTTGAAGCAATGCAGGATGAGATGCAACAGTTTCAAAATCGGCAAGTTTGGATATTGGTACCACTACCGATGGTAAGTATGCTATTGGGACCAAATGGATTACGAAGAATAAGAGATGCTAGAGGTGTTGTCATTAAAACAAAGCGAGATTAGTTGCAGGGTATAGACAAGAGGAGGATCGATTATGATGAAGTGTTTGCACCGGTGGCAAGAGTTGAGGCTATCGGATTTTCTTAGCTTATGCATCCTATATGGGCTTTATGGTCTATCAAATGGATGTTAAAGGAGCCTTCTTGTATGGTGAAATTGAAGAGGAGGTGTATGTCACTCAACCTAAAGGATTTGAAGATCCAGATTATCCTAATCATGTTTATAAGGTAGTCAAAGCTCTCTATGGACTACATCGAGGCACCCGAGCACAGTATGCTAGGCTCTACATTTCTTCCAAGCATGGTTACGGAAGAGGTGCAATTGATAAGACTCTTTTCCTAAAGAAGAATTCCACCGACATAATTCTTGTGCAAGTGTATGTGGATGACATTATTTTGGATCCACAAAGGAAGCTTGGTGCGAGGAGTTTGAGGAGCTTATGAAGGAGAATTTGAGATGAGTGCAATGGGAGATGACTTTCTTTTGGGTCTTCAAGTTCGTGAGAAACACGATGGTATCTTTATCGGTCGGGACAAATATGTGAGGACATCTTGAAGAAGTTTGGTATGGAGGGTGTAAGGGCGCCACTACACCTTATGAAGCTCAAAGACAAAGACCAATCTTGAAGCGAGATCCACTGTGAATGTTCATTTATACAGTCTATGATTGGGTCTTTGATGTATTTAACGACTTCGGGCCCGATATTACTTTTCTTTGTGAGTGTTTGTTCACGACATCAAGTTACTCCACCGACTTCTCATCTAAATCTTTGTTAAGAAGATCTTTAAGTACCTCAAAGGCCAACCTTTTCTAGGTCTTTGGTACCCAAAGAGTCTCCTTTTAAGTTGGAAGCATATAGTGATAGTGACTATCTTTGGTGCTAATCTGGATAGGAGGTCCACCACTGGAGGTTGCAGTTCCTTGGAAAGAGATTGATTTCTTGGCAATGCAAGAAACAAACTATTGTGGCTACCTCATCTCTTGAAGCGAGTATGTTCTTCTTTGCAAATTGTGTGGACGTGTTCTTTGGATTCAAAATCAATTGTTGGATTATGGGTACAATTTCATGAACACCACAATTTTATTGATAATCAAAGTACCATATGCATTGTTAAAAATCCGGTTTTTCACAATCGAACAAAACATATTGAAATCGAGGCACCACTTTATAAGAGATGCATATGATAAAAATTTGATAAATGTGGTCAAAATTCATCTTGATGACAATGTGGCGATTTGTTAACAAAGGCTTTTGAAGGACCAAGGTTTCAACACCTTGTGGTCCATATTGGCATGCTTAACCCTTAGCGCAAAGTTTAAGGGAGGCATAAACCTCGGGAGGCATATGCCTCGGGGAGGATTTGTGTATAACTTTGCATTTAGATATGTAATTTTTATATTTGGTTGATTTTAACTAACTCTAACTCGCTAATGTAATCTTAGTGTGATTCTTTGTTGGTTTGTGTGTTTTTACGTGTTTGTTTTACTGAGTGTGCATTACATTCGGTTGGGATATGGTCAAAGAAACTTAAGCTTGTTTCTCACCGATTTTAAAGTCTTGAAGAGTGTCATTTGTTTCCTCACGAAGTTGATGTCTTGAAGTTATATGATTCAATCAAAAGAATCTTGAAGCAAATTGATAATTCATTCATTCAAGAAGCAGTTCTGACTTCTGATTCAGAGTACTAGCAACATCAAATGCATCTACATGATCTACTAGTCCTAATCTATTACATATCATCCATTCCAACATCTAACAGTCGTTGGATATGCATGATCGCTCACATCTTTCACACTAAATGTCTGGCTATGCTTTTGTGATGAGCATAACCAACCCTAACGGATGCTAAGGATCAAAATGGAGAGGATGGATTGATGCAAACGATTGATGATGACAATGACCACATTTGATGATGGAGAAAATAATGTGTCCTTTGTGCTTCATCTATGTATTTCAACCAAATGCAACCCATATACTCTCTTTAAGTTCTTCCCTTATCGATATGTGATGATGCACCAAAACTTGATGCAGAAGACCAAGAACCACCTCTCTATCTCTGGAAGTGGTGGATTTTTGGCTCGTGGCCTTTGTTGAGGCCGAGTCTTTGGGGTTGGGAGTAAGATGTTCCCTCCTTATAGGAGTCATCAGAATCATCAGCAGATTCACTTGGATTCAATACACTTTCATCCTCTGATGAAGGGAGAAAGGGTGATTTCTTTGGTAGTGGATATGGTTTTGGAAAGTAATGAAGCCATGGATTGGTATCTTCACTAGATGATGATGATGATGATGAGGATGTTGTTGTAAGATCTATAATCTCAGGTTTGGTACTCATGGTTTATTATGGCTAATTTTGGAGTATTGATGGTATTAGGGTTTGGAATAATATTTGGGGGTTTTTGATGAAGAAGTATGTATGCTTTGGGATTGTTTTATAGACGGTTTCAAGTGGTAAGAGATTTAATGCGTGTGGGTGAAACGGTAAAAGATATTCTTGAAGCTTCTTGAAGAAGTAATCTGTTTCTGGCGATTGTTCTACTTGATGAGAATGGTGTCTCTGTTCCACGAAGTTAAAAGTGATTATGAGTAAAAGTAGAAATCCACGTCATCGTTGGTCAACTTTGACCAAATTTGGGAAATTTGGATTTAATCTCTACCGGCATATATTCGCTCCATAATAAGTGATTCGATTATTACTCTCATTCAAAACACTTCCTTTTGTGCAAATCGTAACCCTAATCTTCAAAATATCTCATGGCACTTCAATTTAAACATGATCATAATAAGGTTGCTTTTCTTGGAATTGCTCGAGGAGATGAGCTGTATAGGCCGATGATTTCATTCTTACAAAGATCAAAGATTCAGTATGCATTAACACATTCTCCAAATGCTATATATGAATCCTTGGTTACTCAATTCAGGCGTCGGCGGAGAAGAAGAAGTGATCTTGAGATAGTTGCAAGTGTTGATGGAAAAGAGTATGTGGTGACGGAGGAACCGATCGAAGACAACTTCGCTTGGATGATAAGAATGGGTTTATCATTCGATTCTACGATGGTACTTGAAGGGCTTAGAGCGATTGGATATCAAAGTACGAGGACGGATATGTGGTTGAAAAATAAGCTTTGTCCTATGTGGAGGTTCTTGGTTCATACGTTGCTTGATGTATGAGCAATAAGTCCGGAGGATGGGATCGAGTTTTCAACACAAATGGGATGTGGTATTGTTTGTTTATCTAAGGGTTTGACTTATAATTTTTCTAAGTTTATCTTTGATAATATGGTAGAAAATATAACTAGGAAAAGGGTAAGTTTTGATGTACCCTAGGTTCTTACAGATGATATTGAATGTTTCTACACAAACCCAAGCTTTTCATCCCATAAGTGTTTTGACTCTAAGTTATTTGCTACGATGAGAACTAAGTTTGAGGGACACATTTTCCTTTGTTAGTCTGCCATGTTACCTCGGAGAATGAGGCTGGCGATGAGGTTAATGTTGTTTTACCTTCTTCCAATACTCCGATGGTAATATTTTAGTTGATGTTGATGAGGTCCTTCTGTTGTTCTTGAGGCATCTATACCTTCACCTAGACCATGTCCTAGTCAATCACCTACACATGTTTCTCTTGATGAGGTACAAGTTCATATTGATGAGGTTGATTAATATTGATGAAGTTCGGGTTGATCTTGATAGATTGCCTACACCTAGTCTGTTAGGATTCCATTTGGTGAAGGATGTTCTAATGTTGATCATATTAATGTTACTCCCGAGCAGGTCTAATGAAGTTCCAATTCCAACCGAGCAATCGGTTGATAAAGATGAGGATTCTATTACACTTACCTCATTATATGCTCGATGAACAAGCTTACGGTGAGGTGGTGGTCTTAAGAAAGAACTTGCGAAACCAAGTCTATTCTTGGTAATAAGATTGTGGAATTGGAGACTAAAGTTGAGCACTTGGAGGAATTACTAAGTCGAAAGGTAACAAGAGAAGTTTGGTTTCTTCGAGGAGGAGGACGAAGAGAATCTTCATGCATCCCTTGGAATATTGGTGATGTAGCACTTACATCGATGTTTCTTCTCCTATTGCTAAATCTTCAAAGCGCAAGGAGCCTATTATATATGCTAGCAAAGAAGAAGACAATATTTGAATAAGGTATCTCACGAAACCTCAAAGGAGCCAAATATGGTTGATGCATCTGCGATGTTCTAGTTGAGGAGGTTGCTTCGATCATGGTCAAACCGTCTATACAAGAACAACCAAATGTTTCGCCTTCACAGATGATGAAGAGGTTTTTATTCTTTGGGAGAATGTATAAGTTGAATTCTTCATCGAAGTGTTCTCTACACTGTTGAGGAATTGTCTCAACTGTTTCCTCGATGTGGGTTTGATTGTTCCTTCGAAGCTCACATTGGTTCTGCTGAAATTGGTTCAACTGAGACATTTTCTGAGAAAGGACAGGATTCTATGATTGATGATATACTTACTTCAGGTATAGTGACTGAAGAAGAAAATCAAGCTCAGGCTAGATTGTTTGCTGATTATGAAAATATGCAAAAGAGTCGTATTGTGGCTAAATTTCTCCAAGATCAGTATGCTTCTAATTTGTCTCCTGAAAGGAAATTAGAGCTTGATGCATTACTTCCTACGATCACTGATGATCAATGGGATGCTTATACTTCTCAAGGTGCATCTGATCCAAATCTTGCAAAACTTATATTAGGAGCATCTTTTGATGATGAGAATTTTGTGGATAAAATGGTGGAACTTGGTACTCAAAGGAAGCAAGAATCTGCTGCAAAGAGAAGAGCTCTTATTGATCAAAGAAATAAAGCCAAAAGAGAAAAACCTATGACTATTGCTCAGAAGAGGAATTATATGAGGAGAGTTGTGAAGAATTCTGCTATGTATAATTCTGGTATGTCAATGAAGCAAATCTGTGCTATGTCTGATGATGCTTTGATTAGACAGTATAATATGGTTATGAAGTTTTCATCTTCTGGTTCTACTTCATCTTCTCAATTGGAAAGCATTGCTTCAATGTCTGATGTTCCTCAAGCTAAGAGACGTAAAAAGCAGTTGAAATAGTGGATAATTTTGATCTTGTTTTGCCTTTGGTGATCTCTTGGTTGTTACTTCCGACACAACTTGCAGCTACTCCTTCTTACGATATGGTTGTTTCACTGAATCCTCTTTGGTTTCTTCCGAAGTGTTGTCTAGTGTGGAGTTGAGTGATCCTCGAGTCGGGACAATGATCTCTGACTTGATATCGATAACATTGTTGGTATGGAGCGTGAGCTTGGTTACAAGGAGTTCGATAGATTGGATCGGAAACATGCTTCAAGGAATCCGATTTAGATCTCAAGGTGATGAATCTACCTTTATTGAAATTGGATCTGTTGAAGTTTTTCTGAAGGAACTCATGTGGTGTTGGTCAATTGGAAAGCTGGAAAGCTTAACATCATTGATAAATTTGGATGATATTGTTCTTGAGTTTAACTTCTTGAAGGACATTCTTCATTTGGTGACTAGACATGATTTGAAGATCTTTGTATGAACATGTTATTCAATATTATAAGTTTCATTCAAACAAATGGTTACGGTTTATACTTGTTGGGTGATCTTGAGGTTATGTTTGATTCTCATTCTCCAAATGGTAAAGGGTATTCTATTTGGAAGAATTCTCATAAGTGGGAGATTGAGAGTTGGAGATTTTATCCTCTGCCTTGTGTTCATGTAGTACAGACTACATGTGGGATGATTTTGTGTATGCTATCAGATATGCTTTATCCTTTATCTGTTACTTTTATGGAAAGGTTGTTGAGACACAAGTTGGAAGTGCCTCCTAATCCGGTTGGCAATGATGAACTTCATGCTTCTCAATGTGTTGGTTTGATTAAAAATCAGCTTATGTCACATACAGGTTCATCTTGATTGTAATAGTTTGTTTACTTTGTAATATTTGTTTTATTTATTTCTTAGTTAAAAAAAAAAAAAAAAAAAAGTTTTGGTTTTATCTAACTTTTCTTGCGGGTTTGTTGTATACTTTTTACGGTTCTTGACTCACGGATATACCTTGTGTATATTAAAGAGTTAGCTAGTCCAAAGGGTACAGCTTTGGTAAAGACACATCAAATCATTGATAGTCAGTAATGGTTTGCTAAAAATCATAGGGTATCGACCACCTATGCTTCATTCTTTGAGTGTTGTATGGTTTTCAATTCACCATGGTCTATTCCTTTTGGAATCCAAGAATTGACTAGCCCACATGTATATGGCTTGTGGTAAAGGCGGTGGCAATCCATATTTGGTTCTCAATTCACCAATTCTAAGAATTGACTAGTCTGAGCAAGCGGCTACTGGTAAAGACATTTCAAATCCGTTTATATGGTTCTTTGGTTTGCCAATAAATCGATGGTTATCGATGTACCATAGTTTACGAACTTAAACATATGGCTACTCCAAGTAGTGATGGCTATTGGTAAAGAGACATCAAATCCATTTATTTTCAATGATTCACCTCTCACGTGGAGTTAACACACCGGATGTGATGAGAATAGTATGAAACTAATTTGTTTTGATGTATCTATTGTCATTTGTTCTTTGCAAAGATATGGTGTTTGAGTTTCTTCATCATAGGGATGTTCTTCTTTGGATTCTTTCTTTATTGTTGTTGTTCGTGTCCAATCCTCTCGGTGATTGTATGATCTATCAAGCGGAACTTAACCAAGTCAAATTCCGGTTTAGGGAGGATTGTTGGGAATTATGTGAAGTCCGGATTATCTTTGAAATTAATGCCAAGTGTTTCTCTTGAAGAAGAGTGGATTCTCATTGAAGACATAATCTCTTGAAGTATAATAGTTAATAGTCTGTTCACTGCGGAAGTGTTTATTCCGTGTTTAGTTTATTTAGTGTGGATATACATGAGCTTTATTAGGAAGTGATTGTGTATATCTTATTTAATTTTATGATTATCGTTTCTTGGGAAGCGGTTTAGCGATATTGTTTAGGGTTTCTTGTCTATAAAAGGAACACATTAGAATGAGTTATGCATCGATTGGAAAACTCGGTTTTAGTTAATATAAAGATCCATAGAGGATCAAGAAGTTCTTAGTTATTACTTGTGTTTATATTCCGATAAATATAAGTAGTAGAGATTGTCTTTTATTGTGCTTGTGATTACATAGGCATACATAACGATCCACGAGCTCAAGATCTATCAAGGTGCATTTGTTTTAACACGGTTCACACTCTAAGCATTAAAGATGAATGCTTTAATTCCTACTAATCTAAGGCGATCCTCACATTTTGGGTGGAATTTGGGTGGTAAAGGGTTTTGTGCTAGTCATGCAACTTCCTATCCGTGAGACGCTTTTGTTAAGACTAATGGCCCACTCCTATATGTCATGAAAAATTTTAAATTTGGTGCCAAAATTACCCTAACCGACATTTTCTCATGGTTTATTACACAAATACAAATGGACAAAGCAAATAATCAAGGATAAGCATAGTTTCTAAGTTCCCGTTTATTTTCCTCCTACACTTAAACCGAACATTGTCCCCAATGTTCCCGAAAGTATCAAAGTTATGATAATGGAAGGTAATTAAAAGCGAAGAAACTAATACTCCCCCGATCATTTTAGGATCCGTGTGAAGTAGTGGTTAAATCCTTTCCAAGAAAAATGTATGCGTGAAAAGCTCCTTCCAATCTTTTGTTTCTTCTTCTTGATAAATAAAACCGCACATTCGAAGAAAACAAACGAAACCTTCGCGTAAAATCGTGGTAATAATATATATAAGACTCTACTAAACTAGGATATAATGCTTGTGGAATGGATGTTTACAAATTTACGGAAAATTAACACCGGAAAATTCCAAAATTTATAAGTAGCTCGAAAACGAGAAAAAGTAATGTTGTTTTACTCCTTCACGACGCCGTCAGTTACGATCTGACGCCGTCGGTTATCGACAAAAAGCGGTGCGATTTTCGGAAAAATTCGGAAAATTTACATCTTTAGAATCGGAAAAATATGCAAAACATCCATTATGACCCGATACAAGCATTTGACTCGAACAAACACACATATATATCTTTTAATTAATTGCTATTCTCATGTTTACGTTTCTTTGAAAAGCGTGTGTAATCCTCCTACACTTATCCTTTATGTAAAATACATTTATATGCAATTAAGACGAGGTTAAAAACAAAATAAAGCATTTTACAAATTTAAACATGAGAATAAGTAATCAATAAAAGATATATGACACTAACAAGCAAACAATTAAGCATGGGTTGCCTCCCGAAGCGCTTTTCTTTATTTAAGAGTCTTGTAGCTAGACTCGTAGTCGTGCTCCTACGCATCGATATAAGTAAGCCTATCCTTAACAATGTCATAAGGATCAAACTTATCATTTAAGTTCCTAGTAGTACGCTTGGTTCGATATGCCTTTTCAAACTTTTCTACATCGGGATCCTAGATTGTTATCCTAATGTGCCACTCTCCATTACCATCACTAGGCGGTCTATTCCAATCCCACTTATGTTTAGGCTTTTCAATTTTCCACCTATTCATGACAAGGTTGACGGCAAACTTCCTAGGAACTCGGTCATCTTCCTAAATACTAAGGCGTCCTCGAGCGGGTTCACTTCCATGTCCCTAGCCATTTCTTTTCATGGAAAGTTGCTTTACTAGCAAAGGCTTCATCTAAGTAGAAAGGTCGTTGGGGACCTATGAGGTTCTTATCTATCCAAGGTCCATATCTAGAAGGTGCTCTATCCAACCTAATCTCATGTGGGATTTCCTCTTCTTTGTAGTACGTATGCTTTTGACATCAGATTGACCTAGCACCCTCCCTACCACTATCTTGGACATCTTACAATCGATGATAGCACTAGCGGTAGCTAAGAATCCTCTTCCTACTAGTAATGGGCATGTCGGGTCCTTATTCATGTCTAGCACATGAAAGTCGGCCAAAAGAGTCAACTCTCCTACGTGTACTACCATGTCCTTAATTATCCCTACCGGATATGCAATACTACCGTCCGCTAAACCTAAGATGGTTTCCGTTGGTTCTATCTTACCTAAGTTAAGGCTTCTATGGAGAGACAACGGAACAAGATTGATGCATGATCCTAAGTCGGCTAGAGCATCGAGAGGTTTGGAAGTTCCAAGCCTACACGGAAGAGTAAATAGCCCGGGATCGTCTAACTTCTTAGGTAGATTATTTCGCACAAAAGCGGACACATGTTTTCCAAGTTTAAGTTCTAACTCATATTTTTCTTTTAAAGCATTATAATAAGGTGCATGAGCTAAGACTTCAAGAACCGTTTTTTCTTGATGGAGTTCCTTGTACTCCTCCTCTAGATTAAGTTTGGGTTCTTGGTTCACGGGTTTCTCAAGAGTAGGTTCTACCAATGGTGCGGGGCCTTGGTACCTCATTTTGGATTGCTTGGAACCCTTGTTGATAGCATTTACCGAGTGAACCGTTGGGTGTGAGGGCATGGATGTGCACTCTCTCATGGTGAACAAGAACATGAAGTCAATGAAATCGAATTCACTTTTGGGTTCTTTATAGTATCACTTGGGAGTGCTCAATTTCCGTTCATTAAAGGCTTTTAAGAGGCATCAAGCTTGTTTGTCATCTCGCCTTATCTTCGCTTAAAATCGGCTTCAAGCTTAGTCAATCGAGTTTCTTGAGATGACATGAATCTAGATACAATTGCCTCAAGATTAGTGGGGTTCCGGTGTTAAGAGAATTGAACCTATTAGGTGGACTAGATGAGCTTTGGGCGTGCTTGAGTTTTGGTTCCACTTAAGGTTAGGGTGATTTCTCCATGAGGGGTTGTAAGAGTTTCCTAAGTTGTTTTGTTCGGGCTTGAAAGTGTACCACTTCTCTCCCTCTCCGTCGATGCATGGAGGCGTAGTCCGCAAAAGCTTGTTCGGGAGTCTTGTGCAATCACGAGTGTCATGGGGACCACTACATAACTCACAAGGAAGAGTGATTTTATTCACTTGATGTGAAGACTTAGGATTTTCATAGGAGTTCATTAGGAATTTTACTTGATCTTCAAGCTCGATCATCCTACGATCGGAAGATTGTGAGTCATTGGGAGGCAAGGATATTGCCTTAACGGTTTTGGGCAACTCACGGGGGTCATTCCAACTTTCGTTGTCATAGAGAGCAAGGTCCTCTATTATACCCCATGATTCTTCCGCGGTGAGATCACTAAGTTTTCCACCGCCGCTTGGTCAATGGATCCTTGGTGGGAAGTTGACATGATCATAAAAGATTTGGACTTGGAGCCAAAGATCAATGCCGTGATGAGGGACTTTATGGAGTAAGTCCTTGAATCGAGTCCATGCTTCGTAGAGATTCACCTTGACGTTGTTGGAACATTAAGATGTCATTCCTAAGCTTAGTAGTTCTCCCGGTGGGAATAAATTGAGCAAGGAAGCGAGAGGTGAGATCATCCCAACTTGAGATGGAGCCGTGGGAAGTCGCTCAAGCCAATTACTAGCTTGGTCCCGTAGAGAGAATTGGAAGAGACGCAGCGCGTGGTCTCCCGAGTAGTAGCATCAAGGTCAATGGAATCGACAATTTTGAAATCCCTCGAGATCTTGATTAGGATCTTCGGAACGAAGTCCATGGAATGCACATCCGTTTTGCACCAACCGGATGGTGTCGGATCGCAGGGCCATAGTTTAGGCTTGGTCGGGAAGCTCAATGGTGTTTCTATAGCCTAGGTGGCTTGGTCTCGAGTATTCACCAAGAGTACGGGCTCTTGGCGGGACAATGATTTGAGGGGTTATCACCTTCCATGATGAAAAGTGATGGGGTTACGAACAAAGGTCACGAAGAAGGGGGATTGACTACGAGAAAGCTAAAAATGAGAAAAATTTACTTGATAGGAATCAAGCAAAGAAACCTAAACGAGGTGGACTACTAACTAGCTATTCTATTCCCCCAGCGCGCCAAAACTTGATAACGCTACACGCGTCGTTCGGGGTCAAAGGAACTTCCTTTTCTTCGAGCAAGTTTTATAACACCCTAGGCAGTGAACCTAATCGTTGTAGTGTAGTATTAGGGTAAGCCACGAGTATTGATATCGTTCTCTAGGGGAATAGGAATGCTAGTGAGAAGTTACTACGCTAAGGTTGGGGTTGAGGAAGATTATTTTTTTATCTTTTTATGTTTTTAGGAAATGGAAAGGTACGAATCTCGGGGTTTGGATTTGGGGGTTGGTATTTCTACCGATTACTCTACTTATCTAATTATCTAATCTAAGGTATATGTAGTCTATGTCTAATTATTGTGTGCTCGTATGATAGTTTAAAGATGTGTTCACTTAGGTTTTATTACTCATTAATTATCTCCTATTGATGGTTGAATTGTCACGTCCTTATTCTTAATCGCGTTGTGTGTCTAAAGTCGTAGGGTATGCGTTTATCCCTAACTCTTTGAACTTACCAAAGGGTCTCGTCTACAAAACCCACTAGGGATTATAAACTCTAACTCTAAGGCCTCTTTGGATGGTTTAGCCTACAACCGCTCTAAGTGCTATAGCCTAAGGTTCACAAAGATTAATCAAGCATTAATTACACAACGAATGACCTATCGCATTACTAGATCATTAATCAATTAAGATAAGAGACAACCAATCAATATTTAATAATTAAGTTTCATATTCCTAAGCAAACACACAAGTAAATTAGGCGGACATGGAGAACATGCAAGCATACACACAAATAATTGAAGACATAATTGAATTAATGAAGTAAAATACTTATCTTGATGTAAGTTAGGGTTTGGAACCCTAAAATACTGTACAAGACACCTTGGTTCGGTTTAGGTTTTACTCCAAAAGACTACACACAAATCTTGAAAAATTCGGATTCTATATATAAGATTACATATGCGACGGCGTCACCTTATGATTTGTGGCGCCGTCGGTCGCCGTCATTAGGGTTTCGTCTTGGCCACGTTAGTCTTGCGACGGCGTCACCTTGTGCTTGTGACGCCGTCCCTTGATCTCGACGCCGTCGGATCAAATCTAGGCCGTCGAGTTTCGACGACCTACTCTTTTAAAGCTGACACCGTCACTTGAAAATAATAAATTTCGCTCGTGTCGTCATAAAATGCTCCGACGGCGTCATAGATAAGCGATGATGCCGTCACCTTGTATTTCAAAGACTTGAGTGTCTCGATTCTTGACTTTGGCCATTTTCTTCGTATATCCGCGCCTTTTCGTCCAAATAAGTGCCATTACAACAATTTGCCTTCAAGAGACCTAAAAAGTGAAAAGGAACGATATTAAGTAATAACGGATACAAAAGTGATCAAATAAGGGCTTAAACGACCCCTCAAAAAGGTACATTTTAAAACCTTATCAGGTAATCAAAAATATAATAATTTATTAGATTTGATATCTTAGAATATCTTCCAAAATCTTTCCAAAATCTTTTAAAGATTTAGATGACACTATGCATGAGGTAATAAAAGAGTGTTTTCCTTTTTATGAAAAATACATTTAAACAAATGTATATACTTATTAAAAGGTAAGTTACTTGTAAATAAAATGTAAGTAATCTTTTGTAAAATAAAATATCTAGTTGAGTGCTTGTCAAAATAAAATATATTTTGTCAAATGTAAGTAAACTTTAGTATTTGTATGAATATTATAGTTAGTTTACTTGTACAAATAAAAGTATATATTTGTTAGACATTTTACAAAAGATGTATTTGTATAAAATAGTTGTGAATGCAAAATGTAAAATGAGGTTCGAAATAGAATGGTTAACCTATTAAAATACTTAGTGACTCTAAACGTATTTTAAACATTCTAAATGATTTGTTAATGGGTTTGATCATAATGCCACATAACAAACATATACGAACCTCGTGTTGGAACATCTGAGGACTTGAGACATCGAGAGGTGTTGAATGTATGTTGAGACAAATGTAATTACAAGTAACTTGTACATTTCGTTATGTATTACAAGTTACATGTTTGTCATCAATCAAAACAAACGAGGCTGTATAGATTAAATATCGTAATATTTGCACTAACAATCTCCCTTTTGATGATGACAAAGATATGTAAACGTAATAGAAAGTAAAATGTAAAAAGTTACTTGTATCCTTACTACCTTTACATTACCTTCTCCGTTTACACTCTTCTCCCCTTTGTCGAAACAAAAGGGTGTGTCCTTGAGTTTAACTTAATTTCTCCCCAAAAGGCGAGCTTGCATCATCCATAGTGAAGTTAAATCATCTACTTCAATCCGTCCCTTGTTTGGTAGCGGATCCATGGATCAAATAAAGAGGCTTAACCTACATCAAGGTTAGTTTTATGCAACAAAAATTATGAGAAATATATGAAAAGAAAAGGCATAGCAATGTTAGCCTATTTTCTCCACTTTTATCGAAGCAAAATGCTTGTTGAAAAGTGAGAATGATGCTAAATGCGTGCATGCTCCCCTTGATGGTTGCTCCCCTTGTTTGAGGCGTTAGGGTATGATTAAAAACCTAAAAAACAAATATTAGTGCAAAACTATATTCGTCATTGGACGAGTAAGTGATATATAACAAAGTGTGTATAAGATGCATTCAGTAAATTCTTGACGGAAGCTTCCCTTGCTCTAGGTTGTCAAGATGAACCTTCAAAATAAATATTAGTATAATAAAAGCTTTGTCTTTAGACAAATATGTAATATACAAACAAGTGTATAGATGATAACGCTACACGCGTCGTTCGGGGTCAAAGGAACTTCCTTTTCTTCGAGCAAGTTTTATAACACCCTAGGCAGTGAACCTAATCGCTGTAGTGTAGTATTAGGGTAAGCCACGGGTATTGATATCGTTCTCTAGGGGAATAGGAATGCTAGTGAGAAGTTACTACGCTAAGGTTGGGGTTGAGGAAGATTATTTTTTATCTTTTTATGTTTTTAGGAAATGGAAAGGTATGAATCTCGGGGTTTGAGTTTGGGGTTTTGGTATTTCACCGATTACTT
This sequence comes from Chrysanthemum lavandulifolium, assembly GCA_022545495.1. Classification (NCBI taxonomy): domain Eukaryota; kingdom Viridiplantae; phylum Streptophyta; class Magnoliopsida; order Asterales; family Asteraceae; genus Chrysanthemum; species Chrysanthemum lavandulifolium. The sequence continues at coordinate 104,440,260 of CM040246.1, forward strand.
CTACTTATCTAATTATCTAAACTAATGGGTAGTATATGTCTAATTATTGTGTGTTCGTATGATAGTTTAAAGATGTGTTTACTTAGGTTTTATTACTCCTTAATTATCTCCTATTGGTGGTTGAATTGTCACGTCCTTATTCTTAATCGCGTTGTGTGTCTAAAGTTGTAGGGTATGCGTTTATCCCTAACTCTTTAAACTTACCAAAGGGTCTCGTCTACAAAACCCACTAGGGATTATAAACTCTAACTCTAAGGCCTCTTTGGATGGTTTAGCCTACAACCGCTCTAAGTGCTATAGCCTAAGGTTCACAAAGATTAATCAAGCATTAATTACACAACGAATGACCTATCGCATTACTAGATCATTAAAATTTAAGATAAGAAACAACCAATCAATATTTAATAATTAAGTTTCATATTCCTAAGCAAACACACAAGTAAATTAGCGGACATGGAGAACATGCAAGCATACACACAAATAATCAAAGACATAATTGAATTAATGAAGTAAAACACTTATCTTGATGTAAGATAGAGTTTGGAACCCTAAAATCTTGTACAAGATGACCTTGGTTCGGTTTAGGTTTTTACTCCAAAAGACTACTCTAATAATTGAAAAATTCGGATTATATATATAAGATTACATATGCGACGGCGCCACCTTATGTTTTGTGACGCGTCGGTCGCCGTCATTAGGGTTTCGTCTTGGCCACGTTAGTTTGGCGACGGCGTCACCTTGTGCTTGTGACGTCCTCTTGACTTCGGCCGTCTGGATCAAATCTAGGCCGTCCGAGTTGCGACGGCCTACTCTTTTAAAGCCGACACCGTCACTTGAAAATAGGAAATTTGGCTTATGTGCCATCACAAAATGCTCCGGCGTCGCGTTTAAGCGATGGCGCCGTCACCTTGTCTTCGGCAGCTTGAGTGTCTCGATTCTTGACTTTGGCCATTTTCTTCAGATATCGCGCCTTTTCGTCAAAATAGGTGCCATTACAACAATTTGCCTTCAAGATACCTAAAAGTGAAAAGGACCGATATTAAGTAATAACGGATACAAAGTGATCAAATAAGGGCTTAAACGACCCTCAAAAGGTACATTTAAAACCTTATCAAATATCCCTACACTTGGTATTTGCTTGTCCTCAAGCAAATGTGCTTTTAGCCAATTAATTTATAAGTTAGGGGTCATGAAGCATTGGCCTAAAACAGTCCACAACACATATAAGCCCCGCAAAAGTCATAACAAGCACATAAATTACATACTAGCACCTCACATGGGGTGTTTGGATACTCACATCTCTCTCGGGTGTATATGAAATATAACAAGTTGGAAATGGAAGATTAAACACTCATTAACCGGTCCTAGTACATAGATTACCATAGGCTTGAGAATAGATCAAACCTCCATCGCTTTGGCGTAAGCACCTAGGAAAGACTATCAAAGAGGTCTTTAAAGGGTTGTAATGTTAGGCTTACAGTAGGGAAACAAAGGGTTTGGTGGGATAGGCTATTTGGTGGTGACAAGTCAAAAATCTTTTTGTTACAAGCATACGAAGAATGGCGTTGCTAAGCCAAGACTTGACACTCTAGACTCTAGCTAACTGAAACAAACAAACATAAATTTAAAGGATAGATGAAGGATGGTAGCCCGTATTTTTTTTAAACACTCTATTTTTTTCTTTTCTCTTTTTCTATATTTTTTTTCGATTTTTTTTTCATACACTTTTACTCTACCATCCTCTACGGTAACATCAAAACGATAGGGATTTATAGGCACATCCCTACACTTGAGTTTTTATTACTCTAACACTAATTTGACCCGAATTGAAAAGATCAAAACACTTGGGGTATGTTATTACGCAAATAAAGGAATTTAACGTTCCCTTCCAATCATTTTATAAACTTAAAATTTTTCCCATGAGTCCCAATCATCCCAAAACTGTGTACAAAGGATATGACTCGACTTAGTAACTCATGCAAACAACTAGATAATTGAACTAAGGGTTTGGGGTGATAACAATAATGCACTAAAAGTGAGTGCATACGGGGTAAGCTAAGGCGATTTGGGTGTATATTTGGGGTGGGGTGTAAACAATGATCTTCATTGATATTTCGAAAAACCAAAACATCACGAGAACCGCGAAAAGGATAGGCTCGAGGGGTTAACTAGGGTATCGTGTACTAAAGATGAGTACAACGCAAAGGGTGTGGGGAATTACTCAACCGATGTGGAAGAAGTAATTATATTACGGTATCAAACAAGGGTTATCCTAATGCCTCTTATCATTTAGTTATTCCTAACTACACAAGTGTAGTCTTACTAGCGATCTCGGAATGCATCACAAAACAAGTTCTAGAATCTAATATACTACCGGTTCACACTCTAAGCATTAAAGATGAATGCTTTTAATTCCTACTAATCTAAGGCGATCCTCACATTTTGGGTGGAATTTAGGTGGTAAAGGGTTTTGTGCTAGTCATGCAACTCCCTATCCGTGAGACGCTTTGTTTAAGACTAATGGCCCACCCTATATGTCATGAAAATTTTTAAATTTGGTGCCAAAATTACCCTAACCGACATTTTCTCATGGTTTATTACACAAATACAATTGGACAAAGCAAATAATCAAGGATAAGCATAGTTTCAAAGTTCCGCTTTATTTTCCTCCCTACACTTAAACCGAACATTGTCCCCAATGTTCCCGAAAGTATCAAAGTTATGATAATGGAAGGTAATTAAAACGAAAGAAACTAGTACTCCCCGATTAGCTCGGTAGGATCCGTGTGAACTAGTGGTTAAATCCTTTCCAAGAAGAATGTGCGTGAAAAGCTCTTTCCAACCTTTTGTTTCTTCTTCTTGATAAATAAAAAACGCACATTCAAGAAAACAAACGAAACCTTCGCGTAAAATCGGCGGCAATAATATATATAAGACTCTACTAAACTAAGATATAATGCTTGTGGAATGTATGTTTACATAATTTCGGAAAATTAAGACCGGAAAATTCCAAAATTTATAAGTAGCTCGAAACGAGAAAAAGTAATATTTCATTTTACTCCTTCTCGACGCGTCAGTTGCTGAATCAAGTTACGAAAAAAGCGGTCTGCGATTTTACGAAAAAAATTCTAGAAAATTTACATCTTTAGAATCGGAAATATTTCGCAAAACATCCATTATGACTCGATACAAGCATTTGACGCGAACAAACACACATATATATCTTTTAATGAATTGATATTCTCATGTTTACGTTTCTTTTGAAAACGTGTGTAATCCTCCCTACACTTATCCTTTATGTAACATACCTTTATATGCAATTAAGACGAGGTTAAAACAAAATAAAGCATTTTACAAATTTAAACATGAGAATAAAAATTAATAAAAGATATACGACACCAACAAGCAAACAATTAAGCATGGGTTGCCTCCACAAGCGCTTTTCTTTATTTAAGAGTCTTGTAGCTAGACTCGTAGTCGTGTCTTACGTGACTTCATTACCGCCATGTTCTTTCTCATGACGGTCTCTATTGGGGATTCCATGTTGTAGAAGTGCCCTATGAGGCACCTCTCTAAGAGTTCGTCCTCTCCCACTCGGTCCTATATTTCGGTCCTAGGTTCAAGCAATCCTTATAGAATCCGAAAGTCTTAGCCATAACATAATCTACTCATTTTTCTTTATCTTCCTCATTCCTATGATAGACCGACAGTTTAAGTTCCTTCTCATCATTAAAGAGTGATGAAAACTTCTCAATCTTAAATGGCATTTGGTAAGCTATGTCGTCGTTCTCATCCTTGAATCGCACTATTCCTAATGAAGGATCATAAGTCATCCCGGTGTTTTCTATGAAAGGTTTTCCTAGAATAACGTGGGACAAGCTAGGATCTATGGCCGTGCTAATATCATCCACAATTATGAAGTCCGTAGGAAACGTGAAACTACCTACATAAACGGGCAATCCCTTAACTCTTCCAAGAAAATTGCAACTAACACTAGGATCATCGGGATCTTGCCTAGTTGGAATAGGCTTCTTCATTACCCAATTGTAGTAGGTGCTAGTCATTATGTTGATTGGGGACTTGCGATCAATGTAGGCCTTTGCCACGAAAAGGTGTCCTATGCAACATGGTATGTTAAGATTCCAAGGGTTCCCAAACTTGATTCTAGGGCTTTTCCTAGCATACATGTGACACAGGTCACGTACTAAGTGAGGGTGGCGAGATAGCTCTTCTTCCGTAGGAAACTTATTGAAATAGTCATTGTCTACTTCATCTACTTCCTCGGTTGTTTCATTAGTCTCACGTGTATGGTCCTCTTCGTCATTTGTTCTATTAGGTTTCACTAAGGCGATGGTATTGACGAACTGAACATGCTTAGCTAACTTACTTGGGTCCTTAATCTCTACACAGGAAGGCTCGGGAGTTGAGATAGCATTAACCTTCCTATCACTATTGGTCATGGCTTTCAAAAGGTTATCTATCTTCCTATCCATTTCGGCTTGTTGTTGGTTAAAGCGGTCTGAGAGCTTAGCTATTTGGGCTTCTTGGGATGCAACTAGGTTTTGCAACATCCCTTCGATGTTTTGTTGGTTAGGACCGTGGGGTGGGGCCATGGAAAATCATTGGAAGTGAATTCTTTGGTTTGTCCCCAATAGAAGTCGGGCTTACCCTTCCATGCTTCTGGGTTTCATTGAAATTCCTAGGTCCGGTATTGTGGGAATCTTCCTCCCGTTCCATTAATACGCGAGGATGCGTAGTCAACGGAAGCATGTTCGGGATCGGGTGCAAGTCTTGGCGTGTTATGAGGATCATAAAGCGGCTCACACGAGGAAGAAACTTTGTTCACATGGCGTGAAGACTTGGGGTTTCGTAGGAACTCATTAGGAATTTAACTTGATTTTCAAGTTCGATCATCCTACGGTCGGAAGATTGTGAGTCAATGGGAGGCAAGGAGATTGCCTTAACGGTTTTGGGCAACTCACGGGGTCATTCCAACTTTCGTTGTCATAGAGAGCAAGGTCCTATTATACCCCATGATTCTTCCGCGGTGAGATCACTAAGTTTTCCACCGCCGCTTGGTCAATGGATCGCTTAGTGGAGAAGTTGACATGATCATAAAAGATTTGGACTTGGAGCCAAAGATCAATGCCGTGATGAGGACTTTATGAAGTAAGTCCTTGAATCGAGTCCATGCTTCATAGAAGATTCACCTTGACGTTGTTGGAACATCAAGATGACATTCCTAAGTTTAGTGGTTCTCCCGGTGGGAAAAAGTGAGCAAGGAAGCGAGAGGTGAGATCATCCCAACTTGAGATGGAGCCGTGGAAGTCGCTCAAGCCAATTACTAGCTTGGTCCCGTAGAGAATTGGAAGAGACGCAGCACGTGGTCTCTGAGTAGTAACATCGTGGTCGATGGAATCGACAATTTTAAGGAAATCCCTTAGATGCGATTTGGATCTTGAACGAAGTCCATGGAATGCACATCCGTTTTGCACCAACCGGATGGTGTCGGATCGCAGGCCGTAGTTTGGGCTTGGTCGGGAAGCTCAATGGTGTTCCTATAGCCTAGGTGGCTTGGTCTCGAGTATTCACCAAGATGCAGGCTCTTGGCGGGTCATTTGGTGGTAGGTTGATGAATGGTGGTTGGTTATCACCTTCCATGATGAAAAGTGATGGTGTTACGAACAAAGGTCACGAAGAAGGGGGATAGACTACGAGAAAGCTAAGAATGAGAAAATTTTACTTGATAGGAATCAAGCAAAGAAACCTAAACGAGGTGGACTACTAACTAGCTATTCTATTCCCCGGCAACGGCGCCAAAAACTTGATAACGCTACACGCGTCGTTCGGGGTCAAAGGAACTTCCTTTTCTTCGAGCAAGTTTTATAACACCCTAGGCGATGAACCTAATAGTTGTAGTGTAGTATTAGGGTAAGCCACGGGTATTGATATCGTTCTCAGGGAATAGGAATGCTAGTGAGAAGTTACTACGCTAAGGTTGGGGTTGAGGAAGATTATTTTTATCTTTTTATGTTTTTAGGAAATGGAAAGGTACGAATCTCGGGATTTGAGTTTGGTGGTTTTGGTATTTCTACCGATTACTTCTACTTATCTAATTATCTAAACTAATGGGTAGTCTATGTCTAATTATTATGTGTTCGTATGATAGTTTAAGATGTGTTTACTTAGGTTTTATTACTCCTTAATTATCTCCTATTGGTGGTTGAATTGTCACGTCCTTATTCTTAATCGCGTTGTGTGTCTAAAGTTGTAGGGTATGCGTTTATCCCTAACTCTTTGAACTTACCAAAGGGTCTCGTATACAAAACCCACTAGGGATTATAAACTCTAACTCTAAGGCCCTCTTTGGATGGTTTAGCCTACAACCGCTCTAAGTGCTATAGCCTAAGGTTCACAAAGATTAATCAAGCATTAATTACACAACGAATGACCTATCGCATTACTAGATCATTAACAATTAAGATAAGAAACAACCAATCAATATTTAATAATTAAGTTTCATATTCCTAAGCAAACACATAAGTAAATTAGCGGACATGGAGAACATGCAAGCATACACACAAATAATCAAAGACATAATTGAATTAATGAAGTAAAACACTTATCTTGATGTAAGATAGGGTTTGGAACCCTAAAATCTTGTACAAGACAGCCTTGGTTCGGTTTAGGTTTTTACTCCAAAAGACTACTATCTAATCTTGAAAATTTGATTCTATATATAAGATTACATGCGACGGCATCACCTTATGTTTTGTGGCGCCGTCGGTCGCCGTCATTAGGGTTTCGTCTTGGCCACGTTAGTTTTGCGACGGCGTCACCTTGTGCTTGTGATGCCGTCCTCTTGACTTCGGCGCCGTCGGATCAAATCTAGGCCGTGCGAGTTGCGACGGCCTACTCTTTTAAAGCATGACACCGTCACGAAAATAGGAAATTTGCCTTCGTGCCATCACAAAATGCTCCGACGGCGTCGCGTTTAAGCGATGATGCCGTCACCTTGTCTTCGTGTCTCGATTCTTGACTTGAGTGTGTCGATTGCCATTGACTTTGGCCATTTTCTTCGGATATCAAAGATCTCATGAAGTGTAGTCTCTAATTTCAATCATAAGAAAAGTGAGAATATAATATGATAAAAGCCTACAAAATAGTTCCTAGAAAGAAGATATAGGTCTCCCGAGGTGTGTAACACCCCAAATTTTGTTTAAGCGGAAGCATACGTGTTATTCGGGGGCGTTCGGGATTGGTGAATCATAACACAAGTAATAAAGAGCGGAATACATACTCCGTTTGAGTTCATAAAATAGATTTAAAACATTTTCTTACAACATAGTTTAAATAAATGGGCACATCCCATTAGTTTTAGTGGTCCCAATGTAAAACATCATTTTATGTAAAACAATTCTTTAATACTACTACGACCATACTTCCGCTTCTTGCCTTGCCTTCATGAACATAACTTAAACACACGAGAAAATATGCTAAAAGGTCAGCTAAAAGCTGGTGAGTTCATAGGTTTAAGTTTAAATAGTAAGTTCGGACCATAAGCAAAGTCATATAATCATTACAATGAATATAATGATATATGGATGAAAGTCTATTACGTTAGCTCTAAGTTCATGCAACCGATACTACGACGGTTCGTATGCTAAAGATGTCATACAATATAGGGGACCATAGCAAGTGTTTTGTCCTCAACACTTGATTCCGACATGGTATCGTTTCGCCTTGGCCTAAGCATGGCCAACCGAGCGGAGGAGTCACCCTCAATAGATCTATTTATAACATTCGCGTTTCTCAATGGGAAATTGACGGTTCATGAAAAGGGCATTCTCTAGGGACATAAGGGCTTAGGCTAAACCACGTAATAGTAATCATGTAATAGTTTTGGTCCATGAAAAGGTTTTGCATATTTCTCACCCCAAAATGTATAAAACAATTTATCAAGTAAAAGTGGGGCTATGAAACTCACCTTAGCAAATGTGCAATCCAAATGTGGGACTTAGTGAATATTGTGAAGTCGCACCGACACGCGACCTAGATAAGGAGGGCAATGTTTTAGTCCATCGTTTAAGTATTCCTTACTTAAAGTAGTTCAATGGTTTTATAATTGTGTTAATACTAAGCGTAAGTTTGTAAAATTCGTTAAAATGGTTTTACTAGTAAGTATCTGATATATATACTTTTCATGTTGACGCTTATAACGGTATTAAAATCCAAAATTTGGTTTGAGAATATTTACGTTATTCTTTTAGTAAGTATATAATGTATATATTCTTATTTAAGTTGACACATGATAGTAGTATCAAAATCAAATAATAGTTGATTTATTTTCTAATTGTATTTAGAAAATATGTAAGTTGAAGTGGAAGACTTTCACATTTAATAAATGATAAAATGATGTAGTGGTCTTTATTTATTTGTCAAAATTTGTTTCTTAAGATTTATACAATGTACGACTAGTAACCTTTATGACATAAATTTGTTTACACAATGACGTTAAACCGTTTTATGTAAACTTTATTCAAGTAGATTATACTTTCAACACTTGTTCACTTGTTAACTCATACATGTATATATGGTAGAAGGTTTCGAATAGATGACAAATGAGTCTAGTTTTATATTTGATTTTCGATCATATACCTCGGGTTTTATTTGGTGACTCGACTAGGTACCACTCGAATATTTATCATTACGGAGGGTGGCCGGTAGGAATGAGCATAGCGTTGGGCCTAGTCCCGAATTTGCACCAGACAATAAAGAGCTTGCTCAAAGATGGTTTAGGGTGTTAAAGCGGGATGCGCCCAAGGTAATCTGAAAGAGTTTTGTACAACTTATGGGAGATTCAAATTGTCACCACAAGGCTCCAATGTAATCTTCCTTCTTGACACAAGAGTATTTTGTGATACAATTTTATACTCGTGAGTTAGACTCACAAATCTTTGGCTCATGATATCTTTCAACGTCACATGACAAGTGAAGTTGTTTCGATTTACAAGCTCTCGATAGCCATATGGGTTTCCTATCATGAGTTATAGTGTCGCAATACAAGTAAAATGGATACATGATCTATACTCAAGACCACCCTTGTGGTCTTATGTCAACAGTGAGTAGTAAACACCCATTTTCCTCACACTATATACCCATTCACATAGCAAAAGGAAGATGATTAAGGACTAGTTCAGATTTATAAGTCGATATCCATTTTGACGAGTCGCTGTGGTACAACCATAGCTAGATTTTCGACCCATAATGAGGACCAACCACGACTCGCATGAGTGTGACTAATCCTAAACACAAGACCTTGCGCTAACAAATTTACTTCTCAAGCTATCAATTTATTTTGGCATTGAAATGGTTTCTTTAGTATATGACTTTTATGGACACAAAGAGTAACACTGAGGTCGACTGGAAAGGAGTACGAACATCAAATGGGTTCCTAGTCGCATCAAACAACAACCCAATATCTCGCTACCAAATTTAATACCACGAATCTGATATGATATTTACTTCCTACAAGATCTATAGAACTTAACCTTTCTAATTTTTTTTGGTTCATACATTTCGACTAAAACAATACTATCCCAAACCAACAACAAAATCAAATCCCCAACGTGACCAAATCATTTACCAAAATACAAAGTTTATCAACATCAAGAATACTTAACTTCAAAAATCAAATTATCAATCTTACTAACAACCCAATTCATAAATATTAACAAGTACAAAGTTGAGTGATTTCTTACAACGAACTTGATGATAATGAAGTCGAAGACCAACTCGGGTATCTAACACCACCACCGGACCCAAATAATTCGGAGTGAGCACTCAAGCAAGAGTTTTCCTTATCTCTTTGTGGTGAAGTTTGGAGTGTGATACCACGAGTTTAGCTCATTGGAATAAAATGAGGGGGCTCAAGAAAGTTTTTACTCAACTCTCTTCTTGAAATTTGGTTTGAAGCCAAATATGGATAACTTCAAAACCAAAGGAATCTTGGACATAAGCTCAAGATAGATTGGTGGAAAGATTTGTTTCTCCCTTGTGGTTTATCTTGATCTTCCTTGGATTCCATTGAGCGTGGCGGCGCATCAAGGGGTTTGGGGAAGCAAAACTTACATGAATATGGTATGAAAGAGGAAAGGTAGGATGGATGTATATGTTGGGTTATTTCTTTTGGGAGATTTGGTCTAGGAGGCGCAGGGGGTATAGGTTGAAGAAGAAGATTGCAATCCTCCTTTTTCTGATTTTGGTACCTTGTTTTGTCGTGTGTGGGTGAGAAGGTCAAAGACAATATCTCAAGTTTTAAAGTAAAGATTTTATTTTAGTGATAATGCATTTAGGTGGGTTTGTACATGTAATGTTTTACTTAGGTATATGTAGACTTTTAATTTATTTGAGTAAGTATATGTATGTAGGAAAATTATTGTATAAAATGTATGCCTATGCATTATACTTATGTATGTTTGCACTTGAGCCTTATAAAAGTTATTGTTTAAATGATAGTGTGTCAAACATTTTGTGTCCTACGAAGTCATATTGTGACCAAAGTTTCATTGTTTGATAACTTTTCCTTCGTAGTATTTTATTGTTACGTGTCTGAAATATTTTTATCTTTGTAATATTCCATGTCGCGGACATTTGTTATTTGTTTTATCTAGTCCTTATCATAGTGTCGGTACGCGTGCAGTGTCGGTCACTAGGGTAAACGAGATAACCTCTCGTCTTACAATTTAGATCATAAGACAAAAATGAAATATTCATAAAATGATATGAATGCAAGAGTGGTGAAATTTTTATTGTATGCGAGTTATCTACTCAAATGCTCAGACAAAGCTTATGCATGCTTAATGAATTAGGCTTAGTAATAATAAATTACTAATTATCAGTTAAATTTTAGTGGAAATTTACCGTGTGTCACAGTGTGCCACTAGTGGTACTAGTTTTGGTGTCGGTTTACTAGTAGGATTCATGTGGTGATCGTAGATGACTCGAGATTTACAAAAGTAAGTTTTCGCTAATCCATGGTGGTGATGATTAGTGAAAGTGGTGATGGAAGGTGGTGGTGATTAGGTAGGAAGCTATTAAGGAGTTAGAAACTGCGTATGTATAGCAAAATTTATGTTAAATTTTGTTTCATAAAAAATTTAGAATAAATTCGTAAAAAATAACTTAACCATTTACGGTTAAACTTATTTTTAAACTTCTTAAGATTTGAAAATTATTTTTTTTTTGATAATTAATATATTAGGATTTGACTATTCCAAAAATTTTTAAAACTTTTTAACCAAGACTTATTTTATTTTCTGGCCTTTTATTTAATTCATTGATCTATATTAGTGGGCAAACCTTCTTAAATTTTTCCAACATAACTTATTAGTTCTTTTAAAAACAATATTTAAATTTAATTGTAAAATTAAAACAAAGTTAATGTTAATAATGAAGACTGTTAAATAGAAATCATCAAATACCACGTTAATTTTTTGACCAATTTATAGTTCTTCTAATCTAAGTTTCTATTCATAACTAAATGATTTAAATAACATTCATATTTTACGGGAACATAAATTTTACCATTTACATTCCCATAAGCTTTAAAGTCTCATGTTTTACCCCATTCACAAGTGAGATCAATCCTAACCCACCTTAAAGTAATTTAAATGGAAATCCAAAATATTTAAAATTTATATCAAAGATGCATACAAAAATTAATTCATCTTAGATATCTTGTAAAAAGTTACAAAGATTTAAAAATAAGATTAATAAAAGTATAAAGGATTAAACTATTTGGAAATTATAAAATAGTTGAAAAAGGTTGTTTAATTTGAGATCAAGAATTTAATTTAATACTTTAGTAACAAAATTAAATAAAATAAAAATATTAAATAAAATTTATTCATTATCATTAGGTTAGTTCTTTAAAATACCAAATTAATAATTTTGTTAAAAAAATATCTTTATCTTTGAAAACTTTAACAAATGCAATAAGTAATTTGTTAGATTTTTGGTTTAATAGTTTTAATATTATTGTAAAAAAGTTATCATTTTTAACTTTTCAAACTGGTTTAATTATAAAATAAAAGTTAATGTTGAATTTTAAACCTAAAATTATAAAATTAAGGGTTTAACATTTAAAATTTTAAATGGTTTCAAATTAAAATTTTAAGTAAAAATTGTTTTATAAATAATTGAAACTTGATTAATAAAAAGATGTTGCAACAAATGTTTATATTTCACTTTTAATATCTAAATACCCAAAAGTTAACCATAAATAACTACTAAAGAAAACACAAAAATTTAAGGAAATCAATAATTCCGCATAAAAGATTGGTCCAAACTATCAAATTATTTGTAAAATAAAACATTACAAATTAGAGGTTAAAAATGGGAACAAATGAATTCAACAACACAACTTAACCGATTGTTAAAGGATCCTTGAAAACTTAATGCTAAAAAAGTTACAAACCAGAAGAATAGTATAAATTAATTGGGGAAAATTGTTTTAAACATGATTTAATTGAATAAAGGTTCCTAAATTTTAAGGTCAAAAAAAAATTAAAAATTTATCTTAAGAATTATAAAATTAAAAAATTTTCATTAAAAATATAAATCAAAAATTTTAAATTTAAAAAATTTTGAATTTTAAAAGCTAGAAAATTTAAAAATTTTAAAAATTTTAAAAAAATTATAATAAAATTAATTTAATAATAAAAAATTTAAAATTAATAATTAAATTAACTTGAATTTAACTTAAAAATTAAAAATTTAACGAAACAAGTAATAAGTTAATAAATATAACCTCTTAAAAAGAATTTTTTAAAAATTGAGTTACTGTTAATAACTTTGACTTAAAAAAATGAATGAAAATGATGTAGGAAAAAATTAGATACTATAAAAAAAGAATTTTTTGGCATTTAAAAATTGTTAAGTTGAAATAGAAGCTTGAAAGCTGGTTATAAATCTTTCTGTTAAATAAATAGGTGAAATGAAAAATTTCAAGAGTTTGGTCAATTAAGAAACTTAATATTGAAGGGTTTTAAATTTTTAATAAATTTTGGGATTTAAAGTTAAACATTGTTAACAATGCTATGAAGTTAACCTTACATGAGTTGTGGAATACAAGATTAAGGCCAATTGTTTTAATTAGGATTGTAAGAAATGGACTGAGCAACAATTGGCCAAAATTAAATTATTAAATAATTTAAGGCAAAGACTTTTTTTGGAAAAATGATATAAATTAAGCTAGCAACTAAAAAAATTGTCAGTGGATAAAAATCTGGATAAAATAGTTTTGGAACAATAAAATATAAGACTAAAATATTAAACATAAATAAAGATTATAAAAAAAATCTTTAAAATTTAAATTTAAAGCATTTTAATTTAATATTGGGAAAAAATTAAATAAAAAAATAGCTATTTAAACAAAATAAAATTACTATTCTAAGTTAATATTAAACTAAAAATAAACTTAAAACTAAACAAAAAATAAAAAGAGGAAAATTAAAATAACCCAAAATTTTATATTTAACAGTTCTTTGATTTAAATAACCTTGATAGGTAAACACATGGAAACAAAAAAACTAAAATACAAATTTACATTATTGTTTATTATCAAGCTTTAAGATTTAGTAACCTTTGCCAAGAAATTAGTAAAATATTAATCCAAAAGACCATTGTTTCAAAAATTGGGATTTCAAAACAAAGTATATAAACTTTAAAATTTCCATTTGTGCAAATGCCAAAAAGCATAATTTAAAAGCCAAAATAACTAGATTATTACAAAACTAAGTCACAAAAGCAATGAAATTAAATTTAGAAATCAAAACAAAATAAAATAATTAACAAAATGGTAAACATAATAAACAAAGGTAAAATTCCATAAAGGAAAGACAACACAAAACTAAAGCTTCATCACAATTTCAAGTCATAATTTTAATCTCACTTCAAATTCATTTAAGTTTAATTTATTTTCTAAATTTATTGATTACAAATTTAAAAAACCATTAATAAACTTAAAATTAAAGCAGAACTTAAATAAACAAAAGTTTTATTAAAAATACTTAATAATTGAATTAAGTTATGAAAAAAAATAACAAAAACTTAGTGAAAAAGATTTAAAAAATTTAATATTTATTCATACCCCTTTTTCTAATCATTACCGATTTAAATTCAAATTTTTAAGGAAAGACATTTCCAAAATTAGTTTGATTTTTCCAAAAGGTTTTATTTTATTTTATCAAAATTCCTAAACATTACGGAACCGTTGCTTTTGAAATGGATTATTGCATGTGAATTAATTTTAAATGATATGTGGCAATAAATTAAAATGTAGTAAGTAAGGGAAAGTTAATACAGGCAAAAGGATGATTTAAGTTGGGGAAAAAAGTCAACGTAATATGAAATAAAAATTGTTTTGGGAGCCAAGGAATGGACAATAATGGAAAACCAACAAAAAAGGCATCCAATATGTAGAAAATTGTTACTTATTAATTTATTTTTAATTAATTTTCAATTTGCAACTATGGCCTAGGAATGGTGGCTTAAAAAAAATTTATTAACAATATTTGAAATAACAATTTAACCTTAAACAAACATTAACTGGATTAATTGTAAATATTCGTAATTTATTTTTTAAGTAAAATATAAATTAGCCTTAATTACCATTTAATACAATTAACCATTTTACCCAAAACCCACTTTTTAATAATTACTATAATTCCAAAACTAATACCTTGTTAAATACTCTTTAATCATTTATAATTACTATTGGCCACCTTTATTACCTTTCTTAATTTAACTTTTCAAAACATTAATTTAAATATTAAAGCGATTGGTTTAAATTTGAAAAATCTAAATTAAATTTAATGAATATTTAGATAAATAAAACTTTTGGCAAATTAAGTCTTGGCCAATTTTAAACGTTATTTATGTATACATATTGGAAAAATTTTCGCCTTTATTACAAAATTATGGAGAAACAACTTTTATTGGAATTCATAATTTTATTTTTGTTTTTAAATTTTTCAGTTTAAATTGTGGTTAAATTAATTTTTATAAACAAATTTTAATAAAATTTGCATAATTATAAACATCTGTTAGAAGGTATATATTGTAGGTGCAATAATCATTAGCCTTATAATCTATTAAAACTTAATATTAACCATTGTGAGATATATTAAATTATTTAATTTCAAAATGTTTTTTTGTGATTAAAAAGTGTTAATAACTATTTAAAATTACGATTATTTCGTCTTTAAAATGATTATTCAAACATTTTTATTGGTTTTAAAATGGAAAATAAAATTGGAAAAATTTGGTTCAAATTTAAACGTTTAGGTTCAATTTGGGAAAGTTTTAGTTAGTTCAAGTTGTTTAAAAATTTTAATTTGGTTTAAAACTTTTTCGGTTAAAAATTCAAAGTTTTTGAAATTCAATGGTCTCATTGTTTAAATTCATTTTAAAACTTCAATAAGGATTTCTTTTAAATTAAAATGCATGTATTAAACCCACCTTTTTGAAATTTGGCCTCCTAATTTACCTTTAATTTGAACTTTTAATATTTGGATTGTAACCCACCTTTTTAACTTAATTGGTTTCAAGGCCCGTTGGATTTCATTTCGTCCTCTAATCTCCATTCCCACTTCTGTCCCACCTAACAAATAAAACATTAAATGATCAAACTTAAACCTCCACTGTTAAAATCATTTTGCAAAATTCTTATCTATTCAAAGGTCAAATTGGGATTCATGAAAATTATATCTGGAAAAGAAGACATTTAGTTTTTTTTAAAAAATTGGTTAAAATTCAAAGGAAATGGACAATAAATTAAAGCTTGTTTGTTTTAAGTGTCTTTAAATTAATTAAATTTCAAAATTTTAAATTCTTTAAATAATGAGTTTATATTTCCTTTGTTACAATTTTATAACCTTTATGTTTAATATTTCCTTTGCACTTCATTGGGCAAATTTTGTCATTAATGGAAAATTAAAATTTTTAGCTTCAAATAGAAGTTTAATATACCTTAATTTTCAAAATCATGGGCCAAATTGTATTGCAAATGTTAAGGGTTTGATCATTGGTCATTGGTTTGTCAAATTTTTTCAAATTTAGTTTTGGTTATGGTAAATGGGTATTAAATAGTATTTTTTTTTTTAATTTTATATATTAAATTAGTTTATAAAATGTCTTGATCTATTCGGTTGTTTTTGATTTTAAGTTTTTATCAGTTTTTATGGTTTGATTGTTGAATTCCGGTTTATTGTTTAAGTTTTTTATTTTGATCTAAGGTTTATTCATTCTTGTCCAAATTTCAAATGCTTTTGGATTTTTAAATTTTTAAATCATTTAAAGTTTGTTTTGGCTTAAATTTTCAGTTCTTATTAAAATTCAAGTTTGTTTAATATTTGTAGTATTACCTTTTTAAGGGTTTAAAATAATTTTAGTTTTGTATTTGTAATTTTCTTTAAGTTTAATTAGTTTATTATGATAATTTTTTTTTCCATGTTCATTGTATTTTTTTAAGTTTGTATTATTTTAGGGTTTTGGTTTTAAGCTTGGAAAGTCATTTCAGTTTTAGGTTAGTTTGGTTTTTAGTATTCTTAAATCTTTTAGATCCCTCAATTTTACGGTCAAGTTTGCTTTTGGTATTTTTTAGGTTATTCTTATTTTTTAACATTTTTTTTCATTTTATAATTAATTAGTTTATAAAGATCAATTTTTTTCTTTAAATTCAATCTATTTGAATATTTTTGTCTATTCCTAGGTATTTCTTTTAAATTTCATTTTATTTTTTTGCTGTTTTTTCTTTTTTTTATTTTAGCTTTAATTATTTTTAAGTTCAATAAGTTAAAATTATTGTTTTTTAATTTAAATATAATTTATCAGTTTTTTATATTTTTTTATTTTAATTTTTATAATTAATAAATATTTTTATATAAAATTTTTCTTGTTAAATCTAAAATTTTTTCAATTTAAATTTTTTCATTTAATCTAATTTTATTTATTTATTCAATTTATTTTACTTGGATTTTTCTATTAATTATTTTTTATTTATATTAATTATTTATTTTAATTTAATTTTCTTTTTAATTTTTTTATTTAGCATTTAAAGTTTTTGATTTAATTCAATATTTTCCTTTTTTTAAGGTTTAGTTTTAGTTTCAATTATTTTACTTTATTATTTTTTAAATAATTTTTAAAGTTTTAATTTAATTAAATATTATTTAATATTTTTAAATTTTTAAATTTAAATTTTTTCGTTTAATTTATTATCACCTTTTTCAATTATTATTTATTTATCTTTTCCTTATTTTTTAATAGTTACCCTATTTTGTTTAAACTTGTAAATTTCTTATCTATTATTTCTCTTAAGTTTAATTTTGATTACGTTTTTACTTTAAAAATTCAAACTTTTTAAAAGTTTAGGGGTTTAACTTATCAAGAGATTTTAACTTTTTCCATCTTAAAAACTTATTTTATTCCTATTCCAATTTTTCACATTGTTCCTAAAATCCATATTCTTTTATTCTTTGTTTTATCCATTCAAAGATTTTTCTTTCCTGTCTTTGACCTTACTTTTATGCTTTCAACCTTGATTCTTTGTAAACCATTTCAACGTCTTTGTCAATTAGTGGTTCTCACCAATTTTCCATTTGACCATTTTGTTTCAAAGTCTTATAACCCTTTCCTCCAACATGATTTTCTCCCTTTACCTTAAAATCATCTAAACTGGTGTTTTTGATTTGGGGTCAAGCTGTTGCCGGAAATAATTCCAACAATCCATCAATCACTTTAGTGCATGATTCCACTAGTGGATCAAGGCCATTCTTGAAGACTGAGTATAAAACAGCCAAATTAATGCCTCCTGATAATCCGATCAGATTGGGAAAGAAACTAAATGCCTTTGAATCTAAGATTTCAAAAAATTTAACATTCGTTAAATCCTTCCTAATCGGGGATGAATGGAACTAAGATTCGTTATTAAATGGTATGGTTCCAAGAATTCATCAAATCCTGTCGTTTAAAAACCGTAAAAACTCTCATGAATCCGGGAGAAAAACTTGTTAAGAAAAAATCAAGAAACCAATTGTATCAATGTTTATCCTCCGCTGGGAGATTGAAAACAATTTGGAGTTGCGGTTATCTCGACTCATTTTATGCACAAAATGGTTTTAGTGGGGTGTTTGGCAAATACCTTGAGATAACCGAATGCTCTAATTCAATGTGGCTTCATTTGAATATACTCGGGAATGCATATTAGTTATGCAATACCTTTAGTATTCAAGAGCATGCAAGTGATGAAAATTTAACGTTTCTATTTGTATTAGCAATGAAAATAAAATTTGTTTTCCTACAAGTGAGAAGCTTTTCAAAACTTTTGACATGGGGTGTTTGGTTATTTGAATAAGGCCTTATATTCATTATCTACTAATTAGTGGGAAACATGATTTGTTTATGCAATATGATAATGTAGTACCTAATTTCAATGACTAGTTATGCATTTTGCCAATTGAATTCATATTTGGTATAAGCATACATAAAACCCATGTAATGATTTGTGATAGTTTTGTGCATAAATAAGAATCCTAGACTCATAATTAAGAGATAAAATGTAGTTAGGATACTTACAATGATGTTATCTTGATGATTAGTGAGTGGAAATGTGTCAATAATGAGCTTGGTTTAATGTTTACGTTTTGGTAAAGTGGGTTTGAGGAAGAGGATGTTTAGTATATAGTTGTTTTGTACAGACACCACGGACGAGACGGCACCAAATATTTGGTTCCGTCCGTGTTGTCGTTGGTTCCGTAGCTTCTGATGAGTGTACAAGACAAAATTGTTTTGTTTTGACTATTCTAATGTTTTGGGCTATGTTTATCCTACATGTTTGGTTCCATTAACCTAAACCAAGTCTAAGAAGATTAAAGGTTCTCGTTTAAGAGGCTTAGTTAAGATGTCGGCAATGTTGTCTTGGAGGATACTTTCTCGATTGAAATGTTTCCTTTTGAACATTGTTGCGAAGAAAGTGATGGCGGATTTCAATATGCTTTATGCGAGCATGTTGAGCAGGATTCTTCTTGAGATCGATTGCTCCTTTGTTGTCATAAAGTATCACAATGTCGTTGAGATGAATTCCGTAATCTACGAGAGCTTTCTTCATCCAAAGAGCTTGTTGACATGCTTTTCTGGCTGAGACGTACTCGGCTTCATGTTGATATGGCTAAAGCCGTTTGCTTCTTTGCAAACCATGAGGTGAGACAATGTCCAACAAAAGTGCAAATACCACTTGTACTTTTTCTATCGACATAATCACCGGCATGATCCGAGTCGGTATACACTATGGTTTCTATACCCGTTCCTTTGGGATACCATAATCCTAAACATGTTGTTCCTTAATGTATCTAAAAATCCTTTTTAAGGCTTCTAAGTGTGATGCCTTTGGGTTTTCTTGAAAGCGAGCACATAAACAAACATTAAACATAATGTCGGGTCTACTGGCCGTAAGATAGAGTAGGCTACCAATCATTCCTCTATATTTAGTGTTATCTACGGATTCACCTTCTTCGTCCTTGGTGAGTTTAGTGTCCGAGGACATGGGTGTTTTAGTTGTTTTGGAATCTTCAAGACCAAATTTCTTAAGCATGTCTTTTATATATTTAGATTGGTTAAAGAAAATGCCATCTTCTAGCTGTTTAATTTAAAGTCCTAGAAAGAAGTTTAATTCACCCATCATACTCATTTCAAACTCGTCGTGCATGATTTTAGAGAAATCATCACACAATTCTTGACAAGTTGATCCGAATATAATGTCATCAACATATATTTGAACAATGATAATTTGTGATTCCTTTTTCTTGGTAAAAAGAGTATTATCTACTAATCCCATAGTGTAATTGTTATCAATAAGAAAAGTCTTAAGTCGGTCGTACCAAGCTTTAGGTGCTTGTTTAAGGCCGTATAATGCTTTCTTGAGTTTGAAGACATGATGTGGTTTCTCAAAGTCGGTAAAACCGGAGGTTGAGCAACATACACTTCTTCGTTAATAAACCCATTAAGGAAAGCACTTTTAACATCCATTTGAAATAATTTAAAGTCATAAGCACATGCATAAGCAAGTAATATTCTAATAGATTCAAGTCTAGCTACCGGTGCATAAGTTTCATCATAGTCAATTCCTCTTGTTGATTATAACCTTGTGCAACAAGCCTAGCTTTGTTTCTAGATACTACACCATTTTCGTCCATTTTATTTGAAAGACCCATTTTGTTCCAATTATAGTTTGGTCTTTAGGTTTTGGAACTAATTTCAAACATCATTTCTAACAAATTGGTTTAATTCTTCTTGCATGGCAATTACCCATGATTCATCTTTTATGGCTTCATTTATGGTTTCGGTTCAATGGTGGATACAAAACAAAAATAATTACTTTGATTTTGGGCTTGTGACCTTAAGGTTCTTTGATTAAGTTGTCCTATGACTTTTATAAAGGATGAATTTTGGATTCTTTGATGTTTATAATTTCCTTATTTAATGGTTCATCTTCCTTGTTATTATTAATTTGACTTTCTATTATTTGACTTTCAACTAAGTCATCATCTACCAAAGGTGATGTCTTAGAGGAGGTGGACTTTAAATCGAATGTTATGTTCAACGATTCCTCGACTATCATTGTTTCTTTGTTTAGGACAATATAAGCTTTACTAGTTTGAGAATAACCAAGAAATACACCTTCATAAGACTTTGGGTCAAACTTGGTGAGATAATCCTTAGTGTTAAGAATAAAGCATTTACAACCAAAGACTCTAAATTATCCTAACGTTGGCTTTTTACCTTTATAAAGCTCATATGGTGTTTTGTTTAAGAAAGGACGTATTAAGACTCTATTCAAAATATATGTAGAAGTGTCAACGGCGTTACACCAAAACTTTTGAGGAATGTTTTGTTCATTAAGCATTGTTCTACTCATTTCTTGAATTGTTCTATTTTTACGTTCTACTACTACATTTGATTGAGGTGTTCGTGGAGCGGAAAAGTTATGTGTTATACCATTTGTATCACAAAAGTTTCCAAATTGAGTTTCGTTGTCAAAATCACGACCATGATCCGTTCGGATCGACACAATTTTGACACCTAGAAGATTTTGAATTTTCTTGCTAAGAATTTCAAATTTATCAAAAGCTTCATTTTGGTTTTCAAAACAACGTCCAAGTAAATCTTGAGTAATCATCTACTATGACCAAAGTGTATAAGTTGCCTCCGTAGCTTCATAGCGGATGGTCCAAACAAGTCCATATGTAATAATTATAGACATTTAGATGTGGACACCATATTTTTAGATTTGTGACTACTATGGGTTTGTTTACCAATTGCAAGCATTGCAAAAGTGTTGATCATATTTTAGTTTTGGTAAATTCCTAACTAACTCTTTTGAAGAAAGGTTTTGTATAAGTCTCATATTAGCTTGACCTAAGCGTCTATGCCAAAGAGATGAGCTATCGTCTAACGTTGTTAGGCAAAGTTTGTCATTAGATGTTTTATCTATTTTCATGACGTATATATTATTTTTCCTAACTCCTTTAGCTATGGTGATACCATCTTTTAGTATTTTACTACCATTTTCATCAAATAGTACTTTATACTTTTTATCACATAATTGGCTAATACTAAGTAGATTAAATCCTAACCTATCCACATGAGCAACATTTTCAATAGTTAGGGAGTTATGAGCAATCGTACCTTTGCCAATAATTTTGCTTTTGAGATTGCTACCAAGGTGACATTACCTCCGTCGTACTCTTGGTATGATGAGAAGAGACTTTGTTGCCCGTCATGTGTCGTGAGCATCCACTATCTTTTATCCATTCATCGGGTTCCAATCCAACTTTCAAGCATACCTAAGAAGCAAATAACTCAAGCATTTGGTCCCCAATATCTCATGGGTCCGTTTGGGTTAAACATACCATTTATTTGATTCATGTATGGAAGCGATGGGTAAGAGTTCCATAGCATGTACTCTGGAGTTTGATATGGTCTAGGAAAGTTTTGATTCCAAATTGTGTTGGTAGTTGGGTTGTCGTTGTGGTTGCTCTTAGGAAAGGCGTTTGGCAAAAGGAGTTTTATATCGTTGTTGAGTAGTTTTGATCTAAATTCATTTTGACAAGTCCTACTCGATGTAATGTTGGTTTTAGTTTAACACTATCATTGGTTTTCTTTGTTACTTTAACAAATTGATGCGGTCCGTATTGCGAACATTACGTCCCTCTTGAAGTACCCCGACACCATTTTGTACAAGCGGACGGAACCCTTATTTTGGTTCCGTCGTCCGCGGTTATCTTGCAGACAATTTCGACAGAATGTTCATCCTTTTCGACCGTTTTGTTTTGACTCTTTGGAATTAATACTTCATTAAAACCTAGCCCATTCATGTCTCACGGTGTTTTATCGATTTTAACTATTTCATCGGCAAGAAGCGATGTTTTGTTAAACCTTTTAAACTTAGAATTATTTTCGATTAGAACCTCTTGTGTGAGCTTTAGTTTTCTATTTCAAGATTAAGATCTTGACATGATTTACAATCATCGTCATTTGCTTTTCCTTTTTCAAGTCGTTTTGCTTTTCTTTCAACTCATATACTTCATTTTCCAAAATTCCTTTTGGTTTTAAAAATTTATTTTTAGTTATGATTTTAGACTTAGCTCACACAATTGATTATATTGTTTTTGCAAAGTGTCATCATCTATAGAAGAATAAGAAGAGTCGGAAAGTACCTCGTTTGACTCATGTGCCATTAGAGCGATCTCTTCCTTGCTTGATTCTTCATCGTCTTCACTATCACTCCAAGCACCACTTACAAAAGCTCGTTGAGTTTTGCTTTTAGGTGGCTTGGGACATTCTCTATGAGATGACTTGCATCACCACATCTAAAACACTTTCTTTCACCTTTACCCTTTTGTCATCCCGATCTTTTCGGAATGGCTTCTTTTCTTCTCGAGGTTGTCTTACAAACTTTCCTCTTCTTCTAAAGAACTTAAAATCTCTAACGGCCATGGCATACTCCTCATCTTCACTAGGAGCAAGATTCATCGTCATCGCTTGATTCGCCTTTGCTTTTAGAACAACGGTTTGATCTTCTCCTTCTTCCTTTGATGATCTCGAATCTTTCTCCATTACCATTTCGTGAACTTTGAGGTTGCCAATTAGCTCGTCTAGTGACATTTTGAGAGATCTTTTGATTCTTCAATAGATCCTTTAGCTCTCCATTTGGGATGAAGTGCTTTAAGAAATTTCGACAAAGTTCTTACTACAAAAGATTCATCAAGTGCTTTAAGTGATGTAATAATAGTGTTGAGCGAGCAAAGCCACAATCAATGGTTTCATCTTCAAGGATAACAAATTGTTCATATTGTTGAACAAGAAGATCAATTCATTATCCTTGACTTGTGAATTACCTTGATGTGTAACAATTAAAGATTCCCAAATATCTTTGGCGGTTTCACACATAAAATTCTTTCATATTCTTTTCTAGGTAAAGCATTATAAAGCATCATTTTAGCTTCATTATTTTTAGCAACTAATTTCTTTTGTTCATCAACGGAAATATCCTTTGTTGTAGAACTAAAATCCCTTTAACAATAATAAACCAAAGATCTATATCTTTTGATTTTACATATGTTTCAAAGCGGTTTTCCAATAGATAAATCCATTGGTTTCAAAGAGTGGTGGTCTTTGCATAGATTGTCCTTCTTTAAAGTTTTCGGAATCCATGGATCGTTTCAAGTTTATAAAATACAAGTTATTTTAGAAATTCTTGAGCAACGAGGCTCTGGTACCAATGTAGAAAACTAGAAGGGGGTTGAATAGTTTACCAATTAAAAACTTTGTTTTGAAACTTATTGAAAGATCAATTGATATTGATCTTTGGATATATTGATGAAATATGCAAGTAATATGTAAAGAGTAAATAAGGAAAGAAATGATCAAACCACAACAAGTTGTTTATAGTGGTTCGGTCTACAAGGACTCTATTTCCTCGCCCTACTCCACTCCCGAGTCTCACACTCGAGTTTAACTTCACTAGTCAATAAACTCCTTTCACCGTGGAGAAAACCTTTACACTTCGCACACTATTTCCGACACTAAGCTAGATGTCGAGTTCTTTCCAAGGTACAACTACTCCACACACAATGTATTTTGAGGACTAAAATACTAACCACTCACACTCACAAGATTATGATGGTTTAATACAACAATGAAGTATGAATCAACACTAGATCATACAACACTAAACAAACAAGACTTCCAACTTCGTTTGAAGCTTGAATGTGACTTGATCTTCTTTGCTACAAAGAGATCACTACTATGATATGAAACTAAGTTAGAAAGGTTAGAGAGAAGATATGTATGAGTATAATGGAAAGGGTAAAAACTACTTGGCTTGGCATTGCTATTTATAGCCAAAATGGACGAGGCGATCCACGGACCGCGGAACCTTAAAGGGTTCCGCGTGTCTAATTTGGTACCGCCGGGTCCGATGACCAAGATATCAAATCTTGCCAAAGTCAACTCTATCTAAGTGAGATTGTGCAAGATATGAAGAGTACAAATCCACACAAAATATCTAATGAAATCTTCCAATGATTTCCATGATGCATCACATGATGTCATATGTTGTATTTCTATTTTAGAAATATGCAAGTATTAAGTAGTGTTTGGTTTTAAGAACCTAACACATTCTAAAACTACTATCATACATAATGATTAGAGTCATATCAAGATGTCACTAATCATAAATGTAAATGCTTGAATGAAGAATATATTGTTTGAAAAAGCTTGTTTTAATATGTATTAAACTTGACAAGCTTTAAGCTTTTATACAAATTAAATTTACTTTTGTCGTTAACAAAACTTAGGTAAAGATCAAAAATATAAATAACGTTTAATGAAGATATTTGTATTAACATATACTTATTAAAAAGGTAAGTTACTTGTAAATAAAATGTAAGTAACCTTTTGTAAAATAAAATATCTATTTGAGTGCTTGTCAAAATAAAATATATTTTGTCAAGTGTAAGTAAACTTTAGTATTTGTATGAATATTATAGTTAGTTTACTTGTATAAATAAAAGTATATATTTGTTAGACATTTTACAAAAGATGTATTTGTATAAAATACTTGTGAATGCAAAATGTAAAATGAGGTTCGAAATAGAATGGTTAACCTATTAAAATACTTAGTGACTCTAGCGTATTTTAAACATTCTAAATGATTTGTTAATGGGTTTGATCATAATGCCACATAACAAACATGTACAAACACAATGTTGTAACATACGAGGACTTGAGACATCGTGAGGTGTTGAATGTATGTTGAGACAAATGTAATTACAAGTAACTTGTACATTTTACGTTATGTATTATGATTGTGCTGAAAACAGTCAAGCTACCTCACACAAGCTAGCCACTTGTGAATGGCTAACCGTAAGAAGCTTAAAACTGCTTAAAACACAAATGCAATGAAGATCAGAGAATACAATGAATTCCCGGCAACGGCGCCAAAAATTTGATTGGTCCTAAACTAGTCATCTTTATATTAGTCAACCACTTGTGAATGGTCAACCATGTAAGTCAAACTAATCTAGGACCAAAGACAATTAAAATCCATGGGAGTATAGAATTATATCCCGGGTCGTTAAGTCCCAACGAGGTGTGTAAAGCGTAGTATAACGATGTGTGTTTGAAATGATACGAATATACAAAACAAGAATCGATTGACTAACACTAGGAATGTGAATAGTGATAGCTCATCACGACTATGTCGTTTAAAACGTGCAATCGGGAACCTAAAAACGTAAAAGATATTATTGGAAAATAAATTTTTACACTATTAAATTAATTATTATAAATTAAAAATGAATTAAATGTATTTAATAATGAATTAAATAATAATAAAATCTAAAATTAACTTAAATAAATGAAATAAAGAATCTGAAAATTCTAAAATATTATAAAATAATTTTTGAAACTGAAAATGTATTGATATTATACATGTTTAATGAAAACAAATACTTACAAACCTACAAATAAGCAAATTGTGGGCTTATGAGTCCAACAGTTAAGCTTTTGGCTTCACAGTGGAGTTTAAGCTTGAAATAAGCTTGGAAAAAGCTTTAAACAGGAAACAAAAGGTAAAGTAAGATGTGTACAAGTCCAATAGATAAATATAAACAAGAAAATGGAATGTGTAGTGTGAGCTTATGGTTTGAGCAGTTAAGCTTTTGAGCTTAACTTGAATGGAGTGAAGGCTTGAATAAGCTGGTATAAGCTCCACTTGGAAAGCAAAGAGAAATAATATGAATACAAGTGATATTGACAATTATGAACAAGCATGTGTCTTGATTTCATCAAATAAGCTTTAAGTATTTGTGAGAATCCGAATCTTCTTTGAACCACTGCAAAGGCTGGCGATAAGTATAAGCTACTTGCGACCCTAGTAAATAGGCTACAATGGGAAAGTTAAGTCTTTGGATCAAGAAGTTGGGTGGATTAGCTTCACATAAAGCTAAAACACTTAAGCTCATGATCACTAAGGAGCTTTTAAGAGTCTTTGGTAATGGTGTAAGTTCATTTGAGTTCTCGTTGAGTTGAGAATGGGCAAACAACACGCTCTAAATTAACTTATCAAATGAACTTATGAGAGCTCAACAAACACTTTGGAACATTGAGTATGATTGGTTAGCCTCACAGAAACTAAAGATCACAAGCTCAAGTTCAATGAGGAACTTTCATAAGCTTAAGAAAATCACTCAACCTCCACCGTTTGCTTGATGGAAGGAGTTTAGTTGGAACAAAATAAGGGTGAAAAGCTATCTAATTTAAGCTACAAACCGAAAGATAAAACATAAACATAACACATAAGCTACAAGAGCAACATAAATAAGCCAAATGCCTTTGGATAGGGCCAACTCCACAAGCTTTTGCAAGCTCATGGTTTTACAGTCCTAACCATGGTGCAGGGCAAAAACAGGCTAAAATAAGCACATAAATAAGCTATTAAACATGGAAACTAAAAATTATCAAAAATATATCTAACGAGGTTAGCAACAAATAATTAAAACTCTAGAAGCATTAAACATAAAACTAAGTAACAAAGACATAGGAAAATAAGCGATTAAATAAAAAGCAGAAAACTAGACATTTGACTTTTTAGTTTATGATCAAAGTTGACTAAGGTGAACTTTGATCCGATTCTAATGATGAATATGGTATACTAAACAACATAAACATGAAATAAAACAAACTAAACAACATTAAAGCAGATATGCAAGATTATTAGATCTAACAACCTCAAAGTTCTCATATCTAGATTGTCAAGTGTCACTTTGACTTTCTAACATGCTAAACCGTTTGGTTAGTATTTCACCGAGTCAAATAGGTTCCATATAGTGTAAATCAAACAAGAACAACACCATTCACAACCATTTTCACGGTTTCATTATTAAATCCAAACAACCTTTTAATGGATTGTTTGAGGTTTTCAAAGCAAAGATTATGTAAACCAATTTCATCAAATCCGAGGGTCACAATGTGTCAAATCGGACCCTTTTAAGCATAAACAAGTAGTCACAAATGTTCAAACCTAGAATTATCAAAAACAAGCATAGTAGCGGTCCAAATGCAATATCAACCCACAATCAAATCCAAAGCATAACAACCTAAGATTAAGCTATAACATCACTAAATAACAACAAAGAAACATGAAAACATAAGAATTAAAGCATATAAAAGACTAGAACAATAAAATGCAAAAATGGTAAAAATTAAGCTTACAAGTGAATCCAAGCTGAAAATGAGAACCATGGTCACAGAACACATCCTAAGGCTTTCCACAAAGCTTCTAAACCCAAGGCAATCCACAATTAACCTTGCTCCATGCAGTTTCACCAAGATCACTTTATTATTTTTGGATTTTCATTGTTTTTCTTGATTTTTAGAGTTTTCTGAATTTTAAAGACTAAACTTGTTTTAAGGTCTCTAAAAGCTTTAAAGCTTTGTCAGGAGCTTATATGAGCTTAAAGAGTCCATTAAACAACTACTTAACAAGAAATTAAAGTGACATGAAAATTAAAGGTAATTAAGCAAAAGCTTGAAACTGAAAGATACTTGAAATTAAATTGAAAATAAAGGTTCATTACACTAATTTAAGAAAGATTACAACATTAAAGCATTAAAATGACTTGAATTTAAAGAAAGCAAGAATTTAATTAACTACGTGACCTAGGCTAATCCAAAGGTATCCTTCTCTTCCATCCTCTTCTCTTTTATAACATTACGAATTCCGCTAGCATTCGGTCAAATCCCACTTGCAATCTTGACCATTGATTGGCAGAGATGATCCTAGCCTTTGAATTCACTTTTGGCGCCAAAAGTGGTACTAGTTGATTGAGGCGATTCTGCTGCAATTAATGCTTCTTGTTCACATGTAGAGTGGAGAGACATGTTTGGTAGGTTTAGAGGTCAAGTGGTGGAGTTGATATGGCGGGGTATGTGATGGTGCAGGGGAAGGTAAAGTTGTGGGAATGCATTAAATGTAGTTGTGGGTGGTATAGGTGTGTAGGAGAGGGTGGAGAGTGGGTGAGCAAGTGGAGGTGGAATACCAGGGAGGTGGAAGGGTGGTATGGTTTTACGGTGTGTGGGAGGAAGGAGAAAGCAGAAGTTTGGTTTGACTTGTATTGACCGGATATTATTTAAGGACCAGATATTATTTAGTGGAAGTGTCTCATTGAAACGTATGCCTTCTTGAGAAACCATCAGTAGCATTATAACTTCGTGAAACCATTTATTCGTGAGAATCAAAATAGGCTTGACAGAAACCATCATCATCGTGAGAATCAAAGCTGTTTGACTCTTTTTATACTGATTCATATAAAACACATTTTCATGATATTTGTAACATTTATATGGTCATTTATGTGTTTTGGTCGTTTGTGGGTTTAAAAATATAAAATATATGTGTATTTAGACACATATCATATTACAAGTTACATGTTTGTCATCAATCAAAACAAACGAGACTGTATAGATTAAATATCGTAATATTTGCACTAACAGGGTCAAATACTTAAACTTCTACCCATTATATTACCCATTATAATACATACTAATTATATATATATCTACCCAATATGTAAACACTAGTTGTTGTACATATGTATTACTAAATCATAAAATCACTATTACTTGTTTAGTGTTTTATGTGAAAACGTAAGTGTGTTAGTAAACTATTGGCTCAAACCATTTACGTATTTTATTTGTTTCGTTAAAATGATTTTACGTTTGTTATCAACAAAACATTAGAAAATCGTAAAATATAAATAAACGTTTTTACGGCTTATTTGTAGTAACAAGCTTCAATAGAGATGAAGCTATTTTATAAAAATCTTGGATGAATATACGTTAATACCCCGCTAGTCCAATATATGAATATACATTTTCGGTCTCTTCCAATTTATCACGACTTCAATCTTTGACGGATCAACCTTTATACCTTCCGGATTCACTATATGGCCAAGAAATTGTACCTCTTGTAGCCAAAATTTGCATTTCGAAAACTTGGTATACAATCTCTCTTTTCTCAAGGTTTCAAGAATTTCACGTAAGTGTATCTCATGTTCTCAATTGCTTTTAGAATAAACAAGGATGTCGTTAATAAACACAATAACGGACTTATCCAACATTGACCTACAAACTCGGTTCATGAGGTTTATGAAAATTGCCTATGCGTTTGTTAGCAGAAGGCATAACTACAAATTCGTAGTGGCCATAACGAGTTGGGAAAGACGTTTTAGGAATATCTTCTTCTCGGACCTTCAATTGATGGTAACCCGATCGGAGATCAATTTTAGAAAACCATTTAGCGCCTTGAAGTTGATCAAAGAGATCGTCAGTTCTTGGTAATTGATGAGTGTCTAAATACTCATCATTTTTGTATAATCTAAACTGCAAAATCATCTGAAAACACTCAGAAATGCTTTAAAATGATGAAAATATTACAAATCAGTGTTTTATGTGTTTCAAATGCAAAAATATCAAAATCAGATGAAAAACGTATCAAATTTGCAAAAATGGCAGTTTTAGTCCCCCAAGTTTCAAAAGTTGTCAAAAACAGTCCCTGGTATATCAAAATAAAGAAAAATGTCATTTAAGGTCCATGGGATTCAAAAGTTGTTAAAACAAACCCTTCAAAGTTTAAAATTTGTAAAATTACAACTTTGGTCCCTCAAGTTTCAAATTTGGCAAAAATGGCCCCTGGAAAATTGAAAAATGGCAAGATTGGTCCTTGTATTATGAAAGCTTGTCACTTTTAACCCTTGAAGCAACTTTTCAGAATTGGCAGCTTAGGTCCCTCACTATTCAGAAATTACAAATGAGCCCCTTGTCATTAATACCCTTATACCCATTTGGCCTTGTCAAAACTATTTGGACCCCCTGTCATTTAACCACCTTTGACCTCCCTGCCAAGTCTAATATCTGGTCAGCCCTGGTCAAACACCCACCCACTTGGCGCCAATCTTTCTTCCATCTTCTCAACTGCTCCCTGCTCACTCCATCTCCCACACCTCCACCTCAACCCCCCTCCTCTCCATATCACTTTCCTTGTCCCCCCACCTCAACACAACTCCAAAAACCATTAAATGATCCTAAACCCTTAACACTCAACCCTCCACCTGTTAAAATCCATTTTTGCGCCAAAATTCAATCTATGGCCAAAAATCAATTAAGTGATCCAAAGGTCAATAATACAGCTGGGATTTGTTCAGACATGAGAGAGAAACAAGCTGGGTATAAAAGGGAGCAAAGAGAAAGAAGAAGGAAGCAGTAGTTAGTTTTTTATTTTTTTCCTTAATGTCGTATTTTTAAAATTAATGTTTTAGTTTATGACAAATGTTGTAATTTAAGCTGCTTTGTATAACATTCAAGTTAGGTTATCATTGTGGGTGCTTTTGAGCATCAATCTCAAGTTTTTATAAAAGTTCTAAGTTTAATGTTTACTGTTGAAAGTTTCAGTTTCAAATTTTATGTTTAAGCTTCTCATAAGCATTTGTTGAGATCAAAAAAGGTTTAAATAAGCTCTTTATAGTCTTTGGCAAGCCTATTGAATCAGTTTTAAGCCATCTTGTACCTTGGTCAATAAAAGTCAACTGAGGCTCAAAATTGGAATGGAAGCTGATAAAGGGTGTTGCAGAGGGTTCTTGGGGTTGGATTTAGTTAGGTTAGAGTAGTTCTAGTTTTGGTTTTGGTTTGCAACATAGCTGGACACAAGTGAGTATCTGTTTCCTTTTTAAGTTTCAAGTCAGTTATTGCAGTTTCATGCCTCACTTGTATCTGTGGTCATAATTGCTTTTAAAGTGTTTAAATAGTTGCAATTAGGTTATATAAACTCAGTTTGATCATTTAAACAAGTATGCTCAGTTGTTATCTTATTTTAAGTTTGTATATCAGTTTTTAAAGTGTGTTTGGATTGACTGATAGAGCCTTGGTTTAGGTCTATTCAGTGTTAAGTTTTTGGTGTTTCATGTTTGTTTAGTCTAAGTATGCTCATTTGAGTCTTAGTTTAGGTCTGCAACATCACCCAAGTCAACATTAGATCAAAACTGTCTCTACTGCTCCACTGTTGTGGATTTGGAGTTGCAAAATCTCATTTTGTGTTCAAAAGTCATTAAGTTTGCTTGCATTGTGCTTATTCTATCACAAGATATCATTTTCAGTTCAAAGATTTGAATCAAAGTTGGAAATAGTCAACATTTCATGTTTGCTTAAAAAGTCAAAAGCTAAAAATCTCAATTTTGGCCCAACTAAGGTGATTTTTAGTGAGCTCATTTCTAGGCCATTTCAAGTGAGACTTGTGGATTTTAAAAATTCAACTGCTCTAGTTTCTTGGTGTTATTTTTGCATAATTTTTTGAATTTTCCATAAGCTTCAAATTAGCTTGTTAATATGGACTTAAGTGTCCTGTGCAGGGCATCAAGTCTGCACAGGACTTGTGCAGACTTTGATGAGCTTGTGCAAAGCTCATCATAGATCCTTTAGGTCTGAGCTTTGGGTTTTAGATGGCCAACCAGGTCTAGTTTAGATCCCAAGTTCTGGTTTTAGGTTTTGGCTTATTGGCTAGCTTATTCCTTAGCTCAAAGTAGGTACCCTTTATACTGTTTTTAGCATATTCTCAGAAACATCAAATCTTGGTTATCAGCATTCAATAGGTTTAAAGCGGTTGTTTTTGTTGTATTCGGTTCTTCTTGCATATTATTGCTACATTATCGGTGGTGCTTATTGGTGCTATTTAGCTTATCTCAAGTGCTTATTTTTAAGCACTTGTGCCATCAGTTCCTTATTTCTCCATTCAAGCCCCTGATTTTCTATTTTTCCTAGCTTCTATATATTATTTTAGAGTTTTCCTGAAATTTTTAGATTTTTCTAAGTTGTTTTGCTATTTTTCTTAATTTAAATTAGTTTTTAGCACTTTTTAATTAGCTTTTAATACAAATAATTAAGAAAAAGTTCAAAAAAATAATTTTTCAATTTTCTTAAGTTTAGATAAATATAAAAAGTCAAAAGTATTTTCCATATTTTTCTTAGTTAAATTTGTATTTTTAAATAATTTAATTAGTTTTAAATAGTTTTAAATTAATAATAAATACATAAAAGTCTAAAAATATATTTTCAGTTTTAAAATTAGTTTTATCATATTTTAGATTTTTCTAAGTCTTAATTTTATTTTTCTAGTCTTATTTCATATTTTATTTTATTTTAGAGTATTATTAAATAGTTTAAAATAGTTTTTAATTAATAATAATTAATTAATTAGTTATAAAAATAATTTTCCTTTTCTAATAATTTTCTAGTATAATTAGGATTGTAAAAATGTATTTTCTATATCCGTAGGTATTTTCCTTCTTAAGTTTCACTTTTTATTTTGCACGTTTACGTTATTTTTATTTAAACGTAAGTTTTAGGTTTTAAACGTTCATCACTTTAAATATAGTGATAGCGTTTATTTAATATATTTTATCTTTTTAATTTTCTTAATTTGTATTTAAGTCATTATTTATTAACTTTTTTTTTCGGTGGTGTAATTATCTATCCAAATCCTTTTCGATCATTATCATTAGTGATCATTCTATCGTCTGAATCGGTGTTTGCACACCATTGAGTCTCCTTGGGACTAAACGACCAGAATTCACTATATTCTACGATCTTCATTGCATTTGTGCTTAAAGTTGTTTTAAGTCTGTTAGATTTGACGGTTTAGCGGATCAAAATTACCCAAGGCCTTGCTTGGAGGCTTTAGCGTGTGTTTAGCCTTTTCGGACCCATTCTTGCACATACCCCATCTTTTGTAAAAAGTTTTTGTAAAGTTTTCAAAAATCCAAAAGTTCATTAACACTTTTCCTAAAGTGTTAAAACACCAAAAATATTTTCATTCTTTGTTTTATCATCATGTTTTTCAAAAATACCAAAATATTCCTCTTTACCCTCTTACCTTTTTGATTCTTCACTTCTTACCCTCTGTTAACCTTTGATTCTTTCCATGTCTTATCCTCACCCTCTTGGTTGTCAATGGTGTGGTGGTCCTCATAATGGTGGCAATTGCCCAGGTTGTAGCGTGGTGGAATCGGGAAGCGGTCTGTCTATAACCGGGATCCCTATTCCTACCATAACACGATGATTTATTCCATCACCGCCACTTGTGAGACTCAATGATTTCTTGTTGTAGTCTTGTGGTGGTTCACATTCGATTCGATTGTCAATCGAAACACGCTTGTCTATGAGCGGGTTCCCGATACCAATTATGACTACAACACATACCACTCACAACCACATCGGTTCTCTTGTTGTGAGTATTGTGGAGGTTCTCACCCTAGCTCGGATTGTCAAGCAGGGAACCCATTTCCTTGTAACAATTCGACTCTTCGTATCAAAACCAACCTCCACAAGTGCAAATGATTGAGCGACTCCTCATGAAACTACGACGGGCCTTCTATCAAGACTACGGGTTATTAAAAGAACTTAAGGAGGAGTCGGCTATGTCCTCCCAAGATAATCCAAATGAAAAATCCATGGAAGTGTTGTTAGCAAGAGCGGGTGCTAAATTAGATTCCCAGTTGCCTTTGAACAATCTATTGGGAGTCAATTGCAAAAGAAAAGCGGCCAAATCTAGCTCTCGATTCCGTTTCATTCACGATGGCGATGATGATGAAGATATCCTTGATATCTTACAATTTTATAACGGTTCATCAAGTTCATCCGTTGAAACTCCTTCCATGAAAAATCAGGGAGAAAAGACTATGATGGAATTGCTAGCAGAAGAACAAATGTTAAGTATAAAACACATGTATGCTAATCCGTCTAAACTCCCTCAGTCTGTTGTTATCACACCCGATATTCCCACTCTCTCTCGAACATGGGGATGAGCATCTTGACCTTGTTCACGAAAAGGAATCGGACGAATTGATAAAGTCTAGTGTTGAGGACCTTGTCCCGATCCGGGAGAGTCACAGGTATTATTGACCATATGTGATATCCTTTCCTCTTGAGTGTTCAAATGATCAATTTGAGACTTTCTCCGATTTTAGCGATGATTGTAAATCTTATGGAGACATCGGTATCTTTGAGGCATCACTTCGCGATCGATCCTCTCTTGAGGAGTTCACCGATGAACTCACTCGCATCGATCCACTTTCATCGAAGTGGCGATGATCTCTTTGATTTGAAGCCGATCTTGGAGAAACTAGAAGTCTCCTATACAATGATCATTCACTCATTTCTTGTCCCATTTCGACTCTTCCATTCCTTCTCTCACTCCGGATGAGGAAGATGACAACTTTGGAAGGAGGTCGATGATTTTCTTAGTGATGAGTCGATTCAACAGAATTGACAATACTTACTGATTCGGAGGAGACATCCTTTTTCTTGAAAATCATTGATTGAAGAACCGTTTCCAGCTCTCCTCCGGAAATTTTGTTACCAATCACCATAAAAGCTTCAAATTTAAGCTTAAAAATGTCAAAATGGTGATTTGCTTCTTTCGATGAGGAATGGACATGCATTGTGATGCATATTTATCCCATTCTTCACAAATGGTGTGGTTGCTCTTTCCTTTTCTCCTTGGGAATGAGGACACTATTTTTGATCCGGGCATTTTCAATTATCATTTTGAGCGGTTCTCTCTATATCTCGTCGGTGTGGAACTTTCACGTACTTCAATGTTTATTCAAACATCTTGAATGAAAGTCAGATGGAGATTGTTTCTTCCACTTTGCTTCCCATGAACAAATGAATTCGGGTCGAGTCAAGCTAGCGACTCGGGAACCAAAACAAGAGACTCACCATATGGGTTTTCACCCATATTTCGACTTCTTACCCTTTCTACCACCTAAGTGTGGGGTGATGCCCCCATATTATATATATATATATATATATATATATAAGTCTCTAAAAAAAAAAAAAAAAAAAAATCTTCTTTCTAAATAATGGCGTAATATTTCCTTTACGTTCTTTGTTTCGCATAACCGCGGTACTTTGAATATTGAGGCAATATTCATTTCTAAGTGTGGGGAATTCTCACGAATTTCATATGTATTATCTACCCAATTCCCGTTTTGGCCAAAATTTTTTTTGGAGTAAGTGTTCTACACTTACTCAATTGGTTATCGATCGCTTATGCGTAAGACAAAAGATTAGCTAATCCGAGAGCAAACGGCTCTTGGTAAAGATATATCAAATCCGTTTATATGGCTTGCAATTTGCCCAAAATTGTATGGTTCTCAACTCACCATATCCTAAAAAGTGAAGAGTTGGCTAGCCATGAGTTATGGCTTGTGGTAAAGGCGTGGAAAATCCATAATTGGTATTCACTCACCAAAGATAATTCGATAATTTATCTAAGAGTTGGCTAGTCCGGAAAGTGCAACACGGTAAAGACTAATCAAATCCGTTTCTGACTTATGATTTGCTCAAAATCATTTGGTTATCGATGTACCAAGGTTCTTACTTGAATGAAACATTTGGCTACTCCAGTGATGGCTTTTGGTAAAGAGTTTTAAAATCCATTAAAGCTTCAAATCATTGCTAGGGACTAGCAATATCTCAGTGTGGGGGATTGATGAGTGTCTAAATACTCATCAGTAATGGATACACAATTTTCACCGTGACTTTATTCAACTTACGGTAATCAATACACATCCGCATACCACCATCCTTTTTTCGACGAATAAGATTGGGGCTCCCCACGATGAACTGCTAGGGCGAATAAAATCCTTATCAAGTAATTCTTGCAATTGGCTCATTAGCTCTCTCATTTCGGAAGGAGCTAAACGATACAGAGTTTTAGCTATAAGGGTAGCACCCGAAATTAAATCGATTCGGAATTCAACTTGCCTTTTGGTGGAATACCCGACAAATCTTACGGAAAGACATCACAATACTCACTTCTTTGTCGGAACATCTTTAATTATCAACTTTTGAACTAGTATGTCTGCGTGGTCCAAAAGGCTTGGCATCCACGTGACAAATATTTCTTAGCCTTCATCACGAAGCATATTAAAATTTCACCCTTCCTTTCTCTCCATAGATACAAATTTCCCTCTCGTGAGGATTTACAAGTCTAACAATCTTTTGGCTACACACTATGGTGGCATGCTTGCTAAGTCAATCCATCCTTATTACTACGTCGAGTTCTCCTAGCATCATCGGTATCAAATCCATCTTAAAAGCATTATCATCTATTTCCAAATCAACATCGAGATACACATTAGATATGACTACGATTTTATTATCGGCTATCTCAACTTCTAATGGTTTTGGGAGTTCATTTAGTGGTGTGGATAACTCCTCGCTAAATTTGTAAGATACGAAAGATACACTTGCACCTGAATCAAATAATATGTTAGCGGGTTTTGAATTTACGAGAAAGATACATGTACAACATATGGTGTCACCTTTGCGGTCATTGGATAATCGCTAGCCCTCGCCTTCGAATTTCAACTTTCTCCTCCTTCACCACCCTTAATGGTCTTGCCTCGATAGTTTTTATCTTTGGACATTCACTCACCTTATGTCCTAATTTATTACACCCATAACAAACCACTAATGACTTGGTGCAATTCTTGCTTATGTGGTTCGGATCACCACATTTGGAACATCCCTTCATCCCGATTTACATTCTCGATATGACTTTTACCAAACCTATTACATCGAGGTGCCACTTTCCCCACATTCTCCGTCCTTGCGAAATCAAATCTTCCTCTTTTCCCAAACGTTATTGCTTGTTCTTGCCTGCTTTTCCAATTCAATTTTTTTACCCCTCATCTTATCCAAATCTGCCTCTCGAGTACGTGCCGTACCTAGTATATCTTCCATGGTAGTGCATTGGAAAGGCGATACAATCGTACGTATCTCATCCTTGAGCATCCTCTAAAATTTATCAACTTTAAGCTTCCCGTTGTTGAGATATTCCGGACAATATTGCACCATATCACAAAATTTCTCCCACAACTCGTTCACCCATTCATTTGTTTGTACAAGATTATGAAATGTTTCCTTTATCTTGTCAACTTCTTCCATGGGTGCATACTCCTTTTCAAAATATTATTTAAATTGCTCCCAAGAGCAAGTTTCCTCAAACATTACCTCGTCTCACCTTACCTTCCCACCTTACCTTTATTCACGGAGGTAGGTGGTGGCACACCTGTCATCCTCTGCACAACGACTAGTGCGAAGGCTCATTCAATATCGGTAACCCACCTAGTACTCTTTAAAGGTTCAAAGGACCCCATAAATGTTGGTGGAGTACAATCGCTAAAGTCACGATAGGTTGACATTTCGTTCCCAACTCCTTGCCTAACATTCGGATGAATTACCAATTCCCCACTTTTTGTAAGCTTCTCTATCTCTTATGGAAATAACTTTTGCAAATTTTCTGTCGTTTGACCAAGGTTGTCAGGATCGAGATCCTACCTAGGATCGTTTTCGGCTTCACAAGATCGTAATTGTAGGATCGGATCGGGATCGTAAGATCCTATGAAAATGTCTATATTTGTGTATAAGGGTTGTGCAGTTTTGTACTTCTATATATTTATATATTATAAACGAATCTAAATGGATAATAAAAGAAAAAAGTTATATGTTCAAGTACCGTAGTAGTAGAACATTAAGAAGCATGAGCTTCTAGTAGAATCGGATCGTTTACGATCCTAGGATCCTGTGTGCGATCCTACGATCCTACACCGATCTTGCTCCACTTGAGATAAAAACATGGTCTTGTAGCAAGATTGGATCGTTTACGATCATGCGTGTGATCTTACGATCCTAGACCGATCCTGATTAAATTAAGATCCTACTACGATCCTGCTCGTTTTTTATATGTAGGATCGTAGGATCGATCAGGATCACCGATTTTGACAACCACTTTGACGAACATAATAGGGCATAGCCTTCTCGATGGCCCTCCCCACCCTATCCGTCCATGTCATCAGTTACATTTTAACCAAAAGTCTAAAAACAAAGTTAAAGAACTAAAACCGTCAATACCAAACTCTTTAGCAACCAACTTGAAACCACACCGAGTGTAGGGACTAAACATCAAGAATCACTACAACCAAACAACTTTCAACTTCTTACAAACCAAACTCACTTTACATGAAAGTACAACACGCATAAAAAGTTGTACTTTGAAAAGATCACCTTACTCTCGAACTGAAAACAGGTTGGGAAGACATTTGTCAGATAGGCCGACCAGTCATTGATACTGTTCTTTTTTAATAAAGTAGTAGCTTTGGAACAGAACACCAAAACCTAAGCAACGAATGCAGCAACAACAAGAAATAATGGGGTCTGATGGATCAACTGTTATTGGTAATATATCTTGTTAATTTGTTGTATTATGTTGTTTACTTGATATTATCTGGATTAATTTGCTTTTAAAGTTTTGATACATGGTTATAATTATGGTCACTTAGTAATTGATAGTGGTGTGATGTTCTTGCAAGAGGTCTTATGTTCAAACCTTACCAGGTAGTAGGTACATATCTTGGAGTAGCCAAAGAAAGGATTTCAGGCTAAATACATCTGAGTTAAAGACTCGCCTTCCCGAGTATCCTCAACAAGGAAAAAACCTCATCTGTTTAGTATAAATGGTAGGACTAGTATTGAAGTATCTGGTTATAGATTTATAACATAATAGGAAATATTTGTCAAGTAAAATGATACTCTTTATGTCCTAAAATAATTATTAACTACCAAGAAACAAGACAAAGGAGAAAAATATGGTTACTTTAAGTATACGGGTTTTTTTGGTGCTGCAAATTAAGTATATTGTTGATGTGAAAATTTGCTAAAACTGCTATATATAGATTACAAATATAAGAAACTGTGTAACGGTCTTTACACAAAAAAATATCCTACTTGATAGTTTTTGTCTAAAGTTAGAATTTGTTTCTTTTTGCAGAATGAATTCTATTTTTGAAATGGATATGTTTTTACAAGTTTTTGCGTGTGTATATAGTCTCCAGATATCATAACTTCTAGTAATATGAGCGTATGAATAATAGTAAAGCAGTAATTTTAGGATACTGGTTACTCTTTGATTTTTAATGATAAATGTTGTACTTCTAAAAACGGATCGAGCTGACTAGCATAGTTTAAAAAAAAAGAAGGTTATATTAGCTACGATATTTTACCTCAGAACTGTTAGGCTGTGTGTAATGGTGGGTGATGCATCACCACCACCGACCTCCACCACGCGTGAAGACCATTACCCCCCTTGACCGTGCGCGGTCTTCTCATTTTGGCACTGGTTTGGTGGTCTGCACCACCAAACGTTTTGCACTCTTTTCTTTTATGTTTGTATAAAGTGGGGTATTTTTATATGTTTGGTTTGGTGGTGACCATTGCACCTGTTTGGTGGTGGGTTTGTGGTGTGTTGAATTGTGATTTGGGGTGGCGTGGACGGGGCGGATCTACCTTGCAAGCGGGGTATGCACGTGCATACCCTGCGTAAATTTTCGAGATTGTAAAAGAATTTCGATTACCTTAAAACTTAGTACAAAATACACTACATATTCATAAGTGCACACCCTAAAAATACTTGAAAATTATTAGTGCATACCCAAGATTTTAAAGAAAGAAGAAATGAAGAAAAAGGAACAGAAAAGCATGACTGGAGAAATATAAACACGTCGGCGGTATGTTAAAGAAGAAGAAGCTTGTTAAAGAGAGAAGGTCAAATGGCCAATAGACTATTCCAAGCCCAATTGTATAAAGCTGATTAGTTATGGCATTGAACTTGAAATCTATCATTGCTATAAGTAGCCCAGCCCACTATAATTATAAATTTACACATTTTATTAATCATGCCATATGTTTTAAAGTTTCATTTACGATTGAAGAATAATGATCTTTTATTTTTACTTTAAGTTGATCTCAATGATCAAAACATAAAAGTTTAACATTATACGTTATTACAAATGACTAGATGAGGTTTATTAAGAAAAAGAAAAAGAGATAATTTCATATATATCAAATCTAAACATCAAAATGCATACCAAAAATAATATTTTTTAATAGATGATATAGAGTGTAGTTAGAACATGTTTTGGGTAAATCGGCATTCTAACGTTTAAGTTGAGTAAATATGAAATTGACCGGGAAAAACCCGACCGGAAAATACAACCCGAAAACCAAGTTTATTAGTAGCTATACTAAAATAGTGCATACCCTACTCTGAAATCCTAGATCCGCCACTGGGCGTGGAGGTGGTGGGTTTAGTGACCATTACACCTAGTCTTCAAGATTTGCAGCCTATTTATCCTTAAAGTTAAGATGTAACTTTTTTTTTTTTTTCTTTTTTTTTTTTTTCCTCCTGGAGCGGAGCATCTTAGAGGGTTCAAATGATAAGTGTCTTTGATCAACATCTTATAGATCAGAGTGGACAAATTAGCTTTTGTGATTAAGGAGAGAGGACAAAT
This sequence comes from Chrysanthemum lavandulifolium, assembly GCA_022545495.1. Classification (NCBI taxonomy): domain Eukaryota; kingdom Viridiplantae; phylum Streptophyta; class Magnoliopsida; order Asterales; family Asteraceae; genus Chrysanthemum; species Chrysanthemum lavandulifolium. The sequence goes on from CM040246.1 coordinate 104,481,290, forward strand.
TAGCTTTTGTGATGAAACAATGAAAGCGTCACGAGGATTTACACCAAATGTTATTTGGAACTTTACGGAGTAGTAAAGTATGCAACTTGGAGTAGTATCTTGAAGAGGCAAGTGAACAAATTAGCTTTTGTGATTAACTAGAGAGGGTATTTCATTCACTTTACGTCTAAAAAGTAGAAGTATGAGTTTACAGTCACGAGGTTTTATGCAAAAGATTATAACCAAAAATGGTAATGCGCATCTGGAGCACTTTAACATATGCAGGAACCATAAGTGGTAAAAAACAACCAGAACGCATGAAAAATGCAGGACCAAAAGGTTAGAGTAGTTACTAGTATAATGTTTTACCTGGGTTTAAAAAGTAGCCATTGTGTAACATCCCGCTTTCAACAGCCTTAGAATCATCTGATATATGTAGCTTGACATAAAGTAAACATACCTCTTAGCATAAGCTTGATACACTTTCACATGTATTCATCTTGGCTTCCTCTGCTCATGACACTCGTATTTCAGACACGCATGCCATACTTTATCTTTATCCCTTCAACTGTTACCATCTCTGCATATATAACCAAACAATGCGTATTTACTATTGCGTTTTCAGTTCCATGTGCATGGATGCTAAGCTAAAGTTTGCATGATCGTGCATACTTGCAGATCAGCATATCAGTAGCATCAACATCAGTTCATTAGTTAATGCTTGATATACTAATTGTGCAGTTATTGCTATATGAATCGTTAATTCAGCTGGTCATGATGTTTAACTTACATTTATATTTAATTTAGTTCCCAGGAGCTTCAGATTGCTAGAAGAGCTCGAGCGAGGAGAAAAGGGAATTGGTGATGGAACTGTCAGCTATGGGATGGATGATGCCGATGATGTATACATGCAATCATGGACAGGGACTATCATCGGTCCTTCTAATGTTAGTTTTCTTAACCTTTTTTTTTTTTTTTTTTTTTCCTGTTATCTTAATTGATATTATTGCTCATCAAACGTCGCATATCAGCATCAGTTGGTTTTTTGTTTCTTACTTTTGCATCCCTCACGCTTAGTGTCAATTTACTTATTTTCTTTGTCATATAACTTTTGAGATAGGAATATTGGATGCTGATGCTCATAAATGCACGTTAAGCATATTTGCTTAAATTTTTAATGTCATTGATTTTACTTGTCAGACTGTTCATGAAGGGCGCATCTATCAGCTGAAACTAATTTGCGGTGATGAATATCCTGAAAAGCCACCGAGTGTGAAATTTCAATCACGAATAAACATGAGTTGTGTGGATCAAGAGACCGGTGTGGTGTGTACTGCTCTCCCAGATGAACTTACTATATGTCATTATTTGCTAATCTGCTTGTAAATAATTTTATGGTGGTGTGAATTTGCCAGGTTGAACCATCTCTTTTTCCTATGCTTGCTGACTGGCATCGAGTACACAATGGAAGACATATTGACTCAGCTCAAGAAAGAAATGACCTCTCCCAAAACAGAAAACTCACTCAGCCTCCTGAAGGTGCGTCGAATTTTTATCTAAACTATTTTGTATCCCTGTTTTTGCTTTATATCCTCATCTAATGAACTTCAGAGGATACTGGGGATAATTTTTACTTGTGCTATCATGTCACATGTTATGTTTTGTAAAATTTGCTCATTGAGCTAATGTGGTCAACGGATAGCATTACCTTTTAGATTCTAAGTTCCAACAGATTGATACACAAGAAAGAGATTAAGGGGCCACAAATTATGTTTTATTTGGATCATATGTATGGTGTTATATATAAACAGAGCAAACTATGTGCCGCATGAGTGGGCATTATGCGCTGTTTTTGGTTCAGCTGTACTGTCATTTTGAAAAATATAATAAAAAGATCATCGCTAATAATCCTTTAACCTAACGAGTTTCTAGGGTTCTAGAATCCTCATGCTTGAGGCATCAGGTAAGAGTCAGACATGACATAACTCATCCCAACATTTCAATCATGCGAGGTTTAGGTTTACTTGTCCCCTAAGCTTTCCCATATGCATTATTATGACTTTACAACATATCTTGTCTGTGGCCTATTTCCATAGACTTGACCACTTGGATTTGCAAAAGTCAAATCTTTTCTGGCAAAACCTTGGATTCTTATGATGCTCACTCCAAGTTCACAAACTCAATGGGCAATGAGATTTTGTGGTTTCATTGATCTTAATAAAACTAAATAAATCCATTAAGGCTAAATTTTAAAGTGTCTGCCAATCGAAAAAAAAGACAGATGAGAAATGGCACACTTGACATTGGTTAGGTCAGATATAAGAGTCGAGAACCGTCATCTCACACTTGACAATAAGCATGACAAACAAATGCACATTTAAGTAGACGTCAACAACAGTCCAGTGAAATATATTCACCTTGAGCATGTAACGTGCACATGGGTTTGTCAATTAGAAAATAAACATTCATATGGTTGTCGTTATCGATACGGGCAATTTTGTGGTCCATCAGAGTCACTCAGGTGATATAGACAAAGTGTTTGGTAACTTTCTAATCCGCTAAATTAAAAGGTTCGTACTTCCAACATTGTATGTTTATTCTCGAGTATTAACCATAATTTGTTATATTTATTTTCAAGTATTAACCATACATGTTTCAGCACTACGCTTACATCCATTGTTAGAGTCCTTATGATACCAATTTATGTAGTTCAATTGCATCAAAAGTAAGGCAATTCATCTATGAAAAAGGACCATAAGATAGGATAGGAAACTGTTATCCTTAATGAGTGACTCTAGTCACTGTTTTCTTCTAGTTATAGCTCTTGTATAGTAATAATTTAGTTCAGTCCAACTCATACTTCTTCCGCATCTGTGAAAGGTCCAAACAATTTTCTCTCAAAATTATGCCTTCATGACCGAATAGAATTTCTGCTATATCACTAGCAATGAAACGCCTCTTCTTTATACAGAATATTTATTAAACTCTGTATTTCCATGTTTTGTGCTGTTTCAGGAAACGATGAGGGGAGGGCAGACCCAAAGGGACTAGTGCTGCGGTGTTGTATTATGTAAGTGAAGCATCTTAGATGCCATTACGTATATAGTTACCTAAATTAACCGAACTCTGCCTGTCAAACAGACTGAATGTTGGTTAAATGTAATCATTAACATGCTAAATATTCCAATGTCACAAGAATGCATTGGCTGCTAATTAGTTTGTGTTTTGACTGGTTAGTTATGATGTCTAATGCCTGCTATAGGGCTTGTTATGCTACCTATCCTTTACCTTCTGTTGGTGTTCTTTCCCTTATTCATGTGATGTAAACGATTGTAACAGAACTGAGTAGTGATGAGTAATTTGAGTTTAACTTGTTACGAACCTTTCTTGGATCTGACTCGAGTTAGGAAATGGATTAAGTTTTCATGCTTGAGCTTGGTTCTGGAAAAGAAAAATCATATGCTTGATCAGAGATCACTCATAGTTGCATCCGACTAAAATTTGTAATGTTACTAGTAAAACCAATAAATATTTGGTAGTCTAAATATGATCACAATTAGGGGTGTTTAATCGGATCGGGTCACTCGGGTTCAGGTCAATTCGGGCCAAGGCTTAAAAAAACATACCCGAGCCCGACCCTATTTAGAATTCGGGTTAGTCGGGTTCGGGTCAATTCAGGTCCGGGTCTGGGTCATTTAAGAATTATATAATTTTGATGTTTAAAATTGAAAGTTATAATTATAACAAAACTTCAAAGAAAAACAAACTTGCAGGTTGCAACACATTTGTTGGAGTTGCAGCAACACATTTGTTGTGCAGTAGACATGTACATAGTACATATATGTTAAACCAAAGACATTAAATATAGACATCATGTAGTACATATATTGACATATAGACAGCAGCAAGCCAGCAACATATTAGTGAAATAGTTGTGTTAAAATGGCAAGACATTCATGTATATTGTAGACATGTAATACATATATTTACAGTAGGTACTAGGCAAAGATAGAAGTCTAGAACAAGTGATCAAATATATTACTCCAAATCTTCAAACTATCTACTCATTTATCCCATCAAATTATCTATACTACTTTATAATAGATTTGGGACTTACTAAAAGAGGTAGTCTTAAAATTGTAAAACCAAAAACATTTCCATTATAAGAAATATTTGTCTTACTTTTATTATGAAAATCAATACATGCACATATAATTAAAAGCAGAAAGTCTCAGAATGCCCTTAAAAGCTTTTAATGGCCCATAATTTTCTTAAATTCTAACGTTGATACATCTTGTAAGTTATCTATCTTCTTTATAATAGATTTGGACTTACTAAAAGAAGTAGTCTTAAAATTGTAAGACCAAAAACATTTCCATTATAAGAAATATTTGTCTTACTTTTATTATGAAAAATCAAAACATGCACATATAATTAAAAGCTAGAAAGTCTTGTAGCGCCTTAAAAGCTTTTAATGGCCCATAATTTTCTTAAATTCTAACATTGATACATCTTGTAAGTTATAATGATTACATTAAAACCGAGCCTTGTCTCAACCTATCTATTATAAAACCCATACGTGGGTCATTGTCATGAACACGCATGGTCTGCATTAGTATTACTAAAATGCTCCATTTTACAGTTACATTAGGCAAAAATAGAACAAGTGAAACATCAAATATACCATTGTGTAGGCAAAGACAGTAGGTATTAAGCAAAAGACAATAAGCAAATACCATTATTCAGAAGCTTCATATTAGAAATTTGCATTTGTTTAGCATCCATATTACAAACTTATAATCTACAAAATAAGCTTTCAATCCACAAAATAAGCTTCCATTCTCTACACATAATAACCTTCTAAAATTCTTTGATGTTCAATAATAAAAGCTTTCATTTTCATTAATATCTCTTTGAAGCTAATATCTTTATCTTCACTCGAATCTACATGAAAGAGACATAATTAGTAAGGCACGATACATCTAAATTGACAAATACTAAAAAAAAAAAAAAAACATATCAATTATTATTGTTTACAATTTTCGTCTTTTCCGAATATTATCCTTATCCTTACGTGGCCGATCTTGGGTACAAATAAGGCTTCCAATACTCTTGTCACTTAAAGAACTCCTAAATATATACAACACCCTTTCACTAGTGGTAAAACCGACTGAAAGCAACCGTTGAGACACTCAACGGAATAATAACAAATCTCTAGCCATCAAAGATAAAATTAGGAATTTTGGGCTATTTACTTTCCACCATGCCAATATATCAAATTTCACATTAAAATTAAATGCTTCAACACTTTCACACAAATATTTATCCAATTCACTTATTGTTGAAGTAGATGTTGAACTCGATTTCACCTAATCTCTCAAACTATCTCTTGTGGGAAGATTTGTTGTTGTATCATCAGGATTAGAATGTTTCCACTGGAAATGAATTAGATGGTGGAGCATGAATTCTTACATAGTGTTCATATAAAACTTTAAATTGAGCATGTATATATATATTCTTTCTTCAATTCCACCATTGCCAGTCCTTTAATCCCATAATAGTCATCCACTACAATATATAAAAATTCATCTTTATTTCTTGGATCAAGTAGAAAAGCAAAATATAATAATGCATTTATATTTTCTACTTCTCAATATTACTTGTCAAACTTCTTTTTTATCACCTTAGCAATTTTATAAAAAATTTCATCCTTTGGTAGTACTTTCAAAACATCTTTGTTTCCTCAAAAGTTCAGGAATAGTAGATAATTCAACAATGAGTATGTGACGTCACATATTTTGTCCCCGAAATCCTCAAAGTAACATCGTAAAATATTTTAAGAAATCCACACAAATTTCTAGCTTTATCCCAATCTTCAGGTGTCGGCACTAAAAGACCCTTTTTGCGAATAGCATTCCCCAAAAGCCGCATCCTCTAAATCATATCTATCGAAACGATCTTCATATGCTTGAGCCACTTCCAGCATATTATAGGTGGAGTTCCACCTCGTTGCAGCATCAAGTATCAAATTCTTTGTGATATCACATTTAGCACTTTCGGCACATCTTTTAAATCACTCAATTCTACTATCCGTTTTTATCTACTTTACTGCATATCTAATATTCTCAATCGACATGTCAACTGATTTAATACCATCTTACACTACAAGATTCAAAATGTGAGATGCGTATTTGATGTGAATCCATTTCCGTTCAATAAACAAATGTCTTTCTTTACAAATGTTTTCTCAAGTAATCAATTGCATTATCAACCGAGATAGCCATTATAGCATCAATACCCATTCATTCACACAAGATTCTACTTCCTTTCCAATATCAACCCCACTATGACTAGGGCGTAAAAAACCCAACTCGATTCGGACCCAAACACGATTAAGCCTATTCGGTCGGGTTACTCGGATCAAAAATTTTATCCGGGTCAACCCGAGTACTAAATAGGTGTCGGGTTAAAATGTTTGGCTAACTTCGGGTTGGTCGCCCGTTTACGAATAAGTTTTTTTTCTTTATTATATTTTTATAACTTATCTATCGAAATTAGAACAATTAGGCAATTTATGACCATTTTACTCATATTCAGGTTGACTCGAACCCGAGTAGACCTGTCCTGAATTGACCCGAACATGACTAACTCGAGTTCAAATAGGATCGGGTTTTGGCATGTTATTTTTACCCTCGACCCAACTTTGACCAACCTAAATTGAACCAAACCGAGCCCAACCCGATTAACACCCTGACTGACCATCAAGACGACAAAAAATTCAAGACTTTATTCAGCTTATGTTAACACGAGCAGATTTTCGATCTGTATATATGGATATCAAACTAAATAATACATTCATATTATTATATGTTTGAATAAGATAAGAAATGTTAGATTAAATTGCCACACTAAAGAAGTATGAAGAACTAAATCGAGAAAATAGTCAGTTTTGATTCGTATTGACTATTGAATAGTCTTAAATCCAGAAAATAGTATTTTGTGTCAAAATGGAACAGTAATATATTAGCAATAGTCATGGCAACATGACTTAGGGTGTCTTAGTTAGGGGTTAAGGGTGGGAATGAGTAAGATATTAAAGGCGCATCATGAAATAATATTGTGTTTGGTTAGGGAGGGTAAGGGATTGATTCACACGTCTTGGGTAATGAACCATTAAAATGATATATAATAGAGGTTCACTTCATCGTCGCGCCTCATTGTAGCGTCAATCTCGTTTCACAACTAACCACAACAAACCCTCCTCATTCATACAAACCTCAACCTCTTCATTTCACCACTACCACTTTATTTTTTTATTCAATTTTCAAATAAACTAAATACATTTATTAAAATAAAATACAAAACAAAATATTTAAAAAGTTAAACCCTCCTCACTCATACAAACCTCAACCTCTTCGTTTAGTGCACCACTACCACTTTATTTTTTTATTCAATTTTCAAATAAACTAAATACATTTATTAAAATAAAATACAAAACAAAATATTTAAAAAGTTAAATACATTTATTCAATTTTCAAATAAAAATATTTAAAAAAAAAAAAAAAAAAAAAATGTAAACAAAGAGGCTGTGTTTAAACCCCTCCTCACTGTTCCAAGTCTAGTCCAAAAAAAAAAAAAAAAAAAAAAAAAAAAAGAGTTGTCTTCTTCATTTTCTGCACACACACACACTACAAACACACACTAAAACACACACTACAAACACACACAACAATACAAACACACACTAATAACACAAATAAAATAAGAGGGATCTGCTTTTGTGTCAGAAGTTACCTTCGTCGTCCCCACGATTTCTTGTTTCACGGCGAGCCACAACGGGCAACGCCGGTGTGGCGGCGGCCCACGGCGACCCTCCACGTTGGACCACGGCGAGGTATAGCGAACCCATACCGTCCGCTCTTATAGAATGAATTGAGGGGTAAGGGATTGATTACCCACCTCACTCATTCCTTTGCATTCCAAGCGGGCCCTTATATTTAGTCATTTCAATAGTCTTAAGATTGACATCAATGAAACGTATCATAGGTGGTTGGTTAGTCATTGTTTACCATCACAAACGCAATTCCAAAAGTGTGAAAAAGTAGACACGTAAATGAGAAATCAGATTGAAACTAGACTGATTATAGAACACATGGTAATCAGTCAATTAAGTAATTAACCTTGTCATAACTCATAACCAAGTGATACTTGGTTTAACATTATTAGTACAATATATGGATTTAGGAGTATCCAAGTTGGTTTTAAACAAGTTTTAGTAAACAAAGTAATGATCACTGAAATCTCCTGGTGCTAACTTGTTGTCATACTTTTATTATTATATTTAATTATGTTACACAATTTACAAATCTAAAAAGCTAAGCAGTGTCGGCCTGGTTGGGCTCATCGCGCCACATTTCTCTCTAAACCGACGACTGACGACGACGCAATTCTTGCGATGGTGACGCGATTTTTTTTTTTTTTTTTTTTTTTTAACCCACATGCTAGCCTTAAACTCGGTTGAGTATGCAAACTAGTTCATCCTTTTTGGCCTCTCAACCCAACACAACCGACCACCCCACAATGGTGTCGACCGACCACAACCCAACCACACAACCGATGCATTGTGTTCAGCCTAAGGGTGCATTATTAAGTAAGGAAGATGATATCTATACACTATTTTTGTGTGTGCATGCACTACTATGTGTGCAATGCATGTCATACAATATGTTATATAACTTGTATAAAATGATATATTGGAAAAAAAAGACGTAAATATCTTATTTAGAGGTGTCTTTAAGGAGTGTAAGCGGTGTCATTGTACAGAGTCACCGTTTGACGAGGATCACAAACTTTTATGCACTTCTATTATATATATATATACACATAATATTAAACTTGAGTTTAATTAATTCATGTACTATTGATACATATATATTTTATCTGTGTTTAAAGATCTTTTTGTAATGATGACACGAGAGCATCGAAATCAATAAAACAACCCTGATTATTTTCTCAACGAACTCAAGAACACAAAATATTCATTTCATTCCATAAACCCCTACACTCTTCAGTCTTCACTTTTAACTATAATACTCTTAAGTATGGTCAATAGCTTTTTGAAAAAAATATTAAAAACATTTCATCTAGAGAAACAATAAAGTTTATGACAAAATTATCACCACATTCCACATTCATCCAATTATTGCCCATCACCAACAAAATTCCACAACAAATATATGTTATGATTCTTTCTCACACACACTAGCAAAAGTTTCTTAAAATGCTTCAAAAATTCATCTTGCTTTCATCTTTCATTTTTCCTCTCTTCTTTCGCCTATCATCATCCGCCACGGATGACTTCATCTATGGCGGATGCTCACAGCCTAGGTATACACTTGGCTCACCCTACGAGTCGAATGTCAACTCTTTACTCACTTCCTTAGTCAACTCGGCTTCTTTTGCTAGTTTTAACAACTTTAAGATCTCAGTACCAGGGTCGGCCCAGTCTGACATTGTCTATGGCTTATTTCAATGTCGAGGTGACCTGGGCACCACTAACTGCAGGGACTGTGTGGCCCATGCTGTCAGTCGGCTTGGGATTATTTGTCCTGAGTCGACTGGTGGGGCCATACAGTTAGATGGTTGTTTTGTAAAATATGATAGTGCATCTTTCTTGGGAGTTGAGGACAAAACTGAAGTGTTCAAAAAGTGTGGATCATCTATACCTTATAACTCAGATATTTTAACTCGTCGAGATGCTGTGTTAGCATATATGACGTCCGGGAATGGGCAATATTTTCGTGTGAGCGGCTCTGGGAGTGTGCAAGGTGTGGCTCAGTGCGTACAAGACTTGAGTTTGAGTGAGTGTCAAGATTGTCTTACTGAGGCAAGTGGACGTCTAAAATCAGATTGTGGAGCAACTGCTTGGGGCGATATGTTCTTGGGGAAGTGCTACGTGCGATATTCTGAACATGGGTTCCACTCGAGAAGTGGTAAGCGGTTGCTCCACCACTTCCACTGCCTTAGTTTGTGGTTTGTGGTGGTTGTATTGTTTTTGCTCACAACATAACCTTTTTGAAATATTTCTTGTGTATATGCATGGGAAAATTATTTCTTTCTGTGTACGTACGTTGCTGCTAATGTGCTAATAATATTCTCATCTTTACTGAATTTCGTGATTTTTAAATTGAAAAAGTATCATTAGACCATTCTAACATCTGTTTAAACGTGGGTATCTCATAGCTTTTTATTACTACAATTTTAATAGAGTATACTTTTGCTTGTAGAAAAGACTGGAGCATATGCATAGCCAAGTAGAACCCTTTTTTATCAAGTACTTAAATATTCAAATTTGCTTATGGTTTTCTGTATTTTTGGAAGAAGCATGAATTTCGTGACTTTTTTATTTCATCATCAACTTCTAGTTCTATCTTTTATGCCAAGAAAGCCTTTTTCTTAAAGCACACAGTATTGGAACCACTTTTCTTTACTTTAGTGAATCCAAGATACAACAAGACAAAGTTCAAAATGTAGTATACTTCAAAAATACCAACTATATCTTGTGTGTATGCATGGGAAAGAAATATCATTTAAAGGTAGTAAACATGAATATATAGACTATGCTGGTCTTATGAGCGGAGTGGCTCGGTGGAGTTTCCTCGTATAAGAAAATCATGAATGTATAGTGAAGTTATTTTGATTTTTATTTATTGAGATTTTATATATTATGCAGATGATGACGATGGTGATGTACAGAAAACCTTAGCAATAATAATTGGAATTATAGCCGGTGTCGCGGTGATCATTGTCTTTCTATCTATGTTAAGTAGACTTTGTGATCGAAAAGGTATACTTAACTAACTCGAAACTTTCATTATAGTCTTTCTTGATCATAATTACATTGTTTAAAGCAAAGCCATGTTAAAATACTTGCCGAATTTTCTTTTCTATATATGAAAGGTGTATGTTTGGCAGGTTTTTGATAAATATACCTTCTTTTCTATGTATGTAGGTGGCAAGTAAAAGGCTACATCAATGAACATATGCCCAACATTATTGAAGGTTTTGAAGGCTATGGTATCATCAAAGATCATCAAGTTGTTTTGCTTTTTACAACTTTCTTTTATGAGGTTCTATCATGGTGGACTATGTGATATAAAGATACACATTGAAGTAAGTGAAAGAAGAGTTGAAATTACAAAGTGAAAAAGACCCTTATGTAGAAAGAGATGCCTAATTGTTTTGCTTTCATTCCCTCTCATTTTCTAATATCAAAAGCAATTACTTTTTGTAAGTATTTATTACTAATTCTTAAAATAATTCTATGGTATGGCTTGTAAAGGTTTATTTATAATATCCAATTGGGTTGGCTACAAAATTTGGTAATGGTAAATTCATTGGATGCACTAATTATAAACGGAATCATCCAAACTTTGGTAAAGATTCCCTTTACTATGAAATTTTCATTTTTGCCAATTCTTATGTAAAGCTACAATTCTTTTAAAAGGTAACAATTAATGATGGGTTGCAATTCTGTTGGATGGGAAATACCAATCGTATCAAACATTTCAGTACTTTATTAACTTTATTAATATTCACCCTTTTTTCCGAATAAGATTGGGGTCGCAAAATGACGTTAAATATATCCTTTAAGTACATCAAGATTTCATTAAATCTTCTTTAATTCCTTGTGTAGTTTACTTAAGGACTAAAATTTTGTCATCATCCTTTATATCGCTTTTAAGAATCTCTTTAAAACATCTCATTCAAAATTAACTTAATTGCTATTATTATTCATCCCTGAATTTTGTTGGATATTAAATTTGCAAACCCTTTTAATAATAAAATTTCCGTATTTAGAATCAACGGTTCACCTTGAACTATCAATCCAATTTACCACCATCGTCTTTTAGCTACTTTAATTCCATCCCTTACTAATTTTAAATAAACATTGATTAATACTTCTGTTTTATTTGGAATCTTCATTTAATTTTGAATTCATTTGGGGGTTTCCCATCTAAATTTGGAACAAATTCCTTTTCATTAATTGTTGTTTGTTCCATTTAACAAATCTTCACCAATTAATGCGTCTTCTTCGATTTTAATTTAACATTCCAACTTCCTAAGTTTCCCTATTTCAATTAGGCTTTTTTCAATTTACTTTAAACACAACCTTACTTCCTTCTGGACAAATTTGAAATTTTCCACCTTTTCCTTCTTCTCATGATCAAATCCTTTCAAATATTCTTTTTTTCTTCAAATTTCCTCTTCCCATTCTTTCCCTTTCTTTCCACATACCCATTCGCTAAGTCGCATAACATATTCATTCTATTGGAACCAAAATCTCAATTCAATCCTTTGAGATATTAAATTTAACCCTTTAAATTATATGTACCAATTATTTTAATTTTCCAAATTAATAATTTTTGCAATTTTTGGGTTTGTAATCTCCATGTAAATCCTTTAAAAATTTAATTGTCCGAATTTCAAATTATTCATATTACCGTTTTCCTTTATTCGGAGTGGGTTTCTCAATAAGTTCATCTTGGAAGCATAGTCCCTTAAATTGAACCACTCCTTTAGTGGATCTTCGAGTCTAACTTTGGCCCTATCCTTTACTATTTCCCCTTTAAACATTTCTTGTAAAATTTTCTGGTACAACCTTCGATTGAACTCTTTCTTTCAATCGATCAGATTCTGATGTTCGGGAGTCATCAATTTAAACATGATTACTATTTCTATCCCAAATTGCGTAATGTTCCAAAATTTTACCAAATTAAAAATTTAAAACTTAAGTAATATTTCAACCAATTGACCACTCGATCTAGGACTTGCATCGAAAATGCTGTCTTTTAAAAATCATTCTAGCAAGATGTGTCATTGAAATTAACTACACCGGTTTTAATTAAGATCTTAATTGTTCCTTTTAAGTAGACTTTGGAACATGGAACCAAAATGGCCAATAGCCAATTATGGTTCTTTCCAATGTTATTAATTTTTTTAAAAGTTTTAAACTTAAAGATAAAATCAAATTTAACTCTTTTCAAACAATTACTTCTTGGCTACAACAAGAAGTACTAAAACCTTACTTAAAATATTAAAATTGAGAAAGTTTGGACCTCAAAATACTCTTTATAATGGTTTGGAAGAATTGTGACACGTCAAAAACTATTTAATAAAGTATATGGTAACATTATAACCTAAAGTTAAAGACAAGAAAAATTCTGTTAGACTTTTTTGAAATTGTTATATTGGTTGTTATTTGTATTGATTTTTCAATTATTTCAATTACAAATTCAATTTTGTAAAGTTTGATTTTTGGTTTTAAGATTTTATTTTACAAGTTTTCCAAGGTTTGTGGTATGGATACAACAGAAAGGATTTAATAAAGAATTTGTAGGATCTTTTTATCTAAAGAAAAAGATTTTGTATGGTTGGTGCTTTAAATATGTATATTGTATATAAGAATTTAAATATAAAGGAATAGCAAAAAATAACTGTTATTATAAAATTTTATTGCAAAGGAAATTGTTTAAATTTGGATTTTTTTTTTGTGGTATTGTTTTGGTTTTGTGAATTTGTAAATTGCTTGAATAAAAATTTTTGACGTTACTTTTAATTTAAAATTCTTTGAATTTCAAATCACACTATTTTAAGATCTATAGATATTGCTACAAGTTTTTGAAGTGGTAGGTAAGAATATACCAAATTTAAACATGGAATTTAGGACTGGAGCTTCTTGGATGTTTCAGCCAAATGTTTTACTTTTTAAAAGTTGATAATTACATAGTTTAAAAAAATAATTAAATTTTTTAGCCTTGTTTGTAAAGGGGGTCGATAGGTAGACATACTTTGAAAGGTAACCAAAACGTTTACTTTTAAAGATTAAATATTTTAAAAGTAAAATAACATTCAAATTAATTGAAAATAAATTTTATTGAAATTTTGCTGGAAACATTAAGTTAAGAAATTGAAATACCGGAAACAAAAAATAAAAGTATTAAAAAGTTAACAAACAAATGCCAACAGATCCCTTTGTAAAAGTTTAGAGGAATTGAAGGACAACTATTGTAATATATAATTAATTTTTTATTTTTTTTTATTTTAAGATTATTTCTTGAAGAATTTTAAATTTATTTAGCATTAAAATTAAAATTAAAATTCTTGATTAAACAATATGCTAAAGTATTACAAAAATTAGAATTTTATAATAGCAATTGGTAGTCTTAAAATTGAAAATGATTTGTTTACTTAAAGTTTAACTTCTACACGTTAAGTATAAGTATTAGGAAAACAGTCGAGGTTTAAAAAAAAAAAGAGATTAAAATAATCCATAAACCTAAGTAAAAAAAACTAAATGTTAGATAAGGTTAGAGCTAGTTATGTAATATGCTTTTAATGTTTTAACTTAATTAGAAATGAAATGTCTTGAAAAACAAATCGAAAAAGCTTTTGATTACAAAAATTATTTCCTCTGAGAAACTAAGAGGTGATTAATATTTAACTTGTTAATTCAGCTATTTATCTTAAGATTAAGTCTAATTTTTTTGATTTAAATTTTCCTTCGAGCTCAAGTTATATTAAGGTTTTTAAAAATTTACAAAAATGATTGCATTAGATTTTTTAGAAATTATTAAAACAAATAAATCGGCAAAATAGGTTATTTTTAAATGGTTAGTTAAATGTTTGGATTTAACAGTTACAATACTGTATTAATTGTTAATAACTAACCTTTAATATGTTACCTTTAATTTTATAAAGTTTCTCAAAATGAAGATCGGGTTTTGACTAGCACCATATGTTTAAACAAACCTTGATATTACAGTATTTATAGTTTAGGTTTGTGTAAGGTAAATGCATCGTACACTTCCACATTTAAATCACTATTATGTAATTTACCACTATGTAAACTATGCTTGGAAATCCTTATAAGCACTTTTTATTTGTCCCGGTTGTTTAAACCGGAGTGATTTATGCTTTATTATATTTGCATTTGTTAAAAATGGGGATTCATTGGTTTCGTTGTTGGTTTTTAATTGTTGATGGTTTTGGACGTACAATAATCATAGCTTCATTAGCTCTAAGTGTTCGTGATTTTTAACTATTGAATTTTTATTCTTTAATAACTTAGAACTAAATATTAATTATGTTCATGAATCAATTTAAAATTTGAAAAATTTGTCGACTTGTAGAAGGGATTAATGACAAGTAAAGAATTCCGAAAGAATAGGGAAAATTAGTAAAAGTTTTTGGATTAAAACCTTGTAATGGGGTAATGCTCTAGGTATTAACTTCTTATTGTATTAGTATGCATTGTATTTATAAATTTCGGTTAATCCATCTTAATTTTAAGATTTGATGCATTAACTCATATGGTTAGTATTGCCATTTAATGAAAATTACTTTATCTTTCTAAGGCTATTTTAACTAACTATTTCATAATTTTCTAAAACCTATTATTATCAAATTAAACAATGGGGTTTTGTGGTTCAAGAAACATTTTTTAAATCTTAGGAAATTAAAAAGTAAAGCTACTTTTGTTAAATAAGATTTAAAAGGTTTAAGGGCCAATTGAACATTTTTAATAGCGTAATCAACGGAAAATTTACGAATGGAAATTGACCTGGGTCAAAAAACATATTTTACAACGAAAACTCAAATCATATTAGCTTCTGAATTTTTCTAAATATTACTAAATCTTATTCTAACATATTTGAATTTAATTTATTTCATCTTTCAGCATTTTATCTTTAAAATTTTTGTATTCTCACATTGTTTTTTAAACCAAATTTAGGAAAACATTAAAGTGCTTATCAAGTTTTATTATGGCAATTGATTTTTGTTAAAATTTCCATGGAACCAAATCTAAATTTTTTAAATGTTGCAATTAAAGCTAAAATTAATTTAAATGTTTATTTTGGTAAACCTTTACAGAGTACAAAGGCTGAACCTTGAATTTAAGAGCAAGAAGCCATTACATAATTCCTAATTAACGGAATTGGTTTAATTAAAACTTTATTAATTATATTAAATTTCATGGTTTCCAGTTCCAAGCTTGGACTTTATTAAATAAAGTCTATTCAAAATGGTATTCTCATATTGGCCATTTCAACTTCAGTTGGCCATAATTTTAAACAAAACTAAGAAAAGTTATTAATTGATAAATTGTTTTCTGGGATCTAAAAGAAAGAAGGATGAAAATTTTAAGGTTCAACGAAATTCTAGTTATAGATCTTGAGCATTAATTTAAATACATAAACATAACATTTTTTAATACAATTACTTAGGAATTGTTCAACCTTTCAATTGCAGGCTTTCATAAAAACCCTTTTATGTTCGTTATCATCGGTTTTGCTGTTAAGAAAGGGATTAACAGTTTTGGAATTTAATTAATAAAGTTTCAATTGAACTTAGTAATGTATTAACATAACAATTGTTAAGTAATGCTTGTAACTAATATTTCACCTAAAATTCATTAACTGTAAATTATGTCAATTGATTGTAAGCTTATTATAGTTAATAGTGTTAAGCGTTATCTAATTTATGATCTAAGGGCTTTCTACAGTAATTGGATGTAATAATTAGTCAATTCATGATATGATTTACATTAACTTCAAATATCTATAAAGATATTATTCCTTACTTGTTCTAAAAACCTTTTTCAAATTATTACCTGAAATTTAATTTGACTTATAAAATAAAGGAGCCAAAGATCACATAGGTGTTTATTGTTTGGACTTTAATTTAATTTATACAATTAAGTTTTACTTCAATAGATGGAATTTATGCTAATCATTAAATAAATATTAATGAAATTGCTTATTTTTAACAAAATTGTTTTGGTTAACTTAGTTGAATGCAAAGCCTGTTGTAAGACTTCTTTCCTTAAACCTGAATTAATATGTTAAATTGATTGCTCAACCGAACATATGATTTGGTAATAGAACTTATTGGACCTTCTTTAATGACTAGAATGGAATTAGACTGTTAAATAAATATCATTGTTGCAAATCATCAATTACATCCATAAATTCTTTATAGATATAAAATTTGGGAATTTGTAGATAAAAAATTTTTAAAAAACATCGTCCTTTGTTTTATTCCAAAAAAATAAAATTTTTATTGTTATTTTATCTCATTCATTAATCTTGGATTTTTTATAATTTTACTTTTATAAGATATTATTAAAAAAAAAAAATTAGTAATTTGTTTTTAGAAAATTTTTGTCTAATTGACAAAAGACATATTGTAAAAAGCTTAAATTTACATTTGTATAGGTTAAATAAACAGGACAAACAATATTAAATTTGTATAGTTAATTTTGTAACTTGTCTTTCCATATAAAATAATATAAATTCATTAAAATAAATCCTTTAACTTCAATCATTATTACTAACCTTCACTAATCTACTATTTGAAAATAACTTTAAATAATTTAATTTCTGAAAAAGGTAGTAATTAACAAATTCATTAAATTATGCTTTAAAATTCTTGAACATTGCATTTTAATCCATAATTACCAAATTAAATCAAATCTTGGCAAAAAAGCCATTTTAAATTACTTAATTCTTAATATTCTATAACTTCTTTTTATATTATTTTATAAAATTCTTTATTACCAAAAATTTTTCTAAAAAATGTATAAGAAAATAAAATGAAAATTAAAAAAAATTGAAGTTAAGTATTAAAATTTTAAGAATTTACACTTCATAGCATTTCAAATAAATCCATTAAACGCCTTCAAACATCCATAAAAACCACCTTATTTAAACCATCAAAGACGGGTCAAGATAAAATAAAATTAATGGAAATCGTACACCAATTTTATCAATTTCACATTATATTTAACAAATAACAATTTTTATCCAATTCCTATTAAATTTTTTTAACATTTATTCAACTAATTAAAAAGATTTGTTAAATATTTATTACAAATTAATTTTCATTTTTATTTAAAAATTGCATTAATCTAATACCTTTAAAATTAATTTCAAATTTCCCTTTTAATTCATTTGAAAACCTTTGACCAAAGATTAAAATAAAAAACATTTATCTTAAAGTATTAGATTTAAATTTTTATTTTTTATCCTATCATAAGTTTTTTTTTTCATTTATAAAACCATATCTTTAGAATTTAATTATGCCCAAATTTTAAAATTGACTCAAAACGGATAGATAATTTCAAATCCAAAGCTCAAATATTTAAATGAAACTTTAATCCAATATTCAAGTTTCGAAACATTAAAAAAAACAAAATGTTGCTTAACCTTTAATTTTATAATCATCTTAATAATTAATTTATGTTACTAATTAAACCCTTGGAAATTTTTTAAATAATAAATTTAACGATATTTCTATATTAATAGTTTATGAATTAATATTTTAATTTAACTAATATTAATTCTATGCACTGCTATCCTTTACTAAAGTTTCCACAAGTTCTTAAATTCATTATTAAGTTTGAATGAATTAAAATTATTAAAATTTATTTAATTTACTTATCAACCCTTTTTATACCACTCTTTTAAAAAAACCTGGGTTATTTAAAACATCTTTTACCTAAGTCAATAAGTGGTAAATTACAAATATTGCTTACAATATTTTCCTTTAAATCTCACTATTGTAAACTTACTATTTAAAACCAAAATTTTATTTAAATTTGATACAATATGAATCAGGGCCCTTTTAAAATTAAATAAATCCGAACATTTATTAAAAACCCAAAACAATGGGTTAAATGGGTGGAAAATTTAAACTTCATTTTAAAAAGAGAAATTTAAAAAAATTTAAAATTTATACTTTTATAAAATAGAACACGGGCCATGCATGACCCATAAATAATACGTTCACAAAGAACACACAAAAGCTAGCCCAACTAACTAATTTATTCATCATACTTATCCCGTACGATTCTATTACTTCTCCATTAAGTCACACGTGTCCATACGTGTCCAATCACCGACCCAAATTTCCTATATTTTCCATCATCAAATTCAAAACCTCACAAGTCAAAGCCAAAACAGAGAAAAAAAAAACATCCAAAAATGGCATTAGAATGGGTAGTACTAGGCTACGCAGCAGCAGCAGAAGCAGTAATGGTCCTCCTTCTAACCCTCCCAGGCCTTGGCCCACTTCGCAAAGGTCTCATATCCGTCGTCCAAAACCTTCTAAAACCATTTCTATCAATAGTTCCATTTTGCATGTTTCTGTTTTTGGACATTTACTGGAAGTACGAGACGAGACCAAGCTGTGCGACTAAGGAAGGGTGCACGCCAACTGAGCATTTGAGACATCAGAAGTCGATCATGAAGAGCCAGAGGAACATGCTTTTGATTGTGTCTGCGCTTGTGTTTTATTGGCTGTTGTATTCTGTTACTAGTTTGGTTGTTAAGGTTGATGCGTTGAGTACTAGGGTTGAGAAGCTCAAGAACCAAGACTGATGATCATGTCGATCATGTGCTTATATAGTTATGATGAAATGAGCAGGGTACTTTGAGCTTTGAAATATAAAACGAAAACAAATAAGCTCATGAATAAGCTTAAACAAGCACCCTTGAGTTTTTTTTTTTTTTTTTTTTTTGTTCTTTCTACGTTAATTTTGTTTTTGTTTTTACTTTGAAACTTGAAACTAATGTATTTGATACGTAGTTTCCACTAGTTTTTTATGATTTATGCAATGTTCATCAGTCAATTTAGTTAATAAGATTTAACTTATTTCGGTATGTCATTGCTGGTAAATCGGACGTGTGATGGTTACGAATTTAACTTAATCATTTTGCTACTTATTTTAGTATACCCATAGTGGATCAACTTAAGAGCTTGTTTTGGGATATTTGCGTGTTTAATGTTTATGTTAAATGGAGGGTTTCAAGTGTATTTGATGTTTCAGATATAGGTTAGATTGTTAGGAGACTGCTTATTTTACACTGTTTATGTGCTTAGACAATTGAGAGTGTTGGTATCTATTCACAGGCCTAAACTCGAGCCAATTCCTTTGCATAACGTGTTTGTAATTAACCATTGTTTGTGTGTATATGATACTGAAAAAGTATGTAGAAAACTGAATATGTAAACACTGTTCGATTGATGAATGAATGTTCAATCTATCCTATATATAGTTTATGAAACGACATGACTATGGATGTCAACCATTGTGTCGTTTCATATGTAACCGATTCTAACTGTCAAACTTCTTAACTGCCAAACTAAAATAACAAACTTATCTAAAAGGATGTTTGGGTCAAGTTTCAACCCAACCCATTACATGTGCCTTTATTAACCCATACGACCCATAACCTACTTAAACATAAAAGTAAATTGTTCATTTAACATTCTAAGACATTAATAATGCTACAGAGAGCAAGTAGTTTAATCCTTTGTTAAGAAAAAGGTAGTTTCATCCAAACACTCATAACTGATCATGTGCTTAGTTTAATAGGTAATCCCAAACACCCTCAAAGTCCTTTTAGACATGATACTTATTTGCAGCATCTAGGGGGAACCCTGAGTAATGACACAATTAGAGGCCGAATTTTGTGTCTTTATCCTTCAAACATCTCTCCCTGAATTCTAGAATTCACTTGTGATAGCTGGCATTCAATTTGTAGTCAGCAACCATTATAGAGTTCCATTACAGGTTGAGTGATGAGTTCCATTACAGATTGAGTGGTGAGCTATTAAAACCATTGCCTTTAGCATGTATGGATGACATTGGTTTCGGAACAGGGTTGAGTGGGAATGGGAATAAGTTGTAAAACCACCATCTTTGATGCTTATGTGCAATTTTGAGGAAATAATTACTCTGGACTTTTGAGGCACAGCTCCTAAAACCAAAATCCATCTATTGCCTGTTCCCATTGCATTGTACTAAAACCTTAGTCCAAACATCTCCTTGGTTCATAGTTCGTTAGTGTTAGATGAAGATTGATGACATTGTTGGATTGTTGTTTATCATGTTTTCACTTCTAGTTGTAGCAAAATTTTCTGCCATCTATATACGATGTACTTTGTACGTGATCTCTGTTCAGCGTAAGCACTTGGTTCTTGGACTGCTTGTGAGTAATGTTTCCTGAAACATGGGCTTTAAGGGTCATGAAGGACGTGGTCTATGCTTAAGGTCCTAACCGTTCAGCTATGTATTACTGTCAGGATAGCATAACATCTTTTGGGGCGAAATGATAATTTATTAAGTTATGGTTTGAATAGCGAACATTATTTAGCATGTGGAAGGGTGTTCTTTAAAACCTACCTTAAGTGTTAACTAAAGCAACAACGCATCAAGTTGAAATTAGATACTTAACCTATATTGTAACACAACTTGAATATTCATAATACACAGTTACAGAAATCAAACTGAAACTCTATGGATAGAGTCTGCGCTTGTGAGTGAGTCGAACTAGGTTCAAGTAGTTAGACAGGTGTGATCACACTTCAACTCGATGCACAGCTTCTTTACTTGGACTTGGTTGGAGCTCAAATTACCCTAAAAACATCTGCAAGAAAACACTTGGTTTAGCAAGTTTGTTAAGCAATTTAAATCCAAGACCAAGCAGAGTATAAAGAGCTCGACAAGGCTACAAGCCGACTTCCTAATTTTGAGCTTGAATTGAAATATGAAAGCTTGAATCGAACTAGTCCGAGCAAGAATAACTGGATTATATTTTGACTAGTAGGTACCAGGTAGCCCTAGTTGCACATGCTAAACAAACCAGTGTGTATTCAACTACATGCATCTCAGCATCTAGCTGATAGTTGTTTTGTCCTGTTTCATAATGAATGTTACACAAACAAGGCAAGTTGGCAACTGCGCATATGCTTCTATTACATGATGATTAATACACCAACTTGTTTTGCTACATCTGGGACATAGTTTCTTAGGCCTTGGCACAACAAATTAGCCAAATATGGCGCGATCCTGGTCTTATCTCAGCATCTGATAGTTCACTAGTCCTGTTTCAAAATTTGTGTTCTTTTATCATCGAATGGCCAATCCATTATAGAAGCATCAAGCATACATAACCTATTTCTAAATATGCAAAACTTTATCCCTTGTTGAACTGCAAATAACGTCCACATAATCTAGGACGTCAGTTCACATGTTTTATATGCCCTGCGGTGTTCATCGTTCTTCCTTCTTCTATTAAGTTTTCTATGCTCTTTTGGCTATCGTGACAGAATTTAAGAAAAGTTTTAATTTTTTCGATCATTCATGCATGTATCTAGCAAAACCAACACAAATGGTAACCTTTTTCTCGAAAAGCTATTTGATTAAATGTGTATTGAAATCTAAGTTCCTTGCTGTTGGATACCGACAAATTTGTGGATCATTTGCTACCAAGTGATGACCTTTGAATTGAAGTTCTTTTCTATTGGTTAAGAACATATGTGGATCATATAGCTACTAGCGATGACTTTGGAGGAGATCCTCGTAACCTCGTTGTCTTGATTAATGCACCACGATATAAATTCAGCAATAGGGACAGTCTTCACTTTCACAAATCAAGACGCGGTGATTTACAAGCCAAGATTGGTACCTGCTGCTAGTGATTGCAGTCATTTCATCAACTTTAAGTGTCGAAAGCATATTGGCTCGAATTTTCCTGATTAGATATCATATATGTGGATCATATTAGTATAGTATGATGTAATAGTCATAGCTGATCTTGACAACTACGTGATCGACATTGCACTTGGATTCTTTCTGTGACAAAGAAATACCAACTTATATTCGAAAACACCTGTTTTGTGATTGTATTCGTGAGATAAATATCATATGATAATGATGTTCACTCGAATGGTAAAGTCGTTTATGAATAACTATTGTGGTCCCTATTTTTGTATACTTTTCACTCTGAAACAGGTGAATTTAATTGTAAAAGTTTGTCAAAAGAAGGCTGCACTTATTTGAGAAATCAATCACAAACTAGGAATAATGATGCTTATGTTGGAACTTGAAAGGTCAAAATATAACTTCTAAGCATTAACTAGGTGTTGTTAAGTTGTTAACTTCAAATTGATGCATGCTATTCTGGTCCTATGTCATATGATAGAAGAAAGGGCAAATATAGTTCATAGTAGACTCCTGAATACTCAATATTCAAATCCAATATTTGGCCATTAAATTATGTTATATAGTTCATATTTAGCAAGTCTCATATTTTCTTACATAATTAGGTGTAAAATAACAAAATAGTTTTATTGATTGAATTTTACATATGAGATAGCTTGTGTATTCATATTAAATACATAATTTAATAACAAGTAAAATAATCCAGACTCTAACTTGATGAACCCAAACCCACTATTGTGCTTCGCCAACTAACCTATCTAATACTCATACGTATTGAACGAGAGGCTTTCGAAAGACAAACTGCAATATATGTTAAAAGCCACTTCTTTCTTTTATCATCTTCTTTATTATTTTTTTGAATCTGGAAGCATAATTGTATTTTGCTAAGATATTGTTTATTGTTTATGGCCTCTTTTTGTGATTTTTTTTTCGCATGGCATTGCTTTACATTTAAGTAGGAGGGCAATTTCACGACCAACTATTTGCTAAAAATGGCAATGATCTCCGGCAGAAACAAAGAGAAATGACGATGAGACAATTTTGTTGATTGATGACTAAATCAACATAATATAAGATGTGACGGCTAGAGTTTTTGTTCTAGGGTTTTTATTTGGATTGGATAAAAGACCGCTAAAACAAAAATATAAAGGGAAAGAGAGTAAATATATCGGGATCCCTCTGAATCATTGGCGATTAGAGGACAACTATTTTTATGGTGGGTTGAACCTAAAGCTCTGATACTATGTAAAACATTGAAACGCTATAGGTTAAACTTTTTAAATCATCAACTATTGATAGAGTATACATGACATAAAATATTAAACCCTAATGGACCCGAAACCCATAACAGGAAATATGTTAATTTATCAAATAACATGGAATATGTTAATTATGTAATAGTATCATGATGTTTGAATATTGTGACCACTGTAATAAGATATGAAAATGCCACTCGTAATTATGATTACAAGAAATCATTTTTTTATTAACTGTATTAAATATATATAACGTAAATATCATTTTTGCAACCTTGATCATTCTTAGTTAAAGTAATCTAAATTTTCATAACGCCCGTATTGGCAAGACAAGATAATTTTTTTTCTTTTTCTTTTTATGCTTTGTATATTTTGTCTTTTAATAAATTGACACATGTGTTTTTATGTATATTTATTTTGTTTGATGGAATTTATATGAGTTTGACCAAATTGAAGCTAATTTTGACTTTTATTGGCGAATAAAAATGCTCAATTTTGTCAAATACGCATAATGATGCACTCCTATTGGTCCAATTCAATTTCTCAATATACCTTTTTTACTTTCTGAAAATCTGTTAGGTTCATAAAAGTGATGACATTACAGGATTGGATTAGAACGAGCTAGTTTTGCCCGCATGGACTAATATTGTACATGAGGCAAAGTAGTCATGTATTGAGTTTATATATACCCCCAAGACTCCACTGGCGTGTCTTTGTGTGTTATTTCATTTTCTTCCGATAATATCTTTTTACTACTCTCTCTCTACTTTCTCTCACTAAACACATATGTATTTCAGATCTCCAAAACCTCCCGAAACTCATTTAGATCTTGAAGTAAAGGACCAACAAATTGGAATGAGAGCTAAACGTGATTCGTGGAGTGTTTGGTTTTTTGGAATCAAGATCAAAAGGTTGTTTTAAAAAAATTCGTGGCTTTATGGTACAAAACCGAAAATTGTTTGCTTTTTTAATGGTAAAGTTTGAAACTTTATGGTGCTAAATGGTTTGTTATGATTTCTTGTATGTTACTCAAGGATTAGATGTAAGGTTTCAAGCTAAAATCGAAAGATTTGATCTTATTTTTTGTGTCGCATATTTTTAGGAAAATGTTCGGTTCATATAGCTTCATGGGTTTTGATTCGTTCTTGATATAGTTTGGTGATGGTTATGGGTTTGGAAAGGATATAAATGAATGATTTATAAGTTTGGTGGGTTAAATCATGATAAAATGATGTCTTGATTCGAATTTGTGGTATTTTAGGGATTTTTAGATATTACCTTAGGTGATGATATTTCTGCTCATAGGAGCGCCTAGGTTCATTCCTAGTTTTTAGGAAACACCACCAACACATATTGTCCCCATCGAGAAAAAATTAGGTACCGAGAAAATTCACTTGTAACTTCGCACCGAGATAAAAAATTAAGGCACCGAGAAAATTTGGACTTCCATTATCTTCTTACGTGGCACCGAGAACTTTCACCGATAAATTTTGGGTACCAAGAAAATTGACTTCCAT